>OX122924.1:6094285-6741428 GCA_944738685.1 Synanthedon myopaeformis | reverse complement strand
CGCGAGTATAATTCTGAACAAAGTCGCGTTCACAAAGGACGTCGTCAGGGCTCATGTGTTTTTTGACTGGTACATTTTCCAATTCCCAAAACCGCTGCGTTAAATTTTCTAATATAGAATTATCAATAGAGTGAAAGGATTTATTATTGGCTTGGAATGTTGGATATTGACAGTCACCTGACCCCATAACGACGTAGCCTAAGGATGTTTGGACACCCGTCACGGAAGAGTTAGATGCCGTAACCCTATTTGTACCTAAGAGGATTGGAAACAAATCAATACCTATTAGGCAATCAATATCTCCTGGCGTGTGGAAATCCTCGTCGGCTAAAGGCAGGCCGCGTAAATGCTGTAAATCATTTGTATTTACAAACGTTTCAGGTAATTTGTCCGATATTACATCTATGACACGTGCGTTAAGCGTATACTTGGAGCGGGAGTCCAAGCGCGAAAATATTGTAAATTGCGTGTGTCCTAGAACTGACCTTTCTGTCAGCCCTATACCCTTTACGGTAGCGGGAGCGGAGCAAATTTTTAAATTTAAGCGGTCACAACACGTCTTCGTTATGAAGTTCGACATCGCACCACAGTCGAGAAGAACCCGTATTTGAAAGCGTTCCCCACTATCATTAACAACGTAAACAATAGCAGTAGGCAATATCTTCACTGAATTCGTTAAATAATTTTTATTCGAAGCGGCGAGCGAAACATTATTCAATGCGTAAGTGGGCGCAGGCGATGACTCATCGCTGTGAGCGCAGCGCGCCGAATGGTTCAGCGGTTGAGTTGACGAAGACGGCCGCGCAGCGGGTTCGATGCCTCGTTGCGTCTGAGCTCTTTGCGTAAAATCAATGTGTAACTTTGTATGATGCGGACGATTGCAAATAAAACATTTATTTATTGATTTGCAATTTTTGAAATTGTGAAATCCCAAGCAATTTACACAATAATTATTTAAGCGGACGAATTTATTTCTCTCGCTGGGATCTAATCTCAAAAAAGATTGACATTTATATAGCGGATGAATATTATCTATTTTACACAAAGAACATTTAGGTACATTGTTACTATTGACTATAAAAGATTGCGTATTAAATTTATTTTTTATTTTAGCGTAATTATTAGATTGCGGTTTATTACTTGAGAATTTAACTGAAATAGCGTTATGCGAGCGTAGCATTAATATTTTGCTTTGTTCCTTAATAAATTTTAATAAAGAATCAAAAGTGGGTATTTTCTGATTTCTATTCGCTTGTTCGAACAAATTAACTGTTTCCTTATCTAATTTAGTTATTGCTATGTGGGTAAGAATAAAATCACTCAAGTCGTCTATACCTAACTGTTTTAAAGCGGCTTGAGATGAGCAAAAATGTTCTAGAAAATTGTCTAATGACTGCGATGTATGACATTGACTACCCTTGAAATTTAATAATTTATCCAGGTACATAACCGCCAGCGAGCGTTTGTCCTGGTATTTATCTATTAATGCGTTCCATAATATATTGTAATTACTAGCGATTGGAGGGATACCCGCACATACGGCAAGCGCTTTATGAGACAATCTACCTATTAAATATTGTACTTTTTCTGCATCTGACAAACTAGGGTTATTGTGAATTAATGCACAAAAATTTTCATAAAATAGCGTCCAGTCGTTCGGTGAGCCATTAAACGACATTAATTCCAAAGCGGGCAATTTCTTGTTAATAATTTCAAAATTTAAACAAGATTCTACTTTGTTAGCGGAAGTATTAGTACTCGTAGGTAGCCTAGATTGCGATAATACGGGACAGATGTCACCTTCCACGGCTTTAATGCGGCAATATAACTCGTCAAATGCAAGTATGGATGCAAAGTTACATTTGTACGAAGGGTCACTATTTAACAATGCAATATTTAATTGTTCAGTAACCTCCGTAAATTCTGTCCGTAATTTTTCTAAAGAGTTTAATCGCGTAAGGAAGTTTTGTTTAACTTTTTTATCGGACACATTTTTACTTAGGTCGTATATATTTTGAAGTAGTTCGAACATACTTTTCTGTTTGGCTTCCAACATAGCTATTGTATGTTCTAATTTAACGGACTTAGCTGATTCAGATTCCTTAGACATTTTGAGAAATAATTAAATAAATTAATATTGCGTTTAAAATTAATCAAAATGGTAGGTAAACGAATAATGTTAACAACCGTTATGCGTTGAGTAAATGTTTGTATTAATTTGTGTATTATGTTAATAAATAGATAAGGAATTTATAATAAATATGTGTGTTAGCGTTTTAAGCGTGTATTTTGTATGAAATATAAGCGTTAGCGGTTTTTTTTTTTTTTTTTTTTTTATATATATATATATGAGTAGGTAATGTGTAGGTATGTGACTGCGTTGCGTGAGTTTTATAAATATTATAGGATAGGGAATGCGACTACGAAGGACCAGGAATACGGCTCGAAGAGACCAAAATATTGTGGCAGGTTTTGGAAGGGTCAAGACAGACTTACCGATAGTTAAATGGAGGTTCGCCTGCTCTTCCAGCGCTGGTTCGGTTCCACCACAACACGGAGAGTTTTTTATTGATTTAAGCGTTTGATTCTTAAGATATCACATACCACACACACGCGTAAAGAGTTAAATTTAGCGGAGCGATATGCGAGCGCGGCGACAACTTGTAAGCGTCTGTCTTGTTTTTAAGGGTAGGAAAGGGAATAAAAAAATAGATAAATATGTAGGTAGGTATGCGTATGATGCGTTTGTTTGCATGTGTGAGGTGTGTAGCAAAAACGGCGTCAACAGGCACTGCTATATGATACTCTATGGAATGAATAATTATCATTCCATAGGGCTCTTACAGAGATCTGTAAATAGCAAGAAAGAACGAACGATTTTTATATTATACATCACCATGATGTACTAAATATGAGCCCCTTTTTGTGGTGAGACTCATAAGTGCCTAAGGCACTTGTAGGTACACAACACAAAACCTAGTAATGTTATTGTTTAAAGTGTCTATTATAAAGCGGAAGTTACGTTTTAATCCTCAATTACTCAAGCGATCACAATAAAATTTTGCATATACGTTGTCAGGAGTTTTGCATAAACGACATAGTGTGACTTTCATACAGAAAAAAAGTACTTACTGTCCCGAGGGATTATCTAAAAATAAAGATTGAAATAAATGTTTCAACAACACAGAAAACGGAGAAAGTCGCTAGCGGACCCCAAACTATATTGCAGCAATTTTATATTTTACAGGGATAAATGTTAAATATTAATGTATAAAATATATGATGCAGTAGGTATTATTTTTCTTTGTTTTGACATTAAAACAATGATGTCATTGCCAATACGCTGTTAATTTCATATTCCACCTCGGTCTGGTAATTTTAATAAATGAATAAGCCGCCTCTGACGCGAAGTCGTCAAGGCAAGTGGGATTGGTGTTGTCTTATTTCTAACTTTGACTTGACTATCGTCACACGTGCGTTTTGAGAGTATAGTCACGATTTGTCGAACTCCATTCCAAGTGTACCTACACTTTTTTTGGCACAGGTACTTTAAGGTCTATTGGACCTTAACAAAAATTCAAGGCTTTATAATACCTTGATTCGTTATTTAATTATTTTTATCATATGAAGATAAAAAGTAGAGAAGTTATAAACGTTAGAAGTTTTCTTACCAATCAGAAACAGGCATTTTCGTTCTATTTGATTATAACAAAAGTGTAGGTAAGGTGTAAGGTGTATTCTGTCTGTCCTTGTGTAGAGTATTTGTGTACTTGCACTATAACAAGATATTTAACTACAGTGCAGTATGACTGAGTTTTCTTTTTCTCGTGTAAAGTCACAGACAGGCTAACAGTGGCTAACGTCGCCTATAACACAAGCAACGCTACAGGTGTTGCAAGTATACGCTCCCAACTATATATTAGGATTAGGGATTAGGAAAGAATACTACTAAAAACGTGGCAACACTTCTTAATTAGTATCGAGAAATTGTAATTTTCTTCCGATTATATTTAAAAAAATTATGTTCACCAAACCAAAATTAATTTTAAAAAGAAAATTCTCAGTCTTTATTGTTAAGGTTCTAAAACGATTTTTAATACTTTATTATTTTCTAATTAAACTTTTATTACTAAATTACATTATATTATCATTAATTAGTTAACCGAGAAGACCGCACAAATTGAGGCTTATTGCATTGGAACTATTATCTAAACTAGTTGGTTAGTTAATTGGTTGTACAACGAATCTAAACTAGTTGGTCCATCGAAATCGTTTTCTGATGTGAACTAACATGAAAATGAGCTGAATTAAGTATAAGTGCACGTCTCATGAGAAGATGGCTAAAAATTTTCCGGAGTTGGACACAAACTAGCTTAAGATTTGAAGTAACATTTAAATAGGCCTCTGTTTTATAAAGATTAGTCTGTATTGTAGGTACTCTACACCTTATTGGGAAGAATTTTGTTCTAAAGAATACACTAATATTTTTATAGTTGGTAACACAGTGAACATTATTTTTGTATCAAAATGAATATTAAATGTGTTTGAAAATTATACTTTGACGCGGTACTATGCATCAGTCAGTGTATTTTTTTAAGTCAAAACGTCACTACGGCATAGCTATTTATTAGACCAAGACTTTATATAATTTGTAAATATTATGTATTTACATTATAATTTATTATAATAAATTGTTTGCATAAAAACTATGCCAAAATTTACACATTTGATTACCATTTATTAAGGCTAATAATTAGGCTACCCTAACATTTTTTTTAGGCATTATGAAAGTGACAACAAATGCAACATAACACCATTACACTCTTATCCAGCTGCTACTAATAGCATTGTTAATTTTTCAGGTTTGGCACTGGTGATAGCGGGCGGCGTTCAATATTCAAACACACCAGCATATCCGATACCTGATGATGTACCGCCGGCGGACAGCGGCGTGGGCACTCTCATCGCTGGCGGAGTCTTACTCTGCATCGGCCTTTTATTCACAGGTATTTCACTAATTATCTAGATAGATACGCAAAGCCCCAGAATTGTTAGAATTGTTCATTTAACAGATTAAGTAGTGTTATAAAATTAAAAGGGCTAGAAAATGAATGATAATGTTAAAAAATATAAAGTTGTAGCTGTGCCCGCAGTTTTCCGTTTAATTTAAATTAAAAAATGAATGCATTTTCGGTTCTTTTCTGTTATATTACTCGTTTCTTATCGGTCCTAACACATTAGATATTAGCATCGCTCGCACGCACAATTATTTCGTTTTTGCATAGCGTTCTTTCTGTTTATTTAATATTTAGGCTTTAAAGGGTTATAGGGCCAAGAATGGAGCTATCAAATGCAAAGTTTTTTTTAAAAATCAGATTGGCAGTACTAGAGTTTAGCGAGTTCAAACAAACTCTTCAGATTCTCTTCAGTCCATAATACAAAAAATGTATTATGGACTGTCATTATTTTTGCTCAAAAAGTTTCAATTAATTATACTCAGTTCGTTGTGTCGTACTTTTTAATGAAAATTTGCCTCAAAATGTAAAATATACATATTTTTACGAAATTCTATTGTTCAAGCAACACTAGTTCAAAAATCTTGATATTGATAGTGTTGTGGTGGTTATTCAAATAAAAGATAATAATAATAAAAAAAACTACTTACTCAAAACATAAGATACAGACGTCATGATTGTGATTTCGCACGCAAATATGTGCGCGCAAAACGTGACCTTTGCTAACCTAATATTAAAGTAAAAGATCTTTTACGTTGATTGATGCCAGCAATGTTTAGTGTGTCACTTCACTAACCTCTCTCTATTGCGCAGGTTTAAAAGTATAGAAACATAAAGAAATTGAAATTAGTAACAAACCAAGCCTTAGCAAGTTTATTGGATTATATCCAAAGCGTCGCACATAATTTTCTTTATACATTTTTATCGAGAGGTTGTGCGCTGTTGCTTTGCATCGACATTTACATAATTTGTAAATGTAAAATTTATTCTTTCATGTTTAGTTCTAAGATGTTCGTAAAACAAAGACATGAAGCATAAAGCTGTCCTAAATATAGTCCTCTAAATTGGGTTCAAACAAAGTGCCCAGTTCACACCTGTGGGTTGGTGTGGTATTTTTACAGCTTAGACCGTCATCATAAAGAACACAAGAAACATAATAGGGAAATGGATCCTGCAACAATTTGAGCCATTGATGAAATCTGCTGATGGAAACATTTAAACATAGAGTTTAATTGAATTGGTGTTGAAGTCTGCAAATGTCAGGTACAGGTGGCCGCAAAAAAGCTCTATGTCACAAATTATTTTTAAATTATATATCTTTTTTTACTGTTCGGTTTATTTGCCCCTTGCCCCCACAGTGGGAGGCATTTCGGTAAAGTGTTAATTATAATTATAACACTAGGTGTGTTTTTCAGGTGTAGGAGGTTGGGCATGGTCATCGAGGTGGGGAGGCGGTAAAGAAGCGCCGACCAGTGGTGCAGCCGCTCTGACCGCCCTCAACCCTTCGACGGACCCGCTCGTGGCCGCGCAGTACGCGCCGGTAAGAGACGCGCCGCCCGCGCCCGACGACGAAATGCGCAACCTTATGGACAACAAGGAATGGTATGTATCCATATACCCTTAGTCATCTAAATTAAATAACTGCTCTTTTTCTCTGCAGTCGGTCCCGGCGGTGCTATTAGCGTTTTGGTTTGTAAGTCAATACTATGTTCGACTAGCCACAGATTTAAGACACTTGTTTGTCATTGAAGCCACAACTGTTAGTTTATGAGGACTTTCGTAATTAGACAATTCGAAAGGTGGCGCCATTAGAATTCTCTCGTTGAGCTTCCCAATGGAGCTGAGATTGATCACTCTATATATTTTTACTATTCCTTATGTCTTCGTTACACGGCTAGATGCTGGCCAAGAGTAAACCATATCTAAAAAAATGTCATTATCTCAGTTAATGTTCAATTTTTATTAATAACAAAATTTCAGGATGATTGGTTGATTAGTTAAGGCGTGAAAAGGTAACAGATGGACAGACATAATACCCTCATACCGGATGCGAACTATATATTATTGATCATATTAAAATAGTTGATATTGCGAATACAGTCAGTGTTTCTCAAAGTTCTCAAGTTTCTAACAGGTTAATAGGTGATTAAAATCTTCAACTCGTGTTCAAACAATTATAGAATTCAGTAAAAGCCCTCCCCTGTGGTAAAGTGATGTGGTTGGTGTTAAAATAGAATCCCCAACACGAATAGATGAATAGACACCCTATTGACAAAGACAAACGACAGAGTACAATGTTGCAAAGCGAATGAGCCACATTTGTTTACGCTATACGTTATCACTGGCCCCCATTGTCTGTTAAAGTTGACAGGGCATTGTCTCGAGACTTGTTTACTTGAAGTTTCCTTACCGTGTTACGTGAGCTCGTCATTATCGATTTGTGCACATTCCCCTGACGTCACTATACATCACTAGTCACGGCGCGACTATCTAACTAATTCTATACAAAATCATTTTTTAGTGAAACTTGTTTTCGTAAACATGGGACATAGACCTTTAGTTTTTATAATTTTATTAAGATAATATACAAAAATCGTTATTTTTATTTTATGATAAGAATATTACAAAAAATAGAACAAGTTAACAAAGTATGTATTAACAGTTATTGAAATACAATTTTTTTAGGATCAGTATTATTTAGGAATGAAAATAACAAATTTTTATGTTCGGATGAAGTTCTTATAGCAATTTACAACACCTAGATTGTTCTATACATTTCATATAAAGTCATCCGTGTTTCCTTTCGTGTTCCTAACGGTCTTTAAGATACTGCGTCGATATAAAACACTCGCTTTGTTTGAGTCATTTACAATCACCACCTCGTCATAACATAATGACCTGTTTACGACACTTATAACGCAATAACGGTCATCTGCTAATATTTTTCTTAATTATTTTTTCAAAGTTTCCTTGTGATGTATGCTAACACTGTTTTCGTATATACTTACTTCGTTAAATTTATTTTAATGAAAGATCCGTTAATTTATACTTATGATTTACTAGCTTCTCCCCGCTTCTGGCTTCGCCCGGGGTGCATTTTTTTTCCGTAAATAACCTTCCCTGATTATCCCTCTTCCTCTTGGTGAAAACCGCATGAAAATCGGTGCAGTAGTTTTTGAGTTTATCCCGAACAGACAGACAGACAGACGCGACGGAGGACTTTGTTTTATAATATGTAATAATGGCCGACGCCCGACGCAAAAACGTCAATGTGTATTTGGAAATCAATTAGCTGATGGAATATATTCTATCTATATGGTTAATAAATTTTTATTGTAAAAATTTGCCTTTCAGCTTGAGCAGTGCAGAGGAGAGTGACAAAATGCTGGACGGTCGGCCATCAGTCGCGTAAACATACCATTTGCCATCACCGAGGTTTATAACGACAGATTCAGACTCCGAACGTCTGCTACTTATTTCCTCTCTGAATCTGAATACTTTTATTATTCATTTCTATATAAATATTCTGTGGCGAATGTTATTTTTTATGTTATTACAACACAGTTTGTTCAACTTTGTTTTGATTCCTCATATAAATATGTTGTTTTATGGAATCCCATAGTCACTGATCCTGACCCTAAAATAGTATATATATTATTTGGGTACATAATGTACACACATTTTTATGACAATATAGAGCATCCATTGTTGTATAGCTAATAAACGAAAATCATTTAATGATTAAGATAATAGGTATTGTGTTAATGTAAGTTTTCAATTAATTGTCGTACTTATTATAGAAATAAAAAAAACAGAGTAAGTTAAGGTTGATAGAAATTCAATTTCATTGACGTGGAAATCGTGATAGTATCATGGGTAACAATCATAGTAAAACTGGATCTGATAAAATATGTTTGTCTATAAGGGTTACCGTAACCATAGTGTATGAAAAAACTTTTTTCTTTCGATTTTTGGCATTTCTAGTAGTCTAAAGCTCAGTTAGTACCATCAAATCTATTTAACCTCATAAGATGAGAATCAATCTTTATAATTGCCCTTTTTTCGTTACCATTTTTCCAAAATATTTGAATGCAATAAATTTTCAAGTTATGAATAGTCTTTTAAGAAATTAGTTTGCTTCAGTTAAAATCGATCTTTACCATAATTATGTCCCTTCATTTCAATTATTATTTTCTACAATAACAATTTATTTAATCCTGAAACAGGAAAAAAAATTAATGTATTTTTATAATTTAAAAAAGAACTTGTATAGGGCCATTATTTAAAACGAGATCTTAAGAGATCAATAAATTGTTATATTTTTTAATGATTATAAGTTTCAAAATCATGCTTTTGACGATAAGAATTAAGAATTAAAAATAATTTACTCAATTGATCCTTGAGCCGACTCAGTTTAATGTCCTCAAATTCAATAGAAAATTGTCTCTGGTATGAACCAAGCTATACATTGAATTTCTATTCGCTTCGACTTACTGAATATATGTTGGTAGAATAAGAATATAATATAATTAGGGAATATGTGCATTTTGTGGTACAAAGTTGAGTGAGGCATCGGTTCGATCCGTTCATCACTTGTGAATGTTTAATTCCGTAATTTTTAAAAGGATTTCGGCACAAACTGGCCTTTTTTGATCACATTTTTATTATAAGCATTTATTGTGTAGATTGAAACATTTTAACTGGTGCCAGTTGCTTATCCATATATTTTAACATTTGCGTAAGAATTAACTTTGTTTCATTAAAGTTATTCCTTATAAAGGAAGGTAGGTGCTTACTTCTTGTTTTTTTTTTTTTTCGTTCAATTAAAAGGAATTTGTACCTATATATTGAAATTATTTCCTACATTTGTTGTATTAGTGAAATGTTTTTGTCATTCGAGGTTACTCATACCTTAAAACAATAGACATAGAGAGATGGACTGAGCATAGTGAAATGACCACTCTCTGGTTAGAGAGAAAGCGATCGTGTGGCCATTGCAATACTCTCTCTCTGTCTTTGGTCTGTAGTAACTTTGAGGACTAATCAAAATTCTAGAAAAAGACAAGTACTGGCCCCACGATCGTTTCGTCTCTCACACTTTATTACAGCTGGATGAACTCTCAGTCCATCTCTATTAAAACAGGTTTTCAGTGTTTTATTTGTGTTATTTGGTGCTTAGAATTGAATGGATGGTTGGATATTTCTTCTTACACCGACTAGGATCTCACAAGCGATATATTATAACTTTATTGCTAATTATGAGGAAGTAAGCCTCTATCTAATGGATGTCTGGGGTGATCATGGATAAGTTAATTAAACTTATTATAATTGCTATTATTAAATCAATATTTGCTGAGTATAAAAAAGACATTGTGGCCAAATTAATCGTCCATAAATTACTAGGTATTATAATGTATGAACGTTCTATTTTAAGTATTTATAATATATGTATATTATGTTCTCAATAATGATTGGTGAAATAGGATTTTAAGTAATATATTAACCATTTAACCAATATATTTCGTTTAACTTCAGTGTAAAACCTTCATTCTACCAATAAGTAGAATCGCCTACTACATGGATCCCCATGACTGAAAATGTGTTTTATGTATTATGAAATAAGTTTAAATACCTTATGTATTATATTATATTAGAACCGTCCTCTTTAGTTCGTAAGTGATGAGGTAGAAATGAGCATAAAATAAAAATATAAAGGTACATAATGTTTTCAGTGGATATCACAGTGAATGTGGTTACCCGATTGTGTAGCATTTAATATCGTTTAATATTTATATTAGTCGTTGTCAAACCAAATTCTTGTTGACCTTATCTATGGTATAAAAAAACTGCTAAGCGCTTAATACAAGCATTATTCGTCGAACTACGACCTCTTAATAAAATATGCTACGTGCAGCTTTATTATCTGTATTATCATATTTATCATAATAATAAAAGACAAATAAATTATTAAAGCATTTTTAATTTTTTGTGAATATAGTAGAATTTTGGTTTGACAACAACAATGTGTCGATAATCTGATTGGATATTTTATATTCCCAACTGGTTTTTTTTTTATATTATTTGTTTGTAAATATTTAATGAAAATATTTTTTATTATTAGCTATATACATTTATTTATTTAAAGGTATGTTTAAAGTCCGGATAATGGTATTTAAAGCTGTCCAATTAATTTGTACCAGCTTCTCTTATTTGTGTAAAAGTTTATACAAAATATTAATAGTTACAAGTACAAATAGTTAAAAAATGTGTAGGTACGTTTGTGTACGGCGTCAGTGTTTTTAATTTTAAATTGTGTAAAATTCATAATGAAATTCTCCGTTATTTCGATGTAATAATGGCATTCTATTTATTATTCAAAATGATTGTACTTAATCATAGATTTATTTGTATACATGAAACAATAAATAAATCTTAATTCAGATACTTGTTTTATTTTCACATTCCTACATTTTTAAAAGTATGTGGTTTTGCGTTGGTTCTAGAGATATTTTTTAAATGTTAAGGTCGACAAGACAGGCTGACGGTCCATTTGATGGTAGGTGGCTACCGTCGCCTATAACACAAGCATCGCCAGCCGACCATAGAAAGGGAGGAATATTGGCGGTGACATCTCTTATCTCAACAGCAGATGTGCTGTAAAAAAAAGCAGCCCTAAGCACGAACAAATTCTAAATGAGTTACTCACTGAGTCAACTCTTATAAGCCTAAGGTCAGTGACCCTTGCGACGCTATATTTGTTTGCGTTTTTGAACAATAGAAAAAGAATAGATTGGTACTTGGAAGATTTGTGTATTATATACATAATTTGCAGAAAAACTGCATACGGTCGTAGGCTGGCTTTTTCAACGCGAAGTCGCGGGCCCCAGATAGTAAATAAAACTATATTATGCAAAAATATTGTATAATAATAATTATAAATACAGAAATCTTATTACTAAAATATAATAAACAATGATTGCAAAAGTATATTACTTTGATTTTCTAAGTCAATACATGTGTAAAGTTAAAAAGAAACTCTTAGCAGCACATATAAAGGCACATTTACAAAATATTATGTCTTAATCGGGCCACACATTTCTCATTAATACCATTTAAGTATAGCCTAACATTTTCTTATTCAATATACAATAGTGGAATATTTTAGATAATAAAAATTATAAATACCAAAAATACATTGATCTATGTATATTTATATAATTGATAATAATATTATAATTATATATATACAAAATATTCTCTTTAAATTAATTAAAATAAGGCACCGAGAGCATAATAAATATGCTTCTGGTTCGCGAAATCTACGAACACATTTTAATTTTTTTTTTGCAAACGTTTTCAGTTTATTGCTTGCGCTTTGTACTCAACATTTTTGTTAAAATTATTTAAATAAGTTTTGGGACAAAAAAAAAAAACGCCATAACCAATATCTTCGTTAGTAATAAAGGGTAAACAGTTTGCATTTAGTTTTTAATTTCTTGAAACATTTAAATGTTCTTGCTCACTCGAGAAGAATAATTGTAATTAAATCATATTGTTTCCACTAACATTAAATGTTAGGTTTATATTGCGTATTGTATAAATTAAATTTAAAAATTGAAATATTTATAAGATAATCAATAAATAACTAACCAAATAAACAAGATATCAAAGGTCTAGTAATAGGGGGAAAACTTTTGTATGGACAAAAGTTGAATAACTACATTTATTCAGCTTTTGTCCATACAAAACTGTATATGGATAAAAGCTGAATTGAGCTGAAAGTGTAGTTAAAAATTTAACAAAGCACAGTTGCCCTTAACTTCTTCTAATTTATAAAATATACATCCATTTGAGCAATTTGTGCAGTTGCTTAGGCGATTGTGCGTTTGACAATAACAGAGAATCATTTGTAAACCAGACAAAAAATAAATACAAATAAAATTATTATTATTATTTAAAGTATTATACTAACTAAAAACAGCATTGAACATAGACATAGAGGAATGGAGTGAACGTTCCCTATCCGCTTGTAAAGAAAACGGACAGTACTCTTTGTACAATTTTGATATTTTTCTAAAATTTCGATCTTTTTGTAATTTTGATATTTTTTGTACAATTTTGAATTATTTGTACAATTTGAAGTTTTTTCTACAATTTTTATTGATCCTCAAAATTACTACAGACCTACAGGAAAGTGAGGAAAGTGATAGGTATTATCACTCTCCTTAGAGACTGGTCAATTTCATGCGAGCATTGCTCAGCCCATTTCTCTATGTCTACGGCATCGATGAACATTTCTACAGTTTAGATTATGACACAAACAGCAAAATTTTATAGCACATATTACTATTTTTTTTAAAAACATCGCAATATTTAGCTTTTATATTAAATACAAAAATATACATTGTCAAGTATGTCATGTCGGTTCAAACGTCGATTCAGTCTCATTTATAAATTGTCACCGTTCACACGACTAGTCCCGTCACCAATATCACCTCAAATCATGGTACATCATAATTAAGGGGATGCAGACATTTTCTAATATAAATATCGCGTACAATATTAGGGATGCAACAAATCGTCGCATAAGGTCCCCCGAGATGGGCGCGTACCTCCACTTTCGGGTACGCCGAGGTTCCGACAGGTACGCGTCGCCGCGTGACTTGGCATGTCGTGTCATAACGTCCCCGCGACCCAGCCCCATCTACGGTCGCGCTAGAACGTCATTTTAGCAAGACGTTATCACTTTAAATGTAATTAAGTTTCTTGGCAGTTATTGCATCCCTATAATAAGAATTACTTAGAAAAATTAACTATTAAAAAAAAATCACAACTATTCGCGATATTTCAATAAGAACAGCATACATCCTCATCAAGTCTTTTGTTATATATAAAAAAATAATTCGAGCAACAATATTCGGAACACATTATACAATCATTCGACTGCGAACCCAGCCGTCTCCAGGACCGCTTGTGTGAGTTTATCGTGGAACTTCTCTTTCGTCGGATACGATGGAAGATCGAGTCTGTTGAAACACGTGTGAGCTTTGGGCAGGGAATCAGGCGAGGCGTCCGCGACCAGATGCAGAGTGAACAGCCTGGGGGCCGCCGCTCCGGTCGAACCTTGCAACGCACGAAAACCGGCCAACGGAACCCTTCTCGAACCGGTCACGAATTGGAGCAACCTCGCTCTCATCTCGGGATCATACCCCTCCACAATCTCCCAGAACCAGTTGACTATCGGCGCGTCGGGAGTCACGTGTTTGAGGCGCGTGTGACGCTTCCAGTCGACCGGGTCTAGATCGGCGCGACCTGCCAACAGCGGTTGAAGGTCCCTAGGCGACAGAGGTCTCAGCAGTTGAGGCGGTATGATGTCGGCCAGGCCTCTCTGCAATGCGAGCCATTGCCTCTCGGCGCCTCTGGTGAATCTGTGAGCGACATACAGTCGCACATAGTCCCTCTTGTTGCCGTCCGTCACCTGTTCGTTCGTACCGCCCGGACGCAGTTCGACACTGCGCACCGCTCCAAACGAAGAGCACTCCACCGAGAACGTCGTGTCTATTACGCCTGCGATGTTGTTCTCCCTGAAATTCGACGTTTCATCATAAACATTTCAGTTAAGGCAGTTTTAACTTTAAGATTAAAACAGAACTAAAAGGTTCGAAACAGTAATATTAGTGTTAAACATAATATAAAATAGTATCGAACTCACAACATCCAGGAGAGGGAGCGATGCAGCTCGGGATCGACGTCCTTGATGTCGCGCAGAGTGATGGGCCGCCCGAGCAGTTGTTTGTAGAAGGGCACCGTGAAGGCGGCGTCCAGCTGGTGGCCGTGGAACAAGGCCACGCCCAGGATGCGCCCCGCGAAGTGAAAGTACGACAGGTGCTCGGGATTCACCTGTTTTTAAAAAAAAGTCCTATTTAATAACAATTACCAATCTAATGCCTTGCCTTTTCACTTTAAAGGGCTCATTTTTTTCAAAATAACAATTTGTACAATTGTATTTATGTTACGTAAGTCAAAAAAAAAAAAATAGTTTTTAGCATTTTTGTCTGAACGTTTGTTCACGCTAATCTCAGAAACGGATTAACAGATTTGAACGCGGCCTTCACAGATGTATTGTAGCAAGCTTCCAGAACATCCCAAAATGTTGGACTCACCCCTGAATCGGCGTTGATCTGTAACGCGTAGCGATCGTCGCCGGCGTTGGCGTACTGGAAGAGGCCGTAGTGAGGGTTGAAGAGTTCTCTGGCGAGCAGATGGAGCCACTCGCGTGCCACTCCGCCATAGTCCAGCCCCTCCTCTCCGCGGAACTTCACCAGCAGCCGCTTGCGCAGCTCCTTCCCTCGCAGCTTCATCACTAGTCGATAAGACTCTTCCAGCACCTCGTTACGGAACACCTGCAAAACACCACACAACATTTTCAATTATGTCAATGTTTTCTTATATAAAATACTAATAAAAAATTTAATGTCAATTTTCTTATGAAATACGAATAAAAAATACATCATTTACCTATTTAATAATTAGGACACGCACTCCACATTCCAACGTCATGTATATTAAAACATTTATCCTCATTATTCAATTACAATCAGCAAAGCATCTCTACGTGATTACCTTGCATTCCTATTGCTATTGTCTTAAATGTGCATGATAAACTAAAAAATTTCTAAACATACTCTTTTATTCCGACTTTCCTTACAAATAACAATGTACGTGAACTCTGTACAACCACCATATTATTGAGTCCTACAACCTCCGTATCTATTCAATGGCAGCCACTCATTTGAGGTCATAAGTCAAATAAGCAGGTGGTCCGTCCAATGGGATACTTACTTCCCATGATGTCTTAAGAGTGAAGAACTCTAAGACTTGTTTACCAATATTAATATAAAAAAAAGCTCAGATAAAATAAGATATAAAAATAAGAGCCCTGTGGACGACAAAGTGAAGCCGGCAAAACGGTTGCACGCAACACAAATGCAATCAAACTGCGCCTCGCCTTATTAAAATATTTACAAGTGAAAATGCCAAATACAAAATCTAAATTTATGATAAACGGCCTATGCACACATTATTATAAAACCGGCTTCACTATGTTACCCGCAAAATTCTGTCTATGGTTCTTATTTGGTTTGAGTCTTAATGGTAATGGTTAAACAGAACAGGTTTTTCTGTCTGAAATGAAAAGTCACAAAGTGTATACCTCTATTCGACAGTGTCCCGTCTGCGGCTGCAACGCTTGCAGTTCGGCGCGCAGTACGCGCGCCTTCGCGGCCAGGTCGCGCTTGTACTTGGGCAGTGCGTCGGCGTTGTCACCTGTCGGAGGCGACGGAGGCGAGGGGACCGGGTCCAGGGCGACGGCGACGGCGACGGCGGGCAGAGTGAGCCGCGGGTCGGTGAACTGCGTGGTGCGGTGGTTGTGGTCGACGAAGTAGACGCGGCCCGAGGGCGCGTGACGCAGCTCCCAGCCGGGCGGCAGGGGACCGGCGGCGGCGCCGTGACGCAGGTGCGGCGGCACGCGCGGGTCGTGCCAGGTGGAAGTGCCGCGCACGCTGTTGTAGAAGTACACCTGTCCTTGGCCGGTGGTGCGCATCTCGTAACCGGGGGGCAGTTCAGAGGTGAGAGCGGCGCTCGCTTGCTGCCGGCGAACAGCCGTCTGCGGCTGCGGCTCGGGCCTGTACAAACCGTTGTAGTGGTAAAATTAATTAAGTAGTTTTGGCCTGGTTTGTCTAGTAGACTTCTTTATTCAATATCAATAATAATTAGAAATTCGATGGATTAAGTACATACGTACAGTATGTAATCGAAAAATGGGCCTCTTAACTCGGACCCCACAACTAAAATGCCAATATCAAACACATGTAAATAATAGAGTGTGTAAGAGTGACAAATATATTCAAATGGTGGAATAAATGAGATCAATGAGACTTGAAGCGTACTATTCTTCCCGACTCACAGACACAAACTGATTTACCAACAAACCTAAACGATCCAGATTTAATAAACAACCACTTCCTTAATATACCCGGAAAATCGGACGTAGCAATATCTGACATGACGCGTTATGAATTTGACAGATACGGTGACAATAAATTTACTCTCTCACCCACGAATGTTAAGACTGTTACAAAAATTATTACTTCAATTAAAACAACCGCGAAAGGACTCGACTTGATTGATATTGACATGATAGTACTGACTCTTCCAACAATTTCTTATATACTGACGTATATAATAAACAAAAGCATAGAGACTATGACTTTCCCAACTGACTGGAAAATCGCTCAAGTGATCCCGTTACCTAAGAAACCTAATCCTATAAACCTAACCGAACTTCGTCCCATCAGTATCCTTCCTTGTGCGTCAAAGATAATAGAAAGGGTAGTGTGCGATCAGCTGTCGGAATACCTGGAGAGAAACGGCATCCTACCTGAACTGCAGTCGGGTTTTCGCAAGGGTCGGTCGACAGTTACTGCGTTACTGGATGTAGTCGACAACATCTTGCAGGCTCGGGATGCCGGTAAGAGTACAATATTGGTGCTTTTAGACTTCTCCAGGGCTTTCGATTGCATTAGTGTGCCCTTGCTGTTATCTAAGATGTCCTATTACGGATTTGATGTCACTGCGTTGAGGTGGTTTGACAGTTACTTGTCCGATCGTGCGCAGATGGTTGCATTGCGAGGGATGGATGGAGCCACTCTGCGGTCCTGCATTTGTCCTGTGACGAGGGGGGTTCCGCAGGGTTCAATCCTAGGTCCCCTGCTGTTTATATTGTATAGCGCTGACATCGTTAACAGTGTAAAGAGTAGCGGATACCATCTGTACGCAGATGATCTGCAGCTGTATCTCTCCAGCTCACCGTCGGACATGTCTGCTACAGTGGACAGCATCAACGCAGACCTCGATCGTGTTTCCTCTTGGTCGGAGAAGAACTGTTTGGCTCTCAATCCGGGCAAGTCGAGATACGTGGTTTTCGGGACTGAGCATCAGGTCCGTAATAGTCTAAAAGCTCTTGCCGACAGTGATGTGGCCATCGTGGGCGAACCAATAGAGCGGGTGATGGAAGCAAACAATCTCGGCCTTCTAATGGACGGCAAGTTACGCTTTGAGAGTCACATTCTCAAAGTTGTGAACAACTGCTTCTATCGTCTTAAAGTTCTATATAATGTACGCGATTACCTTAGTGTCGATTTGCGTGTCACGCTTTGCGAGTCGCTTATATTATCTAGATTAAATTATTGTGATGTCGTGTACGATGGCTGCATTACTGGCCGCTCTAAGAGGTTGATACAACGAGTGCAAAACGCATGCACTCGTTTCTGCTTTCACATCCCTCCTCGATCCCATGTCACTCCATACTTGAGCGCCGCGGGCCTGCTGAACATGTCTGCGCGCCGGCGCCTGCACCTCGCCACCCTGTTGTTTGGGGTGATACGCTACGAAACGCCGTCCTACTTATTTAAGAAACTGCAGTGGCCGGGACGTGTGCGCAGGTTAGGCGTAGTGGCTGTTGTGCCTGTGCACAGGACCGCGGCCTTCCGAGGAAGTTTTAAGTTTGCGGCGTCTAAGTGCTGGAATGATGTCCCTCCTCCTATCCAAGGAGCGCCTAGCAGGTACACCTTTAGGCGTAAGCTTAGGGGTTATTTGTTGACGCTCCAAAAATCATAATCTTTTATCCAGCCTTTATAGCCATACAAATTAAAACAAAATATGTAAATTTTATCTTTATTTATTTTTCTCTCCTTGTTTAACTGTTAACTGAAGCTTTGTATTGTGTATATATAGGTACTTTGTTACTAGTTTTTATATATTATTATTTATCTATGTATTTAAATTGTTTAATTTATTCATTTCCATATATAATTCATATCTAAGTAATTTATTAAATATGTTTGTATTTTGTATAGTGTATAGTGTAATTATGTTGTAATATGTTTATGTAGCGTCGATGTTGTGTAGTGAGTCCCAAACGGTGCTGGCTGAAAATCAGCGCTGCAGGTACTTTTCTAGCATCTCAGCACAATGCTGAGCCAGTATCCGTTTCACTGCCGCGAGGACACACACATCTTTTACCTGTTTATTAATTTCTGTTTTGTGGTTTTTGTATTATGTTTGTGTCATTGTGTTGCGTGAATAAATTTCTTTCTTTCTTTCTTTCTTTCTTTCTATATCAAGAAATTTATGCTTCTATCGAAGATCACAACTCATCTTTCCCGAGAATAAACCAATGACGACTGGAACCTACTTCAAATAACTTATACTTTTTTTACTTTAAAAAATTATAACTTAAGTAGTCCCATGGCACACTGCGTTCCGATGGGTAACATGTCTTCAAGGCAGTAGCCACTTTAGCCACTTCAGAAGATACAGAAAATGGTCTTACAGAAGACCACCAAAACCTTTTGGTGAGTTAGTAAGTACTGTCAAAGTCCATTAATTAAATTAAAGTAGGCACCTCATTATTAACTTCTATGGTCATGTACCATCAAGTGGAGGACTATCAGCCTGTCTGCCTAACTTTACATAAAAAAACTGTCAATGTACCTGAGCGATATAGATGTGGCGTGATTGACCTCCGTGTCTCCAGTGGGAGAAGACTGTGGTGTAAGAGAAGCAGGAGTGGAAGGCAGTGGAGAGCACGGAGGGGAGGCACGAGAGACGGGAGTCGAAGGGGAGCAGGGCGAGGAGGCAGGGGAGCTGAGGGTTGCAGGGGAATTAGGAGTTACGGGAGAGTCTTCGCTGTCATCCCACGTAGGTCGTTCCCATTGCGAAATGCGGCGAGCATGATTCACATAATATGCTCTGGTCAAAGAGAATATTATGGTATGACTTATTAGGTACAAAATATTTGAGTGTACACATGCATAGCCTAGTAAGATTGAATAAAGTTATAACGATATATCATACACATAAATTAAGATTTTGGTGTAGGGAAACATTGACAAATATCTAAACATGAATATAAGTGGATATAAAATATGAAATAGTGTTGTGTAGACCATATGAACTGATTTAATTATAGTATTGCACTAGACAATAATTTTATAAAATACTAGCCAATGTCAGAGACTTCGTTCGCGAGGACAAAGTTTTCTTCAGAACTAATATTTGAAAGTAAACAAAAAATAAATAATTTTTATTGTATTATTAACTATACACAATACACATAGATATCAATACTGTTAATCTGATTTAGGAGTTAATTTTACTATAAATTATAAAGTTGATAGAAACTCACCTGCCACTAGATGTGACTTTTAATTCCCAATGTGGTGGTAGGGGTTGAGAGGCATTAGGATGTATGCATTGTTCTCTTGGAGGCCTAACATCCCCGGCCGGGCCTACAACGGCCAGAGGAGACCCCTCGCCTGCAGCGGAAGCCGGCTCACCTCTGGTACCATCCCTTGACAGTAGAGAGACAATCACCTGTCCTTTAACACCGCTCGTTTCACCTGAACCATCTTCGCACAATTCTAAACATTGATCTGAAAATATGATTAAAGAAAAGTAGTAATAAGCTAAAATTAAAAATTATAAACTGACCCCTGACTTTGCAATTTGCTGAGGAGTTGGGTATCCTGCAGACTACTTAATGCCGCAGTATCAGATCAAGGTTACCATGTCATGCAAATACCACCGAAGTAGCTTATGTTATGAGGATTATTATTATATTATCAAAAACTATTCTACCCCTCCAAAAGCCTAAATGAGGGGGAGATAGTATTACCCCTGATAGTAGCAAAGTTTTGGTCGGGGTTCAAGGTGACAAAGACAGGAACTGACACACAATTTATATTAAGAAAATATATAGAAAGCTAGGTAAACTGTGGTTAATACTTACAACCAGTATCCTTTAATTTGTGTACAGCGGAAGGAAGTATACGAACACATCCGAGAAAACCTGAACCTTGCCTTTTATGGACTTTTCTTTGATTCCATATACTGGAAAGAAATATGTTAATATAGTCAGATTGAATAAATTGAATACAATTAATGAGTGAATGAAATATTTTAATATTTTTTTATGTTTATAGTATTACCTATTTTATATAGAGCACATAAAAAGTCTGGGGTACATAGGTGAGTATATAAATATTTTAATATAGGTTCAATAATATATTGAAAACTTTTGATTTACTAAATTAATACTGAATCAAGATAATTATTTTTTACAAACTATGTATACCAATAATTTATAGTTTTAAATGAGTATGTATTAAATTAAATTTGTAGAGTACTGAAATTATTATTAAGATAGTTTCTACCAGCGTACCTCCCAAATAGAGTTGTCAACATTCATTGGTATGTAGTTATATTTTAAAATGAATAAATTTACTATTAGAGTTTAAAAAAACAAAATGCCTGGGTATTACATTAGGGTATTTTAGTAGTGGCAGGACATACTGCATTTCATAGTCATTTGAGCAGTCCATCTGGTGGCAGTAACCACCCTCTTACAGAAGACCATAGTGAAATAACAGCATATTATATTATGTGCTGTTGTTTCAGTGAGTGAGTAAGGGATGCCAGAATTCATTATCTCTTCCCTTATCCTTCTATAGTTGGCAGCGTACTTGCAGCATCTATAGTGTTGGTTGTGTTTTAGGTGACAGTAGCCACCTACCATCAAGTGGACCATCAGCATGTATGTCGACTTTAACATAATTATTTTTTAAAAATTTAAAATTAATTTAAAGAATTCAGTATTTAACTGCATATTTTTACAACACGCAAAAGTGGAATAAGAATAATATATACCTTATAGTGATCCCATCACCCTTAGTAAGATACAAATCATAGTGTGTGTTCCATTTTGGTTCTAATGTAGCTTTGACAGGATTTGTGGCGTGGACCTGACCACTTCCGTCAACTGAAATTTTTGCAAATGGATCTGGTAACCCTGAAAAGTAGACAAGCAATTTTTATTTGTGTTAACAGTAAACTCTTCATTTCATTGTAAAAACTTCATTATTTATTATGTCAAAATGTTATGAACAATTCCTTCTACTTTTTAGCAAGCAGCTGATATCCTTCACTGATCATCAAACGGACCTTGGCCAAATTTTTACTAATAAGAATTGTAATGGTTCGTATATTAACTTACGAAATAAATCTCTCCGCGCTAAGTTTCTTGCACACAGAACTGCAAAGAAAGGTATAATTAGAAAATTAAAAGAACGAATATGTTACTCTTATTAGAACTAATTACTACGTATTCAATAACTAGAAATTGGTATTAAAAATGTTGCTTACTTGTGAGTCGTATTTTTTGAGCTCCATATTTGCGGTTTGATGTTGGTGGAGTAGTCATTTTTAAACATTACAAATAAGGAAATAAATTCACTAGAATCTACAGGTACATGTACGATCACTTTGATACAAGTCCACCATTTTTGTTTCAATTCAAAATTATATTGAGTGAATTTGAGTGAGACTAAAGAGTCACAGAGAAGTGAATGTGAATGAATGAAATTTTATGAAAATTATACCATAGAGTTCTTTTCTCAGGAGCAAATATCAAATATATCCACATGAACTAAAATTGCACAACCGTGGTACATAGAGTACAAAAACCTAATCGAGTACTAAACAAATTTATATCTTATGGTACGTCATAAAATGAACAAACAAATCTTTCATTATCTTTTCTGTCTGTTTTGTTTGTTTTGTTTATCACCGATCCAATAGTGGATTGTTTCAATTTTATTTATTAATAATTATTATGAATTGACTTCACTTTTATTATAACTGATGATATATTTTATATAGTTTTATGTTAAGCGTGATAAGATACTATGTAGGCCATTATGATAACGAAACAATAGAAATTATTAAATGTATTTGTTCTAAACTTCATAATAATATTTTTCTTATTTAGGACATTTCCGAGATTACAAACACCACATACTAAAGCAGAACAAGAATATAGTTTAATATTAAGATGGAGCCTATTATAATAGTACACGGAGGTGCTGGTAATGTGCCCCTGAGTCGTGTACCAGGTAAATTAAAAGGAGTAAAAGCAGCGGTTCGTGCTGGATACGAAGTTTTCGCTAAAGGGGGTAGCTCTTTGGATGCTGTTGAGGCAGCTGTGGTGTCTATGGAACAAGATGAAAATTTTAATGCTGGTAAGTAAAAAGCTATCATGATACTTTAAACAGCTTTTCCACCTCACGTTTGAACAGTACAACCATTACCATGACCTGATCTCTACGGCTAAGGCCACACTACACATGCCAAGCTTACAGATGCTTGTTTACAAGCTTCAAATGGAGTGTAGTTAGTGACCCAAAATACAATTTTGCATCATATTATGATGTAAATAAAGTTACCATTGATGAAAACTCAATGCTTAAATTAATACAATTTAAAACTTTTCAAAATAGCAGCAATTAGAACTTCTTCCATTGTGAATTGTAAAGGCACTATACAACTTTCTAGTAATTTCTAAAAATATTTATCTGATGTACAGAAAAAACATTAAGAAACCAGTGATTCTTTGGTTTTCAAGATTAGATTCATGTTTATTTAGACTAGTTTAGACATAAAGTTCGATATTTATATTAATATAAAGAATTCTGTTCTATTTTTCAGGATACGGTTCTGTTTTAAATCAAGCTGGTGAAGTTGAAATGGAAGCAAGTATTATGAGTGGAAAAAATCTTGATGTAGGAGCTGTCACACTCATCAAAGAGTTTTCAAATCCAATAAGTATTGCTCATAAAGTCCTCACAGACTCTCCACATTCTTTGCTTGGTGGAGAAGGTGCAAAACTATTTGCACTAGAGAAGGTGTTTTTTTTTTTAATATTATTTGTTAATTTAGTATTAAAAGAAAATTTTATTTACATATTAAAATTTAAAATAAAATATATTACCAGCTTTTCTGTATTTTTTTTTGCAGGGTTTCAAAACTGTACCACCTGAGTCTTTAATAAGTGAAAATGCTAAATTTGCTTTAAAGAAGTTCTTGGAACATGGATTTGGAGTAACAGAAATTGGTGTCTCTGATGAGGTAAGTATATGTGTAGTGTAATATTGCCAATATGACTGATTTATAAAATAAAATGAAATAATGGATAATATATGTGTAATTTTTTTATACACAAGCAACACAATGGAAATACTGAAAGATCTTAGTGTATTGCCTGATGAGATAAAAGATAATGACATGATAATGTGAAATGGGCTCGAGTATCACTTACTCCTTTAAGCAAGAAACACAACAGCAGCTCATATGCTGTTATTTCACGGTGATTTACAATTAATCCAACTGGTTAAACTAACAGTTTATCGTAGTTAAATAGGTTTTTTTTTATTAAAAATCATTTTAAGAAAATTCCTTCAACCCCTGACAGTTTTGTGTCTACAAAATAATGACTTCAAAATCACAATTGGTCTCTTCACCTTCATTCTTCATAAATTATAGCTAAAGACCATTTTGTTCACGAAAGCTTTCAAATAAAAATAACTCATTCAAAATCTGTACATCCGTTTGGGATCTATGATTCCACAGATACACAGCCACACCCACACACACACACACACACACCCACACACGCGCGCACACACACGCACGCACCCACAACACACACACACACACACACACACACGCACGCACGCACGCACGCACACACGTGTAACTTGTAACAATAAGTCATACATTTTTAAAGTGTATTTTTAAAATGTTTGTGCAATTTAGTTTCTTATAATAGGGATTCAATGAGATGTTTGTTGTCAAAGGGTGGTGTTGGCACTGTTGGAGCTGTGGCAGTGGATGCCAATGGTCATGTGGCAGTCGCTACCAGTACTGGAGGTATGAGCGGCAAGGCAGTTGGTCGCATCGGTGATACCCCACAGATTGGTAGTGGCACTTATGCTGATGATAATATCGGAGGAGTTTCTACTACAGGTAAACCACATGAAAGCTAACTTTGCTAAGGCCGGTAACTTGACCTAGTTAGGATTTCAATGGTTGCATATATTGATTAATTTAAGATCTAATTGTTTCTTAAATGACGGCGGGGTTCCCTTATTTTTTTATTATTCTAAACACATCCTTTGCTTTGTTCTATATTATATTATGTATTAATTTTTTAGGTCATGGAGAGTCCATTCTTAAATATTGCTTGGCACACAGTATTGTGAAACTAATGGAAGCAGGCATCGATGCTAGCACAGCTACGAAAAACTCCATACAGAGTTAGTATGAAATAGGAATACATCCTAATTAAAATGTGACTTATTTGTTGAGTTCTAATTGAAATAGTAATTTATAATTTTATCTACACATATCTAATTGTTGAGATTTTGACACTAAATATATGTTCATATGGCTACAGTTTTCTATGAAATGCTATATGTGACATTCTGTAGCATAAACCTTTCGCTCGACGTCAAGTGGTCAATGCATATTATCTGAGCCAATGGCGTTTATAGGTGACCACAGTCTAATAAAACAAATAGAAGGTGGTAATTTAACTTAATTTATTTCAGATATGACTTCTCGCTTGAATAACACGGCCGGTGCCATTACATTGTCCAAGAAGGGAGATGTTGGAGTTTATTTCAGCTCAAAAAGAATGGCTTGGGCTTATATTAAACAAAAGAAGATTATTTATGGTATTGAGCATGACCAAATTCTCGAAGAGGATTACGCATGAAAGTGATTGATAGTATTGAAACGACTAAAAAAACTAAATAGAGCCTTAATATATGAAGAATTTAAATTATATGCATTTATGTTATCATTCCTATTTTTATAACATTTAATAATAAAATACATGTGTACAATTTATATACATAGTTTTTTTATATATACAGGCTGTCCCAGAAATCAATACCAAACGGGCATGAGGCGATAGGCTAGCTAGGTTTATGACAGCTCTGAAAAAAATAAGAAACAAAATCAGGTCACTTGGTTAAGAAATAATAGATACATTTGAATGTGAGGAAAGGAAAATCGGCACCCTAGACGACATATTTGTGTATATACCAGCCATTTTTGCGTGATTGAGTAACAAACATACAAACATAGGTAGGCATTTTATATTAGTAGGATAATTCAGTTCGGAATTTTGTTGTAACTGGTAGTCATCAATGTCTGGTAGTAGATAGAAAACAATTTAATGCATCAGGGCTGTGTGTGCTTCTCGAATGCATATGTAATTGATTTGAATATCTTTTACTATTTTAATACTCCCTAAATGTATAATATTCTGTGTTTAGTAATCTACGTCACTGTGACATTTCATTCATAAGTCATAATATCAGTCAGAGTCACTGTCAATCTATTATCTTATCACTGCATTTGCTGCATTGCATACATTTTATTTACTTCCCCACGAGCTTTATAAATAAATTACTGATTTTTTCTTATTTCATCGTATTTAATTTTTTAATGTAGCTAGTTAATCCGTTCTTGATTTTCTATGAAGAACATGTTGGGGAACGCAAATGTAACACTAAGATTTAAGCCAGTTGAATTGCATCATTTTAATTGGATATATAAAGTTGCCCCTTGTTTTCCACTGAATGCATCAAAAGTTAATATAATAAGTGATCCTGGAAAGTTTTACGACACGTTATGTGAGAGTTTTAAGAATGCAACCCGTCGAATATCAGTTGCAAGCCTGTACATCGGGACCGGCACTTTGGAGCGATCTTTATTACAAATTACGAAGAAGAATATAGAGGAAAATAAAAATCTTATCTTTAACGTATTGTTAGACCATCAGAGAGGTACACGGGGGAAGGTGAACTCTCTGAGCCTTTTGCAGGAGTTTGTGAATGATGTCCCCTCGCAATGTAGAATATCTCTATTTCAAACTCCTAGACTTCAAGTGTCATGGTCAAAAGCTCTTCCCTCACGGTATAATGAATTGGTTGGATTACAACACATGAAACTTTATATAGCAGATGATAAGGTCCTTTTAAGCGGTGCCAATTGTTCTAATGATTATTTTCAACAACGTCAAGATCGTTACATTCAGATAGAGGATGAGGATCTTGCGAATTTTTACTGTGAACTCATAGGTATGCCTGTGTAAGTTTATCTAAGTTTCGTTTGCAATGCTTTTGATAATAATGCCACTTCTTGGAATGAAGCCTGAAGCTTGCACATATTGCACACTGCACACCCCTGTACAATTTTCAGATGAAGTGAGCCATTTTAGTAAAAGGAGTACTAAAGAAGGTCTTCTCAGCGTCACTAATAAAGATTCAATGATTAAGGATATGAATTTAAAAATAACAGAACTTATGGAAAGATGGAAGGAAAGACAACAAACAAAATTGTTAACAACAAACAAAAGTTAGTATCAAACCTTTAAAAATGTTACCAATTTTATTACAATAAAATTTGAAACTCCTTGATATTTCCATATACTTATATATTAAAAAAAAATTCTATATGGAACACATGAAGTTTTAACCCAATAAATTTTTTTGTGTATCTGTCTAGTGTAAATATCATATAACTTAATTACAGATGAAACTGAAGATACCTGGATTTTTCCTTTAATTCAGATGGGCGAATTCAAGATCAATCAAGATGAAATAGTAACAAAAGAGTTTATCGCTTCTGTACCGAGTGATTCATATTTGCGTTTGGCTACTGGTTACTTTAATTTGACTGCAGACTACGCAAACACCCTGTTGAAAAACTGTAAAGCCAATATAAGTTTGTTAATGGCGCATCCTAATGTAAGTAGTTTTTTTTACAGTCCATAAAGTAAATATTGTTACAGGGAGTTGAGTGAGAAAGCAATGTGTTTGTGTTTAGGAAAATTCCAATGATGTAAGTCAAGAATGTATCAAAAATTAACTTGATTTGTCTTGTTATCATTGGGAGTAAAATTTCTCTTCTAATTAAGTTGTCCAGGTTTTAAAAGTAAGATTTTTTTAAATAAAATCTTTTAATAAGGTTTAAAAATGTAGAAAAACATTGAAAGAGTTTAATTTATTTAATGAATTCTATAAATAATTTCAGGCTAACGGATTTATGGGTGCGGCAGGGCCTGCTGGTGGAATTCCACATGCCTACTCTTTAATAGCGAAGGAGTAAGTTGACTTCATACTAATCTATACATATTTTTTCGTTTAGGGTAGAATTTCCAAAAACGACGAAATATGTATATGTATATATTTATTTTTTCTGAGAAATTTTAATATTTAATTTCATTTTTCTCAGACTCCCCATATAAAATTTGAACTCCTATATTCTCTTTTCAAAAACCGCTGAAATGCGTATTTATTTATTTATTTATTTCTAACCAGAAAATGATGGGTTCAGCTTCTATAGGGGTTGAATTTCCAAAAATCCTTCCTTAAATGGATGTTTACATCATAAAATGCATCAACCGCCAAAATTTCAAGTTTATGACTGATGTGGTTTAGGCTTGTAATAAATAAAAATTACATACACTTTTTTTACACATTTAGAAAATTTCGAATGATTATCACTATTTCAGATTTTGGCAGAAAGTTGTTGAATTAAATCAGACCAATAGAGTAGAAATGTTAGAGTATGAGCGTTCGCAATGGACATTTCACGCTAAGGGATTATGGTAAGTTCATTTGTCTGTTTGAAAATATCAGTTTACTTTTAAAATTAAATAAATTATCTGAAACCAATCACGACGAATGCTAGAAGTCGAGTTATAGGATTATTTTCCAAATAACCAAAACGAGATGCCTATTTATTATTTATAATAATTCTTTTAATGATTCTCCTTTTCCCAGATAGAAGCTAGTTTTATCATATAGTGTAAAGGGTGAACCGAAATTCAAACCCTCAGTGGTCGAAATTCGTTCGGTAGTGAAGTTTGGCGGTATAGTGAATATTGGTTATTTTAATTAGTTTAATATATTTCTAATGCATATTATATAAAAATGTAAAGCATTCTCCAGTCCTTCTCCATATTATAAACTTTAACTTGTACCGAATTTCACACATCTTCGCAAATTCACACGTCTGCGCAATTTTCTTAAAAAGGGAACCAAAGTATCGCATTAAAAGGTATAGATTAGTTTGTATGCAGATGCTTAGATAGTGTTAATTGTGTAGGTATTACCCGGCGAACAGCGACGTCCCTTGGGCCACTGTCGTGGGTTCCGCGAACCTCGGCGAGCGTTCAGTGCGTCGAGACTTAGAGGCGCAGGCGGCCATTTTCACCCGCTCTCACAACTTGCAGGTGACTCGTCTGTTTTGTGTGTTTCATCTACTAATATGATGTGCTGTGTGTGTGTGGTAGCACCGGTAGCAATCATGATTCAGGTTTCAACACGGATAGTGATGTCCAAAGTGTTATGTTTACCTCCTCTACTAACGCTTTGTTTGTTTGGTTGAACGCGTTAATCTCAGGATCTACCGGTTCAAATTGAAAAATTCTTTTTGTGTTGGATAGCCCATTTATCGAGGAAGTCTTTAGGCTATTATAACATTTTGAAAGCGGACGAAGTCGCGGGCACCAGCTAGTATTATAATATGTTGATTCAAATAAAAAACGTTTCAAATGATGAAAGGCAGACGTCGCATATGAAAATAAGCAACGCAAAATTTAGGTGCAAGTACGCTGACAATCTTGATAGGATTAGGTACAAGGTTGGATATATGGGAATGGTTTTTCTTTCTCATTATAACGCAAAAATGGAATCACAACAGCACAAGTGATATTATTTTACGATTGTCTCCTGTAAGGGGAGGTCACCTAAGTCAGTTGTTGAAATTACACTACTCGAATAATATTTAACAAAATATGATTAGTAAAATTATGCCAATGATTAAAGTAAGTATTTTTTTTGCACACAGAGCAGACTAGACGACGAATGCAGAAAGTTGCACGAGTTTGCTTCAGAATGCAGCAGCGAGTTACAAGAGCGACGGACGCCTCTTTGGGTCAGAGCCACTGTTGGCCTTTTTCGGACTTACTTTTAGGCCAAGACCTCAAAAAAGTATTATTCAACCATAAAATGTAATACATTTTAACAAATAATGCCACGAATTTTTTGTTATGTATTATAAATGTAAGAAAATATTTATTTGTATGTTTTAAAAGAGTCACGATGAGCACAATTACATCTATTGTTAGATTTTGGTTAGATTGTTGAAAAATTCTTTTCACAAAGTGAAGATAACTTCAAAGTAAGATAAGATGACTTTTCTCATCAAATTACGTTTAACTAAACGAATTAATCATCGATAATTACTACTTTAGGGGTAACAATAGCATTCTTTGTCACTCGGAAAAAAGATAGTAACTAAACAATAATAGGCTTTTTAAAAAATTTTTTTCGCATTTACAAAGGGTTTGTTGTAAACAAATCAAAACAATGATTTCTTTTGACTTTAGGTCGAACAAAGTTTGGTAGTGCAAAAAAGTACTTATATCTAGTCCATTTGTTACAAATTAGATTTCAAGCGCTACTTACTGTAGAGGATTATACAAATATATCTTTTAAAGAAAGATATCTTAAGCAAAGTGTAGTTTTATTATTTCAAGTTATTAAATACGGGTATACTCGCAGTCTATAGACTGCAAATTTAAATAAAGAAAAATTCTTTGAATATCTTAGTCATTTTTATTTTTATTTATTTATCTCAACACAGCTTCCGCGTCAGTCCCTCTATACTACGTTGAAACAAAACCGGAACTAACTTGTTTAGATATACGTAAACTAGAATGGCTCTCATTGCCCAATAGCCCTCATTTATTTCGTTTCGACCCAATAAGCTCGTTACCGTGAATAAGGTATATTATACCTACAGAAAAAATTAATTCTTTTCTAAACTTAAATAAAATTGTTGCCATTTACACACCTCAACAATTTTTTATACATAATCCTAGTTTCTTTTTTTTTACATATTATTGAGACTGAGTGTAATTTCCTACCTAGAGGCTTAGTGAGAGTCTACAACATTCTCATGTGAGCTAATATACTTTAAATTGACTGTACCATTAGAATTTTTTATAATTATGTAATGGTATTTTATGTCCATATGCTTAATCTTTTTTTGCTACGATTGTTCTCTGCTATCTTTAAACACTCTGGTTGTCTTCATATATAATAATATTCATATTGTGATTAAAAACATTCAGTCAGTAAGTATAAGGCAATATATTCTGCCTCAGCAGACGATAATGCGACACTACATTGTTTTATAGATCCCTAAGACACGGGGCAATTAAAAACAGACAAAACGAAACCCGATGTTGATTTTCTAGTGCTTTGTATCCCCTGCCCAGTCGGCATCGCAGAACCCAATAAAGTCACAATTTCCATCATACTTATAAACTAAAGACGAGGGGTGTTCAATAAAAAGTGAGAATGAGAAAGACGCAGTTATCTTTTAATGCAACTTATTTTATTTTACAACATAGTCACCTTTTTAATTAATATACTTAATATATCTTTTTTCTAGACTTAAAATTCCCTTAGAAAAAACTCTTTATCCTGAGCCTCTAAAAAACCGTGTAATGCGGCGACTACTTTCTTTCAACCGCGGAAAAAGATAGAAATCACTAGCATCAGTTCAAATCCAGCATCTTCAATGGCAGTTATCTTGGTGAAACAAAACAACTTTAGTCAGTTTGCCACGCCGTTTCTCGCGTATTTCGTTACGCAATTTTTTTATTTGTCCTGCATATAAATTCCCCGTAATAGTGGCTCTATGATTGAGGTATTCGATCATTACCATCCCTTGGCTGTCCAGAAAAGAGAGCCCATGATCTTATCGGCGGATGGAGTTGCCTTAAATTTCTTAGGAGTTGTCGTTTCCGAGTCATAATGATGAAGCCATGTTTAATCCATAGTTATGAATCGAGACAAAAATCGATCAGGATCTTGCTGCAATAAATCCGAACAGCTTTGCGAAATCTTTAAGTCTGGTTTGTTTCTGCGCGTTCGCAAGCATTCTGGACACCCAGCACGCGGACACTTTTCATGCCCAGGTGGTTGTGCATAATATTTTTTCAACATTTTTTTAAACAATACTAAAAATTTCAGGGAAGTAAAAAAAATACAATATAGTTTACCAATCAGTTTTTATTATATTCATTCATTCATTTATTCAAATAATTATAATTATTTTGATTCACACTTAAGATAAATTTAAAATAAATTAATTAAAAAGAATCACTGCAATAATTTATACAAAATTCAGTCAGTTCTGTGACACTATTTGATTATAAAGTATACAATTTAGTATATAATAATAATAATAGGAATCAGGCACATTACTAATATAACTATAAGCTAGTGAGTTAATGTTTCCATTGACGTTTTTGTTTCGGTACGCATTGTACCCATTTGTTGAAAAGAGCTCTAAGTCAACGGTACCTAAGTTCTGTTTCGAAGACTTACTTCAAAACAGAAGATATATGAAGAGATGCCAAATAAATAGATTATAGTGATATAATAGATACTCGGATATAAAAGCATCAAACCATCTATTTTGCGAAACCGCGTCGACAAATGGCGCAAGAGACCACAATCTTGTGAACTACAGTATGACGGTAATCGTGTACAATAATACAATAATCGTTGAACTGGTATATTTAAAATGGACGTTTTTTATTGTTGCATAAAATATTCAACAATTAATATAATCATTCATTGAAATATTCAATGAATTATTGATACCATAAAATAAAAATAAAACTCACTTTTGAGCACAATCATATTAAGATTAATATTATTAAACAATTATACTCCTTTTCACTCGATATACACACTATTAAGGAAAGTTCACGAAATCAGAATTGAACAAGTTATTTTTTTAATTTCGAGTGAAAAGTGTATCAAACAATTTGCTATTGTTTTGAGCAAGTAACAGCACTGTATGCGATACAAAGAAACATTATGAGCGGATACACGTTACGTGAAAATCGGAACAAGAAATGAAGAATGTTACATGGACGTCATTTTAAACTAATCTTTGGTGTACGGCCACAACTAGTCTGACCCTCTAACTAAATGCAATGTTAAAAGGAGGACTCTATCGTTTTAGATTTAAAACATGATTTAACAAGACATTTAGTTGAGTTACGTCAGTTGTAACGGGAACAAGTATCGCGGTAACGTCTCCGTCCGAACGACGAAGGTAGTACAAAAATAGTTCGCCTATTCAATATAATTATGACTACTTAACAATTAAGTATCGCGAGGAGGCGCGACTTTCATTGACTTACAACGAACAGGACTCAATTTAAAATCGAACTTATGCAATCGACATAAGTGGTTGCGGCAATAAAAACAAAACATTCCTAAATCTACTCTCGCTTGTACCTTTGCGTATTATTAAGGTGTTCCCTCGCCGGGAGCATTCACCTGTAATGTAACATTTAAGAGTCGATTTTGAGCATTCAGTTTAGTTGATGCGCACTGATGTTACAAGACTTACAAGTTGTATCAAAATATTACAGATTGGTCACTGTAATGCTCGGTTGTCCTCACTGATGTAATGCTCGAATCTGTAACGTTACATTACAGGCGAATGCACCCGGTGAGCGAGCACCTTTAGAAATAATAATAGAGATAGCGTTACGCATAGCACTCGCTGAAACCTATAGGAATTTTAATATTTTTTTTCTATCATAACAGTCCCGTTAATGCGAACTACTAAAGTAGTGAAAGTAACGAACAGGTGAGTATCGCTACCTCTATTATTAAATTCCCGACGGCGGTTATCAAACACTGGACACTTAAATACGAGCCTCCTCCAGCAATAGCGCTACTTATAGCGAATCACACTAAGGTAAATTGACTAGGTGTGTTGTGAGTGATCGCATCGGCACAAATCTCTTGCACTTTGATTCCTAAACACATACACTCTGTGGAAAATCTCTTCACTCTCTGGCGGGGAACTATAGACAAATTTTTGTCTACGGTGATAAAAAAATATATACACTGATCATTGGTGTAACGATCAAGTGAATTTTTAACTACAGAGCGTGCATACCCAATATTAAAATCGTTTCTTACAACGATCAAATTATATCCATTGACTTTTACTAATTGCTACTGTAACTGCATAAAAAAATTACTAAAAAATTATAAAATGAATAAAAAAATTACACCACAATCAATGGTGAAAGAAGTTTTATCTTTCTTGTTGTATGTTGCAAGTGCCAGCATGTACAGTTAGGCAGTTACGAAATTAATCAGTACTGTGAAAACTTTATGACCTCTACTGTTGGTTATTTACCTAAAACTAGGTGTTATAGCCCATCTGCTGCTTATCTAAATAAAACAGATAATCACTATTTGTGATTTTCATTTTTGGTATTTTCTGGGGGACCAACAAGTACCTTAAGGGAGTAACTACATTTATTCATCTCAATTCGGCTTCTGTTCATAGAAAAAAAAAGAAAAGAAAAAAAACGGTTTTGTATAAATTGCGTACGCGTCTGTTCAGCTTACGTTAATTATTCAGCTCAATTAAGCTATTGTCCATAGAAAAAAAAACTGTTTTGTATGGAGATGCGTACGCGTCCGTTCAGATTACATTAATTATTTAGCTCAATTGCGCTAAAACGTTTTTTTTATGAAGATGCTTACGTGTTTGTTCAGCTTTTGTCCATTGAAAACAAAAGCTGAATAAACGTAGTTAGTTGTTACTGGCAAGTGGCCGGTGATAGGACTAGTATTCTGTATTTGGAAATCAATGGGCAAGAGTGTTGGGCGCGTGTGAGTGAAGCGGTCAGAAGCCGGCGTCGGGCGGAGGGTCGGGAGGGAGGTAGTGCAGTTCGTCGACGGGCGCACTGAACACGTTGTAGAGGACGGCGAAGAGAGTGCAGGCGGCGTAAGCGCCCAGCGCCGCCCACCACAGCAGTCGCTCCCACAGTCGCTGCTGCGCGTGCTTCAGCACCAGCAGCCCGATCGTCAGACCCGCCAGCGCGCCCGCCACGTGCGCCGCGTACGACACCGGAGGCGCTTCCTAACGTCATGCACACTTTACTATACAACTTTTCACTAACATTGGAACTTACATTGGGTCGGACATTACTGATATAAGGCAAGTATGATGGTAATAAGCTCACCTTCGTGTATCTAGCGTGGACGGCGAATCCGACGTCGCACGAGGCGACCGCCAAGGCGGCGACGAGTCTGACGGCGCCATAGCGCATCGTGTGGAAGTTGAGCAGCGCGTTGGCCAGATGCGCGGCCAGCAGCGCGTACACACCACCCGACGCGCCCGCCAGGCACACGTCCGGGTCCAGCACCGACGCCGCCAGCGACCCCCCCACCACTCCCGACACGTACACCGCGCCGCACCGCATCGCCCCGTGCACCATCTCCAGCGGCAGCCCCACCTGGCATAATACACATTCACCTTTACATCTGCCATCAGTCCTTCTAGACTTTAATCTGATTCCAGCGAAAATAGTTGTTCATCTGCTGCGCTAAAACGTGGTCTCTGGGCATCGTAAGAAAGCTCAACGTCGCTCAACGAGCTACAGATTGTAACTGCGGGATGAAAGTTCTCTAGTGGAGGGCAAGGACCACAAGGTGGACTGACGACCTGATAAGGACCGCGGGTCGACGGTGTCCAGGCTGCTTCTGACCGGTCTTATTGGAAAATTATGGAGAAGCCCTATGTTCAGCAGTGGACTGGCGTTCCGTCAGATATGATTCAATCTAAGTTTGGGTGAAATGGATAATGTAGACTTACCGCAAGTTGCACGAGGAGATTGAACGCCAAATGCAGCCAGCCCGCGTGGACGACACTGTAAGTGACAAATCGCCAAAGCTCGTGACGGCGGTCCGGCCGGTAGACGAGCGGCGAGTCCACGGGCACGGGGCCCGCGGCCGCAGCCACGCCGCCCGCCCCCCACGCGTACCACGCGAACACTCCTAGCTGGAACACACACATCTTCCTATTATCCACTGCATATGAAGGAATTTTCAATCCTGTGAAGTTTAGTATCGATCGGATAATGAATAGGGACGCGGACGTAGTCACTATTTCATTGCACTACACACACATTGCCCGAACCCAAGATAAAGAAATTGGAGAAAGGGGTTGGCGTCCCTTACTCGCGCACCACATCACAACAGCACGCGTGCTGTTGTTTAACAGTGATCCTATTTTCAGTGATGCCAGACGGGTTGCCCATTTTACACCCATACTACCACAGTTTCTACAAATTTGTCAATCTCGTATAGTTTCAGACTCCCATTATACTAGTATTTAATGTGGCTTCTTGAACGTAATTCTACCTATTGTCACTACATATCTATAATTTGTATAAGCGCCCAAATAGCGCCCCATGGTACTAAATGCGCCATATAAAAATGTTAATCTGACAAGAAACTCACAATACAATCTTAAAAAAAGATTTGGCTGCATTTACGTATTTCATATATATTTGTATGGAGATAGTTCAATATAAATTACAATATTATATTTAATACTTCCTTTTGACAATAGATGGAGCTCCAAGTCTCTAATAAGACAACATTTCGTTTTTAAATTTTTTTTTGATCGACTAGGTAGCGCTAGTGATTGTTACGTATTTTATGAAATAAAATTTAAAAAATGGTATTCTTATAAAAAATGAACTGTGGTATGACTTCATAGATCGTAAATGGAATAATGGTTTATGCAAATGGAAAAATATTCGCGTAAATCAAATCATTTATTAGAAAAGATAATTAAACGTGGTCATAATGCGGAAAACAACAACTAAATATGACAAATTATTCATTAATAAAACGAAAAACTGCTCCCAATTGACAATTGTATTCGGCTTATCTACATAGCGGTGCGTGCGTCTGCGTACCCATTCATAGGAAACGGATCGCCTTTTACGCCTTGCGTTTACGCTGAATCAACTCATGACGGACGCAGAGCCGGGGATCGCGAGAACCAATAGAGTTATGATTCACGTAAACCTTGCGAGTAACGGATGTGAAATCCTCAATTACACTTTTTAATTAGCCGAGACAATTAGAGCGAAGAACAATGCCGCTTGCGTATAGAAAGTGTATGCTTTGCAATTCGGCTGCAAAGTTACAGACAGATATGGCACCCCCTGTACATTAGAAAAGTAGATGTGTCAAATAAAAAGTACTTATAATGATTCACTTTTTGAGTGACAACTGGTTTGAAATTAGAAATAAGAATATGCCTAATAACTATGGGCAATTTAAAAATAAACTATAAATATATTTTTCTCCATTAGCAAAAATCACGTTTTTAAATAGAGAAAATAATATTTAGACTCCTCGTGTAGAGCTCATTTAAGTGCTTGCAGTCTGTCTGACTCAGGGAGTGCCGGGTTCGATTCTCTGGTCTGAGTACACTTCAAGTAATGGCAGGGTACGCTGTGTTTCGCAGTCATAAAATTGGGCAACCCACGTCACGGTAGTAACTACTCTCTTACGGAAGACCATAGTGATATAACGGCACATGTGCTGTTGTCTTTCAGGGATTAAGTAAAGGATACCAGAGCCCATATCCTTATCGACCGTCAGTCTGTCTAGACGACCTTTCATAAAAAGAATTAAATAAACAGAGAAAGCCTCTTCATGAGCGGCTTGAAAATATTTTCTAACGGTAAATTAGAGGTTATTAACGGCCATATTATCTATCATTATAACAGATAAATAATAAACGATAATTTTTAATTTAATTCTAGTATATTTTTAATTTTTGTAGTATGCGGTCGATATCGACCGCGTAGTCCTTCGAGCCAAACAAGCTATAAGAGTATGCAGGTACTTACTGCTCTGTGATTTCATTGTTTTCAATTTTCCACAATAAATAAGCAATTAAAGAACAGTGTGGTAGCAACCTTACATTGTTCTATTAGACAATGACAATAGAAACCAAATGATAGAATTTATTAAAAATGTAATGAGACCTTATGACGAAATGTAAAGAGCTTAATGTAAAGCCATTATGTCCTTACAGTAATTGCCAAATGTTCCAGTTCATTTGCTTACCTCTAACAAGGTGACGCATATGATGAACAGAGGCGGGGGGCAGCACGTGTATTTCTCTTGATAATATTTCCGTTCCCGCTCCTCCGGGAGCACTTCCATTGCAACTAAGTGCACCATCCTGTAAATAACAATTATAAAATATTAGCCCTTGACGACCGAGCGTTTCGCTGAGCCGGGATGCCGGAGACAATTTCCCTATCCCTATTTTATTCCTTTTTGCATCCCCCATTGGGATTGTGTTTAAAGGCCACAGCATCATGTTCGCTGTCAAGTGTCAACCTACATGTTGCATAAGAAAAAAAAACGTCAAAACAAGGCACCATTTATTTATATTATAAAAAAATCTATATATGCTACATTGTCAATGTAGTGTAAGTTGTTAGTTAATATCGAAAGCTTTTTGGGGTAATATCGAAAAACTCTACTAAATTTATAGCTCTTACCGTTTAAGTTATGTAGGTAAAAGTTATAAAATATACATCGATTTGCTTTCAAATAAACCATTAATTATATCTTGTTACTTCAATAATAAAATAAAACATGCAATTCATGCATGACCGAGTTTGCAGAATGTGAACGTACCTAGAGTATTTATTTTCATTTCATATTTTTAAGACTACAACCATTTTTATAGGCACGTTATGGAAAGAACACACCACATTATAGGCATGTCAATTTGACACATTTCAACCTTACCGAGTTCATATAAAAATAATAAACATCACACGATAATTTTAAGAAATATATGTAGAGTTTTCTCTTTTTTAATTGTCACATATCGCTGAAAATTTAAAATGAATATAATAAACTGATTATTTCATTAGAAATTTAGACATCCATGACATGTGGGTACCTGACAATTTTTGACACGAATTGAGGCAAGTGATTGTCAGATTGCTAACTTATTATACGAATATCAAGCGTTAGATAAAAATAGGAAATGAAAATGAAAGGAGGCCTCTCATACACAGATAAACAATAATACGTTATATTTAATCTACTTTGTTCCTTTTTAAAACTAAAGAACACTATTATACTTACTATATGTATAATTAGTATATCATTTAAAAAACCGATACAAACAAATTCTCGTTGCTTTATTATTTAGGCATGACAACTATAAAAAAATCATTTCCAACCACTACTTACAATAGATATTATATATTTGAATTTAGATGCTAGTTTAGTTCAATCTAAGTCATAGCAGTCTGTCAAAAATAGTATATAATAGTTGTTAAGTGGGCGGGCAGTAGGTACCTTGCGAAGAGCGTGGGGTCTTCGAGCAATAGGTGGAAGTCGTTCTCGGAGCTGACCTCACGGTCGCGTTGGTGCACAGCACACCTATAGCTGCGCGTGCGTTTTCCGCTCATCTGAAACAAAATCATACGAAATCGTTAAAGAAGCCGCATCAATACCGTTCGCCTCTTATATATTATTCTCTTCTTATAGATAATCTATAACTTTCAGATTTTTGACAGTAAATATTGTGGTAGATATTAACTAATTTCGTCTGAGAACCGACCTACTATGCATACAGTGTTAATTACGTATTAAGCGAAATAATTCTGCACTTAATAGATCATAATAACTTTAAGTATAGTTCTTTATTGCAAATAAAAACTTAACTGTTTGTAACACAGTATAAAACACAAGCTGTTTTTTTAGCCTTAGAGAATAATGGGAAAAAGAATTGAAAAACTGCTAGAAAAAAATTTGGAAGCTTAGTTAATTTAAGTTTTATGAAATATAAAAGAAAATAAATACTTGTTTGAGTGGATTAGAGGAAACGAAAATTAAAAACCCCAATAAATAGAACTCATTCGTTAAGTTACTAGAACGTGGTTGGGTTATAATATCACTTATGTAATTTTCTAGTCTAGCCGCCCGACATTAGCTAGCGTCGATAGACTATATTTTCATCGCCATTTTATATGAAACCCTGAAGGCTGTTTTCGTGTGACTGTAATGAGTGTGTCAATCAACTACCATGCCTTATTTTATTAATGAAAATATATTTGTTACCATTTTATAATGATAAGATTATAAAAAGAATACAAGGCTTTTTGTGTTTATTTGTATCAGGCTAAATATACTGCAAATTTGGAAGAATTTTTACTTGTCGATAATACTGGTTGCTGTTAGAACAAGTGATTTTCATTTCTCATCCCTTTAAGAAGTCAAAAAGGCCAAGTTCTGCAGACCAAGACTCGCTTCTGCAGTGACGACAAATGCGTAAAGCTTTTAAAATAAAGCCTGCTGAAACCTAGTACTTCTTATAAGTTTACTTAAAAATGTATGCCTATGTGCAGAGCAATCCTTGGACGTTAAGAGGAAGGAACTGCTACTGCTCAAGCCGATACTGAGCCGGGTCGCTAGTGTAATATATGCTTGATGTGTTTTACATATTTTGATATGTTACACTAGCGACCCCGCCCCCTGCTTTGTACAGAGTTGAAATTTTCAAATATCCTTTCTAAACGAATGCTTACGTTATAATATAAACGCCTATGTTCTAAATTTAAGCTTTATTGACTGTAGTTTTGGCTGAGCATTGATAGTCGACCGCTGAAAATACATACCTACTCATAAAATCGTTTGTCTAAAATAAATTCTGACTAGGATAAACGATTTTATGAGTATAGATTTTATTTTCAACGGTGTAGACATCGTTTCAATATTTATCGATCTTAAATCTTAACCCTAAAAACGGAGAGATACCAAAAAGGTGCAAAAGACTTATTTTTTTGGTAAAAACGAAGGTACAAGGCCTGTCTCATAAGCATCAGGGCGGTATACCGCGAAGTTATTCTACATGTAGCGAAATAAGAAATAGAATCGAATGTGTGTGAACTGCCAGTTCAGCTGCGAGGGTGGGTGGATTTATGTGTTGCGAGTCGCGTCGGGTGTCGGGCGGCTGGCGAGCGTCCAGCACTATCGACCCCGCCAAACCCCCGCACCCTCCGCCCTACACACACCTCTTTCGCCCTCAACAACTATTGTTGCCTGCGAGTCTGTAGCGCAGGTGAGTTGACCACCACGTTTTCATTACGAACGAATGTCCACTATAATTTTCAGTGGCAAGAATCCAGCAAAGACAAGTAGTGGCAGCCCTGCCCAGTGGGTTTCGCAGTCATTTGGGCAGCCTGTCTGGCGGTAGTAACCACCCCCTTAGAAAAGACCATCGTGAAATAACAGCACGTGTGCTGTTGTTGTGTTTCTATGAGTAAGGGATGCCAGAGCCCATTTTACCATCTCTTTTCAATCAGCTTAAGTCATATAGGCCAGAAAATAGATTTTTCAATGGTATCAATCTAATGCAAAATGCACTTCGCTTGCCAGGGCGAAGTGCATTTTGCATTCATTGGGAATCTACAAGTACCTACATATAATGTTATAAAAGAGAGGCTATATATTCTCCAGAAATGCATCCGGGTCATGGCGGGGTGAGTCAGTCTCGAATTATAGAAATGTAAAATTTGTGATTATATATTTTGTTGCTCAAGCAGGCTTAAATTCTTGACACTTTGAGTTAGAAAATTATCGAAAGTTGGCGCGGGCAACGGGAAAATCTGTGAAACTTTTATTTTAAATTTATATTCATTATTATATTATTTTTTAAATATGTATGTATTAAATATGTAAAAATATGTTTATTTACAGTAGAGTAAATATGTTTACAATATATTAAGGTCCCCTAGGCATGTTCCCATTTTTATTTATTTAATGATATTAGTATTGTTGGTAGTGATTCTGTGAAAGAATGTAAAGTACGCAGCGCACAGTGTACAAGTAAGTTAGATACAAAGAGTAGGAAAGATGGCATGAGGCAGAGGCTGATAGTAGGCCGCAGGTGGGCGGTGGTGCGAGCCGAGCAGACAACCGCATTGTCTCCGCAGTCGTTCAACTCGGTTTCCCACGACACTGCGAATGTCCACCGTCTAAGCCCAAATACAAATAGCCTAGACGCGTCGCAGACGCTCGCTAAATTCGTCCCAGCGACGGCCTCTGCGTCTGCGACTCTTTTCCACAGCGTGCGCTGTCTGACACCGCGCACAATTCAGATAATGGGACTAATGCGATATAAAAAAGTGTGTTAAGGCCCCATGTGTCATTATATAATGGTTCTATTAACCCATATTATAACGCCGTTAGAATATCATAATGTTCTTTAAAAACAAATTAAAAAGTGAAATATTTTCTTTATGCAGTATTTAAAACAAATTTAATATAGTATTTCATTAATAAGGGTTTTTAAATATTATACAGTATTCAATATTATTAAAAAAACTTCCAATACTGTAGTATTTTTACTAGTTGTGCCTGCAACGTAATTTTGATTCTATAGTTTGTTTTTTTAAAGTTCCACAGGAATGTAAATTTTTTCCAGGATAAGAAGTAGCCTATATATTAATGCAGGTGTTGCACAAACGCATAGACAAATATACAAAAAAAAAAAACTATATTTTTGACCTCGGTATTAACGTGTAGTAAATACCACGTGTACAATTGTTTTTTTGTAAAGCTATGTTGTGGGTTTAAAGAAGATTAAAATTTCTCCTAAAATCTTGAATTTTTGAATGATTTGAAAATATATTTTTTTTAAATTTTCATGGAATGTCACAAAGCTTCATAGATTGAAAATAAAATGTATAAGCAAGTGAACCTCAATGAATGATTTGAGCGAATGACAAGAAAGATTATGAATGAGGCGCCTCGCTCGGGCCGCGGTTACGGTGGGCCGGTGGGCGCTATGATTTGAGCGCAGGGCTCATAGCTGGCGTATGCGCGCCGCGCGGCACACGCGTGGGCGCCGCCGCATGACTCACCGACATCCGACACGTCCGATAGTATCCGGAACCATTACAGGCTGCGACACATATCAAGCGCGGCTTGCGACGCCGAAATACGCTTTATTATTGCGCTCAAATACAAAATATTATAAATGCGAAATTTGATGAGGATGTATGTTTGTTACACTTTCACGTAAAAACTACTGAACGAATTTTATAGAAAGAAATAAAAGAATTCTGTAGAAAAGTAATTCAAATTTAAAATAATGTATATTTCAACGCATAAAAAAATTAATCTGTACTTATAATAATACGAGCCGTGTCTGCACGGCTCCATCCATCAAGCAGGCTTCCCGTAACATTTAATGTTTGTTTCATTCCAATCGGTTTACAAACATAAAACTTATACCTGATACCAAGCGAATGAAATACCAAGCGTATGAAAACCGCGTGTACGAAGTTGCGGGCACAGCTAGTGAGCAATAAAGATTGATTAAACTAGTGAGAAAAAGCTAGTTACTAGATCTAGATATTATACAACGAAGCAGGCCTTCATAATACCCACACGTCGGGTTCATGTAGTTGGGCGCACAGTCGTTTATGCGTCGAAGCTTTACGTACGCGATTATTCCTTGCTAATAACAGCAATAATATTATAATAAGTCGACGCGACGACTGGGCGGCACGAGATCCTGTGCGTCATATCCTGTACTGTTCAGTACACTACAAGTACCAGCGTCCGGTCTGAGTCTGAGTTGCCCCGTCGGATATATGCCGAATCCTTATGTACGCGCTATTGCTATGCCTATTGCAGCAACTGCATTGTAAGCACATCCAATGAACGAGCGAGCCAAAAGCAAGCGACAAAACAATATAAAAAAAATTCGTCATTCAAATTTCGTAAAGTATGGATGTTTTAAGAGTAAATTAAACTTAGGTAAGTACCTACTCACCTATGTTAATTCACATCCTACGTTTATGTTATTATTGATTGATATTCTACGTCTACAGATAACATATTGCCAAGTTGTTCCTTCAAATGTACAGATGCCGTATATTACTCTGGTCGGTGACTTATAAACACCTACGCACCTCAATAGATTCATTGTGGGTTTATGAATGGGAGTTAATTAAATTTTCCTATACGGTTCATTCAATTAGCTATATACCTATTATTTATTTCATTGCAAAAATTATGACAAATAATTATAAATTTATTAGCGACCCAAAAGAAGCTCTTTTGCTTTCGCTCGTCACTTTAGTAAAAACGTAAAAGTATCCAACGTTTCCCATTCTTAAGACAATAGTAATCAAAATTATATAAATTTTATACTAGCGACCCTCTCTCAGCTTCGCTTTATTAGTTCCATGAATTCTGTGAAAAATTATCTTACTGATGGTGAAAACCGGATCAAAATCCCTTGCGTGATTTAGGAGTTAGCGGCCATACTAGGTACTAAGTTATTGTTATTTTATTTTTCCTTATTGTTAGTGTATATCCATTTCCCTACATTTTTAAAAATTTAAATTTTTTTTACTAAATTTAAAATTTAGTAGGATTAATCCTACTAAGGGCGGCTACACAATTGCAAAATATATGACGTTTTATAGGCTACGCCTATTATGTTTTATAACGATTTCGCAAATTTGAGTAATATCGGTTGTTGTCACCTTTTTGTAAATGAAATGAAAATTGTTGATAGGCATATATAATAATCATAGAGGTAAATATGGGTAATCTCTGAAACGATTGAATCCATATTGAAAATTATTTCACCAGTTCATAACTATAGGTACACCATACTAGAACAACATAGATCGGTTTTTATTTCGATTAAGTTCACTTTTTCAATGTCTGTATATCAATTCAAATGCCGTTCCTATGTCGGCAGCATGACATGTGGGTTGTGTAATAATAATATTTTATTTATATTAAGGTCGACAGACAGGAGACGGACAGCATGATGGTCGGTGGCTACCTTCGCCTTTAACACAAGCAACGCCACAGGTGCTGCAAGTGCGCTGCCGACCAAAGTAGGATTAAAAATAGGGATTAGGAAGGGATAGGGAAATAGGCTTTAACATAATAGACACCCACTTGATGAAATAAACGAACGAATCCAAATTCGAGATGGGAGAAGTTGCGGGGTACAGCTAGTTAAAGTTTTAAATGTGCAAGTGAAGCAATTATACGAACTTTCTTTAGACGATAAAATCAAAATTTTAACGAGCTACTGTGGGGAAGAGTGCTTTCGTTGTAAAATAATAAGTTGTTCCATTAAATCCGCACTCGACGGGGGGCTTTATCTAAATCTAGCATATTAATGTTAGATTTAGTGTGGCAAAGTGATGTGCCGGCACGTGAACGCTGGGAGCGTTCCCACGCGCCCACCTCCGCACTATTATGTTCTAATCTCTTCCAGTGCCTGCATTATTACGTCGCCGTGAAAGTACGCTGTGCATTTCGCCCGTGGAAAACCCACGGACGCACTCAGTCATGTTTAGCAAGCACCTCTTTATATTAAAAGATGACAGGTCAATGGGCTACTTAAATTGACGGGAATATTCGATGGGGCACTACTAGACCGTTTGGAAATACATTCTAAACGCCCTTTAAACAGATGTATCATTTTTTGAAGATTATATCGCGATATTTGTTCGTGTATGCGGCTAGATAAACCACTTGGTTACCGGTTCATCATCAAAGCTATGCCTTAGTAACTTGCTCTCTGAATCAGAGGTCCCGGTTTAAATTCCGATAAGGCTAGCTTTGGAAATGACTAAATTGCATACCTAACCCTTATTTGACATTCCATCTGTCGGTAGTAACCACCCCCTGAGAGAACACAACCTTGAAATAACAGCAGACCTATCCTCTCCTGAGTCTTTATCTTAGTTATCTTTATCTTATCTAGATTGCTTAGTAAGATAACCTTTGCTTGTGTAAATCGGTGACAGTATCCACTTATAGACCGTCAGCCTGTCTGTAAATTTTATATAAAACAATTTGATTAATATTAATAGTCCGCAATTAAACTCGTTAGGGTGATACGAATTAATTCAAAGCAGGAACTACGTGGTCAGCTTAAAGCGGTGCGGTAGAAGCCCCTCGCTCAGTCGTAACTTCCGGTTTCGACCACCGACCGATAGAATACCGTTTTTTCGCGGTATTAACTTTATGTAGGTAATTAACATGTACTTTATTGGAATATTTATTAAAATTTTCCATAAATGTTTCTTTAACAAGTTAAATTTTTACTCTTTGTAAATTTAACAAGTAGGTATTACCTAACTTTTAATGCCCTCTGCATCCCCTACCTACCCAATGTTTTTTCTGCACTTCTTTAATTTTGGCAACTACCAGTTTATAATTGATTATTTCTTGATTAATTATATATTTAAAAAGGTTTTTCCTATCTGCACTGATTGAGATGATAAAAGCTGTATGCGTTGTTTAGACTAGTCGTGTGTAAAATCTTGTCGCGACTTGTTCGGTTTCGTAACGATTTTTTATATCACTTCCAGTCAGCCATTCAATCCTATTGAAATGATTGTGAAATATGTTTAAATCGCGTTCTAATTTTTTTTTAATTTTACTAGATAATAGTAACAAATTTTATTTAAAAAGTAAAAATTAACACTGTTAAGTTTTGAAGTATTACTTAAAGTGACATGCAACTGACATTATTCGTAATTCGTGTGAAGACCGCATAAAGCAATGCCCACTTAATTACAATAGAAACTGTTGAATTTAATCGTGCGGAATCATGAATACGTCTATCTACTTTTTACATTTCATTTGGATCTGTTTCGTCGAATGCTTTAGACATGGTAAATTGACAGAGTTTCTATATTTTATTGCCAAATTGTAAGACTGTAAGTGATTTGCGATTTAGCGTGGCGGATTGTTTTGTAATTGTCACACTTCAATTCTGTTCCGTTGGCAAGTATGAGATCTATGCCAGTAGCGGTTGATCCTCATAAAAAATAGAGCATAAATCACGCTTCGGTTTCCCAGGCGATTAGGCATGCTCGTGAGTTTGTTACAGGTGAAAACGATTCGTTCACCATATTGATAATAATAGTTTTAGACCGCGGTTTCGTCCGCGTGGACAATTAAAATGCAGCCTGCGTCTTTAACTGAAATCCAGCTTAATAGGTAAGTACTAAACTTAATCAAAACATAACTATGGAAAAAACCAATTGTCTTAAGTACCAAACTAAAACAAAAGAGAACTTATTTAACCAACTTGACAGCTTGCAATTGACCAAAGACGATTTACCGCCAACTGTACTGCCAACCTAATAAATATAACATATTATATATATATTCTGTCTGTCATATATTTATAGGTTAAGTTAAACTTGAGGTAAATTAAACAATTTATTGAAGAGGAAGGAAAAGAATTCAGATAGGAAGGACAAAGATCTCTAGCGTAAAGCGTAACGCTAAGCGGCATAAAGACGTTTTTATTAAAAAAACAGATTTTCCTTTCATCATCATCATCATCATCGTCGTCGTCGTCATCATTATATCAGCCGTAGGACGCCCACTACTGGATATAGGCCTCACCATAAATTTCCAATAGGTGCATTCTGAAGAAGTTTGGATCACAGTGGTGAATAATCCTAGTAATAAATTAATTATGAATCTCTTGTGAATCTCAAGCGCACTGAGATTCGCAAACAAAGTAAACTGGGCAGCCTATTTGACGGCAGTAACCACTTCCAGAAGACTACTTATGCAATAAAAAACGTGTGCTGTACTCTTTCGGCGCGTGAGTGTACCACACTTCATTCTTCTATACTCTCACCGAATTGGACAGAATTGGCAGAACATTTGCATATTTTTAACGTTGCTTACACGACGACAGTTATTCTCATGAAAAATAATTTATAAATCTCAAAATAATTTTAAAAGAGCCAAGAGAACAATTAATGTAGATATATTTAACAGTTTTGTAGGATGGTGCCCCAAAATTTTGCCAGCCCCAAAATTAGTATGTATTATTTGTTATGGCACGTCTAGGTTTTGTGTTTGTGTAACTTAATAATAATTGTAACTTGTGTTTAAATTAGAGTGTGAGTTCGATTATTGAACAGTCTAAATGACGACTCAGTAGTAAGGCAAGTCGTGAAATATTGGTTTGACTACTTTTTCCAAATAAATGTACAGATGAACTAATTTGAGATCACGATTTTCGTGCACTGAGACTCAGAATTAATGAACATGGCTTTTGTCTGTGATTTAAACCAGATCTCTATGGATTATAAAGTGTCTTTTCATTACAATTTTAGATAGTTACACTATCAATGTTATTGTTATTGTTGGTATAAAGTAGGGTTACCACTTTATCTATAAAATCTTAAAATGAAATTTTATTTGTTTCATCCTAACATAAGTATTATAAAATAAAATCTCCCGCCGCGTCCGTCTGTCTGTATGTTCGCGATAATCTCAAAAACTACTGAACCGATTTTCATGTGGTTTTCTCTAATGGAAAGAGCGTTAAACGAAGAAGGTTTTTATTTTAAGTTTACAGAAAAATATTTGCACCCGTACGTACAATTTTATATTCATATCTTAAATAAAAATAAAAAAAACAAACAAGAAAAGTACCTTCTAAAAGTATTTCAGAATAGTTTCGTTATATTGAATATTTAAAGATATTATATTTTTAACAGATAATCAATCTAAAAGTTAAAACTAAAATATTATTGTAAAAAAACTATATTGTATTTTCGCATACGAGTAAAATACCGAATGTTTTGTTTTAAAATTTTATTATTATCTAATAATATTTAATATATTCAACTATTTAGTTCCTTGATTGTTAAAAAATATAACCTTTTATGTAATAATTTGGTTATTATATTCATAAGAAGGATCAGTTTGCCTACTACGAGTATGACATAGAACCATCGAAATAATATATCTTTACTGTTCGATTTGGAACTTTTGCTACAGGTTCGGTAGGTATTTGCCTCGATAAATATATTAATAAGATATATTAAGATTAATAAGATTTAATAAGATATTAAAATTTACAGACAACATCCAATATAGAATACCTAAATACCTATATTAAATACTAGCTGTGCATGCAGGTATTATGACGTAAAGTAGGTACGCGTGACAACCCTTTACGTTTTCTAAAAATGGGTTTTCCCAATGAAATTGCATTCCAATCCATGGATTTCCTGTTATTTCTAGGTGTAATTTGTAGTTAAACATACGATGAAACTACCTACAGTAAGGGTTAAGTTGAAAAATATACGTAATATTCATATTTTTGTTAAAATCACCAGGATCACTATATCATTAGATATGTACCTACTTGTATTTTGATTATTAGCCAAAATACAACTAAATATATTCAGAGTAAACATGTATTTAAAATAATAATGAGAAACATAATTTATCATAAATCTTTCGCCTACATTTAACTTCAAAACATGATGTTGATTTTACAAAATAACCTAATAACATCATGTCTAAGTGTCGGATATAGGTTAAAATTTAATAATAATCAAGTCTAACACACGATTTTATGTACAATTCAACTTTCTATTAATGCTTTTTGAATAGTTTAAAATCATTAAGCAATTAGTTAAAATGTTACTTACGCATTTTGGATAGTTTCTTTAATATTTTTCTTATTAAATGTCCTCGTTGTTTGAGAATTTGATTATGTCACTAAACCCACAAAAGCACATAAATTTTTAATTCCTTTTTTTATAATATATTTCCAGATTCAATATATTTTTGTAATAACCAATGTAGTAGTAATTTAATTTGGTATCGGACGACCGCGATCAGCTGTGCGGCTAGGGTGACGAGAAACACAAACTCCCGACTCAAACTCGTCCGCCAGACTGAAGTTTTGTATATCGTTCGTTCGTTTATCGTTTCGTTTCGTTTCGTTCGTACTTTTGATTTTCGTCTCGCTCGCTCGACTTTCCGGCGTGGAACAAGTTTAGATGATTTTTTATATTATGCGAGGGTTGTTCCGTTTCCGAATATTATAGTAGGCACGGCACACACATCGTATCAGTACGTTAGCGAGAAGTTAGATCATAACATTTTTTACATCTAAAAATTCATGTTAAATCCTTGCAGAATAACACAGAAGTGGTTCGAATAACAGTTTTCCTAAAGAAATTTTAATAGGCATATTGCAGTGAGGTTCCCCGAGATGGTTGGCGTTCCTTCTCTTTCGGAGGGTCACCACAAGAAGAAGATAGGCGATGACGTTAGTCACCTAGGTGGACCATCACTTTGTCTGCCGAGTGCCGACATTTACAATGAGGTGTTTATGTATACTAGAGGTCGCCTAGTGGTCGAAATTAGTGTGCGTGTGTCAAACACGCGGTGGAGTGTTAATTAATTTAAAGTAGGTATTCGTATAAACTTTTAAGTGTAGTCACACTCCTCCTGTACCAAAGTCCACACTCCTCCTACTGCGCAATTTTACTAAATATTTAGTATTAAACACTATAAAAATGGCATCGTACCACCGATTTACTCGCATATTTTAAGACTTGGTAAACAATTAACGCATTATTATGACATTCAAAATTTGTTAAGATAACTATTAATGGCAGTTGACAAAATATTACTTATGCTATATTCAAAGTTTTTTTTTACACATAAGAAAGAGTTCGTCCATTCCATCCTATAGATAAAACATCTGTTTCTTCAACTATAATAAAAAAAATTTTTTTGCAAAATTTTGAGTCACTCATGCTATGCTATTATGTCGAATAAATGGGCACCTACTAAGTAGGTAAAGGTAGGAGATTTTTTTTTAGATTTTTTTAAAAGGTATTGTTTATTATTACAAAGACTGTCAGAATATGCTAATCGTGGGAAAATATTTTGTGTCACCTTAGTCCTTTCACACCCAATTTAATTATTACCAGTAGGTAATTGTAAAAATCTTTTTGATTTTTCTTGGAATCTATGGAATTGTGTAGAAAGGACTCTCTTTGAAATTAGCATCAGAACCATACCTCACAATTCTTTTAATCTTCTTGTTTTCCTTAGTCTCACTCGTGTTCTACTGATAGTCAAATTTAAATTTAGTTAAATATACCTAATTACATACTATTCACTGTGAGACGTTGAAAATAAATTGAAGTAAGATAACGTTATCGGCTTTGAAATTAACTAAAAAAATTGGGCGCCAGCTAACTAAAAAAATGAAAAAAATCATATGTTAGCACTTAAAATATATTTAAACAAAACAAAAAAATAAACAGGGGGTGGTCCTTAAGCCCGTACGTTATTATATATATATATGTGAAATTTAAAATTTGATTCAATAAATCCGGCTAATAAAAGTTAAAAACTTAGCTGGATGTGAATAATGGCTGGATGTAATAATAAGGTTTTCCTTCTCGGCAAAATAAAACACGCTGCTCGTCAGTGTCACCAAAGAAAAATGAAGAATGTAAAATGCGGATAAAACCCAGGATTCATTATATATTAATTATATATCTCTAATTAAATCCATGAATGACAAAAAACCAAAACAAAAAAACCATAACAAAAAAACCCTGAAATGAAAAAGAAATAATTAAACACAAATCTAAAAGAAAAAATATGTGTGCCTGACCGTGGGAATCTAAAATTTAGATATAAGATCCCTAAATGTTAATAATTTATTCAATAAATGGTCAGGCAAAAACAAACAAGAGTAAAATAAAAAAAATACAATTGCATAAGGATTAAAAATAAACTGCAAAAGATAATAGAATTAAATGAGTAAATTAACAATAAATTTAAAATGAACTAAAACACAAATTATAATAAAAAAAACATTAATCAACAATCTATCATCAGAAATAAGATGAAATACGTACCCATTTATAAACCGGGGTTTTTTTACATAGATATTTTAAACTGAATAATTAAAATTTTAAAAGAAAATGAAACTGGCAAATACAGGCTATTATCAGCACAAAAACTGAACCGCTCTCTGCGAGCGACAGAGAAACAAAAAACGCTCTGACTGAAAATTTTGAATATTGAACGTCAAATGCAATTCTATATATTTTAAAAAAATAATAAGTTTTTAAATACTTAAATAAATAAATAAACAAATAAGGTAATATAACTAATAAAATAAATAAAATAAGTAACGCTACGTTACAACTGATGTGATTTATTACAACTGACAGTTGTAATAAATCACATCAATAATGACCTATTAAAACCTAACCCTATTTTAATATTATCAACCATAATATTTTATTACTTATTCATAAGTATTTCATTATTGTGCATTTTCCGAGTCATGATTACTTTAACTTTAATGTTGTATTTTATTTAAGTAGTAAAGTCTGAAAATATCATTTACTTATTTTTAAGATCGAAGAAAATAACATGAAATTCAAGAAAACAAGATACTTACTGTTACAATAAGATTCTCCTTTACATAAACTTACATTCTTTAATACAGTGTGAGTTAATGGTCTAGTGGCTAGTAACCCTAGTTGTTAACCAAACGGTCGTAGTATGTTCCAGTATGTTCCCTATGGACTCCAAAACCGCTGAACTGAACCGATTTTGATGAAATTTTCAGACAATCTTCAGATTAGTCCAGCGGGTGATCCTGTGAAGTTTGGTAGCGATCGGGTAAGAAAAATGGAGGCGGACGAAGTCGCGGGCAAAACCTAGTATATATATATATATAAAAGGCAATGTGTGTAGGTATGTATGTTCCAGTGTGTTCCCTATGGACTCCAAAACCGCTGAACTGAACCGATTTTGATGAAATTTTCAGACAATCTTCAGATTAGTCCAGCGGGTGATCTTGTGAAGTTTGGTAGCGATCGGGTAAGAAAAATGGAGGCGGACGAAGTCGCGGGCAAAACCTAGTATATATATAAAAGGCAATGTGTGTAGGTATGCATGTTCCAGTGTGTTCCCTATGGACTCCAAAACCGCTGAACTGGACAGATTTTGATGTAATTTTCAGACAATCTTCAGATTAGTCCAGCGGGTGATCCTGTGAAGTTTGGTAGCGATCGGATAAGAAAAATGGGCGCGGACGAAGCCACGTTCAAAACCTAGTTTATAATATTTATATTAATTATTATTAAAAGATATTCAATATCCAATAATATTTGTAACAGACATTAAAGAGTCGACATTGGCATTGACAGGCCGCACTGATCAAGATGTTTTTTAATGACGGGCGTTCAAGAGAGCAGGTATTTAGTTTGACCTTGACGCACAATGTCTACGAAGACATTGTGCGTCTTTTCATATATTACTTAAATAAAAATTTAAAAAAAAAACAGAAGAAATTTTGAACAGAATTAAGATAATATGCAAGAACGTTTCCAAGAAAGGGATAGGATTTAATCTTGTTTTGACATATTTTTTAAAAATTGAATTTTGACAATTGAAAAAAATAAATCTGTCAAACATTTTTTTTCAAGTGTACTTTTTTTAATCACCAGAGGTGATCAAGCTGTCGTTAAATGTTTTTTTTTTTTATGACTTATTGAAAGTCTTTAATGTAGAAGCTTTTGTATTTTATTTTTTTATGATAATGAAAATAATACTTTTTAAAATGTTTTATATTTTACCAATTTTAAGCCTTTTCCGCAGTCGCTTTTGCTTTTTCCATTTTTTTTAAACTAATCAAAATAAAACATAAATTCTAATGACTATACATGCACATTTTAAATTGTAGTAGTCTTTTCAGAAATCACTTTTTTATAAACATCAATATTGTTTCTTTCGTTCTAAAATTTTTCCCCTCATAGACGGTTTTCTAGGTTCTACACATTTCGTAGGTGTTGTCAACCTCTATTGATATATTCTGTCAACGGTCAGCGTAGATCTATCGCAGCGGAGTGTTATATCTATAATGTCATTTCACGGTTGGCGTGCGATCTCTATCGATCAACATCAACTGACGGGGGTTGGTTATTAGCAACAATGGCAGGTGGTCACCAGGGGGTCCGCTAATTTGCCCAATATTTATTTGCAAGATGGCGCCGACACAAATCGTGGGGCATTACGAATATCATTTGGAGAGGCGGCTGCGATAATGAGAGTCTGTTGTTTTCTTTGAGGTGTTATTATATTTCAAAAAAGAATTTTTTAGCACACGCAGTTCTAAGCGTGTGTAATATTTTTTTAACAAATTTACCTTTTATGTCTAAAAGTTTTATATTACATAGATCTGGAAGAAAATCATTAAAATTTTAAGTGATTTAATTTAAGTTTTAATTTTTTTATATTAGGGTCGACAGAAAGGCTGACGATCCACTAAACTTGATTGTAGGTGGCTACCGTCGCCTATGACACAAGCAACGCCACATGTGCTGCAAGTGCGCTGCTGACTATAGCGGGATTGGGATAGGGAAATGGGCTCTGGCTTCCCTTACTCACTCACCGAAACAGAACGGCACACATACATACTGTTATTTCACGGTGGTTTTCTGTAAAGGGGTGGTTACTGCCGCCAGACGGACTGTCCAAATGTCACTACTTGTTCTTATACTACCACTTGTAGATTAATAAAACATTTTTGTATTTGTCATAAAAAACATATGCTCAAATTATTGTTTGTAAGTAGAAAAATTATTATAAAAATAACTAAGTATAACTATAGATAGAAGAAGGATTTCTACGATACTATTATAAACACAATATATTTTTAATTCTACAATATTAGGCATATAAATATAGACATTATCTACTACACTATAATAGTTTGAGCAACTCAAGTCATAACGATCCCGACATATGGTGCGTACAAGGCAGCGGCTGTTATCAAAAATTTGTTAATCTACTCAAAACATCCAGTCATGCCTTCTGTTGCTCGCACCCCACTTCCCTTCGCACATTTCTTTCATTAGCTAGCATTTCACCGCACATTTAACACATGCAACATTCCCTTTACACCCATTGTTACCACTCTTTCCCAATATCTACGAATGTAAATAAATATTTGAGTATACGAGCATGAACCAACACTTTCTTGCATTGTTTCATATTTTCCTAATGAGTTATTTTTAACAGCAGTCCTCAATATAGGCCGATCGTTTTCAGTATAAATTTTATCAAACTTTCAGTGCCAACAGGGAGTTTTTACTTCTTAGCGGGTATCCTTGTCTTATCCTTTGGTTTCATATACAATGTAAATTTGTGATTTTTATGAGGAATTGTTCCACTCATGGGGTTTTTAGACGTAACAGTGCGTCATAAATGGGGAATCTCTGTTACTTGATTGGTTAGAATTAACCCTCGCGTTTTTTTCTATATTTCAACAAGAGAATCAATAAGCTATCGAGGAGATCTCAAATGTATGTTCAGCATGCCTGCTGCCAAGTGAATCAAAGCCAAAAGTGAAATCAAAGTTGCATTATCTAAATTGTAATTGACTTCTAAATTGACCGAAATCTAATTTAGAAGTCAAATATTGTCTCTTAGTTTATCCTTAATATGTCTCGAATAAATATAGAGCAATATAACCAAAAAATAAATAGAAACAATGAAAAAAATGTTAAAAGTACAGTAAGTGCGGCTCCATTTATTTACATGTTTCGATATTACAGGATATTACCAGAAGTTAAATGTTTCGTTCCGAAAACATTTTTTCATCAGATTGTGGGCGATGTTTATAGAGTTTGATGAAGGGAGCGACCACTGGTGGCGGCCGCATTACTTAGTTACCCACATCGATCTCATAATTTGGACAAATCGATTTAGATCGGTCGGCTCTTTTGTCCGATGATTTAGTAGCACCAACAAATTGGGCGATCCGCACCGAGCTTTGATCGATACAACAAGTTGCGCGTCCAAAGTAATCTGAATGTTGAATCGGTTAGCAATTACAAGGATTTAAAGGTAAACGATAGTTAATTCGGTTTATAATATCTTCGGGCATTGAGTCTGTGTTTCTTTATGAGGCTTTCATCATGTTCAAATGAGATTCCAACACATAATTTGTAGAATAATTTGCAAAGTAAATTTTTAATAATTAATCTTTAAAAATACGTTATAGCCTCTCTGTAATATCATCAAACTATTTCGATACTCTAAAGAAAAAAAGTTATGTGACCCAAATGTTAATAGTGAGTGACCTTGCACTACAGACAACAAAACATACTGAGTTTCGCAGTTATAAATTGAGAAAACACGTCTGGTGGCAGTAGCCACCCCTGTATCAAAGTTTGCCTTTACAGAATACCTCCGTAAAATAAACAACATATTTGCTATTGTGTTTCAGTGAGTAAGCGATACAGGAGCTCGTTTACCTATAATTTTTAAATCCCTTATTGTTTATCTTACTAAGGTCGGCGTCAATCTTGTACTTGCAGCACTTATGGCTACGATAGCCTACTACCGTCAAGTAGACTATCAGGTTATCACAAAAAAGGGTACCTCAAGGCATTGTCGCTTCTCTAAAATCCACGTGTTTTCATTCTAAAATGAAAGAGCTAATGCTATTTAGTTAGGTGTTATGAGTCATTAATATTATAATGTTACACCACATCGCGCATGCCTGTCTGTCGTTCGCGTAAGCGACTGACCGACCTTGTCTCACTGTGCATTACTAATAAGCGTTAAAGTTAACATCCGCAAACGATCATCTTGTTACAAATCCTTTCACCTTTTACGGACACATTAGGTGACACAAATAAAAAATTGTGCCTCGCTTCAAAAACCTCTTGACTTGAATGCGTCTTTAAATTTGCTTCCACAGTGGGAGGCAATTCAGAAAATTTAATATAACAAAATCGTGGTATACAGTTTGATGTTACGAGTAACAACATATTTGCTACATTACATATAGCTATCATCTACACACGGCCACGACCTAACCTACAGCCACACCTCATTTTTTTTATATAAGTAATCTGGACCATGCGTCGTTAACTTTTTGATTATTTTTCTTAACTTTTTCGTGTACGTTTGCTTATTTTATTAAATTTTGGTTATGGATGTGCAGAAATATAAAGATAATAAACTCATTAATTGGTGGGGATACACATATTTTATAAATCACAATTTTAAAGACTTCCAAGAAGCAGAGTAGATTAATGCGGATGAATTTTTACTCTGTTTAAAGTTCTGTCTTATTTTTATATTTTTGAGCAATGTTTTTAGTATTTTTTTTAATATAAAGCTGGCTTGAATAATGTCTATTCAAGTTGTTGAAGTAAGATGACTTCGTCCATTCTTCTCTCAGCGATAGTATATTGAAGCAAAGCTTAAAAAGTAAAATTATATTTATCTCTACATAAATAGAAGTCACTCCCAGCGTCTGTCTGTGTCTTCGCTAATTTCTTCTAATCCACCGAACCGATTTTGATACAGTTATCACTAATGGAAAGAGCGATCAACGAGGAAGGTTTCTGTGTATAATTTGCTGAAAAAATGCATTATATAATATAAAAACGAAGAACAATGTTACCACATGACTGCACCTCTCGTATCAAAGCGAAGCATGTTTGTCACAAACCCTTAACAATTTCACGATTTGTTTACGAGTATTTCTACCACTAGAGAGAAAATACTGTTTTTTTTATTACTAATAGTAAGTTCTAATGAGGTCAAGCGCGACAGAGGCTCGGGGTGACGAGGCGAGTGCGTGACCTAAGCCCAGACACAAGTTATTTTATCGCTGATGGCTGCGTTCAATTTCGGCGTGAAAAATAACCAGGTAATAGAGGGCATTAGCCCGCTTTACTTCAAGTGCCACCCCTACTCAGGCGCGACACAGGGTGGAAGGAAGGCGGGCTCGGCCATGGCTCGACGCACGAATGTACTAGTCTGTCGTCAAGGTTGCCAACTCACAATTCTTAATACACTTTTTTAATTTCCGTATTGATTTTTTGTTTCCACAAATTTTATAGCTATTTTATTTTACACTAGCAGGCCGCCCCTTTTTTAACGTTGGTTAATCGCCCATAAATGGCATATTAAAACAAAGAGAGAAGAGCTGAACATCCGCTATAAATTGTTGTATTGGCTACTGGGTCGAAATAGCAAGCTGTCTACTGATAACAAGTTGCTAATATATAAATCAGTCTTAAAACCAGTGTGAACGTATGGCATACAGCTGTGGGGTACTGCCAGCAATACAAACATATCCATGCTCCAGTGAATTCAAAATTCTATACTTAGAGCCGTGAGTGGTGCTCATTGGTACATCATAAACTCTGAAATACACCAACATCTCAACATGAACACTGTCAAGGAGGAGATTTGAATGACAGCAGTGGAGTACATGACGCGAATGTCCAGACACCCAAACTAACTGGCGGCGCAACTTGTTGATCAAGGCTATCACATACGCCTTAAAAGATTTGATATAATGGAGCTGCACAAAAGAGAGTAGCTGGTGTAAAACAAACGGTAGTCTTTTTATGGAGAGGGCACTCACACTGTGTAATGACCAGATAACACATCTGATTATTGTCATGGACTGATGGCAGATAAAAAGAGGGGAACAAAAAAAAAAATTTGTATATGGCCTATTATGACAAATAGGATAGTTTTCTTAAATTGATTTTTTTCTGTGTTTGAACGGGTTATCAATAAATTATAAATATTATTATACAATTACACTTGTGATTTCAGATGTATGTACATTTGTACAGTACCTATAATACACAAAGGTATGCCCGTCACATAAAAATAAAAAACAAATACATACACGTTACTTATCTAATGCTGTAATATTAATTATTAATTGCAATTATTAATTGTAAACCGTTTTTCTATTACTTATTATCAATGCCATTTTTTCATGTTATTTAAATTTAGAGGCCCTGCGCCCCCTAATTAGCTGTTTAACATATGAAACTGGTTGCAGGTAAGTTAAGTATTTTTTTGTTGAAATAAGGGCATTATACTTTGAAGTTTAAAACGGGCCTTTTCCTATTAAATCCCTGTTAAATAATATCCCGGAGATATGTTTGTAAGGTGCAATGTTCTGGACACGCGAACGGTCAAAATCCTCTCCTGTTGTGTATACGAGTGGTCATAATATGTTACACTTGGTTTACGTATAATAAATTTGCATTCTAAATTATCGTAACGCGAGTGGCACGAGCGCCCGCGGCTTCGCTACCGACTGCACTATACTCACCGCGTATTGATTTTTTTTATAGTTTTCGTAATTCAACGCTAAGGCTTCGCCACACATCCGAAGACGACGACGATCTACGCGACGCTCGCTGGCACTTGTATTGCACAACCAATGCACAACACACAAGTAGGTACATCATCGTCATCAAGACTACTCTCCAAGTAAAATATCACGCTGCGATTTTTATCCCTTGTGAGCTTGTCAGTTTTCCAAAAATATTGAAAAGCTTGCTCTTAATTAAAAATATAATTTTCTTTACAAAGCTCTACCTATATATACTTTTAATATAAACATATAATTAATAATATTTGAATTTTCACTTTCTTGTAATTAGGTAGGTACATTACATTATACACCTCCATGGAGTCCAACTCCGTAGATATGTGCCAAATCCTAGTGAGCCTCATCGATTGCTCTTGCCTATTGAAGCAACGGTGTTTTAAATACATCAAATGAAAGTTTCGACATTTGAAGTCAAGTTGTATAGTATAACCCAACCTATAAAAGTTTCTAGACCACCCGTCCCGTCAGATATGTGAAGACGCCTTTACTTTATTGGATGATATTATTAATGCTCATTTCGTATTGAAATGCAATCGTTTCCAGTCGGAACTACACGCGAGTTTATAACGAAAGGAAGTGGCTATTTATTTCTAATATAAGAACCGCTAAAAGCGAATTGCTAATTTAAATAATGCTACTTGTTGCCTACCATACCAAAATTATCGGAATAAAACATTAAACTTAAGTGCAGTTTTAATACACCCTGCGGCATAACTCTGCCTTTTGTTAATAATTGTATGAAGTATCTTTAGGTGGAAAATTAGTCATTATGCTCACTGCATTTTTATTCCAAATCGCTTATAAAATAAGTTTGTTTTAACCTGAATTTACAACACAACACAACACAACTTTGTCGTATGAAAGAACTGCGAATCACATATTATTTTGTATGGATACACTGTGTCCTGAAGTATACTTGACAGTAAGATGGATGACAGAAATTCTAAAAGAAGATAATCGCGAAATATGTAAAAGCATTTGTGCTGTTTTGTTTCAACGCGTGACTGATTGATGTTAGAGGCCATTCTCATGTAACGGTGCTTGTTCTTTAGATGAAAGTTACCTCCTAATACCTACCACCAAGTAGAGAATTGGCTTACTCGTACATAGAAGGCCTTACCCGTCTTCTTATTGTAATGCCAGCCTTTGACGACTGCTGATGTCGTGTTTAACTAACTAAGTCTGAAATCGGTTTAGGCTGACTCGTAATATAGTTAGATACAATTAAATATCATAGTTTAAAGGATCGATAAGGTTGTTTAAATTATGTTTCGCTATTATTTTTCTATTTAAATTTTACAAAGATTCTCAAAAGACTTATAAAAAGTTAGACGCGATCGTTCATATAAAAACGTCCATTATTTTTATTGACTAGTACCGCAGCTAGTAGCAACTAGCATTTTACGCAAGTAAGTACTATAATGGGGCAATTTGTATCAATGCGAAGATCAGCCGTCATCAAAGCCGCTGCCGCACCTGCTTACCCCTAAATGTGTTATAATAACCCCTTCATCATAACCATTAATTACACTTAGAACTCTATTGCGACAAGCACAGAACTCATTTCGTTTATGGACAATTTGACTCTTGTGACGTTTCATTACACCTGTTTTATATAAACGGGTACTTTTCAGCGGTAAACCGCGGAATGTTCGGCGCATGCGACGGTTATGTGTTGTCTAAAGTTAACTATTGTAAACGTTTTCTTTTGTTTTTTTACATACGTTACATATAAAAGCTTATTTGGTTCTTATTAATTTTAAATAACGAATTATATTAATAATACATTAGTATAAAAATCAATGAGATTGCTGTCGAGATATTTTTTTTATTAAAAATATAACAATATATAAACCTAAAATATTAGATTTACAAATATATAAGGTGTTGATTTTTAATTTATATTTTTTTCATTTTGGTTCAGCATGCAGGTAAATGTGGCGAGTTACAGTGATAGGTATACTTCAACAGAGCGATTTGTTCTCGAAAGGTGATGGTGTCAGTGAAAAGGATCAGTAAAAAAATACGACATTTCGGAAAAGTCAGCCATTTTTATTCGTAAATATAGTTTTTTTTGTCTGCGTAAGATTTTCCTTTTCTTTTTCAGATTTTCTTTTCCGTGGGGGAACGGTTCCCTAGTTTAATTATTATACAAGTATACCACAATGACATTTCTAGAGACAAGTTCACGTTGAATTCAAAGCAATTCATAACATGTGATGGGCATGCATCGCAAATGCATGCGCCATGAGTAATTGGTGTTGTCTAGGTCTGTCGAGCGTTTAGTCAGAGGAGGAACATTTAAAACATGAGATTGTTCCCAGTTGACAATAATGTTATGCGTGCCGGGTGCGTATTTACAATTCACATTATCAACGTTCATTATTAGCTGCTCCATTCTACTTCTACTAGACAATGATGCGATGCCCTGTCACCGCGTTGGTGTCGCTTTTGTTTTCGTCTAATTTGTATTTGTTTTCCATTTATTTGTTGTGTTCTTTTGTGTATAGAATCACGACAACAATACTTATTATTCTCACGGATCAAGACAGATTCCAGTTAGTAAACAATCTATTGTCATTAGTCAGAGTAAAGATCCTGCCTTTTCGGCGAAAATTGTTTTGCCGATTATCACTTGCCAACCAACGTTTCGCCTATTTTTCATTTTGACAACTAACGATTATCAAATTTTTGTATGATAACGTTTCATTTGGTAGAATTAGATATTTTTAAGCTGATTATTATAATGACACAAAACGTTTGGGGCATTTATCATTTGTCGAATCTTTCACTAGGCCAAACAACTATTAGACGATTAACGTTTCTTCAGTGTAACGAATAACGTTCCCTTTTCATACATTGATATAATGATAAAAAAATTAAGTAATTTTTATTTATTTAAGTTGCATTTTTTATTTAAGAATCTCAAAAATAATCTTAAACCTTTAAATTGGCAGCAATGCACATTTATAATTTTTCCTCTGAGTATGTAGATTTGTGTTCAAGAATTCTGTTGATTGTTTCTTCTTTGTCCAAGTATTTTTTTTCTTTGGTTCTGGTGGAGCATCGGTTAATATATTTTCTATATTAACCGGAATACTGGTTGTAGCGAAACGATTGTGCGCTTATTACAAAATGTGTTACAAGACTTATTTGTACTAGAAACAAATAGGTTAGGTTCCGGAATGTTTACTATTTAATACAAAATTTGGTAAACTATAAACAATTCAATGAATATTACGCTAACTAAAACATTCGCTACTTGAAAGTTAGCATTTTGAAAAGTGTCATTATAAAAAGCAGACCAAATATACAATTGGCAACTGTGAGGTTGGGAAATAAAACAAAATTATAAAAAAGGTTGGCAAATGATTATTCCGTGAAATAGAATTCTTCGAAACGTTAGTTGGCAAGTGATAATCGGCAGAACAGTTTTCAGCGAAAAGGCAGAGAACCGTCAGAGTAATTTATGTTCACGCAAAAATACGTTAATTTTTACTATAGATCGTCAGACAAGCTGACGGTCCTCTTGATGGCCACCGTCGCTTATGCAAGCACCGCTACAGATGCTGCAAGTGCGCTGCCGATTGGTCAGAAAGGGATGGGTTGTCATTGTCAATAGCCACCATACCAGCTATAAAGGTTTTTCTAAAATATTGGAATTGCTGGAGTACGTTTTATTATTTTCGCGGGTTCAACCTTTCTGAATTGTATTGTTAGGTATTTTTATATAAAATTTAATTTAATATAAAGTTAAGAATACGTTATGTAAGTTAAATATTAATTTAGATGAGTTTCAAAATTAGGGATAACCTACTTGAAAATTAATAGAGTATAGTTAGAACTACATAGATCGATTTCTAAAAGAAGTATATACTCGTAATAGCTACAAGGTAGAAGCAATCGCGTGAAGTTGCAGCCCTACAATGACGTTTCTATGCAAATGTATCTCGTGCCGGCGACAGGTGACGTGCGGCTTCTCTTAATTGTTTTTTGTCATATTCAAATTTATGATGACGTTTTTCTATAGTTTTTTTTAGATGACATTGGGGTCCCGATGAGGATGACGAGCCAGATGGTGCCTATTCAATAATAATAATAATAAAAAAACAATTTCTTTTGTTCGGTGTTTTTGCTAGGCCCATGTGAAAATATTTTTGTTTTTGTAATATAAATGGAATGTCCTGGTAAAAGTTTCAATAGTTGATAATTAGTATTTCATATACAAGAGGTGAATATGTAATTGATAAAAAGACTTGTGAGCGCTTTTTAGCGAACACCCATCCCATGATATATGTAGTTATTAGCTTTTAAACACAATAACTATCGTATGCGTGGACAAAAGAATTCACAAGAATTCATAACAAAAATATAATATGAAAATATGATAACAAAATTAAAATATATTTATGAGAATGATAGGTTATAAATTTAAATAGTAGGTACGGAGAAACAGACAAAGACGGATATCTATAATAGTCTATATCTAAATCTATATCTATACTATACAAATATTATAAAGAGAGAAAATTTGTATTATTGTATTTTTGTTTGCAATGAATAAACTCAAAAACTACTGAACCGATTTTAAAAATTCTTTCACCTATAGAAAGCTACATTATCAATGAGCAACATAGGCTATATTTTATAAAGTTACGCGGACGAAGTAGCTTGCAACAGTTAGTTTTATATATAGAAGGCAATACAGTTTAATGTTATGACGAATGTACCCACAATAATATATGCCACACAATATAATTGAATATGCCCACAAGGTAGTACGAACTTCCTTGTACATCCATAATAGCGTACTTATCTCATTGATATGATTATCTACTTTCTTGCCGCAATTCAAAACACGTGTCCTAAATAGGTGACAATCATATCAACCATAACACCTAAGTATGATGCGGGGCACTTATATCTTTCGGTATAAGTGAAACTGGTTATCTTTAGTATATTTGTTGGTGTATAAAATAAACAGAGCAACAAAAAGATGTCACAAAAACGATTGTTCAAAATGCATCTTGCAGCTGTTTGCCGAACATCTTGGAAAGTTGATTTTACGGCCGATATCGTTATAACGATAATCATGTATTTTGCATAATAAATTCATCTCCGTATACTCTTAAGTTATATCTTCTGTATGTATTGTGTTTTTGATATTTAAATTATATTACATTAGAAACAAGGTACTAAGGACTCGAGGCTGTGACACAATTTGAAATGATAAAATCTAAAAAAAAAAAACATTGCTTTCGATACTTTTTACGTGCTGTAGTTTGTTTTTTTAAAATTCCAAAGAGACCTAACGTTTTTCCATGACAAAAATTATTTTAAATGTCTGGTAATACTTAAATCCTGGTAATACTTAAACTATCTGTGTGCCAAAATAACGTCATCCAAATCCGTTAAACCGTTTCAGAGTTTAGCGTGCACTGACAAACAGATAAAAATTCAATAAACTATTTTTTTGACATCGGTAACATAAGTACCTATAGAGTGTATAGAGTGTACAAATTGTTTTTTGAAAAAATATTTAACGTACAGACATGGCTCTTTTACGATTTTATTATATGTATAGACTAGTACTTAACCGTTTTACTTGTATTCTTTTTTGTTTTAAATTAAGAAATGTTGGCGAGCATAGCGTGAGTCGCCGCGCGAGCGAAGTCTGCACCGGCTGCTACACAATTATCTGGCTATTAGCAACCTTGAACGGAATCAGAAAAACACCGAAATTAGTGTTAATAATAACAAGATTTGTGTCTGAAAACAGCCTCTTTTTAACCCCCGACGCAAAGACGGGGTGCTATACGTTTGACATGTGTGTCTGGGTAACTGTGTATCTGTGTCTGTCTGTGGAATCGTAGCTCCCAAACGGATGGACTGAATTTAATCCGGTTTTCCTTGTTTGAAAACTGATGGGAGCGAGATAGTTGAAACATTAAAACATAAATTTAGGTTGTAGGTAATCTATATATATTGATGTTAGAATAGAAATATTAAAATTGAAACGTTTTTACACAAACCAAATTTTAAAAATAAACTTGCTGAAGAAATTTTAATTTTCAGCTTTTCTGCCAAAATATTTCTTTTTTGAGTTCATTTTAATTTAACTAATATACGTTCATTTAACAATTTTAACTGTATCCTGTTCGTTCTTAATCAAATAGTTAATGTAATGACTCTTTGATTATTTTCTTTCTCAGTTTGTGATTTTAATGTCAACCAAGATAATTTTAATGCTTCATTTCAAATCCTGTATACCAAAGATGAACAAGATGAACATGATATTGTCATAAGTTAATAACAAATAAAGTTGAGTTAAGAAAATTATAAAGTAAATTTGTTTCGAAGGAACATGGATGGACTGATTTTTATCTTGTAATTGCAGGTTTCGTGTTGAATTGTTCATTAAGGGCGTGCTGGTAGGTCGGGGGTATACAAGTGTGCGGACACAATGGGCGCCCCCCGCGGTATTGTGCGCTAATGTATGCGCGTGCGGCGTTGGCGACAGCGGACACGAGACGCCACAACACAAACATTTCAACGCATCTAATTTATTGTTGTGACTTGTGCCGCATCCACTCGCTCGCGACGCATCGCACCACGCAAAAAAATATTGCCTTAAGGTGGAATGCCTTGCGCGCGATTTATTTGTCTTGTCACATACACTTTTGATTTCATGTGTTTCTCGTATTGTGTGGTTTATGTGATAGTTACTATCTTTTTTTTCACAAGTTAGTTGGTTAGTTTTATTAATATTATTATATAATTTAATTAATAAATATAGGTAATTCTATTAGACAGACCAATCCTAATGAAATTCTTGGATTCCTACACCTAAATGAGTTTCGAATCTGCAATGATCGTTTTAAGCTATGAAATATTAAAATTAAAATAAAAAGTTTCGCATAATATCTACTCCGCACACTATTTAACAACCATACAATCGGATACATACTAGTATAGAATATAAATTTGGAATCGGGAGTAATTACAAATACCAAAAATAATTAAAAAAAGAACTTCTTTTTGTTAGAATTCAATTTGTCATTTTATTTTCAATTACTTATGGACCTAAAGCATCCTTCGAGTAGTGTGATTTGTTAACTTATAGTAAAACTATAAAAAAAATTATAGTAAAACGCAGTGTTGCGCACGATGCAATGACATCTTAAAATTGTATGTAAACTCCTGACTGAGGATGACTCAGTGGTTGAGAGAAAATGTTGAATATAATATGTTAACTAGTTGTACAGTGGAGCGCTCGCTGTTGTGTTGTGCCTCCTTACAATTAGTGAGTGACATTTATTAGAACAACGATTGTGGCATGACAACACATTATAATCATAATGTGAGAGAGTTTACATTCAATTCAAATTTGGAATTAAATAGAATGGAATGAAACAATCTCATTTATTGTAATGAACTTTTTCAATCTATTACAGATTATATTTTTATATTTGTAGGTCTATTGAGTGACGAAGGTCTATCTCACTGTAGGTCTATTGAGTGACGAAATGATTGACAGAGAAGAAATATTTTTTATTTAAATACTAATTAAATATTCAAGTTGTGGCAGGTACACTGCGTTTCGCAGTTATTTGTGCAGCCCGTCTGGCGGCAGTAAACCACCCCATTGCAGAAGACCACAGTGAAATATTGTTTTTCTTTTTTTTTTCTTTGTGGAGTAAATTTCTTGATATTTATCTATACAAAAATTTATTATTTATTACATATATCAACATGATAATTGAACAGAATTGCAGCAATATTAACAAAAAAAATAATTTTACAGTATTTATAAACTAATATCTAAAGTGTATAAAAAAGAAGGTATAAAGTTTATCTATGTACAGTATAAATTGGGTAAAAAAAAAGGATCCAGCCTGTCTGTCGACTTTTACATAAAATAATATTATTCTGTTAATAGCCAATGTAATTATACTTATGAAAAGGTTAAGCAAGGATAAGCCATGTCAGTTATGTCGTATTCATAAATTTAATTACATATAATAAACAGAATACCTTCCAGCAATGACAATGAAAACCGCATCAAAATGTGTTGGAATTAAACGGACAAGCCCACCTTTGTTTATAGTATTCATTATTTAGAGAATATAAAGTAATGAGAAAAAAAAAACAAAAGTTAAATTCGCGTATTATGAATAAAATAGAGAGAAAGCATTTGTATTTTACGATATGTGAATGGTATGAGGCCCTTGAGTGGAAATACGAGTATTTGAATGTGTTTTCGTTGAATCCGGCTGCGCGAGTCCGGCCACCCAAGCGTCCTCTGGCGAGATGCACCTTCGGTTGTATCCCTCAATTGGTTCAAAGCAAAAACTGCATTTGCATAGAGCTCGATGCTTGCCGAGATAGTGCTTGCCGCGACATATGCTCGCATATGACTTTATTGTGAAACTAACACAAATTTGGATAAGACAATTTTTTTATTATAAAAAAAATAGGGTAACATTCAATACAAATTTTGTTTATATTCATTGTGTTAAGAGTCCGGCACACATTCGACGGGGCAGGACAGCTGCAAGGCGTTAAACGCCGAAACAATACCATTTCAGAATTTCTTCTTAGTAGGTAACTTTTTCTGTTATTTACTTATATATCAATATGCATCAAATGTGCAAAAAAATTTAAAGCTCATTTGAATACTTGGCAGTGGCACACAAATACTTACCTTGATTAAAAATTTTAGGCATCATTCTGGCGGGATCATATAATCGCGGGCCAAAGCTAATAACTCTTATTATAATTAGCAAATATTAGCTTTACGAGGTTAAGTAATGTGGTTATGTCATTTCTTTTAGATAATTAATTATAATTGGATTGAATATTGAAAATCTTTGATATTTAAATATTAACTTATTTGATTTCGTTTTAAACAAACAAAGCAATGAATAGAAATTATAACATTTATATTGGTTTCTAAAAAATTAATTTACATTATAAATAGTTATTTATCCGTTTGTTATTTTGGACTACCTTGTAGGTATTTAGGCTCCGTTTAAATTGACTGCGTTTGACGACGACACCAAAACTAAAGTTTATATTATCTTTGGCTTTTCCAGTTAATTTCTAAGCGCTCAATCTTATCAATAAATCTATGGTAAGTGTACCTACGTAAGATTAGATCGTTATTTTTTTTAAAAGAACTATGCTCAAGCATACAAGGTGAGCTCAAACGAATCGTTGCTCGAAGACGTCGTTGACAAATGTAGATGCCACCCACCACTGCCGACCAACAACCGACCGCCGCACGTTGCACGACCCAATAAATACTACATCTACAATTTTATAATATAACCATTTCTATTTCTTTAATTGAAATTTACATATTTTTATCTTTTTACAATTCAATTTATATCTTCATATCCCACTAGAATACGTGACTTTTTTATTTAAATAATAAATTAATGTAATTTTTTTTAGGTAGGTAAAATTTATATTAAATGTAAAATTTTCAAAGTTCGAGTGAATAAGCATCTTCTGGGTGAGCTCGCTCCATCATAGGCCTCATCTTCGCTACACGGCTAGTTTAAGTTGGACCAAATTACACATAGTTACGAAGTTTTATAAAAATCGGTTCAGTAGTTTAGGAGTTCATCGTGGAGGAACATGTGACACGTAATTTTTATATATTAAGATTACACTCGCGACCCGCTCTCAGCTTCCGGAATTAGGATTAGGATAGTAGGATTAAGGATAAGGGATTAGAAAGGGATAGGGAAGTGGGCTTTGGCATCTTTTACTCACTTACCGAAACACAAAAGCACACATGCTGTTTCATTCACGGTGTTTTCTGTAAGGCGGTGGTTATGGCCGTCAGACCGGCTGCTCGAATGACTGCGTAATGCATCTTATATCCAACATTCAACATTTTAGCTTTATGGCATCATATCCACAAATGAAATATGTAAACACTTACATACGTATAGATATTGTAAATCACAACCACTTAAAATTCCTCAAGACAAAAAAAGTTTAACAAATTCCAATTTTGAGTTTATTTTTGCTACATACTCGTATAGTTAAGACTGTGCCGTGAAAATGTGAAATAATTGCGTTTATTTGATCCCTTGCTGTATCGTTATTACTAAAGTTTTAGTTATGCAATTAGTATGTAAGATATCTAAGGATACATTCTATAAATCAAATTCTTTAGAATCACGATTACTTATAGTTTTCTCGATAGAAAAAAAATCCAAAATTACCTCTAAAAAAAAAATAAACCGTTAGTACGGCGTAAATACTTCACGGAAGGTTATCAGTTTTTGAATAATAACGAAACAACATGTTTTCCATAATGTATATTGTTTACATTTTCAAAATGTATATTTGTTTTTTAATACGAAGGAAATACCTAAATTCCCGTGCGTTCGGCCCATATTAGCTAGAGCCGCCAAGCTTCCCCCCTGTCCGCTTTAGTGTTGCTTCGGCTGTCGGACGGGGAGCTTGTGTCGCTTGGGCTAACGCATATTTTTAAAACGTAATTAAGACTTTTGTGTTAATTTACTATGGGGAACAAAGTGAACAAATCAAAGAAAAGAAGGGGTTGGCTAAAAAACAATGGTAAACGCTTGCAAGAAGAAATAAAGTAAGTAAAACTCGTACCTATACATTTCTTATACTAAAATGTGTATGTATATTACATATACATAATCTATATGTATGTAGGTATATTGTTATTATTTTTTAAATTCTTTTTATACGTATAAATTGTAATTTGTCAAACCTAATGTTTGACATATTAAATTCATATATTTTTTTATTTATATTTTATATTAGTGGATTGTTATGTTTGGTATTCAATAAATAAATATTATTATGTTTATTGTAAAATCAATACAACAAATAAATTAATTGTAATAATAAATTACAAACAAATAAATTTATCTTTTTAGAGCAAGACGCCTTCTGGCCGCGAATTTTGAAGACAAAGAGAATATTCCTGTTGCTTCGTAAGTATACTCAGTAGTTACCTACCTGCTGGCTACTAATAATACAGTTAGCTCAAGGCTGTCCCTAGTTGAAAAGTAAAAAAAAGTGAATGACAAGTAAAAACATTTTTCTGTTATGACTTTATATTTAGGTATTATTGTGGTTGCTCAATATTTTGCTTGGTTTAATTTCTCAAATATTGTTAGCGCTATTTTTATAACCGACCCGCTTTCTTTGGGGCCCAGTGTAGATAAGTATAGGTATTTATTATTACTGTCCACTTGATGATAAGTGACTACCGTCGCCTATAACACAAGCAACGCCACAGGTTTTGCAAGTGTGCTGCCGACAATAGTAAAACCAACTTTGAAAACTTTTCAAAGTTGACCCCGCCTGGTATTGAACCTGGGACCCCTCAGACAGGCAAGCACCCTAACCACTCATCCGACGGGTTTGTCTATATATTATCTTATTATAATTATTTATCTTTTTCTATTTATAGGATAAAAGTACCAGTTGTTGGCATTTCATTACAAAACAAAGAGTCATCTGATGAACCGGTGAGGTATGCGTAAATATAGTAGGATATGTATAGTATAACATTATAATAAATTTAATATGAATTACCACATTTTCATTATGTATATTTTTCAATTTACAGAGTCTTAGATGACAGCGATTCTAAAACTTATCATACTCTGAAAAAGTAAGTTCAAAAATTAATTATTCTTATGGAATGAGATTTACAAATTTCATCCAAAAATTTTTGTTGATAAATAATGTAAACTAAATATTCATAGTAATAATAATAATAAAACTAAATGTTCTGTTTTCTTACAGGGTGTCAATTACACCAGTACAAAATCCTTATCTTTTAGATGGAGAAATAGACAATGACATGACTTACTTACACAGAGAAAATAATGCCACGAAGTAAGTTCGATATTAATTAGGTACCTATTATTGTGTCTTGTGTCCTCACAATTTTTTTCGATTATCTGCGTAGGTCTGCGTTCATTATGCATATTACACATATTACTTTTACATTTACTTGGTGGTACCTTTGATTGCTCAGAAAAGCGTTTTGCTCTGGGGTCCGATTTTTAATCAAAAATCGTAATTTACACATAATTTATAATATAAATCCTTAAAATTTTTGATTACTTAAAATTTTATCCTTAGAATATGTTTTTTTTTTTTTCATTTTAGACCTCCGTTTGATGACATACAGAAATTACAAAGGCTTGCTGTTATAACTAGCACCCAAAGTGATCCCAATGTAAGTTGTAAATTTATGAATTTATCAAGATATCCTGAACCTAGCCAGATAAATAGGATAATACTTTTATTTTATTTATTTTTATAATTTCTTTTACCTTTTAGTTTTCTACACATCATTCGCCAGCTGATTCAGATCAAGAAGAAGAATATTATACAATACAACCAGAAGAAAAAGTGGAGGAGACCTTAATAAGTGGAAATAGAGTTGTAGATTTCATGTATTTATTTGAACAGTTGCAAGAAATTTCACATCATAATTCTCCATTAAGTTGTAACTTTAATCATTTGAAATTAGTTGGAGAAAGGAAAAAGGGATTTTTGTCAAAATTTGAGTTTGTTTGCCAAATGTGCAACGCTAAATTGAGTCTAAATAATTTTAAAAAATCGAACGATAAAAAAGAACTTGACTTCAACGAAAATATAGTAAGTGGTTTCATGTCTATAGGTGCAGGATATTCAGGTTTAGAACAAGTGTCTGCATCACTTGAAATACCTTCTATGTCGGATCATTTATATGCCAAGTGTCATACAAGAGTCTGTGAACTATGGGAAACGGCAAAAGAAAAATGTATGGAAGAAGCAGCAAAAGAAGAATACGATTTAGCTGTTCGAGACGGTAATGTTAATGCAGATGGAGTACCTATGATTACCGTGGTTGCTGACGCATGTTGGTCAAAAAGATCGTTTAAAAAGAATTATAACGCTTTGTCGGGTGCTGCGGTAATTATTGGTTACAGAACAAAAAAAGTACTTTACATGGCAGTAAAAAACAAATATTGTGTGATTTGTGCACGGTCAGAAAACAAAAAAATGGCAGCTCCCGATCACACGTGTTTTAAAAATTATGAGGGATCCTCAAGTGGTATGGAATCCGTTGCAATAGTCGAAGGCTTTAACCATTCTTTACCCAATCAGGGCTTGATTTACTCAAAATTAATTGCTGATGGGGACTCCAGTACATATAAGAGCATATTAGAAGCAAAACCTTATGGGAACTTCTTGGTTGAAAAAATAGAATGCACTAATCACCTGTTGAGAAACTTTTGCACGAAACTTGACGAATTAACCAAGAACACTTGTTATCCTATTAAATATCGCAAACTTCTTGGAAAAAATATACTGCGTTTACGTAGATCAGTTAAAGGGGCTGTCAAACATATAAATTCCAAAGATTTAAATTTCAACCAAAAGGTAATTGACCTAAAACAAGATTTAATAAATGCACCAAATCATGTTTTCGGAAATCACAAATTATGCAAGCCTTATTTTTGCCAAAGTATTGATCAAAATGAAAATACAGAAAATTTTGTTGCTGAAATGAAGTCTTGCAATATTTTTGCTACTATCATGAAAATTATGTCCAGACTAGTAAACAATGCTAAAAGTCTAATATATGATGTAAATAGTAATATTGCAGAAGTATTCAACAGTGTTATTGCGAAATTTGTGGGCGGTAAACGCATTAATTATTCATGTCGCCAGTCTTATACAGCTCGCTGTGCTGGCTCAGTTGTGTCATTCAACGCTAAAGAACCGCAATCGTATATTTGCGAAAAGGTTTTGATGCGAAGTCCTAACCCTATTGTAAAACGCTTGGAGATTAAACACAATAAAAAAAGAATCTCAAGTTTAAGACGCAGATTATCAAAATCTTTTGCAACAAAAAAGTGTACAAATAGTACCAACGACAAATATTACGGGGACTCTTGTCAAAAACCAGATTTAGAACAAGCTGACTTTGATTTTGCTAAATCAGAACATATGAAGAAAATTCATCTTTCTGATGAGGACCGCCAGTCTCTTGAAAAAAGAACTGTTTTGCAAGCAGATTCGATTGAATGGCACCAAGAGAGAAAATTACGTCTCACTGCGTCTGCTTTCGGAAAGGTATGCAAAAGAGGCCTTATAAAATGTGCACCTCTAGTAAAAAGTCTTGTAAATGTGACTGGCGATTTAAGCCACGTAAAATCCATTCGTTATGGCAAGGAGCACGAATATATTGCATTAGAAAAATTGTCCGAAGTACTAAAAAAAGAGGGAGCCAACTCCAATAGTATACAGAAATGTGGCTTATTCGTCGACCCTGAACTGTCTTTCTTGGCAGCAAGTCCAGACGGATTAATATGTGATAACATTGTTGAAATTAAGTGTCCGTATTCGGCTAAGGACATAACAGTCGCAGAAGGCATAGCACAAAAAAAAATTCGTTTCTGGAAACAGGAGAAGAACGGGACCTTGACAATAAATAAACAACATGACTGGTTCTACCAGGTACAGGGTCAGCTCCACATTACTCGGAAAGAAGTATGTTTATTTGTTGTGTGGACAGAAAAAGATATGAAAATAGAAGCAATAAAAAGAGATGACGAATTTTGGAATAATAGTATGGAACCAAAATTAAAAACATTTTATTTTGATTGTCTATTACCAGAAATAATTGATTCAAGGCTGGACAGAAAAATGGAAATTCGTGAGCCTCAATATATTTTAGACGCAATACACAAAAAAGAGTCAGCAAAACGAAAAAAGAAAGAGGTTTCTGAGACTGTTATGCCAGAAGCAAAGCGTAAAAAAGTTATTATATAGGCTCGCTAGTTTGAGGCATGGGAGAACTCGCAGATATTTTTTGCGATTTGTCCAAAGCCTTTGACTGTGTCCAGCATGACACTTTAATAAGGAAATTGTGCCACTATGGAATTAAGAATAAGGTTCTCGTTCTTCTGACTTCTTATCTGAGCCATATAATTCAGAAGGTAGATGTTAATGGTAGGAGATGTCTGGGTTCTTTAGTTAAAATGGGCGTCCCTCAAGGCTCGATTCTCGGTCCGTTTTTGTTCCTAGTTTATATTAATGATATACTTCATTCTATGATTAAACACAATATTGTATTGTTTGCTGATGACACATCATTAATATTTAAGATTAAAAGGGGCTATAATGAGATAAATTATGCACTTTCTAACATAGTGCATTGGTTTAGTGTTAATAATTTCCTTTTAAATGCCACGAAAACTAAACAACCTACAGTATTTTTAGGTATTACAGTGGATTCTAAATTACAATGGGGGCCACATGAGAAACTAAGTAAAAGGCTTAGCTCTGCGGCTTATGCAGTTAAGCAGATTCGACGCCTAACAGATGTCGATACAGCTAGGATTGTCTATTTTAGTTACTTCCGCAGTATAATGTGTTATGGGATTCTTCTTTGGGGTAGCGCTGCGGACATAAATACTATCTTCATTTTACAAAAAAAGGCCATTAGAGCTATGTATCAACTAGATCCGCAGTCTACTCTCCGAGAAAAGTTCAAAGAAATAAGGATTTTAACTGTTACATGTCAGTATATTTATGAAAATTTAATTTACGCGCATAAAAATATTATTCAATTTAATAAAAAATGTGATGTATACAATATAAAATTTCATGATATTCTATTCATTAGTTTGTGAATTATTGTGCTAAGAGTGACGCTACTTTTGTTATTTTCAAAACAATGTATTAAAAACAATTTCGTGTTTTAATTTTACACTGCTTCTTAATGGAAAAAAAGTTAATTAAGTAACAATAATTTTACGAGTCGTGTTTATCGATAAAAGTTTTTATTCAATTACGCTCGTAAAACATATACCAACCTACCTATCGACAGTAAGTTATAAAAAATAAATGTGTGACATTTGTGAAATTTCCAACTGTATAATATTTTTAATAAATGTTTTTGAGACCGTTTCTGTTGTTTTATTTTGTAAATATTGGTAGTCGATCGGCGCACGACTCTAGCCACTCGGCGCACCGCTCTCCCGCTCCTGCGGTGTGTCTCACGCACACAAGCGCATAGAATACCTAAAATCAAAACGCGCCAGAAGCTCGGTACCCCCTTAATTGGCCGGCGCGCGTGTAAATTAGAGGACAATTTGAAACTTCATTTGAGATCCAAACGGCGTCCGACCGATGCAACATGAGTTTCGTTCGTTCTTAAGTGGCGGCTTATACATGCAAAAACTATCCGTCGGGTTCACTCTAATAACCTTTATGGCAGGTATGTGTTTTTACACCAGATTCATGTTTAACAACAGATTGCAAAATAATGTTTTAAATATTATGATCTATTCAACATTTTAGCCTTACTTTGTTGGCATTGACAAATTTCTAATTCGTCGCATAAGTGTTATCCTTGTTAGGTCATATAATTATTATGTTCGCACCCACTAACATTAGGGAGTCTAGGCAAAGTTCATTTACTAATAGAATTCTTAAGGTAGCCACACACGTAACGATATACTTGCGTGAGTATGTAACTCGTATTAGACTTGCACAAGTATACAGTAACATGTGTGGGAAGATTTGTGGGACATGTGTATCGGTAGATCACGTGCAAATCCAACTATAAGATGTGCGGACACACGACATCGACCTCCTTTCGCGGACGCGTTCGTTCAACTGACCGAGATACCCTTTTAATATAATATCACCGAATGAATCTGAACGAATGAACGAACGAATGAATGAATCAGAATAATTTTCAATCAACTTCAGTCGACATAAATAATAGACGCTAACACAATATATAGATAAATACGAGTGTTTGTAAGATGGATTTATGTCATGTATGATATTGATGTTACTCTCTCACGCGAAACTTACTAAAAGGAATTTAATCAAATTTCAGTCGATAATAACAGAATAACATATGGGCTGCAAATTATAAAGATACTCAGACGAAGACGCGGGAAATATATGGTTTATTTTAATACTAAATCCCAAATAAACACCATGCGAGTCTCGTCTTTCATCGAGATTTTTTTAAATCAGCTTTGAAATAATTGGAAGAATGAAGTAGGTACCTAAGTGTGTTTATGGGAACCAGTTGTTTATGGGTTTCGGTATTCAACCGGTGCTCCAGAATCAGCATTAGCATGGTAATGAAGGGGCGTGTCCCCTGGTCGGTACCACACAAATCACGTCCTGTGTCTCCCACGCGCCGCGGCATTGCGACGGCTCAGCGATGAGCACGGATAATATACCTATGGTAGTAACTACACTATTCAGCGCCATTCGCGTTTTGCTTGTAGATTTTGGTTACACTTATACAGTTACGCTTCTATCAACCGCGTATTAGTTTTTTAAAAATTTCACAAGAACCTAACATTTTTCCAGGTTAAAAAATATTTTATAGATTATTCAACGTAATCATCAATATATCAGTGAGAACCGCATTCAAATCGGTTAAACCGTTCCTAGGATTAGCGTGCATAAACAGACAAAAATTGTAAAAACCATTATAATTTTCTATTATTTAAATCAATGTCAATTACTGCTGATGTTATCGCTAACAAAACCCTGTTGGATTAAAACAATATTTTCTTTCATTATCTAAATTAAAATTGAATATTTAATTTACACGTAAATCTATTATTTTACAATTGATTGGTTACTTCACGTTGTTCCTGAATTTCTTAACAATATATAAAAAGTTATGTTATGAATTCTGTTTGTGACTGTACACTAACTACATGATAGATAAAGTAGTGTCAAATGATCAAGTACTGATAACAATATTGAATGATATATCTGTAAAAAAAAGGAATATAGGCGCTGGAATTATGATATAGTAACGAAGGGGCGGTACCGGCCACCGGCCAGTAACTCACGCCCAGCACAAAATAAATAATTGACGCGTGGAATGTGGACCGATCAATGGTTCACCCGACTAACTAATCCACTGTATTTTTAATCTATTTAAATTAAATACTTTAATTTTTTTTTAACTAACTCCACATAATAATAAAGTGTAACGTTATATTCATATTCATTCTATAAAATTATTTAAGAAATAGCACAACAATTAAATTATAATATTAATATAAAATATATATATATATATATATTAAAATAATTAAAAGAAAATTATTACTTATAAATTATGAATTCAATAAACATAGGGTTCAGATGGCAACGTACTCAACATGCTTATAATTGCTATATTTACTTCCTGAGAGAGCTACCGTAGAGTAATAATTCCAACAACGTGGCTTAGGCCACACACATCGCGATAACGCGAACATTCGCCTTATCGAGATGTGTGTAGCCGAATATTCGCGAATACTTAGGCACTTCGGGCGAAGCCGCAGCCACTTCGCCCCACTGTCGGTAAACTCGCGCACATCAAAGGGTTTTATCGCGATGAACTTCGCTTGCGTGGCTACACTTCAGTCGGCCGACAGGCGTCGTGCGTAGCGGAACTAACGGACGTATTGCTTTATTTGTTTGCGAGTTAATCTGTTAAGAGTTAAGAAAGTAATTGTTTAGCGCCATAAAATACAGAGCGACAGCTTCGTCCATTTTTCCGCTATAAACTATTGCGACATTTCTCTGTTTACCATGTGGCCATGCACATTCGCCGTAGGCCGAAGACGAAGTTTTATAGCAATAATTCTATCACGATATGTGTGGCCCTAGGGTAAGCATAAAATCTTTCAGAGTTCCTTTTGAGTTTTTACATAATCAAGTGCAAACATTTTTAAAAATATGCGTGTAAACATTTTTTAATTGAAGGATTGAAACACATTGTCAAGTGTGCATCGTCCGATCACTATATGCGATTGGTACATTTAGTTTGGGCTCGAACGCATACGGGGCGTGCGTGTGGCCACACTCTGGTGCGTAGTATAATATATGCGCTCAGGGGAGGTCTGTCGTGGGAAGACTATTGTCGTAGTGGACCTCTAATGCGCCTATATTGAGACGTTAAATATCAGCTTTATAACCTACGCTAATATTTCACAAAAATTTAGAACGCTTTCCTCTGTATTTAAGTTTTCAAGTCAAATCTACTCTTTTTGTAAGTACAACCCTTTTTGTATCGCGTTTGTTTTTAAACTTCTATAACATAATTCCATCGCTTATTATTATATTTTATTATACATGTATTTTAGTTGTATTGTTAGGGCACACTGATTTCCGTAGTCTGCATAAACTTTAATACGAGTACTAATAAGCAATCATCCCCTTATTGAGCATCAAGAAATGCAGGGACTGTTATGTGAATAAGTTCCTATACTTAGTTTAACCTATCATTTTGCTTCTTGCCCTAAATTCGGCGGCATCTCTTGCATGTATTTTATAGGCAATGGTGGAATCATATCGCCGGTCAGTATGCCTGTCAATGTTTACATAAAAAAATCGGGACACAATAAATACTGTAAGTTGTTGATAAATTATTCTTTAAATTTCATTTATGGAAAGAGGCATAAACGAGGAAGGTTTGTGTATATAAAAAATTGCATCCCGGGCGAAATCGGGAGCGGGTCATTTGTAATTAATAAAAATTATATTAAAATAACAACCACATTACAGCATCTCTAATTTGTCGAGATTTGATTGAAAAAGTTCGAAGCTTGCTACGCCTTCGTAGCAAGCCGGCTGCGTGGCGCATCGTAGCGACCGGTTTGCGTGGCGCCCGCCGCCCGACGGCCGCCGCGGTCTCTCCCCGAGAATTTGCATAAGCTTTTTGTATTTCGTAATTATGCGGTGCGTATTTTAATTGGGCGCGATTAAATCTTAATAAATCGGTCGGTGTTCCCACACGCGTCCGTCGAGCGGCGAGCGCTCGCAATTACGCCGGCGGCGAGCATAGTAATTTGACGATGGCCGCGGGCGAGACGGGGAAATTGCGCTCAGTTTCAGCAGCGCACCTCTGCACTCCGCACTCTACTTTTAATGGTTACAGCATCGCGTGCTCCACTCGTCAACTGCACGCGCCCATACTCGCCACTTGCAGCCTCACTCCTCAATTACCAATCGTAAATTACAATGGGAATGCTTCAATTTGTGAATTTGATACTTAAGGATTCGACACATATAAGATGAGACTAATACATGCGACGTAGTTCTAGTGTACCGCATTATACTAAAATGTTATAGAGTTCGCCTTCCCATGTACGAAAAATTTGAAAATATTTTAAATTTAAACCAAAATTTAACTTAATTTATGATCGCTTTTCCAAGATTTACAATAACAATTCCGTTGGATCACCCACATAATATCAAAAATCCACGAGTTTGAGAATTCCCAATTGCGTCATTATCGAAATTGAAATTGTATCTAGTTGCTCTTTAACGGTGTGTCCCCATACGTCCCACCCACCAAAGGACAAATGGACTGAGCTTTCTACAGTTCATCACACATTTTCCGTATTCACTTGTGATCATTGTTTCTAATCCACACATGAAAAAAAGGTTCATAATCCGAACCTGCGCTTGCTGCATTAATTTAAACAAAGATAAACAATGTTCTCTCATTTTACAGGCGCGTTGATGTCTTTTATTCCAACTTAACTTGTATGTCGACGCACCATGCGCAGTGCTAGACTCTGCCAAATTTTCAGACTTGATGAACAATAGCAGATGAGACTACTATTGACAGTGAAATCGTGTAAATTACGCATATAAGGAATAAATCAAAATCTCGCTCACCAATATATATTTCTTTATTAATGAAAAGGTCTTCAGACAGGTTGACGGTCCACTTGACGGTAGGTGGCTATCGTCGCTTATTAACACAAGCAACGCCACAGCTGCTACGAGTACGCTGGCGTATGTTATGGTTTATTAAAAGTATGCAATGCAATATAAAAGTGAAAATCTATCACTGTGTTGTGCCTGGTATTGTTAAAATAAGTGTGCGGTTATACTAAACGTTTCGAATAATTATGTGAGTTATCTGTAACTTATTTTATAACCTGACCGTCCAAAACTAATTTATATTGGAATGTGATATACGCGCGCGGGCCTGGGATCGCCTGCGGGCACGCGCGCATCGCTCCGTGTTTTTTAATCACCTGAACCTATGTTAACTGCTGTAAAAACACTACCGAAGCCTTTATCGGAGGCAAAAGGTGCAACCGACGAACGCCAAGGCGCCACAGACTCGCTCAGATTTCATTATAATCACTCGTAACCACTCGCTGACCTCATCGCCCCATACTTTCCTTGTTTGAACCATTCTTAATCAGAGCATTAATGCGCTTTTGCGCACCACTGTTTCGTATAACCCTCGGAAACATGTTTTGCAAAGTATTAGAAAGCCTCTTCTGGCACAATCAAAATAGTTGATCGCGTAGGTTTTTAAATTTTTTGGAAGGTCATAACATAAGTTTAGAAAATGATTAGTACATCTAGTCGTGGGAGGGAAATTATAACCATTGAAGGTACAGCGATTTTTCCTAAGCAACTTCTAGTCAATTTTGCCACACTATTAAGGTGGGTTTCAGTTTATCTTGAAAGAGTCTTGAAGAATCTTGGTCTTCTCTTGAATATCGATTGGAGCTTTGTTTGTCTTATCTTGTCCCTATAGAAATATAAAGTCTATAGAAGGTAAACGTCCTTTAATTGAATCTGCTAAGCTTGTAATCGCACAAAGTAATATGGTGTAATTTAATTTGAGCCTCATTCAAATTGTATGCGATCCAACTTAAATACAGCTTTAACATAATATCCTTGTGTCTTTGTAGGATTGGATGTAGGTATCTGACTCATGCCTATGCATAAAGAAAGCATAGGAATGCATAAAGAAGCAAGCCTATGCATATCCGGAATCTCTTTGCATGTCTGGTTTTGGACATAGATGGATGCCTGGCAATAATGTCTACTATATTAATCACTGACAAGCGATCTAATTCTGTCACTAAACTATGAATATTATCTGGCACAGGAACTTTTTAAAAGATTTTGAACTTTTTGAATAAATGTTATATATTTTAATTAAAAATCCAGATCATAATTCAGATATGTTTAGGTTAGTGTTGAGTGTTTATAATACTAGCGACTCGCCCCCGTCTTTGCACGGACAATTTTTCCAATTTTTCTCTTCATAAGAACCTTCCTCCGACTTGTGCACTGAGCATACATATTCATTATATTACTCGTACATATTGTGCAAAGTATGTCAAGTAAAAAGGCCAAAAATATCATAAAACGCACAATTCACAATCATTTTGACATTTCTAGACTACTAATCAATTTAAAATTGTCAGCACTTTTTTGCGTCACGGTAGAGTTGTTAAAGAGTAGAGTTGACACGGGGGCGCTGCGTCCGCGCCGGTCGGACGATGACAGCCGGCTACGAATAACCACCGAGGAATGTTGCGGTTTCCGAATCGGAAGCACAATGGACAAGCTGATTATCCATTCAGCTGTGAATAAAGACCGGCGCCTTTCAACTTCACCGAGTTGTTCCAATTACGACAATCATTGTCTTTAAATGTATTTTGCCATCGTTTTTTGTGTAAGCTGCTCGAAAAAATTGCATAGGCAGTTATTTTGTATATATGAGGTAAGAACTTATAGTATGTATCACATTGTGATGTACGATACTATCTTTATGTATAGATACTTTCTTTCTTGTTATGACGCATACACAAACAATGATTTTATTACATATATGTACGATAAAATTAAATACATACCAGTAAGGTCGTGTGTTTGTTCTTTATTTGGTGAAGTATTTTTATTAGGTATTGTGACAAAAAATCTTAACGAAAAGAAAAGTTTTCATTTAACAATTCTATACGAACGATAATAGATTAGCATTGCATTGGCGGCAGTAATCACACCTTTACCACAGAATATAACATACAGTATATTATTATAATTTACAAAAAATATGAGTATAATACATAACATAATACTAGCGTACCTTTACAGATTACTTCCGTGAAATTAAATATGTTCTGTTGTGTTTTGGTTTGTGAGTAACGCATGCCAGAGTCAGTTTCCTTATGACTTACATTCTTTCTGTTACTGCTTTATTTGTGTTTAATTGTATCTGTTTTTTTAAGTTGCAAATATATTGATTGATTGAAAATGCAGGTTACTTTGTATTTCAAGTTGATCACCATCATCATCATCTCAGTCGCAGGACATCTCCAAAATTTTCCAATAGGACCGGTCAGAACCAGCCTTTTTTTTAATGTTGGGAAATCCTCTTGGATACCCGGCAGTGTACATATAGGGGACACTGCGGGGTTATGCCGGATTCCTACCGACTAAAACCCAACAACTTTCTAGCGCGGCCGTTGATGGGCGGGGTCGCGGGGAAGTTATGACACGACTTCGGTGCCCCGCCACGGCTATCCAGCGCGGGGAGCCCTGTGCTCCCTATCAGAACCTCGGCGTACCCGAAAGTGGAGGTACGCCGGCCATCTCGGTACCGTCTACCCACGGCCCTTATTAGATCGTCTGTCCACCTTGTCAAGTTCAAATTATTAGTCTACAATTTATCACGGAGGAAAATTGTCCCAGTAACAGCAATTCGAACACAGATATACCTATTATATTTAAGTCTGCTATCTATTCATATATCTACCACAGTACAACGCTATAAATCCTGTTATTTCACGGTTGCCTTAAGCAATAGTGTCAGCGAACATTTTTAAGAACAAAAGGCTTTATGTAATAGAGTTTAGTAACAATGTATACTTACTTTGCGGAGGCGTCAGTCCGTAACGCGTGACGCGCGTAATGTCAAAACATACTGCAGATTTTAGGATTTACATCAGATTCACACCAATACGATCGCTACTTCTGTTTAGAAGGATGTCTTTCATTTGTGAAAAAATTTCAAGGATAATTTTGTGGTTTCTCTAAAGTTTTCTCTTTATTAATATACATCTTACTTATAGTGAATATTTCAATCCGGTCCTGTGATCGTCTCAATAGCTTTTTCAACCAATAACTGGTCTCACAGGTGTATCCTGATCGATGTTTCTTCAGTACACATTCCGCTCAGGAATACATCACGAGTTCATTCTTAAATTGCAAAACAGGTAGGTTGTCAAGAGACCAGAACTTTATATCAAAATTTAAAATATAGTTTGTTCAGACAGGTAAGTTATGAAAAGAGCGAGATTTTCAAACACCCTTCATTTTCTTTACCATAAAAATGACGTCATAGGATGACAAATGGTAATTTTCGATGAGAGTTTGGTATTTCGGTGACGGAAACACCAACATATGACGTAACTTGACTTGAAATGAATAGAAATTTAAAAATAACATTAGGGAAAAAAAACACTTCATAAATAGGTGTCGATTTTATAAGTCGATGTTCTCGTTATAATAATGACAAAGAACTATTTATCTTGCGATTACGCAGCGTCTGTATAGAATTCTAGATTAAAAATTAAAAATTACATATTATATTATAGACGTTTTGTGTAAGGCTACGAAGCCGTACGACAGAGAAAAGTCAACACCGAGGTTAGAATTAAAAAATTTAAAAAAGATAAAATTTATAGATTATTTATGTTAAGGTCGGCAGACAGGCTGACAGCCTACTTGATGGTAGGTGGCTACCGTCTCCTATAATACAAGCAACGCCACAGGTTCTGCAAGTTTGCTGCCGACAGCATTAGGAATAAGGATAAAGGATTTGGAAGGGATAGGGAAATGGGCTCTGGTATCCCTTACTCACTCACCGAAACACGGTACAGACCGTGCTCTTATGGTCACGGTGGTCTTCTGGGGGACGTTACTACCGCCAGTCGGGCAGCCCAATGACTGCAGAACGCAGTGTGCCCTGCCACTAATTAAATTAAAGTTCAAATTTAATTTAAAAAGTTCAGTTTTAGTTTAAGGAATTTAAAAAATCCGTACTAATATTATAAATGCGAAAGTACTAGTATGTTTAGATGTATGGATGTTTGTAACTCAACACGCAAAAACTACTGAAATTTTGCATACACGTTGTCTGGGACACCAGAAAGGACATAGGGTACCTTTCATCGTTCAACGCGGATGAAGTCGCGGGCACCAGCTAGTTAAAAATAAAAAGAAGAAGTGTCTTGTTATTTAAAATTATTACATTATAAATTTCTCAGTGCAAAGTGAGCATATCTAAATTAAAACAGTTTTTAATTTAACTTTTAATTAATTTCCACAATCGACGAGGCCTCATTTTTATAAAAGCGCATTGTTAGAATGTTCGCGTTTTATCTCGCTGTACGTATCGACATTCAGTATCGCATATTGATATCGCACAGTCAGTGGATTGTCACCGCATCACTAGCCCCTACTATGAAAGAACTTGAGGAGATAGTTTTAAAATATAGATAGCACTTAGTATGGAATCGCTCAATCGGATCGCATCCGAGTCTAAAATACCACCGAAGTAACATTATACCAAATTTCACATCAATCGAACATCTGGAAGTTATTGAAATCCCTTCGTCAACTAGGAAATTGGCTTATAATCTTAAAATGCCTGAACAGATCTTTAATTATAGCTAAGAACACTACCGATTACGTCAGCTTTCAAACAAAAATACGGATTAAAATCCGTACATCCGTTTGGCAGCTACTATTACACAGACAGACAAAAAGATACACACACCTAACTTATAGCACCCTGTTTTTGCGTATTGCGTCAGGATTTAAAAAGTTTGGATGTACTTAGGTTTGCTTGCTTGTACATAGTTACATAACCGAAAAGACTAAATTCGCCGTCGCGTGGTCGCGTACCAGTGGTAGGGCCACTTGTGTCTGATTGGCCGCTGCCGCAGTCCGGTCAGAGACGAGAAGGCAGGTGTTCGCACACCTGTGCGTCGATCGCTGCATTCCGCGCGCACGCTTACCTCCCTTCAGTTCAGAACATTATCAACCGGGATTCCTTGTAAAAACATGCAATTACTCCTCGACTCTCACAATTCAACGTTTCAAAATCAAAATTTCATCTATCGCTTTGAAATAAATTTGCAAGTAAACAAAATGCACTTGCAAATAAACGTATATTGGTTTATGAGTTCAATTTGCTCTTTTGCGATTTAAAAAGAATAGAGATCGAATAGAGGATCGTCTCTGGTATCCAATATGCTTCGAGAAACATTGTGTTATTTAAATTCTTCCATTTATGCAACAAAGTTTATGTAGGTACTTTTCATTTGATATTTGTAGGTATATTTAATCTCTTGTAATTAATATATTATATTACATTATTATAGTATTTGCATATTACGAAATAAAAAGTTTTGTTTCTTTATATAGAAAAAAAAAACAATAAAGGCCGCAATTCTGACTTTTTATATTTATCTTAATCAATGTTATCTTACCAATCTTTACCAAATTTTGATGAAATTGACTGAAAATGTATACCTACTTAGTGCATTATAGTAAAAGTTTAATTTTTAATTATTAATACCTAAGTATATTTTATTACCCGTTATTTCTATAAAAATAAATACATTTTATATATCAGAATATACTCAATTTTTTTTATGTTAAATATCTATAACATTTTAAATACATAATATCTATATTTATTTTAAGTATACATAGGTTCGTCATCACATAAGTTCACTAATAAGTTATGTTATATAATTTATGTAGTGAAATTTATTAAAAAGAATAACGTATATTTTCAGTTTAAAATAGCAATGTCAGCAATGTGCCGATAAGTAATCAGAATTATATATACATATATATAGATTTACATTTTAAACGTCACTAAGGTATTTCCTACAAGAGGAACTTCTTCGTCATTGACCGGACGGACGCGTCGTCGGTCTTTGAATACCAAACGAAGCTGTTCCGACATTATGTCAAATTAATTCATCCACCGACACAATATTGTGATCACAGAATCACAGTATTGTGGGAGCTGAATTATCACTTCCTTTATTACACGATAATAGACGATAGTGATAGTAGGTAGGATATAGCAAGATCATCAAATCGATATATCGATCATCAATCGAATATTTTATTATCAAAATAGAATTAATACTTATATAACATTTTACTACTAATTATAGGCCTCTCTGCCAAAGCCAGTATGTACAAAGGCACGATTTTATAAGCCGTCGAAATTTTTTTTTAAATTATAAAATTTAATAACATTTTTTAATTGTAAAATTTGATAAATATAAAACAATTAAACATTCATTGCAAACCTAATTATTAACTATTTTCTCGCATAAGATATGAAAACTAGGATTCTCTCTTTCTTTTAAACTAAGTAAAATATCGTATTTGATTACTTACTCTCTCACTTTAGGTAACCATACTGCAAATAGGAATAGAATTTGTTTGTAACTCAGAGTATACAAGCTATTAAGATATTATTTTGTGCTCAACAATGTAGATGGCGCCGCGCCTCAGCAGACGTCTGTGTCGTTGCGGTTCATAAATTTCGAGCTATTTATGCAACTTGGTGCATAAATGATTACAATGTTTCTTAATAAGGGTGTGTTCAATGCAAGGGTTATCCTAATCCTAATAATATTATAAATGCGAAAGTTTGTCTGTTTGGATTATTGGATGTTTGTTATTCAATAACGCAAGAATCAGAAGTCTTGACAAGTTTCTAATATAATAAACGAATCAATAGAATGTGTAAACATTATAAGACAAATTTATGATGGTAATTTATCAAACGGTCCCGATTTTATTTGACCTAATCTCAAAATAATCTCAGTTTTGATAAATACTGTTTTAAATAAACAATTTTTTGTTATATACATTTAAATCGAAAAAAAAAAAAAATTGTATGAAGATCTGAATGGAATGTAGCACAGTATTAATTCCCAGGCCAAGTACAAACAGCCCCTTATCGCAAGGTGTTTCCCCGTTACAGTGATTGCGTTGCACAAGAGTCGAGACGGGCAGTGGCACGCGGGCGCGGGCTAGCCTGTTTGACGTTCCCAGGCGATAGCAGCTATCTCTTGCAAACACCTCCTTGTTTCAAACGTAGCCGACACAATACTAATACAACCATTATTTTACTGTCTTAAAACACTTATCTGCTTATCCGTATCTTTTGTCACATATATACTACAGTATAAGCGATTATATATTGAAATTTTTAAAGGCAGCATGCGATATTGGCATGATATAAAGCGATTTTAAAAATACGCTACTGTATGTTTTAGTTGATAAAATAATTTTCTTTTATGATAACTGCCTCCAATAGCTTTAATTTCAGTAACATTTTTTTTATATAGGTAATTATGCAATAATTACCTACCTGAGGTACATATTCAGTTACTGTCGTGTTTATCTTAAGAAGAAACAACCGTATGTATAATACTTAATGTAAATTGATCCAATCTGATTGGAGAAATCAAAAGTAATTTCAACCCTGCAAATATTTGTTGCTTCCATGCACAAATTTCTAACCAGATTTTGTTATGGCTTTACAATGATATAGTATATAAAATATACATCAAAATAATATACATTAATTAAGCTAAGTATAATAAAACTAAGTAAGATTAAGTAACAAAAAAAAAATTAATAAAAAGAAATACGAGTAAATTAACTACAAAAAAAAAAACATTTAATGTATATTATTATAATTAAATCTTGTTTCGAAGAGTTAGTTTTGAAGAGCTCCGGTGTGGGTTGATCGCTCGAGTTATCTAACAATAAATTCAAGTTCAAGCGAACTAGCGCGTCATTTATTCATGTTGACACAACCACACGGCCGTTGAAATGTGTCAGGAACTATTTAAGATCGATATCGTGTTTAAAGCAAACAAACCTTTGTTATTTTGGTTGCACATTCATTTTCGCAGAACAACTTATTTAACTAGAGTCAATTTGTAACCTGTAAAATGTTCTCTAGTGTTATCTGTGAGCGTTAACTTAGTAACTATATAAATATCTCAACCATTGTCATGCAATACGAGTATATATATTCATATATATATATATATGCATATATATACTCGTATTTATATATGCAGTTGTAATGTACTGAATTGTCATTTTGTCTAGTTGGACATATGTCGAACCTTATAAAAGTCATTTGTAAATTAAAACGTAACTATGTAAGAAAAGGCGTTTTAGACATCGAATTAATATTATCTTTGCAAGCAATTTTGTTGTGCTAATTAAAAATAGAATGGAATTGGTAAATTTATGAGGCAGCGTGTGCGGGCACCTGCAACAGCATACATCTGCAATGCAAGGTCTCTCAATAGGTCACAAGGCCGGCCCGCTACCTGCTGCCCGCACGCTCCCACCGTCCACTACTCAGTTCAAGGACTACTGTGCAACTGCATTATGCTTCTTCACTTATTTTTCATTTCTAATTATAGAACAGCCGCTTTAATTCTGTTACTTAAGCGACTCAGGAAACTAAATAAGATAGATTCTCATTATAGTTCTAAATTTTGTTAAATTTTATTTGAATTAGGGTATGTAGGAAATAATTACATAGCACAAGTTGTAATTAAAAATTATAAATAACCCCCTACTTTCTATTGAGCCTAAACACGCTATATCTGCTGTATATTGCTAAGGAGTTGAGCATCTCGCTGACTACTTATGCTGTAGCATAAGGTCAAGGTTACCGTGTCATAGAAATATCACCGAAGTAAGAGTTTCACACCAATTAAACATGTGGAAATACCTTAGTAAACTAGGAAATGAGCCGATAGTCCGCAAACACCTTAACAGATCTTCATGAATTATAGCTAAGAACCATCTCGCTCACGGCAGAAAAGGACATAGGGTTTACCTTTTATTCGAAAAAAAGTGCTGGTTCCGAGGGATCATCTAAAATTAAAAATCCAAGGCCTGGCAAAAGTATAAACAATAAAGATGTCAGGCGTTATATTTTTTATTTTTCATAGCAGACAAAGTCGCGGGGACCAGCTTTTAAGTTAATAAGTTGAATCAGCGAATAAGTTGCTTTGTTGTTTAAATGTAGACACCGTTAGCAGACGCATTTATGCTCTTAAATGTATGTGATGTTAGGCTACATAATTTATTAAAACAACTCACGTTGTAATGGAGTGTGAATACAGCGAAATTGCGATTTGATTGGGTGGCATTTGCTTGGCAAATAAGGAATTGTCGATTAGGATGTTAATTCATTTATACAAATAAATAAGCGTATATTTAAATAAATTGTTAATGTGTTGCAAATATGTCCTTTTCTTAATAAATTTAATGATTACTTATGTTTAAGTTTTTTCACTTTATTACTCTTTTTGGCGCCGCGTTTATTATTTAATCTCTCATTATTCTCCTTGGTCTAATCGTTTTAGCTAATGCAATGAATATGTTTGTGTGTAAATTTTATTAGTACTTTCGTTTCGTATCGAAATTTCGTTTGCAATTTTCAAAATAAGCCCTCTTACATCCTTTCGGCAGAGGGCGACTTAAAACTAAATCGGGACACATCCGCGTCGTCGCCCGACACTTTTCTAAACGCTCTCTTTGCTTTCATGATCTCGTCTCGACATTATACGAGTGAATTTCATGTAAATGAAATTATGTTGTGAAGTATTTTTGCCTATCAAAGACAAGCATAAAATCGAAACACAAAATGAAGTAGAAGACTGTCATTTTTAAAAATAGGAGTGATACCTATGAGAAGAATTAGTTATTATAATTTAATTGAAGTAAGTGGATGGGATAAACACGAGTGAGATGTTCCTATAGCGAGTTTTTACTTTCTACCTCGTGTCAATATGCCCAGGAAGATGATGCGAACCTCAAGAAGCGTAAGATTGAATATTTTGGCCATGTGCTTAGACACGACAGATGCTACTTCAGTTAATCATGATGGGTAAGATGGAAGGGAAGAGACGCGTTGGGCGAAGAAGGAAGTCGTGGTTACGAAACATCTGGGAGTGGACTGGCATTGCCTTGGTCGAGTAACCGCACCAATTGGCTCTTGACAGAGATATGTAGGTTCAGAGAGTTGACAGCATGACAAGCCAACCATCAAGACTGAAGAGGCACTGAGACTATTTATAATATTGGTATTGACTAGTGTGGATTAGTTAGGATGTATCTACGAGTACAATCTTAATGAACCGTGTTTAAATTATATATATCTTAGAATACAAATTAAATGCACTTTCTGATTATTTAGCCAACGCTCAAGGAATTGTGTCATTCTGTAAACTTCTTTAGAGAGTTTATGTAGTACATAAAAAAAGATAATTGTACAAAGAAATAAATAAGGAAAAGATGATATTAAAAATATGTTCTAGTATGAATTTGCGCGATTCCAAAAACTACATAAATTCGACTGAATGTTTCGAATTGCAGACGCCTGATATAGGAGTAAGTGTGGGTCACGGTCAAGTAAGCATCGCGTCTCCGTCTTTGTATTAAAAATAACTTTTATTTTAAAGTGACTGCGTTAACTGTTCACCGGATGAAACACGCACCTGACTGTAAATAAACAACAGGATCTTTGTAACAGTTCATTCAACATGTTTATCTTGTCATTTCATTTGTTGATTCTTTCATTTAAACTTTACTTTCTGGAGAAAAGCTTTTTTGGTATTAATTCCTTCGTTTAATCCAAACTTAATACTTCCCGCCCTATTCATTATTCATACTTTTATAAGTTTAAGATTAAGTTTTATGTTGACAGGCTGGCAGTCAGTTCACTTTATGGTAGGTAGCTACCACAAGCAACACCACAGGTTCCGCAAGTACGCTGACGACTTAAGTAGGATTAAGGAAAAGGATTAGGAAGGCATAGGGAAACATGCTGTTATTTCACAGTCGTCTTCTGTAAGGAGGTGGCTTGTAGAAAGCTAAAATTTGGAACATAATTTTAGAGAATCCCCTACCATAGAGAAGGTAAACCATCAAATGTTTTTCAGTTGAAACTCATTTCAACATGCAAACTTACTCGCATTGCAGCGATACTGAATATGTCGTGCCCATTAACATTGAAATGCGACTGATAGCCCTGTCGAATATTGTCGTGTTACACGCTATGATGCGGCAGACGATTTATGGCCGGTTGCTTTGCCTTTAATGTTTAAAAGAATACTGAATAAACGTCAACAGTAATGGTTTAAAAACTCTGCTTTGAAAGTTGTAATTTTGTCTACACGAAGATATAGAGTTGGTCGTAGGACAATTGCTGAAAGACCCTTAAGGGAATTCACTTTCCACCATTACGTTGTTAAATTTATAGTTTTGCAGGCGCTCACCGGTGCCATTCTATAATATTCGTTAATAATTTTTGTAGTTTTATAGTGAAATTTAATTATTTCGTCAATATAGGTCTGTTTTGCAGTTTTAGTAAGGACTTGCACATAGTAGTATAGATATAGATATAGATAGAAGCATAGTATAATTTTTTTGTTATTAATATATTAAAATAAGAAAATAATGTTTCATTACCGTTATTCATAATTATAAGAATATATTATAATATAAAAGGTGTTATATATGGTCATAATAATGACATGAGCGATACGATCTGCTTCAACTGGTTATGATGAAGAAAAGTTGGGCGAAGAAAGAAATCGTGGTTGAGGAACATCATAGTTAACGCAGTGGACTGTTTCAAGCTGATCGCCAACCTTCTCTAGTTGATGAGGCACCACAAGAAGAAGAAGATTTATATAAACGAAGTTAAAATTAACTGAGGCTAACATCAGCAATTCCTGGTTACAATCGAACGAATCGCTTTCTATTGCGCGCTTTCTATTATTATATAATAACATGTGTCAGACCGTATACATGTCATTACAGCAATAAATTAATTGCATTTATTGTGAATAGAGTCAAAATGGAGTTTTTATTCCCATGCCTCCCACGCAACAGCCTAATTATTGTACGATTGCGCCACACCGATGCGGCATTGTTCGAATTGTCTCCTTTAAATCAGAGCTCAGTATATCATGTGTGCATTTAGCCTATTGTAGTGTAGTTTTCACACGCACTCACCAAAAAGTTCTCATCAAATGTTCTACGAGTAGAGAGAAACTCTGATAAAAGGGTCTTGCGTGGTTTCACTAAAGTTATAAAAGCTAGCGACACTAAAGTTCTAAATTAGCCTGTCCGGGTTTCTTGAAGTATTTAAATGCGTGTACAATGTTATAAAACATCGATGGTTACAACCCTACTGAGTAGTTGAAAAGCCTCTCTAGAACTTTAGAAATAAAAATTCGATCATTACGCTTAAGTTACCATATTATTCTTTATACTCGTATGTTATGCTTATGTTACTCGATAACAATAAAAAATCGTTAGTAAATAAAATATATCTACATATGATCTCCCATTGCGTATCGTAAATAGCTTGGACTATTTACGAAGTAAATAGAAGTTCTATTTAGAAGTTTTTAAAACAGCAATACTGTGATGCCTTTATCACTCCACTCTAATATAATATCGAAAGACAAGAACAATCTCCAAACAAGAAAACACAATGGATATTCTGTCATGAGAACGACAGGTTTCAAATTCAAATGTAATATTGTTTTATTGTATATCCTATTCAGTGTTACATATTTAATCTTTGAAACTGATCATTTGATATGTAAACACTTATCACATTATGAAATAAGGAAATAATATAAGGTGTAAAAGACGGGATACCATAGGTAACGACCTAATCTTGTTTATTGCTCTTTATCTATTCTATTTCCTCTCTAAACATTTTTACATGATACTGGATGGTCACACCATCTCCTCTTGTGTGTCTATGCTATTAGCCTGTCCCTCACACATTAGTATAAAAAATATGATGCTTTACATGAATACGTGTACGTTACGAGTAATTTTCTTTGAGCGTATTAGACCAAAGAATTCGAATATGCATATGGAATCGTGTCAATTAAATTTTGGATGTAGATGACAGATATGTCTCTAACTCTATCACCCGATTTTGATATAATCAGTTTTTTGAATTGCCTCTCACTGAGGAAGCAAATTTAAAGACGTATTCACTTTAAAAACGATTTACAACATTTCGAAATTGCCCGCATTATTCTTATTATTATCTACTAGCTGTTGCACGCGGCTTCGCCCGCGTAACTTTATAAATTATAGCCTATGTTATGTTACTCGCTGATAATATAGCTTCCCAACAGTGAAATAATTTTTCAAATCGGTCCAGTAGTTTCGGAGCCTATTCAATGTAAACAAACAATCAAATGTTTCCTCTTTATAATATTAGTATAGATAATCGTGTCGACTTTCTCATATAATAGATATTAATTAAATCCACAAAGAGTATGTGAGAATTAATAAAGATATTACACTGAGAGATGATTTTATTGTTACCAAGTGATGATTGTTCTACATAATGACGTAGACTGTGTTGAAAAAAAACCTTATTTCTATTCAAGTTCCAACGTGATCTAGCGGGATCGTAGTATTGTAATATTTTACCTTTTATACTTTCATTGCGGCGTGAAACTCCCACGTTTTCCTTTATCTGAAGATTTCTACGCAAGATAAGAACAGATTCACAATGACAACTTGTAATCGAAGAAAGTTAAAAGTTTATTGCGACTGACGGTGTTGTTCATTTATGTAATCGAAAACAACGCTTGTTGTATTAGAAATAGTACCTAATAATATTCTCGAACTCATGATAGTAGTGTATAGTATTAATTTTTTTTTGTCATGATTATGCTACAGAGAATTAAAACAAGTAAAATAACCGTCTGTTGGTGAACTCGAGCCTAAGTCCTTCATATGTCAAATCATATGATACTATAACAGGGTCCCAAGTTATATTATTCAAGCTTAACAATTATATAAACTAAAACCAAAGGCGAAACTAAAATAATCTAATAAAATTCTATTTCTCTTTCCCTGAATCAAGCCAGGTTTTGTAATAAATGATATTCATTGTGGAATGTATCACCAACAATATAACGAGTACATTCGCCCTTGTCCAAATTGTCCTAAATATATATTACGTTTTGTACTAGAACCCAACAATATATCAAGAGGCCCGCATACCTTAATCAAACCGTCTTACCCTCGGCCTTGGGTTGCTTATCCGAAATATTTATGTGGTAATTAGTAGAACCAACAAACTGTGGCACACAAAACGCATTACTACAGCAAATAAATAAAATGTTATTTTATCGCTCTTTAGCAGTTACTGTGTAGCGATATACTCAATTTCAGTTCGAAATTCCCATTCATTAGGTACAAGAAGATTTATAAAGGTAAGAAGTTTTCAATAGGTACTATTAGGTACCTATTATTCCCCTCCGATAAATAAACATCACAAAAATGATCTTATATAAAAGTATCGATTCGAATAAGTTCAGTTCTCATTATACGAGCTACAATTTTTCCAAAGTTCTCTGACATGGCAGACTAACGGTGTATTGGATTGCAATAAATTCGGCGTAGGGTGGCTCGTTTCAAGGGGAAAGGGGTTCCGTCGCGACCAGTCTTCCACCCTTGTTGGGTTTCCTTATCTATTCTATGAGGCTCGATTACTGTTACACGTTATATTCTCTTATGGGTAAATTCTATATCAAAACTTAGTAGTGATTTATTTAGTTGTTTTTTTAAGGTTACTGCCGCTTGAAAGTTGGATGAATATGAAACACAGTATGACCTGCCACAACAACTCTTGAGATAAAGTCAGTGAATATTAATGACAAATATTAAATGAATTCAAGTTCATTACTTGAATTGAATGAAGTAATTTGACGTATGCGCTCTTAAATTAATACTGGCGCCAGTGCGTCTGAGTAATTCGTATAACATTATGTAACCGCTTTTTTCTTAATAAAACCGAGTCGGCCGCGCAAGGCTCGCGCGGTCTGAATAATTTACCGTTTGCGTTTTTTCATGAATTAAACATCACAAATTTAGAAGTGATACGAAATGTTACAATAACCAACAACCGCAAATATTTATATAAAGTGAATGACACTGCACTGATAAATCTTTTTCATCGTAAATATTGTTAGTAATAACATGTTTTATGCGAAAAAATACTCATATGTTCGATGATGTAATTAAACGAGTAGATTTGAAAGACAACTGTCATTGTATAATAATCTGCTTAGGAATTTTAAATATCTAGAACTGATGGCATCTAAGCGGAATATTTTTTGGTACACGTGTAACCCCTTCAACTAGATATGGCCTGCAATAATTTAGACGAGTTCTCATTTCATCCCCGCCATACGAAAAGAAGCCCCTCCATCACGTGCTATTCTATTTACGACTGCCGCGTCATCATGGGGATTTACTGAAAGCATTGCTACTAAGTTTTTCATGACGCTGCAATGCAGTGAACTATGTATTTCGATTTGTTATAAGTTCGTGAAAATGGAAAGCGACGAATTATTTAGATGAAGGTTTTTGACCTCACAGTTAACATTTTTTGGATAAATTAGAACAAACAGTTAAACTATTTGATGAGCTCATGGTCAAGTGGTTAAGGTTTGCTTCTCTTAGAAGTCTTAGGATCGATTCCCAGCAAGGTCAACTGCGGAAATAAACATTTCAAAGTTGGCTCTGGTCTGTAAAGGTGGTAAAGAATTCCGTGGTAAGTTGTCAATTTATATTTTTAGACACAGTAAAATAAAAATACAAAGGAGGCTAATAAAGATACAAAAAGTCGCGCATAAATATTTAATATACAGTTAAATATAAGTAGGTAATGTAAGGAGAAAACACAAAAAAAATGTTGCCGAAATAAACAAACCCTTGTCGGCTAAATTAGTACACGCGCGGGGGGTTTGAATTGGAACATCTTGCCATCTTTGCCACCAGTAGGTAAATTGGCAGTAGCACATGTCTTACAAAAAATGCATTAACACCCGGCTAATGCTCCAGATCGATGCGTCCCTCAGCGGCGAGGTGTGTTCGGTCATGCGTCAAAGTGTACGAAAATAGGCCACATTTGACACAATCATATCAAGAAGATCGTATGATATCTTGTCTTATACGGATGGATTACAGTGACTTATTGAATGTAGTATGGATTGGATTAGGACAATACTAATATTTGTCTGAAGTAATCAAACGTTACAGAAGGTCAGCCTGAACCACAAGTTCATCCTCTTAGAGCATGAATTTTTGAAAATTCTACAACATGTGCTTTATTTTTGTTTCTTTTAAGAGTATTAAGTGTCATGCACATTTAGACTATTAGGGATAAACTAACCAAATCTAATGCACATTTGAAGTATACCTATTACTATTAGTCGAGAAAAATATCCTTTTTAATTTCAAGGTTCACTAATAACATTTAAACCGTTTAAATATTAGTGATTAAATTATAAAGTATTGATTAATAATTACCATACAGGCTAGTATTTTTTAACCGCATTTGGAGAGAAAGTACTCTAAATACTGATATATTTAAATATTAGACCAACAGTTAGGGGCCACATTTCTTTGGCATAATTAATACCGGAGGTTGAACTAGATTCGTCGGTTGACATCTTTCTCTTTGGCAGTGACTATATTATACTTTAACACTATTTTGAGATAAGAAACGATTTCAAAACGGAACCTAATTTGTATTGTTTGTATGCGCCACAAACATTAAACGCTAGAAATGATTAATCACGACAAGAGGCATGTGTTGCAAAAAATGTAACATTCATACAATAGAAACACCTTGTCCACCAGATGTTATCAATGTAGGGCAAACATTGACGAACGTGTTTCGTTTGGTTTCATATTGCAGACGTGATTATTCTGCGAAATAATTTCGATTTAAAACGAAAAAAATGTCTTTTTATATAATTCATTATTTGTTATTGTTACGGGAAACAGGAAGGTATGGGATAAAGATTAAGTTAGAAATATGTTCCGTTCCATATACGAGACTACGGATTGAACTCATCAACGCAACTCAAGATTTGTTTAATATTTTAAACAATAAATTTCATTTTATACCATTATACATATTTGTTTTTATTTTTGTTAGGAAAAGAAAGATAAATTTTTGTTAATTAAAAATCTATTTACATCAAAGTCAACCATCAAAACAAAGATTTTTTTCTTTATCTTTCATTTAGTCATTGTAATGACAAGAAAAAAATCTAAGGAATATTTCAGAAATACATATAATTCAACAAAAGACAAATTGATTTAATTTCCATGCAGAATTATAAAAATACACAAATAATTTTATAAAGGAAGCCCCGATAGACAGAATGATATTACTGAACTAGGATATGGCTTATAACAGAAGGCAGTATCGAGTTGCCTGTGTTATATAATCTCTGTTCTCATTTGTACAGATTAGAGAGATAGAGAGTGGTTTTGCGATGCGCCATATAACACATGGACAATAGGATTACAAGTTAAAATACAATGGATCATGGCAGAGGAGGCGTTTTAAGAGCTTAATCTCATTTTACACGAGCTTCCAACAAACGGTGTAATAAGATTACCAGTGCTACTTTCTGTCCATCAGATAACTTACTTATGTGAGCTTATTGGAGGTTCCATAACATTTTTGTTTAATAGATCAATCAATTACAAAGATAATTATACATACCGGAGCCAAATCAATTACGATTGATTATTAATCTTAAATGGCGTTGGAAGGAATAGGTAAAAAGAAAATTTGAAAAGCCCTAGATCGTATGAAGACTATAGTTGCAAAAGGAAAGTTATAAAAGTTTTTATTTTATAATTTATATCTTAAAAATCTAATAAAATTGACGACTCCAAGCGCCAAAATAGGCTATCAATCTCGTAGAAATTAATAAAAGGATATATAAAAGATTTGTCAAAGGGTATGAGACAAGATAGGGCTTTGTGTTAACATTTCTTGTGCACTGAAAACCAATCAAGTGCTGTTATTCCATACTGGTATTCTGTAAACGAGTGGTTACTTCTACCATGATAAATTAAATTGAGCAGACAGTAGCTGCTCAATTTAATTTATCATACGCAGTGAGCAGTGCTACTGAACTTCTAATAAAAAAAATTAATTTATATGGACTAGTGGGATATAATTTAGAACCTCAGATTATTAAAACCTCTGTTTTAATAATTTGAAGTTAGAACTTTATATATAGAGAAATCTAACTTTCAAGCAAATACACATCTAGTTGATGCACAAAACACTTGAAACTGTGAACGATATACTCGTATTTTGGCTATGGCTTTTAGTTGTGTTGTGGTTTATCTAAACTCAACGTTTCGACACATCAACACTCGCTACCAGATGGTTGTGAATGTTATTCTACACTTGAACACTTTCCCTCACAAAACTATCGCTACTTTATCTTTCTATAGAGCTCACTGTTAATCATCTACAGTTTTATTATAATGCGTATATTTATTTATTGTAGAAAAACAATTTATTAGCAACATAGCTTTTGGCCGTAAATTCGTCAGAGTATTGAAAATTTATAGCCTATATGCATTATTCTGAAGTTAATAACTGTATAGATTACTGTAAAGTTTTTGATTGAAAGATTAAGAAACGCACATTTACCCTGAAAAACATTCGCATTTGTAATATATGAGTATATGAGTACCTTCTTAAGAAAGGTTAAATAATGAAAGAGTTTAGCGAAGTACCTAATCTATGAATAAAAACGTTACTTAATTACAATTTTATTTGAACGGGTAACTCGGCAACCGAGGATTTTTTTTATACACTGAACTAAACGCCACCCCTGAATTGGTATACTTAACAAAAAACTTCATGTGTTTTTAAGCATTCAATATAGTTTAATGTAGAAAAAATAGTATAATATGGGACCGTGACGGTTCCAAGTGCGGCAATGTGCCGGAAGCAGGTTGGCGGAAAGAGGTATTCGGGCGCGTGGCTTTTTGTGGCTTCAATCAAGTAGCGGAGGGCTTCGTCGTCGACATGTGGACGTGCATAGACGCATCCACGTGGGGTAATCCAATTACCAACTGTGCGGTTATTGTCATACGATTTTTGACAGTGTGAAAAATAGTGTCATGAAAATTACTTATATGAGTATTGATTTTTTATTTTAAATAGAGTTACCGTTTAAAATAATTAATCACTATCTGTGCTCGCGACTTCGTACGGGCTGTAGTTCGTTACATGTATTACCTGGATTAAATAGGTTAATCCAGGTAATACACAACCTGTATGCCTAACTTCATTCAAATCCGTTAATCCGTTTCTGAGATTATTTATTTAGCATGAAATAGAAAAATTAGTCACTATTTTTGTGATTATTTTTCCGAAAACATCACTCTGATGTGAGAGATGACCAATACCTTTAACAATAATATTTCATTGTAACTAAATATTTCATTATAATAATGTATAGCTATATTAAAAATAATGGTGTATTTCTCCAGCTGGTGTTATAATTAGATTTGTTCAGTCCAAGAAAAGCAATTAATTAATATATACGCATCCTGTGTCCGTCTCACCATACATTACCATTCGTTTTAAGTTTTCTCCTTTTGGAATTAACAGAAATGAAAGCATAAGAGTACATTTGTCATCAAGATTAATAAAATAAAACTCCTCCGGTGTTATTTTCGTCCTCGATCGACTCTACGACTGTCTATGATTTGTGATTTTAGATTCAGTTTTCCACAAACATTGAGGAACTATTTATTTGACTTGCAAATATCTTTATATTATATAATTCTTATGTATGTGTGTATATCACTGAGCTCTTAGACCTAATAAACTCATAATAAACTAAACTGGTAAAAATAAAAATAAAATGAATTTTTATATGATGTTATAATTCTTTACTGATTTCGTAACAATGTTAGACACTGGTGTGGTTCTTACACATGCTGCAGAGTCTCCAGAGACATTTTTTGTAATCCAGGTGATAAATTCAAAACATCAGTTTTCTCCCCGTCTTTACCATAAATAGAGGTGATGTTTTTAGTATGTTTTTTAATCATAACTGTTGTCTAAATATAGTAGACGACGGATGCGGCACGCGATGCGAATTGATAAAAAATTAACATGAACCAAATGTACGACACGAAATATAGAACATTGCATCTGTTAGGGTTTCTATCGGCTTATTGCCATCTGTAACATGCTGCGACAGTTTTATCGACATTTTGTAACAATTAGTAAAGAAAGAATACAAAATAAATTTGAAGATGATAAAAAATACTTCCTTACCAATCTAGAGTTGCACTACAGACAACGAAATGATCAGGCTCTATAGGAAAAAGACATCAAAGACGGGCGGCGAAATTGTTACGATCGTTGGGAATGTTAAATAGCGTAATTCATTAAAACCGCGCAAAAATTAGATATTTGCAAAATATAGATTTTATTTATACTTACGGTTTAACCTTATAAAAGCAATTATGTATTTGTTGTTAACGTTAAAACTTATAATTTAAAATCCTTTCGTGGTTTTTAAGACTTAATGATACTTATAACAATTTAAGACTTCGCAATACTTGTAATAATTTTCTGACAATTAGTAAAAAATACAAATTAATTTGAGAGCACAATTACTTCTTTTGATTTAAAGGAATTATGCATTTTTTTCCATACAGCCTACGTAACTTTGTAATAATGTAAAAAGTGTAGGTATTGTTTACATATTTATCAACTGTACGTTAACCTCTGAACATTTCTGTCCTTTGAACGTCCAACAATAATGCTCAAGTAAAACATAGTATTTAAGGATTATAATGAGTGAGTTAAGTGGCCATGAAGCAGTTGTCGATATTCATTGGAATTAAGGATCAGTACTATGCTAAACGGATATGAGCTATTAGAGGGCAGCTGGCCCAGTCGACAGCTGCTGTCGAATTTCGGCGCGAGATCGCGAAACGCGCCTTCCGTTTCCGGCCGATTGTGATGTGATGCCCGTTTTCTTTGGCTTAAACACCGGCTGAGGGTGGACATGTACCGGCACTGTTAGGGGATTATTTACCCGTGTGGCTTTTGCGAAACACATGTCAAAAACTGCACACTTTAAATTTAAAAAAATATTTCTTCATGTAAAATACGGCAGACGGGCCTCTTGATGGTAGATGGTAACCGTCGCCTATTAACACAAGCAATCTGTAGCACGCTATAGACGCTACAGAAGCGGCGCCAACCTTATTAAGATATAGAATAAGCAATGTGGGCTTCAGCATCTCTTACTCCACCTAATCTTAAGAAATAAACAAATATTGAAAAAATTTTTAGACTTCTGCCACAAAGTGGCAACGGTGTCGATCAGGGCGAATAAAAATTAAATAGTAGACACTAGTCTCACTAGAGATTATGATGAACAATAGGTGAACAAGGTCCCTTGCCTACGCAAGGGGTAATTGAAAAAAAAAAAATAAAAAAAAATAAAGCATCTCTTACTCACTCGCCGAAACACAAGCGGTAGTAGGTATCCTTACAGAAGACCACCGTGAAATAACAGCAGGTGTGCTGTTGTGTTTCGGTGTATGAGTAAGGCCTGCCAGAGACCATTTCCCTTATCCTTAATCTTACTATGGTCGTCAGCGCAAATGCAGCACCTAGGTGTTGCTTGTGTTACAGGCGACGGTGGCCACCTCCCATGAAGGAAACCATCAGCCTGTCTGACGGTCCCTTCTTTTTTCTATGTCTGTAATCTTCGTATGCACTATAACCTTCGAAAGTTGTGAACGAATTTTGTTCTTGATCATATCGATGGCAAGATTAATTTCTGAAGATGGTTTATGTATAAAATTAATGAATACATTACTTATATTTGCGCAGTTATTACAGTTTTTGTTAAAGAAAGCGGGCGCCCCGTGCTTACGCCGCAGAGAAGTGTGGCTGGGTTCAGCTAGTATATTACAGTTTCATTAACAATCTTGAATATGAATTTTTCTATTTATGTAGGTACTATTACTAAATAAGGAAGTACCCAGGTGTCTTAGCCCTATATTTTAGGGAGACAAGGAGAGACAAATACTTATATATGTATGGAGATACAGGCGTAAAGAACAGAAGCGCGTGTCTGAATAATAGCAGCAGCACACGACATGGTGATTACACGCCACCTGACGCTGACTCCACGGTGACTTGCCGACCATTGTCGACAACTTTGGACCACTATTGTTCGAGGCCAACTAGTTCATCCAGTAACGCGACTTTAAACAACAATGAAAAAACTAGCGGCATGTGGCGCATTCACAAGAGTCAAAATGAAATCGAATATTTTATTATGTTAAAGTGAGACGGACAGTCAGATTGCTTAGTTATGGTTGTAGGTCACAATGCTCTGTCATCTAAGTTCAACTTGCATTACATTGTACAATATTAAGTAATGTAACTTGGAAAAGCACTCGACTAAATCTTCTGCAAAGACGAGTATTTTGTGCTAGAAGTCAATAGATGAATTCCTGTAGTGTTTTGGTGACCATATTTAGATCTATGACCAATATGACCATATTAAGCAATATCGTTTCTTGAGAAAAATCTTCATGTGAAAAATGCATCAAAGCGCTAGTTGATTTGCCTTAAAATTACCATAGTGATATTAAAAGGAAACACTTCTAGTAAATATATGTACAAACTTAAACAAGACCTATTAACATTTCCGTTTTTAGAAAGCCGTCCTATATTATCTGTTCCAAATAGTTCAGACAGGTTTTAGTTTCCCAAAACGACAACACTTTATTAACTTGTTAAAATCAACTGGACAAAAACCACAATGCTGTTCTAGAATACTCATGATTTAAGTTAGACCACTTTAAGTTATCATTTAAGTAGACTCCAAAACCGACTAACCGATTTTATTTCAGTTTTTACTTATGTAAAGAGGGATAAACGAGGAAGGTTTGTGTGTATAAAAAATTGCATCCCGGGCGAAGCTGGGGGCGGATCGCTAGTATTTGTATAATAATAAATAAATATAAACTGATACTGATACAATAATATATATTGTATATGCAATACACATTTGCATCTCAATAAAGAAATTATAAGTTTGTTCAAATTGTTCAATGTTTTTATAAAACTAACTTAATCCATCAAGAGAGGTACGCTAAAAGCTGCATCGCACGTGCATACGCGCACCTGCTGCCTGTCTCTACACAGGGTTGTCACAGGGTTATATTTAAAATACTAAAATCATTTTCGGAAAAAGTTAATAAATATCCATAAGTTTTTAAAAAAAACCAGGAATGAAATAATTATTGTTATAATAAAATAAAATGTTTTAATGTTTTCTCTTTGTAATATTAGCATAATTATTATATTATACAATTTAATAAACCTAAAACTAAAAACCTTAAAAAATATAATATAATAACTAAAATATATTATTAAAAGGAGCCCCTTTAGGCAAGGTTCCGAAGATACTGGCAGCGTCCCCCATTGAATAGCTAGACTAATTCTTTGTCCGAGGTAGCTGCCAGCTCTTCGGTCTCCTGTGATGTCGACTAACCTTTTTGCTATTTCCTTAAAAAGCCTTATAGCGCTAGGACCCCACGGACCAAGGGTCTCGACACCGAATGGGACAAAATCATATTCGGAGCCTAGACCCCTGTATTTGCATGCTTTAGCTTTTTCAGCCGCTTCACAAGCCGCACCAGCTCTGTTGTTGGTTCCATGGTTGACGGCACTCGCAGCAAAAAAATATCAGTCTATGACGTTCATAACGTAATTAATTTTAAATAATAATAAGGAACAGATACAGAAGGCGGTACTTATTGTCAGTAAGTTCCTCACTATGCGAAAAAAAAATTAAGAAAGAAAATAAGTACGTTAGTATTAATAGTAATAACTTTCAAAAATGGTTAACGAACGAATAAAATTCTTTTTAGAATAAAATTGTCAACCCTACGCCTCCCTCGGCACCGTCTGGGGTGATTATCGGGATACCGCTCTGCATTGTGCTTATAATGATAAAATTATCCACGATAAGCAAATATCCGTGACTGATATTAATTCACCCGGAAGCTACTTAATAATGGATGAAATCAATATTGAAAAAGATACTCAAAGAGGTAGGTACCTACTCTTATGTAATTAATTTAGCTTGCTTACTGACATAATATATAACCTTATAGATACTACTTAATCGAATGAATTAGTATTAACCTAATAAGTTTGATTGAATAATGAAGAATAACTGCTATTAGCTATAACTTATTTTACATTGATTAACAAAGTATCTAAATAATTTTATGTATATTTTGTGATTCCATATTTAATATTGCAAATAGTACCTATTCATTTATGGCTTAACATAAATAGACTAACATAATTGAGTAGCTGGTACCCACGACTTCATTCGCGTATAAAAAGAAAATATAGGTATGAGTAATATAAACTGACAGCCTGACATCTTATTGCTGTGACGACGGGTAGCGCCGCCATGGCGACAGTGGCGCCCTATTTTTTTATATTTTTGGACGATCTCTCGGGAACCTAACGCTTTTTCAGGATAAAAAGGATCTTATATGTTAATCCATTAAGCCATTTTTGCGTGATCAATCATTCAGGCTTCACCATTCAAGAAATTCAACGCGAATGCGATTGAATGTTAATGAAGCGAATATAATACCTTTTAAAGTAAGTTATAATAATGTATAGTTATAAAACTTTAAAATTATGCACACAATTAATATTCAGAGTTGAGTATGGGAACAGTTAAGGGGACTCAATACGTACTGTGGTTAATAGATGGAAGACAATACTCGTACGGTAATGCTGGGGACGAGGCGGAAGCTCGCGTGTGTTCGCCGGATGTCGGCCCACCATCGATCATGGGCTTTAAGTGATTCATTAAATCACAGTGCTCACGTTATTGATAATAATCGTATAAAGAGGCATTTAGATTTAACAATCCAACCTCATTTATACTTACGATAGTAAAGAATTAATGTATTACTGAACCAACGACTTTACTTAAATTTACGTCTTAATTAAATAAAAACTTGTGAAATAAATAATAAATACGTTTTACTAATATAATATTCTTTAAACAATAGCAACAGTCTAATGAATGACCATTCTGTCAAAGGTCAAGAAGGTTCTTGTAAATATAGGATCCTTTATATATTGGGTAGATAGTTGTATGTTTTAATTGCCACTATATAAACATTTCTTTTATACTTATAGTTCGAATCTACATAAGTATTCTTATTATTACCTGAAAGAAATGTCCTTTTCTCAATCTATGAATGAGTCGGCGAAACATTTTTATTGCAGTTATGACTTAAAAATTCAAAAATTCCTTTGCTTCAATTCCCACGGGTAATACAATAAGGATACAACCAATAATTGCACTTTTTCCCAAAAAAATATTACGTGTTTGAATGCAAGTTTGGCAGCTTAAGGCGCCCTACCGTGTGCTCGGAGATTGTTTATGTTTATGACACCTCCGCTTTGCTAGACCGCCTTAACAATAAAGCAAAAGTTTGTCTGTCGTGTGCCGGCTTTGTAGTGATCACGTAGAAAACGCACCTACGGGATAAAAGTTTATTTAAAACAACATTCTCACGTTCCATACCTTTGTAGACTATATAGGCTTCGGCATATATCCGACATGTCGTATGTAATGTTGATATTGTGTGCTAAACAATACAGAAATTCACATAGCACGCTATAACGCTACCCCTCTTGATGGCTTGTCATAATCCCGTCCTGCAATTAGCAAAAACATCCTGTACAATGCTTACGCTATAGTGAACGCTATGGTGCGGCACCATACCACCGAGTATCTATGTACAGAGCGACAAGTCCCTAGAAGCGTAAATTTTATTAGCCTATTGTAGGGCTGTCACAAAACACAAAACTATTGCTTCTGCGTCGCTCGCGCGCGTCCGACTCCCTGCCACTTAGTCCTCTCGGGCCTCTCGGCTCACGGCACATAGATACTCGGTGAACATACCATAATAGCACCATAGTTCCCGACAGATATGTACCAAAGCCTTAATCGCCAGGAGACGCCCGTTACGTGTCGTTTACTCTGCATCTATTGTTCTATTCGACGAGCTTGTGAAATGTAAACAAGTGCGTGAAAATATACGACGTTGAATGAAAAAGTTTCTTGTATGCGATGCGCCGGCGATTGATTCGTTGAATGAATGCAATGTACTGTGGCATTGACAGTTAGCAGGGATGTCACGTAGCCATTGAATGCACTGAGGCTCCTTTTGAGTCATTCATTCAATTTAAGTTTTTACGATTAACAAATATAATGGAGTAGCTATTTTGCGATTCGTATTTTTTAATTTCCGTTTCCATTTTATTTAAATCGCGCAGGGGACAAATTAGAAGGACCTGACTTAGAAGGACCTGACTGTAGTCCTGTGGGAAAGTTCGTCTATGGAAATTTCGTATGAGTATTAATAATTATTTTAGACTTGGGTGGATATCTGCTATCTGGTACATTTTCCAGTTTTAAAGTAATCAATGTTTAGTATGAAAAAAATATATGTATATCTTCAGAGACCTATCGAGTGGATCTATGAGCTGATTCCAAAAATATACCACACCATTATATTCAAGCCAGTTGTTTCGTAAAAACAACTGGTGTGTTTGAAAATGTTTTATCTTAATTAACTTAACTGGTTGTTTAACTTTTTTCATAGATATCTACTTATAAAAAAGTTCGTTTTAAGTCATGATTGTATAGTGATTGTCTCTATTAGGCACAAGCATCTCATTTTTCACTGGTATATTAAATTTATTGTAAAATGCACTGATAATAATTTTTTTTTAAATTTATTTATTTAGATTTAGATTACATACAGCCATAATTTTTTAAAAAATATATTGTACATACATATTATGGTATAAATATGTATATTTTAACCATGGTAAGAGATATAGGTAATAGATATGTATCTATTATACAAATGCATTTAAACTGTAGGCTTAGATTAAATTACTGAAGCCATAGAGTGAAAATTAATTTTTTCAAGTCTGCAAATTCGAACGCTGACAGTGAACTTTCTACTTTATTTTCAATATTTTTTTACATTTTCAAACTTAAATGAACGTATGTAGCTATTTGTATTATCCGGATTATAAGAGGCCTATCTAATTTAAGTATAATTCATATATAACCCTGTAATATGATATATTTAATAGATAATTAATCATTTAAATTAAAGGTAAATTAAGTTAATTACCTATAATCTATATAAAACATTATAGGAATAAATTAATTTACACTTTGTTTAATAGATTAAAAATTTCTAAATTTTTTCCTTCGTTTTTCAGTTTCCTGAATGCTTTATTAGTGACCCAGCCCGGCTTGGCACGAACTTTCAAAAATTCTTTCTTAGCGGATGCTTACTTTATAATATAAACCTATGTTTCTAATTTCAGCTTTCTTAACATAGCACAGTAAACCGCAAGTAAATAAAATCAATATCGAAATAATTTAGCATTGAATGAGTTTAACGACACTCCATGCCTCGTGCATGGGTGGATCCGCAGGTGCATTTCGATATTAATTGCATAATGTCCGCCGACAACAAAAGAATATGCCAACTGTAACGTCATCCGTGTCCGGTCCGGTTTGGTCCTGTCGTGTTCCGGCGTAACACCACTTCCACAGTGACTCATTCCATTCATTCGTTCATTCAAAAATGTCACCGGCATACGAACAGTGTAGTCAATCATAAAAAATAAGAAATAAATCAATCAACCCAGAGAAATATTCTAACATTATTTCTCAACTTATTCGCGACACCTATCTACTATTATCGAAATGTTTTTTTTTTTTTTAATTTATTAAACTAATATAATTTTTCTACGTCATTCAATATTTTCTTCATATGTAGGTCCTTTTTAGCAAAAATACTAACACAAATTATTTCTTGCTTATGCGATGTATCTTTTCATTGCATATATAATACTTTTTTAAATACAAAATAGCACAGTAAAAGGAACATACTCCATTTTTTTTCAGTGATAGAGCCACTGTGGCTAATTAGAATAAATAAAAAATAATTAAATAATTAGAATTAGGATTAAAAAATACGATTTTAACTCATAACATTATCTATTGCCTTTTCATAAACCTACTCATATTCCGCCCTTCTGCTTTCCGGAACTGAGCGGACGCGTACGCATCTCCTATACAAAACCGTTTTGTTTTTCTATGGCCAGAGACTGAATTAAGCTGAATAAATCTGACCCAACTCTATGCGAAAGAAAAGGATAGTAGTGTGTCCTATCCATGGATTTGTGTGCGTGGCGTAAAGACAAGACACCCAGCCCAGCCAGTGTATACCTGTTTGTTATTATTACGGAGCGTGAAACAATTTGTTACATTGCGTACTCGACTCACGCGCACCGTGTCGGCATTGTGATTGTTTTGGTGTCGCTACTCTTTGGCGCTACACCATTCATGGATTTTTTCAACGGGCGGCCATTCATTCTCTCCATATTTACATAGTGCTCAACTGTCCATTACGGAAGTCGTTTATTGTAAATATTGCTGCTCCTCTAACCCCGCTATTTACGTTTTAATTATATGTTTTGTGTCATATATATTTTTAATTAGCCGACAAATGTATTGTAAACTACATCTAATATCACTTAAGTTAGGTAAATAGGAACAGCTTGAAGTTATTGGGCTAAATGAAAGTTTTATACAAAAACGCATACATGGCTTTGTGTACTGTACCTACAATTTTCATTTCATAGAGATTCGATATTATTTTTATATGTAATTTTTTAAAATTGAAAACATTCTTTTCCTCTTTCCTCAGCTTCAAACAGTGATAACAAATACTAGTCCTATTTCGGAAGAAGTTTTTTTTTTTTTTTTTTTTTTTTTTTCAATTACAATTTACTTCAGTTGGAGTTACAGAAGAAAATGTCGATTTGTGCAAAGCAATTCTTTGCAAAATTTGTCCTTCAATTTGACTGCTCAAAGTTGAAAAAAATGTCCAGTTACATTATAGTTAGATATACCTACTACTGGAGAATATTTTCTATAGCAATGTGGGTTCTGAGGTGGCGTCGTTATACTAGTACAAACTTCACGCACGACCTTAATTTACCATTGTTTTAATTGAAAATATAATTAAACACCACGAATTCGGTTCGAGTTCAATGATCTTTCCACTTGGATTTTCTTACGACTAATTCTATTTACCTTTTTTACGCTCATTACGGAACAATCGCTCAAGTGTAACACCTCGTTGTGTTATGTAAGCGTATCCTTATAATAGAACTGTCAAATCATCAAGCACGCGAACAAAAAGTAACCTTTTTTACAGCGACAATTGAGCTTTTTACTTCCATTCCTTTGCCTACGTTAAAAACATTGCATATTCAACAGAATATTTTCATAGTATTGATTAAAAAAACTTCATTTTAATAGTGCAAAGATATATAAATAAAAATAGAAAGGATCCATAATTACTTCATTCTTTTGTATAAAAAAATCTAATATTATGAAGACTTAAAGACTAAAGCAACTTTTTTTTATCATTTTCACAGCTAGACCACTAAACTGATTTTTAATTAACTTGTAATAGACAAAAGTCATTTTTAATGTGAAACATATTAAACCTACAGGGTTACAACTCTAATAGGACATTCATGTTACTTATGTTACTATAAACTTACTTTCTTGTAGTTTTTTTAAAATAGAAATTAATACCGTTTAGTATCATAAATGAGTATAAATTAAGAAAAGGGACAACATATTAAGGAACTAATCCCTATTGGTATAAAATAGGGGATAAAACTTACATAGTGCTTCAGAATGTTCTGAATATGTATATCAGATATGTTTATTGCTGGCCACATGATAACGTATGGGATATCCTAATTCTCATTAAAAAGACTTTAAATTATTGGTCTTGCTGGTCTTTGAAAATTGCTGGCCTTCTGATAAAATTCAGACGGTAAACGGGATTCGAATGCCGCTTCGGTAGAGCCAGTTAAACCAGCCTTTTCTGTATTTTATAACTATTCATACTTAATTTCTCACTAGTTCCGCCACGGAACTGATTGTACAATAAATACTGTATAAATACATGAATAAGAAAAAGTAGCGCGGACAAAATCACAGGCAAAAGTTATTTTATATAATTAGTAAAGGGTATTTCACACTGTAATGGGATCTCAATGCTTTTAATTTTCATAAAATATATTTGTCGTTTTGACAAATAATAAAATAGCATTGAGCTTTTGTGACTTAATAAAAATAAAAGATATAAAAAATTGTAATCATTATCCGACTTTATTAGTGCATACTTGCTGGTGCCAGCGGTGCTGGTAAAAAATATAACATGTGAGAAAATATCTGACATCTTTATCACTGTGACGACGGTGGCGCCCAATTTCTTATATTTTTAGACGATCCCTCGAGAACCTAAAATTTTTTCAGGATAAAAAGTATCCTATATTTAACTATATCTAGGTAATAAATTATCTGTGTGACAAATTTCATCCAAATCCGTTTTGCGTGAAAGAGTAACAAACATACATCCAATACAATCCATCCATCCTCACAATCTTTCGCGTTTAAGTAGAATATTAGTCTGTATTATTATGATTTTTAAAGTGAAATATTCATTGAGATACTAATAGTCCTTTATTTATTTTAGATATACAATGTCTTTTCTGTACGTAAGGTATGTAAATTATTTGTGTTTTTACACGTGGGAAATGTTGGGAACATGGCTAACACGGTGTTTGCAATTCACACCAACGGCGCCTACTTCTTCACACCCTGGCCACATTTCACAAGAACATTATAAATAGCACTTTTTCATTTAGTTTTCCTTAACCGTCTGCAATTAGAGCGTTCAATGAGCCATAACACTTGGGATACCTTTGGGGATTTGAAATTAGTTTTTTTCCCACAAAATCGACACGCAACACCACGCCATTGTTCCAATTAATATTATTTCGATGTTTAGAAAATATTAGCTATCTTCATCATCAACAGTTAGCTCTGTTGAAGTTTTTTTCGGCCCTCCTTTGTTCTCGCTGAGTTTAGCAAACGCTATCTGTTGCATCACCTCTTCATTATCTTTTGTTTGAGTGTTGTATTGTTAATTTGTACATTGACCTAGTTTCGCCTCATTTAACAAACCGCTATAAAGTTATTAAGTAGCCAAAAACAATGAGGCGTTTTCTCAACATCCTCGATTACCGTAATGTAACGTATTACGTTCCTTACGGTATATTTTAATGTTTACTCAAATTATTCTCGCCTCTAATTCCGCTCTGGATATCGCAGCACCTTATAAGACGATTATTTGATGAGGTCTTTGGCCGTATTCTTCCCCATAGAACCTAGATATCATAGAAGTTAAACTAGGTACGACTATTGAAAACTATTAGAATTTCAACTAGACCTTAATTTTTTCATATACCAGACGTTTAGACAAGTTGACGGTCTACTTAATATTAGGTGGCTATCGTCGCCTATTAACACAAACATCGCCACAGGGCCTTGCTAAACTTAATAGGAAGGGATAGTGGAATGGGCTCTGGCATTCCTTACTAATCGAACCACAACAGCAACATGCTGTGAATTCACGATGGTCTTCTGTAAGTGAACATCGTGACTGTGGGGGATACTGTAGTCAAACGCACACTGCGCTCTGCCAATATTGATATAAACTTTACGAAAAATATATAACTGGTATAACTGTTATATTGATTTGATTATCTAAGTAAACTTTTAATTCTTTAATACAATAAACAGCTATGGAAACGGCACACTGAGAATTGAGGGCGAACCGCTTGCAACTCTGAGTGCTTTTCGATTTAAGTGATTTAAAACCCATACCTCATCAGTGAGGAGAAGTCTGTGTTTAATGGTACATAAGTATTATGTATGTATATGTGTGTAGGTTGTAACAGCTTACAGTACAGTTAATGAAGGTTTCCCAGATCGCATGCGCCATTTGCGTGTACTATCTACATATACTATCTACCGGCAGCTATTGCCTTTACCGTGGCTCAGCTGTTGCTAAGACAAATTCAGTTTTCGCTTTTATATATTCGTGTGTTAATTAAGATTTTAATGCGAATCACACGTATTTATATATTTAAATACCTAAATTAGGTTCAACAGTACTCTCACTTTTGTTAATTTCAATGTTAAACCTAGAAATTTGAATTTTCCTATATTTCTGGTGACCAGAATTGGAGATTATGAAGCCGTTATATCACTAACCAATTAAGTAGTATTGCTACACAATGGTGAAGACCTGCCGCTACCAGCAGTGTTTCGAATACCAAAGGAACTCAAATCTGCAGATTATTTAGAAATTGTAGACGAGGGTATTTTCTCAATACCTGGGTTTCCAGGTAAATAATAAAAAATATGAATAAGAGAAGAGCATATTAATTAGTTTTCAATTAAGCCAACTGTTTGCATGTTCGCCGGAGGATATTTTTGAAAAGTCGTACCATTGGTGTCTGTCCCTGTGTAAACAAGAATGATGATGAAAAAGAGAGCGGGTGTGATATGTAACCGAGTCGTCTCCATTACCGTCCGTGGGAACCGACTTCGGCGCGGGCGCACTCTAAATTATTAACAAAAATATTGACCCACTACGCTGCTGCCTACTTTAAAGATTTAACCACGAGTTGTTTGCGCTGACAGCTCGCCGCCCACAACAAATATCAACGACTGTTTTTCGATGGTTGTGGGAAAACTGTGAACGAGACAACTCATGGGGTTGGCAAACAGATTTGTTTGTTTAAAGAATATTCCACTCATACTGTTGGATAGAGATAATGAACTTGCGTAATGAGAAAAAGTTATCTATACTTATATGTTAAAATAATTTCTATCAACGCACAGTCAATACTACTACGTCCATAAAGCTGTAATTGGGAACTTAGGTTTATTTTATAACGTAAAGTTAAGACAGGACTTTTGAAAATTTCATCTCCGTGCGAAGTCGAATCCAGTAAAAAATGAGAAAAATATTGGATTCGGAAATCTGTTTAATATACATGTTATACCGGAGTCAATTCTTCAACTTGTTTCGAATGCAAGAAATATATTTCTGATTTGAGACCAAACGCTAGAAGTGAATTCCGTTATAGCTTTACAGAATGAATCAGTGACACTATATGTTTTTATTAGTCAGAAGACCAGGGACATATTGGTCTGGTAAGCGGTAGCGTGAAAGCGCCTCAAATGCGGCGAGCGTAACGTTTTCCTACACGCTTCATATAAAGCAACGTAAGTGCAAAGAAAAGAAACAGCTATGAATATGCAGCCACTTATTTTCTAATTAATAGGTGCAATTCTAAGTTTAAAGATTGTTAACCATAGAAAGCAAATCTATAAGACAAATAAGGCAGTTGAAGCGTGTTGGGAGAGCGTACTCGTATACCGATTCAGATAAAACTTTTATATTCTCTGATATTATAGGTTTATTATTTTGAATTATTGTTATAAATTATTTTAATAATGTATAATTGACTCATATTTTTGTACGACAAACGTGGTAGTAGATGCTGCATGTACCCATGCAAATAAATTGTATGAATTTTAACTTGAATAGCTTAGTCTAATTGAATTCCATGTTGAGTGTGGCATCCATACTCAACTGCCAAAAAACAGAGAAAGTGTTGCTATTACTTCAATGTAATCTTCTCTTTTAGGGTGGCTATTGCCGCCACAATAGGGCTGCCCACTTCATGACTGCGCGATTGTGTGTTCTACCATTACTAACTAATAATCCTACTCTACACGAACGTTCGAAAGTTCTCTATCAAGGTTCAAAGTTCGACCTCAGGTGAAAGGTGAATTCACCCTGAGGAGTTATTATTACTTCTACACATGCAAATATGAACACTAATGTTAAACCATAATTACATAATCATCTAATTAGTGAGCGACTTTTGAGTGCACAAAGCAATATTCACGGAGTTTCCCAGCCCAGCATAAATAATAGTGCGGCCAGCTCTCTCTAATCCATTAATTAACAACAGTAGGCAATTAATTGGCCGAGTTCACTTGGATCCGACGACCGTGGTAAGACCGCGGAAAATGCTCGTTGTGCTGCTTCAAAAAAGGCGGAAAAATGGTCTCGTCGCGTTTGTTACCGACATAATTCTATGGGAATCACATTTCATTCGTATTTTTACGGATGACTTTTGTAATTAACTCCCCTGGTATTTCATTACCACGGGGAAGACAAAATGTCATTATTTTAATTACCGTAGCGCTACGGAGTAAATATTTTTATTCGTCTTTAATTTGTTTTTTTGTTAACGGTTCGCTTGAAACAGGGAGACTGTAAATTCTTCAAGACTGGTGTTAAATCTTTATTTGAACTGTTGTAAAATCTTTTTTTTTTAATTTGTGGTCTTGGAACAATGGATCCCATTTTATTTAAATTAAAAATAAAATATAATTTATTTATTTTTATTTATTTATTTATTTTGGTATAGATTTAGAACATTTGATTAGAAGTGTAAAGTAGCAGCACGTATTGCTACTTTCCACTTCTAACTATTAACAAAAGAACACATACGTACACCTTAATAACGATATTGTTACTATGACGACTGCCGGCAATCATTCAATTGATCGAGTCGAGGACGCCACGGGATTGTCTCATTATCCAATAAACACACCGGTGGCGCCCGACTTTTAAAATTACGCACCATATTTCTTTCAATGTAGTCTACAAATTGTATATAAAGAGACATTTTCATAAAAAAAAAACCATCATGTTTTCGATAAAATTACGCATTAACAGGAAATTGTGACGCAACAATGATTTGAGGCTTTTAAAATGTGGATTTGATGTCATGGCGGACATATTATCAACATATAAACTGATTCTACCTCTTTTCAGTCATTTATTTATTTTAGTCTAAGGTTTTGTGCAGAATCTCAACATTATTTTCAAAAAACGAGTATTTATTTATTTATTTAATTTTTCCTCTGTTATATGGTTATCATTACGTAAACACTGTTTGTTTTTCGTCAACATATTATGCAAAAAAATAAAATATATACTTAATGTTTGTCAATTCTATATTATGATTAAGTCTTTTTGAACTCTGGCGCCACGCCGCGACGTCGTTGACAGCGGAAAGAGAAATTTGCTTATCATAAATAAGCGATTATTAAATTTATAGCCTAACTACAAGTAGGAGTATACCCACTGAGACAGTGTCAATATAAGTGTGTATGACCAATAAAATTGTATGACAATTTTTGCTAATTAAAAAACAAGAGATCACCAACTTTATATTTTAAATAGTCTTGAGTGACTTTTTTTTAATGCTTTTATTTTATTAGTTTACTTTTTTATTATCAGTTACCATAATTAAAAGTTTGAAAAAATCCAGTATGTTTGAATTCCGAGACATATTTTGGCACAGTAGTTAGAACAAACGGTAAGGTTATAGATAAATATTTTTAAGCTTTATGGTAAATGATGGCATCTTTTAACACCTTGAGATATGTGGTGAAGACGCGAATTATTCTAGTGACGAGAGCGGTAAGTATGCTGATGGTACGAGTATGGTAGGTGATGGTATTCGCCTAGAAATGTAAGCAATAATAGAGGTGGGTGTATGGGCACTTGCAATAAAATGTAATACGATAAGAGAATGGACTCTGTCTCCTTATTTATGAAATTTATATATTTGGATTTTTGAGCAGAGATAACAATTGGCCTCTTCAACAGATTTGCAAAGTCGGTAGCATGACGACTGATTTTAAACAATAATCTGGTATTTTGAGTAGGTACTCTCTACTATTGGGTTATTCTCTGTCAATAGCTTATTACTAGCTAGCTAGAGAAAAAAAGTATTAAAATGTTGAAAAGGGAATATAGAATGTGAAATGAGGAACTTATATTCTGTTCTTATAGCTGTTGCATATAGTGCGCGTGGACATCTGAAGCATTTCCTCATTGTCGCACGCGCCGCACATCGACTCATGCCGACATGCGCGCGTCCGTTCATCAAGTGGACTTTTTGTTTCATTCACATGCGTAATGTACCTTTTTATCATGACGGTCGCGTCCACTCGAGAATTAAGTTCATTTCAACTCCTATACGCATACTTTGCTGTCATTATTTTAGGAATTTACGACCGACGGATCATATCTACCAATAAAATAAATAATACCTTATGGATGTCCTAATGTGTTTTTAAAGATTAAATGGCTTTCAATTTGCCCTAATATATTAAACGTATACTTAGATTAGGTTATACCAAATTTTACAACATGCTAGAAGTAGGTCCAGAGTTCATCTAGGTAAGTATAGGTCAAGAATAGCAAGGTGAACTGAGACAAAGTTAAATATCTTCAATTGATCCGGTATGACAATTTACGTTTACATAGCTTATCCTGTCCTCAATTCTCATCCTACTCCTAAGCGAGTAACATTGACCCATATTCTAGGAATCGATCTGATCAGGTCGATAGACAATTAGAGTTAACATGTCAACTAGATAAGTCTTGTTTTGAAAACGATGCAATAGAAAAATATGCATTTCGGTTCATATAGTAGAGATCGTTGGATGAGTGGTCATTGCTTGCCTTAACCCTCTGTTCCGGGAGTCCCGGGTTCGATTCCGAGCATGGTCAACTTTGGAAATTACCTTTTCAGAGTTGGCTCTGGTCTTGTTCTGGAAAGTAGTGGCAAGGAACGCGGCATATCGTAATCATTTGGGCAGCCCGTCTAGCGGCAGTAACGATTCCTCTTACAGAAGACCACTGTCACTATCCTATTTTGTGTACTTTATTAAATAAAATAAAAAATAACAGTATGTGTGCTGTTCGGTCTCGGTGAGTGAGTAAGGGATGCCAGAGTTCCCTATCTATACCAATCCCCTATCGCCAATCCTCTATGGGCGGCAGCGCACTTGTAGTACCTACCTGTGGCGTTGCTTGTGTTATATAATAGGCGACAGTAGCCACCTACCATCAAATGGACTGCCAGCCTGTCTGTCGACCTTAACATAGAAGAAAAAGCAAATTCCTGTGCGCGATTTTTTTTCCAAGCAATATACTTAACCTTATTTGTGGAGTTCGATCGGCATAGTTAAATACAGGGACACAATATCCCCGTTTTTGTGCCGACCCATTGAATTAATTTTTCCGTTTTTTTTTTCTGCAGGTAGACCCGCAATATCTAGATCCGGGTTCGCTTTTGTGTTCACCTATTCATATGATTCACTAATGTTTACAAATTCGTAATTTCGCAAGCAATAACTGTCGCTGCGCATCAGCTGCATTCGCGGCCAATTGGGTAACACGCATTGTTCGGGCCTCTCGATATTGACATTATCATTATTTGCACATTCTTCATATTATTTATATAGGCTCCATTCGAAGTGTTTTGAAACATAATTACGTTCAATTGCTTTGTATGTGAATGCAATTATAGGTACAATGTGAACTATACTTTGGGATCTTCAATTATTTTTTGCTTTGTATTTGGTACCGACGTTGACAGAGCCAATGAATCGCAACTACAATAGGAAGTTACAGTTAATAAATTAAGTTTTATCCATATATGAAAATAAAATTAGAGTGTTTGTTTGTAATGTATGTGAAAATAACTGCTTTTTACTAAATGCCTATCAAAGTATAATTGGTTAGGTACACTTATACCTAACAAAAAAAATTATTTAATTTTTCGTCTGTTCGTTTTGGCTAATCTCCGAAATGGGTGGTTAAATGTTGCGGGACTTTCATTGTTATGTTATAAAGAGTATCTCAGGCTACTTTTATTTTAGGAAAAAATATATTGTACGAGTATAACCAGTGTCCAAGTACCGCGTTCGCCCCATGTGTATGCCGCTGCGAAGCGTCGCCGCGGGTTCAGTTTTGCGGAAAACATTATTTTAAATTAATAGAAATATGTAGTAATTTTTAAATATATAGTTCATTGTAAATTATTTTTAAAATTGGTTAGATAATTTAGATATCCACCAATTAAGGATTTATAACTTCTAAACGATTTGACCGTTCGAGGTCATATTTCTATTATATAAGATATCTATTTGTTAATAATAGTAATATTACAAGTACAACACACTGTGAAACCTCCCGAAAATACCCATATATTTTGTTCATTTACTCTTTAGTATGCAGACTCTGCCAGTCTCCAATTCAGTATATCCTGATATGAAATGTTGATCACAGAAATTTTTTGTCGATGCTTTGCATCCAAGAAACATGGGTCTTGGTTTTACCGTAGGCATGATTGTTCAGATAATAGAAATCGCTATACACGAACATGCACCTAACGTGTAAAAGGATGAATCCTAATGTAAAACGTAGCAAATACCACTATGTTAAAAAAAGAGAAACAAACAAATTACAATAGTAGTTAGATGTCGTCAACCGTGACTGCTGTTGTAAACGGAGCAGCGAGCGGTCGGTCGCGCCCGCTCGGTATGTGGTGGAACTAACAAGCGGAATTAACATTTACCGTATCTTACCGTAAAGCTGTGAAGTACTAAACACGCACGCAATACGCAGCTTCTATGCAAATTGTGATCGATATTTTGATCTCGATTCACCTTTTTGCCTGTGGAATGTCATACTGAGTTCTGCGGCCTAAACTGGCATTCACATTACAAATCACAAGACATAAAATATTTAGATGTTCTAATCTTTTATACCCAAAGTGTTTATTTTTATTTATTTACGCAACGCACATTCAATGTCGTCCTTTTATGTTTTTCCTCAAGCTCACCAGTTTCGCGATTTATACGATATGCTCATTGCCACGTCAGCTTGCTTATTCTTAGACTACTCCGGTTACATTAATTCTCCTATACAAATTTCTTCGTCAGAATCACGCTGAACGACTACAACAATAATCTTTACATCCCTAGATCATAGAAAGGGACACATGACTTATTATTGCCATCATTTTACCACAAAACACCAAAAAAAAACCCATAAAAACGTAGAGATTAACTTTCAAAATCATTGGCGTAACACAATTAGATAGGTATGTAAGTATACACACGAAAGGTAATTTTAACTCTTGCTAATATTGACTTTGTGCACATTATAATAAACTTTATTACCTAATTACCCGTTTATAGTTGTGAACTATATAAACGTCGCATACAATGGGTGATTTTAAAATCACACATCACGAAACAAGAGGTCAGCAACCTCGGCCATAATAAGACAAGCCTTAACAATTCTGTTATATCTAACTGTAAACAACACATTTCAGTGAGATTTTTCAATAAATAAAAACTGTTGCAGTTCTTATCGTACGTGCGAAAGATTCAAATAAGTCGTAATTAGCATTTATAATGGCGGAGGTGTGTGATTTGTATACTCTTTCATGTTTTAATGAAATTGTTTAGTGGTAATACGAATTAGTATTGTTGTATAGTTTTGAATCACTTGAAGTTCCACTTATGAACAAACTTAATACCACCGTCTTAGTGTAGTCAAGTGTCGTCGTGTATCTGGGCTATTAAAGCTACTAGAAATGGCAGTGGGTTAATAAACATATCAGAAGGCTACCGTGGATCGCCGAGGTTGAGGCTGCAAGACATTTGCCGACTGGCAAAAAATACTATAATGACATGTTAAGAGGGAGAGACGCTCATTTGTTTTGGTGCTGCCGAGTCGTTTTCACCGCCACCCAACCTTCTCGGTTGTCGTACTAATGTTTACTTTGTCTTTGCGGCACGTTCCCTATAATTTGAAATAACAAATTATGAATTGGATGAAAAACCCCGGTTAAGCTGTCGGCGATCCCCTGAACATAATCTTTGATTGTGCCCTAATGACAAGGCGCGGACTGCGAGTTACCTTTTGTGTGAAGCCGACTTAGATTATCAATGTAACGAACGCAACACAAGTGTTTATTTTCAACGTGTTAAAGTTTAGAATATGCCTAAATTCACGGAGGCCGCTAATGTTTCAACTAAGGAGGTCCTGGTAATTGAGCAATCATCTACTCAGCCGGTTGCGGTAAGCAACGGATAGAAAACAAATGGAATGCATTAAGGCGTAATGTTTGTTTTATTTGTTTAAATACATCTAGTATGTAAAGTAAAATGGAAATTATTAGTTTTTAATTTAAATATTACTCCTTGTCCAAATTGCTTTTCGTAACAATTAAAACCAACTAAAAATGAGGCAACTAAAAATGAGAGAGAAATTTTATTGCGTATGAAATTTAATTTATCAATAAATTGTTTAATAAATAATATATTATAATAGTAATTAAATGTGATTTTTATTTATATCTTGTTTTATGTATGTTTATATCTAGAAGTAACTAAAGAATGTTTTTGTCATTTAACCGGATTGGAGCAATATGAATGATCGCCATACAATAGCAATAGCACGTGGGACGATTTAAAACAATATATTCATTTTAAGCGTTGGCCATAGCCAAAGCGTATTAACTGTTTCATTATTTTAAAATACGTATTGTCAAATATATTTTTAAAAGTTTATTTAAACGAGCATAACATAACCTGGTAAAGTTAACTAAAAATGGCACGTCACAACTGAAGAGTCTGTCTGACAGCATGCCGCAAATAGCTCTATCTAAGAAGATACAAAGATACAAAAGACTACAGCTTACAGAAGAAGATTAAATAATAAATAATAAAACTTCAATGGATTTAGACACACTAGTGGAGTGAGTTTATTATATTTATCGCTGCTCAACTGGGAGGTGATGCTAATCATAGTTATCTACGTAGAGGAGAAAAAATTACCTTTTGCCTACGAATAAATAATACTCATTTATTCGTAGCCTTTTCCACATAAAATAATTTTCTGATACAGGTATCGGAGACAAGTTTCTGCTCAGGTCATCAGACGACCTTGCGAATGTCTCTAAACCTGACTCACTTTAATGGCACGCAGTGATTCACCGTTACAAGTTTTTTACTATGCACCATAGCGCAGGTGCCCTAAACGCCATTATATTTGGTCACTTTTAAAATACCCCTTCCGAACATCCAATCATTAAAACATCAAAGAAGAAGTCACACCGGTCGTGACTAATTTACACACACAATCCACAGGATTAACGCCAGGAAATCTGACAACAGGATACGTCAATTTAAACTAGTAGAAACTGAGAACAAGGATGCTAAAGCACACCATTTATCTATTGTTCAAAACGATGATAGTTGTGACATGGACACGATTCATTGCTGTGCATCTTTTAAATATTTATTGGAAGGTTCATGTTGACGCTGTGTCGGAAGCTGTACATCTTGTGGTGTCGCTGTTTGCGTATAGTGTACAGAAGTGGCAGGACGTGTGCGAGTAACAAAGGAGCCCTCGTCTAAACAGGCCATTAATAAGGAGGCGGCTCGCGAGACTCCGTCCGGGACTTCCGTTGCATTCCGAGAACCGCTAACCCGGGACAAGACAGGAATAGTAGCAATGTACGAGTAACTCTGTTTAACATCTAAATGGCAATCAACACTTATTATGGAAAGATTTCACATATCATCTCCACTGAAGAAACAATATAAGTAAATTAAAGAAGCTAGCGCCTTTAATAAAATTAGGTACTACTGGTAGGTAGGTACCTAATTGATATTTAATTTTTGAGATGTGGATGAACTCCATGTCTATGAATAACTGATTGGGAACAAGATAAGGATAGGGAATGAGCTGTAACCTCTTACTCATCCAGTGAAACAAAACCATATACGTGTACTGTTATTTGACTGTGGTCTTCTATTCGCTGGGGCGAAGCACTAGGTGGGGGTAATATAATCGATCGCAGCGCTCATAGTGGCCAAAAGTAAAAATAAAGTTGGCGCTATCATCTGTCATATCTCAAAGTAATCTGTTTAGACTTGGTTACCTAATTTTAATAATCGCAATCACATTTCAATCTTGTGATTACTCGTGCTGCATTCACCAGCAGTCAAATTAATATTTAAATATTACGTCTATTAAAACTATTAAACATTCTAAACATAAATAGAAAACTCATTTCTTTATTGGTTCAAATTCATAACTTTTTATACAACGCGGCGAGAAGTAATAAAGGTGAGAGCACACATACGAGCGAGACACTCGCAATGCATTATTAAGGTAAGTTCGAAAGAGAGAGAGGTGTCGGCTAGGACCACCTTGTTAGTAATAATCGGTTTAGAGGTCTTGTCAAAAAATTAACTTATTATAAATTATAAATGGGGTTTAGTGGAGATGTGATGGGCCTCGTGTGCGTTTATCGATATTAAAATAGGTACTACCCTATTTTCTCAAGGTGAGCTATATCTATAACAAAAATGAAAATCGATTTGCGATGACATGTAAAAATTCTTGATTTTTTTAGTTATCTATATTAGAAGGTAAAACTTAACACATGCATAATTGTGCAAATAGCAAATGCGCTACCAACTTTAATTATTATAGTTCGATGATTAAAGGAAAAGAGAAGCAGGGAATGGATTTTGGCATCCCTTTTTTACTCTTCGAAATACGCCAGACAGAATGCAGTAGATGCTGCACTACTAAGGCACACTAATTCCATTCATAATAATAGAGATAAGTGATAAGTATTAAAATAATATCGTTAGTAGAAATATACATATTTAGCCCTCATTTAAGGCCACAATACACTTTAGTTAACATTAGTAAAACGTTCATTGGAGTTGAAACAGACGACACCTGAACGGTATCGCAGGAATTGGCTGGATGCGAAGAGCAAAGGACCGTGTGTTGGCGAGCCTTGGGAAAGGTCTACGAGTATATCCAACAGTGGAGAGACACAGGCTGATGGTGATGATGTTAATTGCTTTTTACTCGTTTCTTATAAAATCACTCTTTAAAAAAAAATTGTGTGTGTCAGCTTCGACACACGACTGGAGTTTACTCCTTACGAACGTTATAAAATTTAAATTTTCACAATTCGAACCGCCAAAAGAACTACATTGTAATTTTTTAAATAATAATGTGTAGATGGCGCAATATCTACGAAACTTCTGATATACTAAAATATTAAAAAAATACCCCATAATTTTTCATACCACGGGCTTTTACTTTATCTGAACTTTTCAATAATTTGCTTACTAAACGACACTATCTCGCTTAGAGGTCAAGCGCAAAATAATTATGCCGATTGTATGCAAACCTTGTTTAGAAAATTTTAGTAGTAAATTAGTATGTATAACTGGATTAAATGACATGTAATTTAATGCAATTTGTTTAAAATAAGGTAATTTCCATTTAGCAGTAAAAGATAATTTTTAATATTTATGTGTGTGTATATTATGGAGTCAATGTAGATTATTTTTACCCTGTAATTTTTAATAATCTTCATTTTCACGTTTTTACGCAGGGAAAGACTTGAACAAAAGCTAACTAATTTTAAGACTATAAAATGCTTATACACGTATGTATCGATAAAAATAATGTTCATCGCAGCACTAGCGATGCTACCTGCCAGTGATTTTGTGATTTATCAGCGGGGCGAGAGCTTTTGCATTGCATGCTGATGCACCGTGAATAAGATGTTTAACTTTTTTTTTTACACTTATCATCTCACAAACATACAAGCGGCCAATGTCAAGGTGTGCTCAGAGTGCGATGCATTTTGTGCGAAATGCACCTTACACTATATTGTTAAGTAAGTATGACCTCCAATCCAAAATGTATTCTTATTAAAAAAAAAAGAATACGTTTTGTTTTATTATTAATTTTTTAGCCTGTTTATGCCCGCGACTTCATCTACGTTGAAAAATAAAAAAATATAGCGCCTGACAAAATGAGCAATGTAACGCTTGACATATTTTATCAGGTGTTGGATTTTTAGTTTCCGATTATCCCTCGGGAATAAAACTTTTTTACTGAATTTAGGTACTTTTCTATATCCCTGACAATGCAAAATTTCATGATGATCGGTTGAGTAAATACTCTATGTGTCTCTATAGACAGACAGATAGACTTACATTCACATTTATAATATTAGTATGAATGAGAACAATGAAAATCAATGAGAATGAACGCGTGTAGATTAAGTAGATATTATAATTATCTGGTTTACTTTAGCTGCGAAAGGTTTTGTTCGACGATACTGCTACTTTTTTTATATGTGATGGATACTTGGGAATTAGACCGAATCGATACTAAACTTCCGCACGAACTCAAAATCGATTTTTTGGTAATGAACGTGACTCGACTAGAGTACGGCCACCGTTCAAGAATTCTTGTATCAGAGAATTATTTGTAAATAATCGATCAAGTATCTAATCAAGACAGTATTACGGCAGAGCGTGTCGGTGCGATGCTGCCTCGCGGCCACCTGTCACAACAGAATTGATCACATCGTTTGACCGATGACGAATTGATTCACAAAACATTGATGACTCTATTGGAATCGTGTTGACATCCCTGGAAGATTCCAAACTGGTGGACCTTAACCGTGAACCACCATGTTTGAGGCAAATTCATGTGCAGATAGCGTAACTGGTAAAGCCAACATTTATAATTTCTATGGATCAAATGTACAGTTAATATGCGTAGATCATATATTAAATTTTAGACCTGCATGTTAAATTAACAAAAACATTAAAATCGATTAGTAATTTTTATTAATGTGTTATATGTCCGCCTATAATCATAAGTTATAACCTATTTTCTACACGCATAAGTAATACGTAACCCATAGTAACAAACACCCATACGACTTCGCGTTTAAATATCAACATAATTGGAATTCAAATGATTGAAGCATTAGTTTACATAGATGAGATTGTATGAAAAATTATTTTTATAATAACACAAAAACCGACTTCAAGAACCTACACGTACAAACTTAAACTAAAAAGTCGTAAATAATATTTTAATTACTTCAAAGCAAAGAGCATTAAAGGACAATCAACGAAATTATTGATACTTATACCTATTTACAATTTATAATCAGTTCATTTTGGAGTCATTTTGTACAGACTTACATTTTCATTTTGTTTTAATTTAAGTAAATATTAGGAAGATTCTGTCAATGAGGCCTCGAAATTCAGTAACAGAAACCCGATAAGAATTTAAGTTATATTTATAAGTAATGTCACTTAATATTGGTAAGGGCAATTTTTCAGATAAGTAGGAGAGGTTGGCAGCAGGGGGGCACCGACAAAGCCCCCGGGTGGCGGCAACCGTTTCCAACTGTGTACGCGTGCATTCCAACACAAAGTTTGGTCACAATATGACACTTCCACAATTGTAAAATGCCTCCCAATACGAACTACATACTTTGTTACTATCATAAATTCCAAACAACTGTTAGATTTTTATTTAAATTGGTTATGGATCAGTTAATCATTTTAAAAAATTGACATCTTATTTTCAATAAAAACTTCTTCTCGTATTAAAATATGTAATTGCGTTTTTCATTTAGAGTACTGTGCAAGTGTGCAATACCTAGTGTACTTTATTAAATTTGTATATGGGATAGAGATTGACCTCAATCTCACCTGATAGTGATTGAAGATGATTTTAAAGAAGAAGTTCGTTGCACGTTAGTAGCCTATTCTCTCTGTTATTGCAGAGTCCCAAGATGTATGTTTTAAGGTTCATTGAAGAAGGGAGAGAATTCCAGTCCATTGCTGTGCATATAATAAAAGAAAATGGGGCTTGCTTATAGGTAGGTATTCTGATCTTCTGAGTATATGTAGAACAAAGCAAGCAAAGCATTTTCTCTTACAAATGCAAATTCCACATGGCTGAAATATCTAAAATCAAAATGTACTAGTAGCAAGAGGGCGCCAGGTTGCTCAGAGTGCTATGAAAAGAGCTTAACTTAGGAGTGTCCTGCAATACTTAATCCTTAATGAGGAAATCCACAAGTGAAGTAACAATGGCCAAGCCTCATTGACAAAAGTACCTAATATTAACACCGACAACAGTTGGTAAGAACCGGTAGACGCTACGGCCTCCCAGTAGAACAGTTGTCATAATAATAAAATAGGCGGCATCATAATACAACATAATATAATACACAATACTAAGTTTAACATATTGAGAACAAGGCTTATTAAAATTTTAAAATATTTACAAATTTATAACTTGTGTCAATTATACCTACGCATTTAAAACAAGGTCTTCGTATTCAATTCTCATTATTATACAAATTAAAACAACGGTGAAATAAAATATAAAAAAGGACAATGTGATAATTACTTAACTGGCGAACCATCAAACTATAAGTTCGATGGACGGAACATTTATTTATTATAGTAAACAGGCGACTTGTCCTTGACTTCGCACGGATGCAATTGTTTTGTAAAAATTATATACATAAACGTTCCTTGTTTATCGTTCTTCTAATTAGTGAAAACCGTATTAAAATCCGTTGGGTGGTTTACAAACAGTTAACAGAGAAACAGACAATTCTAGCTTCTTGCTTTCTTGTTGCTTTGTTCTTCTTGCTTGCTTTCTTCTTCTTGTTTCTGCAAATATCAGTTAGCAAGATGATATTAATCAAGATAATAACAATGTTGCAATTTCGATTTTTAAATAGCCTACACCATATATGTGAAAACTAATTTATTAGAATATATTATGTTGAATAAAGGTTAATGAAATGGCAATACGCGTGTTCGCGGGGTCACAGTCAGCGTAACCGCGTAGGTTCATAATTTGGTCGAGCCCGCCCACGCACCCCGTACTCTATTGTCTGCCCACGAGGGCAACACTGGCAGACGTGATGTCACGTTATCTCCCCTACAATGTCTAATTAAATGTCATATGTATTACCTACGTGACTAAGAATTTATCGCTAAAAATATTTTTTGTCTCATGGATCACATGTAAATAATCGCTACTTATGATCCGTAAGCCTATCTGAATATGACTGTCCTATCTAAAATCACTAGATAAGGATAGCCATAGGAGTTCAATAATGATTAGTAATCCATTACTAAAAAAGAAAAATATGGACAATATTCTGAAATAAACAATTATTATAACAAATGATAACAAAATATTGAAGTGAAAACTTCTTTAGGCGCGTTGGGCATTTTTGAGATGGGATTAAACCATTGTGCTCGCGACACTGTTACCGTAACCGGCACCCCTGTATATAAGTATGTACATATATTGTAAAATATTTCCTGACGATTCAAAAAATACACACGTAATTGTTCAAGTTTTCACTTCTGTCGGCACTCCCGGAGTGCTACTGTTTTTTTTTATTTCCGAAAATGTTTCTGTCTATATAGGTACCTGTCTTAGCAAAACAAGTGTTCTTACAGTGTTTTTCATAAAACTACAGTTTCTTATGTACAGGTATAAAACTATTGGGCGGGGAGGTTAGCAGTGGGCTGTCAGAACAATTATTTTAACAAATGTACCTACTGCAGTACTGTCACGGTATTGCGGTACCCTGTCAGAACCACACTACATTGTTGTGTGAATTTGTGTCATAGAACATAAATTCTATGTAGCTAATCTTTTTGTATTATCCGATTAAAACATCCGCCGCACACGCTGCGCGATTCACCAGCACAAATACAACACAAGTAAACATCGATACAGAATATAAGCTTGAAGAATGCGAGCGAAATTGAGTGATTAAAATGGAGCACTGAATGTAGTTGGGCGCGCAGATACAATGTACATATAATAGTATATAGTATACTACACTGGACCGCAAAGAAAAAGGATTTTAGTTCATCATAGGCCTCAACCTTGCTACACGGCTGTTTTGTTGGCCAAAAGCAATCCCATCTCTAATAAAAAAATAAAAAATAAATAAAAATAAAATATTTAAGCACATTGAAATATTCTTTTTATTTCATAAAGCTAGGTCAGGTACTTTTGAAGATATTGAAGATTTTCTAACCGACCCTTTTTCTTTGCGGTCCAGTGTATAATGTAGGTATAAAAGGAATCTTATCTCTTAAGTAGCCTGTATATTTCTTTTTTTGTATTTTTGTATCACATATTTTGTAGCGAAAATAAAATAATTTGTAGCGAAAATAATGTAATTTTTTATGGGCCACCAATTAATTTTTAATTATTTAATTAATTATGTAACTGGTATGTAGTTAATGAGACCGTGGATAATAAAATAAGTTAGTCGAAGTACTAATTATAAATATACACATAATAAAATAAAGTAAACTCTGCACGAATTAGTTACTCGTGTGCTAGTAGGCCACACCGAGGCGATAAACACAGTCCCTAAGAATAAATTCCATTATTCCCTTTGCAAATGCGACACAAAGACGGCTATTTCTGTAAGCCAGCGAATGTGGAGTTATAGAGTACGCAGCACATTAGCGGCCACTAACAATGAATATATCCGGCTCTTTGCGTGTTGTATTTCCGACGTTTTCTTGGTAACGGGGATTAGATGACCGGAACGTCTTGTGCGGTGAGAAACTATTATAATACATGGAAGGGTGTCGCTTTATTCTAATGCAATAATAATAGTGCAAACGATTTATAAATGAATGAAAGGCGATTTGAAATTACGTGAATTATTTAGCTATAGCAAGGAATCAATCCATACTAATAAAATAAATGCGATACTAAGTATATGTGCTGTCTAGTACCTATACTCCTTGTTTTGAACTATTTAATAATTTATTTTAACCTCTCTTTACATTATTCCATAGATTAATATAGTAAATTGTGAGCAATATTATTATGAGTAAAATAAAATATTATATTAAAACCAGTAAAATATGATATTCTAAAAAATAATTATGATCAGTAAATAAATAATATCAAATATTGAGATCAAATCAATCAAAATAATATCAAATCAAATTTAGATGAAAATTAAAAGTTGAAAATTTTCACACGTGTAACTGAAATTCAATATCTTAACAAAATAGACCTGCCTTTGGTTATTCCGAATAATTCTTAATAAATAGGTATGCATTTAAAATAGGCATTAAAAAGTGGGATTTGAACGTGTTCAAAGTCGTTATTGTTTCTAAAAGTGTCACAGAAGGTAGTAAGAGAATTGAAATATTGAATAATGATCAATAAAAAAGAAAGGCACGCCTGGTGTAGGTACAGGTGGGCGTGAGAAAGCCGCGAGGGCGGGCGCGGCCGCTTAATGTACTAACTAGTCAAACACGTACCAGAACCTCTTACCATAATCGGGGGCTTTTATTGTTGCATGATATCTTCATGTGATTCTCATTTCATATTTTATGGGAATTTTTCCACAAATTTGCAAGAAAACTAATGTACTTTATACCTACCCACAATAATCTTACACCCTCCAATTCAATAAAAATGTATGACTTATATTTATATTATACTCTATACAAGGAATTTGTTGGAAAACAGGATGGTAGATTAAAAAAATTGGAAAAATTAACTTATGATGAGGGGCTATACACATATACAGAATTGATAGTGATGAACTGGACATGACATTTATTTCTAATGATGTTTCTTTTTATACGAATGAACATATTAATAGAATGCGAATAACTATCAATATTCGATATAGCTAATATTTTTATATGAGAAAAAAAGTTGATAAAATTTACAACATTCATTTATTCTGACACATGTAACTTATTATTAAGTTATTTACTTCCGAATACTCGAACTTTTTTACTTAGAAAGGAGGCAGGCTAGTCATATGTAGGCAAGTAGTCTACTTAATGGTACAAACACCTTTAAAACACGATCACATAGAAGTTGGAATAAGAAAAGTAACAGTAACACCACCTACATAGAAGTACTTCTATTAGTAACAGTTACTATTTCTATTTACAGTAAATTATAGGACGCTAAGTTCGGAGCCGACTTTGATCCTAATGGGTAGGTAAAAGACAAAGTTGGTATAGGCCCTATACTGAGTTTGTCTTTTAACTATGAGGGCAAAAACCGCTACACTATAGGGGAATAGGCTGTGGAATCCCATCTGAGCTTTTACATAGGGGCGGGCTACTTAATATTAATTCTATAAAGTTGACTGTTAAAAACAATTTAACTTCTTGTTATGTACAATTTAATATGTGGTTGTATATAAATTTCAAAGACTTTAATATGTGCGCTAAACATTGTATTGTGTTTGTTGGGTATGTCTGATTATTTCCCATTGGAGCTGCACGTTTCCTGTTTGGAATTTAAGTGCGATGACGTTTAACTTTTACGTCGTAATGACTTTAAAAGTACATAATTCCATATTCACAATCAGGAAGGTGGTCGTGTAAGCGGAACGAATAACTGCCTTCCTATGACTCTTTATTGTCTATTATTTCCTATGGTTGCACTATCTCTACGCTCTTACGTGCTGAAGTTCGAACCCAGTGCTCCTTTTAATTGGCAGCGCACCGAGAAAGCCAACCTAATTGACGGTTGAGCCACCGGCGACTGTTATTATCTGGACGTCAAATGAATATGTACATGTATATCTTTTCATAGCAAGTACAGGAGAATGCGGGGAATCGTTTTTAATGTATTTTATCAATAATCATGTGTTTCTTTTAATTTTTATGTTTTGATTTCGCACACATGTTTAATTCGAAATTCTAATTACACCAGTGTGTAATATTAAATTTTGTTATTTTGATATTTATAGCCCAATGATTTGGTGGTTAAGAGGTTTACTCTAACGCTCTGACTCAGGGGTCCCGGGTTCGATTCACGGCTGAGCCAACTTTAGAAATAAACTCTTCAAAGTTGGCTCTGGTTTGGAGTGTAATGGCACAGCACACTATATTTTTGGGTCATAAACTAGACAGCCAGTTTGGATGCAGTAACCACTCCCTTACATGAAACCACCGTGAAATAACAGCATCTGTGTATTAGAGCAAGTATGTAAGGAATGCCACAGCCCATTTAAATACTTTCGCAACCCCTTATATTTAATGGTACCTACTATGATCGGCAGCGCACTTGCAGTGTTGGCGTTGTTTGTGTAAATAAAGATTAACACGTATTTATGAAAAAAAAAAAAACTAAATTTCTACAGGGAAGAAAACGGCAAAAAGATGTTGTTTCCAATTAAAACTTTTATTAACAAAAGATATGATATAAATGTCAAAACAAAACATTCTAAACAAAAAAAAAGAGTTTTTGGCTAATAATTTTAATTTCACTTATATAGTTAGATCATGTATTAAGAAATGTTTTTTGTTCATTAATACTTGTAGATGTAAAAAAATATACAGCCAGATGATTGTTACTTTTTATTCTTTGTATTATATTATTGAGATTACCTCTACTTTATGCAAATTTTATTATTAGCATATATATAGCGCAGCAACGACTTCGCAGACGCTAAAAATTTTGTTTGTATGTTGGATCGGTGGGAGTAGAAATACCTTCGTCAGTTTTCAAATTCATTCCTTTCTTACTCTTAGTACCTTTTGAAACTAAAGCACAAAGCAGATAACTGCATATGAAAGTAAACTTATTGGATATGATAACAAGGATTAATATGGTTTACACCTCTGACCAATAAAATAGTTTGATATAAACATCAAACCTTTTTAATGGACTGTCATTATGAATTTGTTATTGTCATTGTGTGTCAGTGTCATAATTATAATTATTTATTGTATTTCTTGCGATAAATATTAAGTAATTAAAATGCCTAGGAATTTAAGTATCCATGAAAGAGCTGCAAATATTGCAGATCATGAAGCTGGCTATAATATTAGCAAAATATCTGCAAACCTTAATATTACTAGAGACACTGTAAGGTTCTGGATAAGAAGACATGCAGATGAGGGTAATTATTATACTGATCACCGCCATACCAATTCTGGACGTCGCCTGAATCTTAACCAAGGACAAAAACAACTTATGAGTCAACAATATGAAGAAAATGGTTTTATAAAAACTAGTTATTTCGCCGAAATGTTTGACCATACGGCCAAGAGTGATAAGAAATGCTTTGCACTCTATGGAACTTCCTCACCGACGTCCTGCCAAAAAAGTGGCTTTAACTAATGCTCATAAAGCAGAACGCTTAAATTTTGCCTGAGCATATTTGAATTTCGATTGGAGCCACACTATTTTTACTGATGAAAAGAGCTTCCAATCATCCCAACATGGGAGGCTACATTTGTGGAGAATAAACGGAACAAGATATTCGGAGGCCAAGTTGTGCCAAATTTTAATTATGGGCGCATATTTGCCAACATTTGGTGTTGGGTCTCGGCTGATGGAGGACAAATGCAGCAAATTATGTAACGATTTTGGAGGACAGTATGCTTCCAAGCGTTCGTATTTTATATCCAGCTGATAAACTAGCAGAGTTTAATTATGTCCACGAAAACGCTCGCATTCACACAGCTCATATCGTGATCGACTGGTTCCATCGACACCCTGAAGTAATAGTGGTTCCTTGGCCTGCAAAATCAGCGGATATGAACCCCATCCAAAATCTATGGGGTTTGATGGTGTAGCGATGGCGAAATAATAATGAAAGAACAGAAGCAGCTGTTGTAGAGCATTGCCGATGTGTTTGGGAGAGTTTTAGGGGAACGGACGTATGCTCTCGCCTTGTAGGTTCAATGCGAACGCGATTACAATCTGTGATTGATGCGAATGGCGGATATACCCGTTTTTTATTTGGTTTTGTTTATTTAAATACATTTTACCATGATTCATTTTATTTCTTTAAAAACAATATTAAATACTAGCGACCCGATCCCGATTTCGATCGGGGTGCAATTTTTATATATAAAAGTCATCCCCGTGAAACCTAATTAAAATCTGTGTATCCATTCTCGTCTTATCCTTTTATATTAAGTATATATAAAAAAGATGGACATAATACGTCAATAATTTAATACCATAATTGATTGACATTTCGCATTTTCCTAGTTTTCCCGATGACAAAACTTTATTCCACCTCCTTGTGAGTATGTATAGTGTTCTGTGTTATTCACTATCTACATAATATATTAGTTGACTAATCAGTCAACTAGTCTATTGCAAACGTCAATTCGATATTCTGTTTTGTTTTGATAATTGCCCTTGTGCAAGCAAATGTCGACTTTAAGGTGACGAACCTATTATTACCGTGACTGTACGAATGATCGGTGTGGCCAGCGGCTGGCATGACGAATCCAATTAACGGCACCAACGAATATTGTCGTTCTCACACTATTTATGTTTTCTCGCGGTCGCCATTACTCTGTAAATATTTGGTACAAGCGCGAGGCGTCTGGCAACGCCCTCACTTTATCACAACGACGGACGTTTTACAGGAAATCCAGAAAACATGCTTCGACAAAATACTTGAGACAGGTTTGTTAAATACTGATTAAATTACGCCGAATAAACGTTAACCCTTGTCTTATATTTTTTGAGAATATAAATTTAACATCACAGATTTAGTAATGGCTATATTACTTATATAATTTGAATCGTATATTATTGGTAATGGTAAGTAGTTGGTAAATATTATTTTAATCGGTCAACGAAAAATCTCACGATTTGTCGGTCACTTGCAGATAATAAAAAAATCTACAAAAGAATTTAGACAACTGTGATGATAAATAATTCAAATATGAATTAGAAGTCACTTATTAAATTATGTATCTAAAAAAAAAAAGGTTTTTTAAAAACTTTGATTATCCGTTTCAATAGCTTAAAAAAATTACTAGTACGTGTGTTTATTTAAATGGTGATGGTAGATTGTAGACGTGTGCTTCCAATATGATAGCCAGGCAGATTGGCCCGTAAATCAGATATGCACGAGTCGGCAATCGGCTTGGTAGACAGCGCTAGTCGCGTGCGCGTGGGCATCGACAGGTGATGTCGGCCGATTATCTGCTAATTTATAAGCGCCGCTCAACTTCTGTTCTTTAATATTATATTATTCATTTCGACACAACGCAAACGAGCATGCTAAATATAGAGAGCAGCATTCCATGTGCAAGGCGCCTTGTTCTCAGTTAAATGTCTGATTGTTTTATTATCCTTTTTCGATTTTATTTTTTACTTGCAACCCGCCTTCGATCGGGCGCGATTGACTGAAGGGAAACTTTCGCCTGTACTACAGAATATAATATAATACTTATATACAAAACACAAACAACGTATTTCAACCCCAAAATTCCGGATCATGAAAATGAGGTTCCGTTTCGTAAATTTCTTTATGTAATGTTTTGATTTGTAAAGAATATTTTTATGTGTCGATATTTAAAGTTATTGAAAATAAAAATAAATATATTCAAATACCAGGTACACTAATGAATAAAAAGAAATTTTCAAATAGATGTATGTAGGTAATGGTTCCTCCATCTTCGAAAATCCTCTCGTCTCTGCAATAATTTTACTTAGAATATAATAATAATACCTAGTTATAAAACTTCCACAAGATAATTTTTAATTAATCCGTTTTTATTAGACGGTCAGTTTAGTTTAATTAAGTTTATACTTTTTTACGTCTACACAAGCAGAAAGCGATTATGTACAATGTGTTGACCGCGATCCAATTCTCTAGAGGGTGAAGATGGGACCAGATTGCAATACAATATATAATAATTTTATGAGGTTCCAGTGACTGGACCCATAAAGCTAAAAGTGGTCTAATTTCTTATAAAATTTAATAGGAGTCAAATAGAATCTGGCCCGGTGGCACACAGGTAATGAGTGGGTCTAGACGTCGTCAAACAAGTTTAATAGCTTCAATGAAGCCGCTTTGTTTTGGCGAGAAGATAGAACAGCGAACTCCCATTCGGAAGTGTTGTTATTGTTACTGGGTGATGTCACCGCACGCATGGCATCATGAGGGGCCTGCTTTTGGAATCTTTATGATCGCCACCTCCACATATTCGCACCAGTTCATTCACCGGCTCAACAATGTCAATGTAATTGTTAACTTATCAGGCATCTTTATTAAGCATTTGAATTATCCGAAAGATAAGATTGTAAGTTTCTGACTGGACTTTATGTTCGCAAATTTAAAAATATCAATAATTTAAAAATAAACATAATATCTAAGGTTATTTTTCTGATATAATATATTTTATATTATGGTTAAGGTTGTTAAATCTATGAGTTAATACGAAACATTTAACGGCAAAGTAAAATAGATATGATGGCAAGGAAAAAATAAAATAATAAAAAAGTTAACTTTGAGGGTTCTACTGTGTTAATGAGTATGTGATGGTGAGGTTGCTAAAGGTAATTTCGGGTTGTTTCTTATTCTCTTCTGTTCATTTCTATTTCCTATTTCCCTTTTAGATCAACTGTAAAATTTATATTTAAAGAAAACTTAATTCTCGATAAGGACGAGCAATTTGTACTCTGTTTTAAGTTTTCTCATTTACTGTTCTATTATCTTTTATCTCTTCTCTTACCATATTTTACCAATTGAACTTTTACCAAATTAGTGATTTAAAAATAAGAATAACACAAATATTCATTTAACACAACCTATATCAAATTCTATTACTTTAATAAAAACGCAATTGAACATATTATTTACATATAAATAAATTAATTATGCGGAACCCTCAAAGCGCGAGTCCTATTCTCACTTGTCTTATTTTTTCATTATAGATTCATTTTACATATACACAACATATATCTGCATACTTACTATAATTAAGGCGAAGTGATATCATACTATTAAAATTAACAGACGTGAATTTATGTATTTACACGTATGTATACCTTATAAGCTTAGTGTCAAGGATAATGGAGTAATTTATATGCTCATAGTTAATTTTAATTCTTCCATACGCGTACGAAGTAAACGCGTCGCCTGTTGTACGTCCTGAACTTGTTGAATCCTAAATAAACAGCACTTTCTTGGGTTTTTCCATTTATTGTTGGCTTACATTCCTTTCTTGAAATATTTATTATTATTACCCATAATTGTATTGATTTTGCAAAAGATCAAAATTAAAATATAAAATTTTATCAATTTTAACATCTATTTAAAATGGTAATTCATTACAACATACCTAATATTTATATTTATGAGCGGTTACTTAACTTTGTACTTCATAATTCCTGCAATTTTACGTAATACTAAGTAGCTTATGCTCACAACTTTGTCCGCGTATCTTTATAAATTGAACTAATCTTATACATTCGCAAAATTTTATATATTAATGTATATACATTAATATATAACATTTTTCTAAACTAGTTTTTTCCGCAATTTCATCCCCGTCGTATCCTTATAAATTATAGCCTATGTACTATCTGTCACATAAGACTATATTATTGTAAAGTGACATCAAAATCCGTTCAGTAATTAATATTAGTGTGATATAGTAATAAACATACTCGTCAGTAATTAATATTAGTGTGATATAGTCACAAACTGTCGCATTTATAATATTATATTATAGTGTTTTAATACTTTTATATTAGTATATTAATATCAGCAGATATTAGTTGAATAAGATTAGTACTATGTACTATCTTATAAGAAGTTTCCTGAAATACTAGTATTTTTACTTTTTAAAGCTTTGGCCCTTTTCTTATTTATGTGGGTCTATAATTTATTTAAATAAGTATAGAAATTATACAGAATCTGCGCTTAGTCTAACCGTAAGGTTTTTTTAGATCAGTGTTACACATTATTTACCTTTTGCGTAAACAAAACAAAGTTATCTACAAGACAGGTGCGTCTGAACTTACCGCGCGTGAAATTACTGTAAATTTACTCCGGTGTGGTCTAAGAGAAAAAATATTGAAGCGATTATGTGAGGAATCCAACCCCCGCCGAACATTCGCTACGGTCTGCAACGACTAAACTAACTTTTATCACATTTGAGCACGTAACCTCTTTGAGGGAACAAAGTTTACACCAAATTAAATACTTTTCATTTATGATAAACTTGCGAACCGCCCCGACTTTATATGCGAGTATATTTGGCTAACACACAAGCATGTTTTAGCTACTTAACGAATGCTATTATATCGAATAGCTCTAATAAAATACCATTTATAATAGTTGACGGACTAATAGTTAAAGGACAGAAGTTCCTGAAATTGTAGTAAGTAAGTGATGACTGGCTTTTGTGATTAATGGGCTTGTAGGAGTCAAAATAGTATTCCTAAGAGTAACGAAAATTTGATTTATTCTTATAATTATTTGCAACTTCATCTATTAAAAAAATAGTTTTAATGTAAAATATTGCCTTATTAGAAGAAAATTACTATAGAATTTACAATAATAAACATTTTGCTTTTTATGTCACATTGTTTCCCATTACTATAATTTACTATTAGCCTTTTACTTTTTGCTTCCGTGACCATTATTTTATTTAAAAAGGGCGGCATGTACTCTTACTTCTTTCTTGGTGTTAGGTGACTATACTAGGCCAGGATACAAGGAAGAGGGGATTCAAGTCTGCTGCATAAACTTAACTAAGAATTTTTTAAAATTTTTTCAAATTAATTTTACCAAAAATAATTTTCTTTAGTTCGCAATATTATGATCGCGTGTATCTGTTGATAAGTTACCGTGTAAGAGTTTCCATCGTTAGTTCAATGATGAAAAGGTGTTAGAGTTTGGCGCCAAGATCGCAACGATATCGTCACAGGAACAGAAATCGACAATAAAATCTCAATTTAGATGGCACCGATACCGAGTGAGTTACGGACGAACAGTCCCTTCGAACACGAAAACCTACTCGACAAAGGAATGCGTACCACGACAGGACCTCTTAACGAATACCATCTAAATGCTTATATATCTACATTATTTGGCTTTTATATCACCACTATGATTTATCTAAATTATTTAAGGCGAAATCTCGACTCTTAACCTCCGTATTTAGATAAAGTAACTGATAGCTAAAGAAGTTTTGGAAGAGGTAAGTATTTAGCAATTTCTACATTTTATGAACATTGGAGCAAATTTTGTTCAATTTAGTTTGTTCATCCCTTTACTCCCTTTTTGTTGTTAAGGTCGATGGACAGGCTGACGGTCCACTTGATGGTAGGTGGACGTTCTATGGTCGGCTGCAAGTACGCTGCCGACCATAGAACGATATGGGATAAGGAAGGGATGGGGTAATGGGCTGCGGCATCCCTTACTCACTTCCCAAAACACAAATCGGTGGTCTTTTGTAAGGCGGTGGTTACTGCCGCCAGACGGGCTGACCAAATGCCTGCGAAACGCAGTGTGCCACTACATCTATATGTTTTGTCTTCAATTGTTACTTGTGGGAAATTGGGGAAATACTTATTATATAAAAAAAAATTAGGTATCACCTACGAATAAATAATACTCTATCACGTAGTTCTGATATAAAGTGGTCACTCGTCCTTCTTATGGAATCTTTACTTTTCTAAGGTATTTCTTTGATGAATACTCGTACACAAAATAAAGGTATAATAAGATAGTATTACGATTTTAAAAAACAATTTAAATCATGGGGGGTGCCTATGTCTAACAGTGAACGTCCTAGAGATGATAATATGATTGTGATAAGTTGGTTATTTTAAACAATTCGAAATATTAGCGCTCTCCGTTTTAAGTTTTACGTTACTGATAATTTTGTAAAATAGTTAAGACATATTTATTAAATACAAATAAGTTAATTTTTACTGTAAACTGGCTGGCTGGAAAACAATAGTTCATAATACACCCTCCGCACTGTTATATTCTATATGTGCAACGCGTTAACACGTGAGGTCTGATCGACAGCGGCACGCCTACGTCTTTCTTTTTTTTTTTCTGCCGCCCCATCGGGTCACAGATAAGGACATCGAAGTGGGCATTTAAAAATAAATTTGTCGAAAGTGATAAATGATGGTTATAACTTTTATTATTTCAAATTAAATTAACGACGATACCCGATGGCCTCCCTTTTCTCACATTAGACGGACCTTATCTGGAATGATTGCTTCCATTACATTATAGAGAGGACAAGTTGTTTTGTAGACGAACGAAGATAAAGATATTAATGCGTAAAGCAATTAATTTTGATTGAGGTGTGTTTTATTAATTAATTGCTTTTGTTCCCAATGTGGATTAGATACGCGTTCTATAAAAAAAAAATCTATACCTGCGTAGAGTTTTGTTTTTCTTTGAATTTGTGTTTCGATTGAATGGATGTATTGGATTTAGTCTCCAGGTCGTTATTGGTCACCATAATTGATTGTGAAATGTGATTTGCTTCAAATTTAAAAATTTATTATAATCAAGTTAATCTTTAATCATAGCTTAGCGTCAGCGTTGAGGGCATACGATTCGTTCCCGAAACGTTAACAGCAGTTTCGTATTCCGATTGAGTCCGCATCTCTAAGTACATAATACGAGTATGTATTTCAATTCCATATGTGGATATGATTTACTTTTTCCAAAGGCGAAGAAAACACCATAAAGAAATCTACACTTTCTAGAAGACTAGCACTTTCCGAACATATTCTTTCTTTCCCGATTTCGATGTGCAGGACTGGAGTGGTGATCTACAATTCTATAACTCTCGTCGCAAGGGATCTACTCTATACTTCAGTATTAGAAAACAAATATTAAGCTATTATTTTTTTCTAATTAAACTGAAGTAATTAAACTACACAATACTGTAATAACTTTCCTACAGAATAATTAAAAATATATGTAATTAAACAAAAATATGTTAGTACCTCATCTATTATATACTAAGAACACATAGTGTGTATTAAAAAATAACACAGCCATATATTAATATTGTGTTTGGCGTGTGGCTCATTCCCACAGTGGGCTTTAATACATTTTCCGTGTTCCAGTTAGCGCCTCATAAATTGATTGAGGGACCGCGGCAACGCTCCAAAAGTTTTTTTGTCATGGGACAGGTAATGACTTAGCTGCTGCCATTCTGAGGTCAGCGTGTGTTTATTTATAGACTAGCTGTGTCCCGCGGTCTTGCCCACTGTTTATTTAAATTAACAAATATATTTATATTTCGGATCTTCTCGGTAATGTAATGCTCGTTTCTCATAGAGCCCCTTGATCCCTGACTAAAGCATCCCATCACATCGCCCTAATGCACTATTTTTTCTTTTTCGGACTACGATAGATATTCTTAGTTATAGAATCGGAGCTATATCAATAAAGGTATAGATTATAGGTGAAATGGATCGATATAATTTCCTGTAAGGAAACTGGCAATCTTTTTAAAAGCTCTACCTCCCAAAATACATCAATCATCTACATAGTATCGATCTGTCTGAAATGTATTTCTATAACAAAGGATATTCCGGTTTTCCTTGAAATTATCATACTCGTGTAAGCTTTAAATAAATGTTTACCAGCCATTAGATGACTATGACATTTCGGCTTTTGACTTTTTTAATAAAAGCCATTTAGGTCGCGCTTTTGTGGAATACGCATTAATAAACGCGCACTGTACAATGGTTTAACGTATTGCCATGAATAACGGAGGGGTGGCTAACCCTTTGGTATACGTCAGGGTCATGTTCAAGAAACGGATCAATGCTAAGAGGTCTATTGGTTCCTTTTACTTTTGAATTCGATTCATTTATTTAATTAATACTAAGCAAGAACTTACAGCATTATTAAATTGGACAATACATATTAGAACAATACATTGTATTTAACGAATACATAAATATATGGGGTAATATTATTTATTTCATTAATTGTCAGGGCCAGGGCCTAACAAAGAAAACGCGGGTTTTTTTTGTTCAAAATTAGCTTTATTCATCGACGTAAACTCCATCAAGAGCGACGCAATCATTCCAGCCGCCGCTTTAACATTTCAATAAAATAGGCCTCAGTTTCAGCGATAACCTCTTCATTCGTGCGAAATTTCTTACCGGCGAGCATTTTTTGAGGTTTGCGAACAGCCAGCAGTCGCTGGGAGCCAAATCTGGTGAATACGGTGGATGTGGGAGCAATTCGAAGTTCATTTTATGTCGTTTTGCCATTGTTTTGATTGACTTGTGTCACGGTGCGTTATCTTCATGAAATAAAAATTTTTTTCTTTGCCACATGCGGTCGTTACTTTGCAATTTCGGCCTCCCAACGCTCCAATAACGCTAAATAATATTCACTGTTGATGGTATTTCCCTTCCCAAGATAGTCGATGAATATTACACCACGGATGTGCCGAAAATACCGAGGCCATAACCTTCCCAGCCGATTGTTGTGCTTTCGGGCGCTTTGGACGAGGTTCACCAGTTGCTTTCCACTCAGATGATGATCGTTTTGATTTCGGCGTGAAGTGATGGATCCATGTTTCATCCATTGTCACATATCGACGCAAAAATTCCGGTTTGTTACGTTTAAACATGGCCAAACACTGCTAAAATCATCAACACGTTCTTGTTTTTGGTCAACAGTGAGCAAACGCAGCACCCACTTTGAACAGAGCTTTCTCATAGTCAAATGCTCATGCAATATGAAGCCAACACGTTCTTTTGATATCTTTACGATGTCAGCTAACTCACGCAACTTCACTTTTCGATCATTCAAAACGATTTTGTAGATTTTTTTGATGTTTTCTGGTGTTACCGCCTCATTTGGACGTCCACTGCGTTCCGCATCATCGGTGTCTCTACGACCACGTTTGAAGTCAGCAAACCAACGTTTTATTGTTGTTTCTGATGGAGCGGAGTCCCCATAACACTTTTCAAGCTATTGCTTCGCTTGAACGGTATTTTTTCCCATCATGGAGGTGTAAAATTAAAACACGAAATTGTTTTTGATCCATTGTTTTGAAAATAACAAAAGCACTCTTAGCACACTAACTCACAAACTAATGAATAGAATATCATGAAATTTTAACAGCTGTCTTTTGAAGGTTAGTACTAACTGAAAAAGAGGTGAATGCAATAAAACTAGCGCCATCTATGTGTTAGGCCCGGGATTTTTCAGCCCATGTAATATATGGGCAATAAAGATTGAATAAATGCATTTTTAATCAGGCGTTGAATTTTTAATTTTTGTTTTTAACATTAGTTAACATTATATTAAACGTTTAGGCACATATGAATAACTAGCGATTCGCTCCCGGCTTCGCACGGTAATTTTTTTTTTGTAATAACATTTTATAAATTTTTTTTAAATTATCCTCGTGTCTCACTTTCACTCTTTCCATAAGTAAAAACCGCATTAAATTCCGTTGCGTAGTTTAAAAGATCTAAGCGTACATACAGAGGGACAGACAGATGAGTAACACCAAGGTTCAAGTGAACATCTACATTGAGTGTTGAAGTACGGTTCGCGGGCACTTCTCAGACAGTGTTTGGTTCAAACAACAAAAAGACACGAGGTGACAATATAAATAACAATTTGGCCCACCCCGTTCGAATGTGGTTCGCCCGGATTAGCATAAGAATGCCGCATCACAGACGCCCACGACCCTACACTGTCCCTCGTTGTCTTTTGTACATCGAACTTAATTTTGATTTACGACTCTTCATACATTCATATGCGAAACTTTTACGGTTTTTCTGCCACCTATAATTACGATAATCATCTACTTATATGACGAGTATTCTTTCGGTGAAGTAATATTTGCTTTGTGTAAGTATTATGTAGGATAGCTTGAGATCCACCTAGTTTCTACATTGAAATCCCAAGAAAATTATGGTAATTATGCCATGTATGGCTTAGTAATTAGTTTATTGATGAATTTATTACAAAACATCTACTTTTCTGTAATATTTATAAATGTAATTAGAATGTATTGTAACAAATAAATCCCTGGGAAGAAATTGGGTAAGTCTGTCTTAGTCTTCTAATAATTCAGAAGAACAAAGCAGACAATAAAATGACACAGGGTTAATTTAGTGCCCCTACTCAGACTTTTTAAAACAGATATATATTTGTTTCTTTAATAACACTCATTACTAAAATATAATATCGCATGACTAAATTACCTACTACTACGAGTATCGACTTTAGTGATAAAGCGTGCGACCGTTCACTGAGTATTTTTTTAGAAATTAAAATTCAATTACGTTTATTTTAGTTCTTTAGTTAATATGTAATTAATGTCAAAAACATTTGAGTTATGATTTTAAATTCATCCTGTTTGGTAGGACGAGCATTACAGAGAAGTGTTTCAATTTAAAAGTAGGTTAAACAAGCGCTGATTCACACAGGATTTTTATATATTATAATATTGTTTCATAATATGTAAACATAATATAATATGTTAGTCACTGAATAAAATGTAAAGAGGAATGAGCTTTGTACCGATGATGTTATCTATATCTATACTCCTATTATAAATGCGAAAGTATGTATGGATGTATGGATGTTTGTAACTCTTTCACGCAAAAACTACTGAACCGATCACCATGAAATTTTGCATACGCGTTGTCTGGGACACCAGAAAGGACATAGGGTACCTTTCATCCAGAAAAAAAGGACTATTCCCGAGAGATAAATAAAAAATAAAAAACTAACGCCTGGCCAAAGTGTTATTGCAACATGAGGTCAAGCGTTATATTGCTTTTTTTAATTTTAAACGCGAACGAAGTCGCGAGCACCAGCTAGTATACTATACTTTTTTAGGAGGGGAAATGACTTATCCACGGGAATACCCACTAAAACCCCCCCGGATTCGATCATCAGCGGTGATGTGTGGGTCCGAGATCACAGCGAGGCCTTATCCTCGGATCCCCTCACACCGCTACGTTCTCTTCGAACCCAGCTCAGAGCGATAGCTTCGCCTCACTTTATATGTAGCGGCCCACTGGAATGCCGTGAGCCGCCACGTTGCCTTGTTGGGTATTTCAGGACGTCAGTTGCAAGTTCTATCAAAACGATTGATCCGGAGAGTAGAATTAACAACCTTTGTATAAACTTGTGTATACATTAAACAATTTAAAAAATATGTTAACCAAAACACCAAGGTAGAATGCAAGTGCACTGCAGACCATAGTAATGTTAAGGATCAAGGATTTGCCACCCTCACTGACTGAAACACAACAGCACACGCACTTTTGTAAGTTGTCTATTACTACCAACAACGAATGGTTGGTACTGCAGATTTAAATGCACTATATAAGAACATATTATGTTGAAATGGTAGGTATAAAAAAGGTTTAGAAATAAAATAAAAAACAACGGATGAATCCAGTGATCCGGAAGCTGATTAGAAGGCTAATTAATTTAGAAATCCTTATAAAATGTGTGATTGAAATCAAACCCGATCTACCTTTATTTGAGTAAATAACTTAATTAATAACTTCAACGATTATTTATAATTCACGACTCACATTTGGGTGCCCATAAGTGCTCCTTAAGATTCCTTTATGCAAATATTGGTAAAATTTGCGTCGCGGTGTGAAATTAATTGCCAGTTTGCCGACATTTGACAGTTTACGAGCTAAATCAGAAGAATCATTATTTTAAACCAAACATTTATCATTTGTTACTTGCAAGACTTTTTTATAATTTAAAATATGTTGATAAATAAGATGAATTTTATTTTATCTTGATTTTTACGACCAAAATTATTGATCTTTTTGTCATTAAATTTAAATCTAGGTAGGTACGAATACATGCGAAGAAAAGTATATTTAGTTGGTAAACCAACTAATTTCTTTTTTTTCGATAATATTTTTGGAACCATATTTATAAATTTTGAACATATATTTTTGGTAAATGAGAAATGAGCGAGGGAAAAACACCATGGATCCTTATTATGTAAGGCATTCTCAAAAGGCAGGTAGAAAACATTAATAAAGCAAAGGAGCCAATCAAAATAAAGTAAATAATAAACGACATTGCTCAGTGTTAATATGCATTTAAGATAATATATTTTATACCATACAAAAATAAATGTCCACCTAATAAATCGTGTCGGACCTTATCGTCTTTCGAAAGGGACAATAAGAACTCGATAAGGACCGGGGTCCTTTGGAACGAGAGGTGGTTCGCCTTAACTTTTTCGTTTGCGTTAGAATTTCCGTATATCGATGAAGGGGTTACGTTTATTGGTGGCTGTGTATGGTTTTGGAGACTCGTTCGGCGTTCGGGTGAGCGCGGGCCGAGCGTAATCGGTGTTGCATCTTAATTTAGTTGTCTTGTATTGTGGGAGGCGGACGCGCGGTGGGACAGACTAACCCACTGCAAAGCCGAAGAACGCCGGCTGCCGTGACGCATAACATCCTATATTTATTACTTACGACTGTAAAAATTATTATAAATTCGATAGGTCTCTTCAACAAGCTAAACTTTTGTTATAAAAATCGACAAAAATTGTGTTCCTATATACGTACGAGTATATAGGCTCCAAAACACTCAAACGATTTTGATGAAATTTTCAGGCAATCTTCTGGTTTACTTATACATTAATCCACTATATTTATATATAAAAATCGATGTGTGTGCCCTATGAGCTCCAAAATCAGGCCTATCTTCAGATTTACATATATGTAGGTAGGTATATTAAAATCGATGTGTTTCTCTATGGGCTCCAAAACACCTCAACCGATTTTAATGAAATTTTCGATCTATCTTCTGATTAGCCCAGCGAGTTATACTGTCAGTAGTTAGTAGCGATCGGATAAATAGAAATTATATTTTCACTTCTCCAGCACGAAAAGGATGCTATTGGAGCCTAAAAACTCGCAGAAAAATCGATTCTAGATGCGAGCGTGATTCGAAATTCGAACACGCGATTTAACTCACAGGAATAAAATTTTGATTTTATTAGTATGTCCAGCCATAGCCTACTAGAGTCGGCCGACCATAGCCGCCTAGAGTTGGCCCAGCTGTGAAGATAGTTTTACAGCCGTTCAGAAACTGGTTCAGCATTAGGTCTTGGTGTTTTTGTACTGTTTTGGTAAATATAAAAAAAATGAGTACGTCCAGTGGTGATGGTTTAACTCCATAAATATTAAGAGAACAAGTTTCAAATGCCGAACTTACTTTCTTCCAAAAAAAGTCCCGTGAAAATTATTTTATTCCTACAAACATAGAGACAGGACCCTTACCTAACACGGAAGTAAATAATACGACCATCACAGTTCCGAACAAAACTGTTACATTTAATTTTACAATTTTTGTGAATTTAGTTATAATTTATATGACTTTGGAATGTGAATGTTATCTATAATAAACGTAATACTTAAAATTGTCTTAATTAATTTTTTTACCTAAAGATGACCTAGTAACGCTTTTCTTGCTGTTGGGGTGAAAAGTTGTATGTTTAACACGAGAGCAAATTTTTTTATGTCTCGTGCCTTTAAATCACTCACTTCGCTCAGTAGTATTCTAGATTAGGTACTTCGCTAGTTCGTGATCTAAAGTCGGCACTCGCAGCAAAAAACAATTTTTCTCTCTAGTTGAACAAATAACTATTTATTTGTTATTTTGTGTTATGTTTTCCCTATAAATTATTACAAAATTAGATTTCTTCCATAAATTTATAAAAAACGCCTGACAAAAATATATGAGCAATAAACAAGCAAGAAAAAGTCGAAATTGCAGGCAAATCTAGTTTTTATATGGGTATCTCAATAATTCCTTATTTGTACTCACCACGTTGACAAAGTCTTGAAATGTGATGGCATCAGCCGTCGAACTGTGAGCTTTGTCAAGAAGAATCTAAAAAACATTACTTACGATAATTAGAATCTCGAAATAAAAAATAATACTTATAAATATCAAAATTTTTATAAAAACTAAATGTTACCTCACGCTTATGGAGTGGCACCTGTGCTATAAATTCGGGGTGTTGTAAAGTTTGGAGAAAATCTGGCCATAGAATTTCGCCGAAACCTTCCGGATCGAACTGCAATGAACATACGAAACACATAATGTTAGCATAAACATTGCTATCACGTCCCAACAACGCTAATTACAATTTCACACTGGCAACCGTAACGTCATAATCACGCACTTAACTTTATTATGATTCTTTTCTTTTATTTCTGAAAATAGTGGCTTAGTAAGAAAAAAAATTAAGCGCCCCTGTCTTCTTGTTATATTATCTCAATGTATCGTACGTGACGATACATCCGTTTGATCTGCGGCGCTATACCGTCTTCTTTTATCAGCTTTAAAACTTTTATAGTTGCTTCTGTACATTTTAATCAGGTGTAAGAACAAAGGTGTGTTCTGTGAATCTTATAAAATAATAGCTGTTTTTTTAAGTGAGGAGATAAGTATATGAGATTGTCCCTAAAAAAACGAAGTAGTCAAAGTTCTCAGTTTATGAGACTTCAAATATTAAAACGAACACTTTTTATAAAATTTATCGTAAAGCGTCACGTCATCACGTGAAATTTTATATAACAGCAAATTATGATATCACAGTTAAATAAAAATTTACTTTTCTCCCACTTGCTTGGAAATTGCTTCATTATTTTTAAATAATCGTCTCTTTTTTGTCCGCATGCCAACAATGTCCAAGAAGACAATCATTAATTGCTGGACAGTTTTAAAGCATGACCAACTAGATCAGATGAAGACGACGCCATTTTGTTTTAGTTATAGGTGCTGTCAATTCAATACTGAATTAAAGTATATTTTCAACATATTTAAATTTGAAATATGAATTTTGAATCATTGAAGAGGTTATGACACTGTCTGAAAACTTATTATCATAAAAATACAGAAAGAAATATGAAAAGGCCTCTACGAACACTATTAAATGTAAGACGGAAAAAGGGATGTATTGTTATTCAAAAAATGTTTTTTTTCTTACGTGTTTTTGCGTATTTCCACGAAAGTTAGAGAAAAGTACCACACAAGTTTCGGTCAATATAAGAATAAGAATAAATTTTTCTTGTTTGTAAAAGAGATTGAAAATAGAATTCCATTTCCAGAAAATGGTATAATTTTATATAAAAATATATAAATATATAAAAAGTTATTTTATTAACAATTTGAAAAATTAAAATGCTCTTTAATTTTACTTATAGAAATCTTAATCTAGTTAATCTTTAATCTTTAATTTTAATTTTCTCAAATTTCTTAATGACTAGTAAAAACGAGTGTTTATTTTCGAGAAAAGGTGATTTTCAATAAATTAATATACAGTGTCGCTAAAATGGTTCCTTAAAATTAATTTCTCAAATTTTAATAGTTTTTAATTCTTCTATACTGATCTATACTGTTCGGCCTACATATAATTTATACTTATATTATTTAGGTATTTATTTTGTAATAGACTTACACTTACCCTGTCAAATAAGAGGCGCCATTTCTGAAAAAAAAAAAAAGGGGGTCGATACTGTTTTCAAATTGCAATATTAAAAAGTTGTCGTTGTCACCCTGAGGGTTTTTAAGTATTTATGACAACGAAGTAAGTAAATTTTAAGTATTTTCTGTTAATCAGAAATGCTAGGAGATCTTGCTTCTTGCCCAATTTAATAATTATTTTTAAATACATAAGTAGTAAATTGGACGTAAGCTTTTAGCTTTAGATCTTTAGTAGATGACTTAAAAAGCGCGTCATTAAACCTCTATGGCTACGCTCAATAAATAATATTTTTCAATAAATTAAATACGAAGCGATGGCGCGCGGCGCGGCTTACGGAAATGTGGGGTGTTTAAGAAGTGGAATTGAACATAAGGGAAGGGAATGATTGAATGACTTACATCATGCATCAACTCCCTTCTGATCTCCGCTTCGTCCAACTCTGAACCGAGGTCTGTTTGATCCGTGTCGTACAAGGGTTCGGCCGCCCGAGACACAGACACCAAGGAGTCCCGAGCTGAGGCGAGCGATCCGGTGACTGTTGGCAACACTCCCGCTTCGATTCCCGATTCCATCGATGTGTTCGTTGAGAGAATAGTGGCGGTGGCGGGCGGAGGCGCTCGTCCATGGCACCCGCTGCCCACCCACACTGACATTTTACTGACAACACCATCCACACAACTAAGCTGTTCAATTTATAATAGTTCTCTATAGGCAGTGTCTAGGTCCATATTTTCCATTTTATTGTCGAGTGGCAGTCGTGAAGTTTCATTAAGTTACCTACCTAAACTCGTGTAAATATACTTTCTACTTGGACAGATAATGGGACCGTAGAAATACGATTGTTTGAACACTTTTCTGTTTGGTCTCAAAAGGGCTCGAGAAGGAGTGGTACCTTCATTAATGGAGGAAGATAATTAAGGCACGTGATTTTTAATGTTGTTTCGTTTCATACTATTACACCTGAAACAAAAATATGCTATTATTATATCAATCGCTCAACTTTAAATGTTACAAAAACTAATAGTTACCTACTGGGTATATAAAAATATATTAACTATATATTAAAAATATATTAACATTATTTTGTATATTAACCATCTTACTTAATAGGTAAGTCAAAATTATCTTGTAGATAGAGGGAAAAGGGAAGCCCCGGCTTCGTATCATAATAACACGACCCTCTCAACGTTGCCTTAGCAACGGGCCTCAATTTATACCCCAATATCTCGACACTTGCTAGAGTTTTGCTATTTATAATATCTCCATAAAAAGCTAATTTATGTAAAAGCTATTTAATTTTTACGTGTCCATTCACATTCTAAAACAATAATTTATCATTTAGGTATTTTAATACTCACACAAAATATTTTTTAGAAAATAGAGGTAACTTAAAATTTCTAATGGAAGGCACTTAAGTTAAATTATTTAAGTGCATGCACTCGTTTCATTTTATTGCATTTTTTTACTAAGTATATACAGTATTAGGTACTAAATATAATATGTCAAAAGAATGTAAATGCCATGAGCCGAATGAGGCCCGTTTAAATAGAAATACAACTTACCTTGAGGAATTTTCTCTAATATTTCAACTTCACTATCATAAGGGGGTTTTCACATCGGACCTCATTTCCATTGTTGGTATTATTATTACACTATCTCGTGTCAAAAACACGTTAGGACTCTAATGCAGCGTGGACATTTAGCAATACGTCAAAACACGGCGTTGCAGTGAAAGTGAGAATGGCGTCCGCAATTTGGCGCATGCGTACAAGAAAAATGCATGCAGGAATGTAGAACAGTGGTAATAATGCATAAGGCATAATACAATTGAAGGACAAAAGTATATAAGCGAACACAATTTAAAGGAAGTAAAAGTTTAAAATCCTCGATATTTAAGCTTCTATAAACCTAATAGATAGAACACCTACTTAGTTCTCTAAGAATGTAAGTAGAATATATTTGAATAATTAATTAATATTATTACTTATTTATTAATAATTGGAAAAACTTTTTTTTAAAATTTTATTTAATACGAGCGATGATAATATGGCAGTCAAATACCTTTCCTTGCACTGTAGCCACCTTGAGAATTTTCTTTTATAGGTTTGCCTAGGTAGATATTTAAAAAATTTTGAAAATCTTTGACTCACAATTAGGCAACAATTTGATAAATCTTTACCTAAAATATATACCTAAAATAAATACCTAAACCTTGTTAAAAAACGGAAATAAAAGTAAGGATTTGATTAAACAAATATTCTTAATTTTATTCTCATTTTTTATACCTACCTACTTCTTCAATTTTTCTCATTACAAAATAATAGCAGTGATTCTAGTAATCGAAACTTAGAATATTCTAAGCATCGAAATAATAGGTAAATCTTTCTTTGCAAGCAAATTTTAGTGAACTAACAAAAACTTTAGCCTTACTGAAAATAATAGCAAGACTTTTCAAATAGTTATAAAATTGTGTTTATAAATTATCAGGATTTGTGCAGCGAATGCGGCTCCTTTTTAAAACTTTAAAGCTTTCATAGAAATATGAATCCCAAAAAAGATTTTGGATTCGCCCTTAGCCGAATGTATGGAGCAATCATAAACTGCAAATAATTCGTAACATCAAGATTTTTATCAAGAGAACAGGAGAATTTATACACTTCCTATTATTATACTCCTGAATATTACTGGTTAAAGTAGGTAATATTTTATTGATTAGGTAGTTACGAATCCATTTACCGAATCGTACCTACCATCGAAACGACATAATGTATCAGGCGGAAACTGAATAGGTAGTAAAGCTACCTATAGTAAGGTAGTTAGTTTTTCCATTCGCTGATGGTAGTAATATAGTATAAGAATAATAGGTTTATATTTAATAGATATTTTATTGTGAGCTAAAATTAAATTATTCTATCTCGTTTTCATTTTGTATTAAAAAAGTAACCCGCTAAGGAATTTGTCACAACTGTCAGATTGACATTTAATGACATTTAATGAAATGTCAATCGTTTTCGTTCTTTTAAATCCAAATCACTTACTTCATTCCAATTTCATTCTTTGATAGAATTTGTTTCTGTTTTGGTTGGTTCGCGTTCGATTGCGTTGCATTGCATTATTTTGTCGTGTGCTAGTGATTTTAACTTTTATAATTATCTTTCATGTTCTAATAATTATGTTACTATGCCTAACGGGCGTGCGGTGTTACTATTCCGCCGTCTATCGGGCGATAACAGATTAAAAAGCTTGAACTTGAATCAAAACACTAAAGAACCGCTAGCATTGAACCCAGTTTGTTGTCATCGGGATTCGAGTCTCTCCAAAAGGTATATTAATAGATTTATAATAAGTTGCCAACGATGTAAAAAGACGTAGGTATCTAGTGATTTCTGTCATCAATTTTTAGTTATTCTAAGAATTACGATTGTCAACCAAAAGCAATGCTTAAATGACCTTGTTTATGTTTACATTATTATTCCCTATTAATTCTAAAAGAGAAAGGGAGATAGTAGGTTGCCTACAAAACAAACATTTTAGTTATTAGTATCAGTATAAATATACATTACGTCGACATACTTGTTTACTGGTTGAGATTTGTGGATTTTTCTATGAATAAAATTTGTTTTCATTTCTTTTTAATTTAGCTATGCATATCTCATTAACTTTATATCATTTTAACGTCAATTTAAGTTATGAAGGTTGTAGAACCAGGATGAAAAAAAAAAATTGATAGTATTTGCTTCTATCTTCTACCTATGGTCTATGTTAAGATTCTACCTTAAGATTTGATGCCTTTTCAATATTTGAGTTAGTTGATTTGATTACTTCAATTATTTCCATTCCACACATGAGTTTTACATTATTAGCTTCAAAATCAAGTGTTCAAAACACTTGTTAATTAATCAAAACTTTATTTATTTGCATAGTACTGTCATTCAAAGAAAAATGACTATTTGATTAGAATGTCTGATGAAGTTATTACAACTAGAAACATTACTCATTTGTGTCACTACTTAGGATAGATAGATTCTGCAAACAAGATAATAATATGATAAATTCCGATTTTTTTATTAAATTGCTAAGAAGATTTCTATACTCTATGTTAATTAATATACTCTATACTATATTCTATACTCTAGGTTGTCAACATTTGGTCACAACAATTTATCTACACAATTGGTGAGAAACTACAGTGATAATATAATAAAAATGTCAAACTCCAGTACTGAATCAAAGGAAAAACCAAAATATACAAACCGTTTGATAACTGAGAAATCCCCTTACTTGTTACAACATGCTCACAATCCTGTCCAATGGTATCCTTGGTGCCAGGAAGCCATAGACAAAGCAAAGAATGAAGACAAATTGATCTTCCTCTCGGTCGGTTACTCCACCTGTCATTGGTGTCATGTTATGGAAAGAGAATCGTTTGAAAATGAAGAGGTTGCGGCTGTGATGAATGAAAACTTTGTAAATGTCAAGGTGGATCGGGAGGAAAGGCCAGATATTGATCGCATTTACATGATGTATCTTACAAGCACAACTGGACGTGGCGGATGGCCTATGTCAATTTTTATCACACCTGATCTGTTACCGGTGTTTGGCGGCACATATTTCCAGCCTGAAGACCGACCTCCATATCCAGGGTTTAAAACCCTTATGAATATAATTGCCTCTGCATGGAAAGAAAAAAAGCAGCAATGCATGAATAATGGTCATGATGCTCTTGAGTTACTTCAAAAAATGACCTGTTTGGACATTGGCTCTGATTCAGAATCATTAAAAACTGTGCCTACTGAAGAAACTTTTAATAAGGCTGTAGAAAGATATATATCTAACTTTGAACCAAGGTTCGGAGGATTTAATTCAGCACCGAAATTTCCACAAGCCTCTATATTCAATTTTCTTTTTCACTACTATGCGCGTGATAAAACTCACCCACAAAGCAAAAAATGTTTAGACATGTGTCTATACACTTTGACAAAAATTGCTAAAGGTGGTATTCATGATCATATAGCAGGTGGTTTTTCACGCTATTCAGTTGATAACTATTGGCATGTGCCTCATTTTGAGAAGATGCTGTATGATCAAGCTCAGTTAGCCATAGCTTACACTGATGCATACCTCGCTACGAAGGAGACATTTTATGCAGATGTGGTAAAAGACATTATAGCCTATATCAAACAAGACCTGAGGCATGAGTCAGGAGGGTTTTACAGTGCCGAGGATGCTGATTCTTATCCAACTCTTCAAAGTTCTGAGAAGAAAGAAGGTGCTTTTTATGTTTGGGAATATGATGAAATAAACAATCTTCTCAGTGATAAAAAGATTAATTCCATCCCATACACGGATATCTTTTGCGATTACTTTAATGTAAAGAAAGAAGGAAATATTCCCAGAGAAAGTGATCCTCATAAGGAATTGACTAACAAAAATGTGTTGATTGTTTATGGAAGCAAAGAGGATACAGCCAAAATTTTCAAATTGTCTGTGGAACAATTAGATCAAGTTCTGTCAGAATGTGTGAACATATTAAATGAAGTTCGCGCTAAAAGACCACGTCCACATCTTGACAGTAAAATGTTATGCTCTTGGAATGGATTAATGTTAGCCGGTTTGGCGCAAGCTGGCCAAGCTTTAGGCGAAAAACAATATGTAGAAGATGCAATCAAAACTGCTAACTTCATAAAGCAGTACTTGTACGATTCTTCAACTAAGACATTGTATCACTCATGTTATCGCGCCGAAGATGGGTCAGTCACACAAACGTAAGCTTTTCCATGTATTTGACATAAACTTGTAATTCAAGACATGTAAACATTGATAAAATTTGCGATAGTATTATCACTCTGAGTTGCACACAGAGCAATCAGCTGCATGTTATGAAATTGTTATTGCCTTGTTATTACTAATTCTATATGTAAGGTATCTAAAGTATACCAGACTAGCTGTACCCTGCAGTTTCACCTGCAATTTTTGTTTTTTGTCAGATGGTAGAACCCAGTCAATGATAAACGTTGCTTAGTGTTCTTTTTATTCAGCTCCTAAGGGTCGCAGGGTGATATCCTCAAAAATTCTTCTTTTCTTGAGAACCCCATAAAATAGGGCTATGAAATTCAAAAAGAATTTTAACTGTTCAGAGATTACAGAGTTTAAACAAAAAACAAACAAACTCATCAGCTTTATTGTAAATGTATTATTCAGTATACATTACAATGAATCTGTTATCTTATAAAATATAAAATATTTTTTTAAAAAAAATAAATAGAAAGAAAACGATAACCTAATATTTTTAGCCAGTAGTTCCGACCTTATTGAGCCTTTCAGCCTTTGTTTGCGACCATTAACGGTGCCTATACGAAATCAATCAAAAACCAATATCTTGCGGTCCATTTACTGGGTAATCTGTCACTTATGAAAACAAGTTTAATTTATATAGGAAAATAAATCCCTTAACTACAGTTTGTTTACGCTTGAAAATGAAAATTATCTATTTTACCTTTTCTAGTGATCTATTTCCCCAAAAGCATTTTTGAGAAAACAGCTAAAACAGTGTCTGTTTCGGTAAGTAGATCTGAATAATTAGAGCATTTAAAAAAACAATAAAATTACTTGCAGACTGCCTATAAAGTCTATTTTAATTGGTTGTTACAAAATATTACAAAAAAGGCCTAAAAATTCATTAAAATTTTATTTTAATGAATTTTATAAAAACTCATTTGAAATTTGCCTTATTGTAAAGACACAAGGCTCTAAATGGCTTCTCTTTTGTATGTTGCAAAAATTGGTCCCACTTAATTGGACTGTTTGTACCAAACAGATCTACTCGTCCACAACTTCAAGTGTTGAATTCCCAGCTGTTAGTGGGGTGGGCACAACAGGGACATTAGACATTAGACATAAATTCAAATCCGGTCATAACATTCAAATCGCAACGTGAGAAATGTATAGGCGTCCTTAAAAAAATTGTTACAAGAAAAAAATTATGATATTTGTTTTATTATAATGTTTATATCATAATAAGTATATTATCTTCTAGGAAACATCCAATCAAAGGGTTTTTGGATGACTACGCATTCTTGATCAAGGGTTTACTTGATCTCTATGAGGCTTCGCTCGACTTGTCGTGGCTGAATTGGGCGCGCGATTTGCAGGATAAGCAAAACGAACTGTTCTGGGACTCTGAAGACGGAGCTTTCTTTTCGTGCACCAATAAGGACGACACAGTCGTATTGAGATTAAAAGATGGTTAGTTTTTTTTTAAATTAAGGGCAGTTCAGTCAGATACTCTTTGTCTACCATCCCCTGTACACAAGCAACGCCATATTTGGCATGAGGGTTGTTACTGCCGTTAGAGAAGTTGCCCAAATGATTGCGTAACGAAGTGTGCCCTGCCACTAATTTTCAAATCCAGGCCAGAGCTAACTCTGGAAAGTTCATTTCCAAGGTTGATCCTGCCAGGTATCGGACCCGGCACTCCTGGGACAGAACGTTAAGGCAAGCAGACTAACCACTCATTCAATTAGCTCATTAAAAGTTCAAGTGGTATTGATACGCGTTCCGACCATATCTATTTGATCATTAAAATCTCAGCTTACCGATGCCTTTTAATGATCTCCAATTTTATTTATCCGCCAATTTCAATCCACGCGACTCGATATTTAGTGAAATTGGCGTTGAAAATTGTATAATGTAGATCGTGTTAACGTTTATGTATGATCATATAGCTAGCAGCTCAGTTCTACGTGGCGACAATTTGGCTTATGTATCCACACATATTGAATGGGAAGTGGGACTGAGTGAGGTGTGTTACAGACCAGGACGGCGCGGAGCCGTCGGGCAACAGCGTGTCGTGCCATAACCTACAGCGGCTGGCGGCGTACGCGGACAAGAGCCGCGCGGCCGAAGGCGGCGATAGCGAGCGGCGCCTGGCGCAGCTCATCCTGTGCTGGTTCGCGCCGCGGCTGCGTCTCGCGCCCTCCTCCATGCCCGAGATGCTCTCCGCCTGCATGTTCTACAACGACTCGCCCACGCAGGTACTTCTTCAGACACATATAATACGCGCCTTTCATGCGGCAATGGTAGGGATAATTTCATTTTGAATCTGCTTTTATTTTAATAATTTTTAATCCTTATAATATAAAATCGTTTGTCCGGAGTGATTCATTAATGAATAGTCTAAAACATAGTTGTTTGAAAATTGAATTTTTAATTGATTAGATAACAATAATTTATAACAGAATTGTTGAATATGTGCTTCCCCATAGACACTAGCTAACTAGCTAAAATAAGTGAGACTTGGTTTTACACTAGTGATGAGATCTCACCACTTTTACTTTATTTTATGTTTATTGATGGGTCTGTAAATCTGTTCCAGGTGCTGATAGCGGGCGGGTGCTCGGACCCGCGCACGCTGGAGCTGGTGCGCGCGGTGAGGTCCCGGCTGCTGCCGGGCCGAGTGCTGGCCGTGGCCGACCCCAGCGCACTGCCCGACGCTCGCGCCGCCGCCGGTATGTCTGACCTATGTGAGTTGGCTTCACTCACTCACTTTGTATCTGATTTACTAGCATATGCATATGGTCCACTAGTCGCTATGGAGATACATTGTATAGTACTTAATAATTATGTGTTTACTGATGTGACTATTTTCTGACATTGGTTTTAACTAAAGAAGCACTGATAGTTAAAAATATAATTTTTGAACAAAATGTTACTTTAAGGGGACGATGTGTTTTTCTGCCTTTTCCTGATCCCTCAGGGAGTAATTACATTTAAACAGCTCAATTAAGCTTTGTCCATACAAAACAAAAGTTGCGACTTGTATAAATTCAAGCGGTAGCACACTTGCAGCACCCTAAGGCTTTGCTTGTAGCCGCCTACCATCACGTGGACCGTCAGCCTGTATGATTGTGTAGTTCTTACGCGTGTCATAATGAAACGTTGATAATTTTCAGTACTGAGCCGCATCCGATGCGTTGGTGACGCTCCGACCGCATACGTGTGCCGTCGCTACGCGTGCTCGTTGCCCGTCACGGACGTCAAACAGCTCGAGTCCATATTGGACCAAGTGTCCGCCAAATCGACCAAGTAAACAAAACGAGGTCTCACAAAGGTATTAAATTCTAAATTTAATTTGTACAAGAGAAACGTGTCAATATGTCCATCTTTGTTTTAAACTTTGGAGAAATCGTTTGGAACTGTGATTAAATGAATCGAAAGTTTTCGTAGACTAGATAAATTAGACGATCATAAAGATTATAATAATACCTATTAGAGAAAATGATGGGTAGCATAAATATTTTATGATTGTATGTCAACAAGATGGGTGTTGGAATAGTAGTCTATGCGTCTAACTTTGTGTTTATATATAATAAGCTGTAGTAGATATCGTCTGGGAGGTAGATGTGGTCATCTGGGAAGGAGATGTGGTCGTCTAGGAGGTAGATATGGTCATCTGGGAGGTAGATGTGGTCATCTGGGGAGGTGCTTTCTGTGACTACTTTTATCCCCTACGGTCTTGTTGCTTCTTGATCTTGTAACCGGAATATTTCTCTCTTCAGCTTGTTGCTGTTTCATATTATATGTTCAATAATTAGCATGTAGTTCAAAACTTGCGATATTTGTCAAAAAAATACAGCTCTTTCAACTATTCCAACCCTCAGCGGTTTAGTACTAAAAAAAATATAGAACACTGTAGTAAGTAAAGTAAGAATATTAGTTCAACAAATGTTGAGTACAGTAACCAATCTGTTGATTAAACTTTTAAAGCAAAATAGTCATTATTGTAGGAGGATGGGGTGAAGGTTGGATTGTGCTATGCAGTTTATAGAGCTCTTTCTTGTAGTGACTCTCCGACTACAGTGCAGTCGACGAAAGAATGCGATCCTGACGTCTGTCAGTTGGTCATAAATATTACAGAAGGCTCTGGCAGGCCGGGCAATAGCACATTCTGGAACCTCTCTTTAAATGTGGCATATTGTAAGCAGGGCCCAATCAAGGAATGATCGAGCGCCATTGGAACAAGTCCATTGGCTTTATTGTTCTTGAATAACATTTATTTTAACATAATGATATATATTTGAAGATAATTATCCTTCTATTAATCCTTTAGCCGCCAGAGCCAGAGAAATTACTGGCTCTGGCGGTTAAAGAATTAATAATACAACTTGGTAACTATTGGTAAAAATACTATGTTTAATTCGCTTAAAATTGAAATGTTTAATTAGTGGGCAGCGTGCGTGATTGAACATGGCACAAAATTGAGAGTAAAAGATGCATAATTCTCAATTATTTCAATAGATATTTATATCTTAAGTTTTTTTTTTGTAACAGAGTTTATTTATATTTATTTACAGAAATTATGTATTGTAATCAAATGAAAATTTAAGCAAATTCTACTGACTGAACAAAATCGGAGAAAATAATTATTGGAATTCTCGAGTTGTCAGTGTTGCTGCAATAGAGCATTGTATAAACTACTTTTTTTTTTAATGTTATATATTGATCTTTAAAAAAATGTAATCTCATTTATTTTGTATCAATTTCTCATAAGTTTGTCGTATTATTGTATTTTTATGAAATTGTGACTGTAGTCTGATAATGTGATTGTATTATGTTAAACTAATAATTTAGTCCTTTTATTTGGTCATTAAATTTTTTTTAAAATATGCCATAAAATGGCACCAGTTGAACATGGTTCTTAAAACAATAATTTATTTAAAAGTTTAATTTAATTTAATTTTTTTTAGACATAAGTTATTTTATATCGGGTATTAGGAAAACACTCACAATGACTCACACTCACAATTAATGACACCTTTGACCTAGTAAAGCGAGAATAATGCTAATAAAATGTAAAAAAATGACCTTTTTTTCATCGGGATCGATTTTTTCTGACCTATCAGCAAAGGTGTCATTAGTATTAGTTTTTAGGGAAATCCTAATACCTGATATAATTTATGGTATAGATTGTCATGAATTAACATTGTGATATTTTTCAATTCTAACAAGGTTATTAAATATGATGGATATTAAGCATACTTGTTTTTATTTTGTTAGTGAATAGTTGTACCTACCTCCTTTTTAAATATCCTAAAAAGAGGGGGTAATGCACGAAGAAAAATTCCTTCAATTTGTAATTTGCATGTATTATTTTTTTAATGGCGTTACATACATAACGTAAATATGTTTACATCAACATCAGACGATAAATTGAAATATATAATTATTTTATTTATTTTTTATTACATTTCAACATGATTTTTAATATTACCGTGTAATAATATTGTAATTATAATCATAGTTTTCGTTATAATTATAATTACAATATTACTATTATTTTTAAATGACAGACATTTCTTAAACACATTAATTCCATCATAACTATTACATTTAATACAATAAGTAATTTCTGACGATATTTTTTTGTATCTGTGCTCTGTTTCGTCGGTTTTAATTTACGCCACAGAAACACCATACACAGATTATATGATTTTATCGTTTTTTTTCTTTTATATATTATATTATGATATAACACTTTTTTGCTATAGAAAACGCGAAATAGTTTTGAATATTATTGTAGCACATATAATCGATATTTGAAACTATAAAGAATGCAAAAGAATTTCTCACCTAAGCATAGTCTTTCTATTAATAATAAGGAACATTAACATTCATTGGAGGTCATATTTTTAAAATTTGCCATGTGAAAAAATATTCGCATTTCATTGAAAAATGCAATGGACTTAATTCTTTAAATTAAACTCAATTAGTAGAAATACATCTAAAGCAGTATATATAAAAAAAAATTGTGACTTCACAATCATGTACTTACATTTTTTGTAGAGCAAACTCACTTTTCAATTATTTGCAACATATTTTTTCACATTTATTTTTATACTTTTAAACGTATATCTTCAAGTTGAGATTTGATATACACCAGTATTGGTTAATGATTAGCAGCAATGTACACTTAAGTCAACGCACGTAAAAATATTTTTTTATTTGGGATAAAATTACAAAGTTTTAACCTACCAACGAGCTGTGAAAAAAAGCATGTTAAAACTAAGAAAAATACATTAGGAACAGAACAAACAATATGTATGTAGATGCTTTTCCAACAGGCTATTGGAACTACTGCGTTAGCATGTTTCAACCAGCGACGAACTATTTTTACGCCATCATGCGCAAAAAGACTATATGATGCGCACCGGTTTACATAACACACGTGAACTAAGAGTCATTATTATAACTTTTATTTTATCTACCTGAAATTATTTTTGTACAACTCAAAGGATTATCAGAAATTTTTAGTGTGAACTGACCCTAAGTAATATTGTTAGTACCTTCTACTTCAGGTACATATTATTAATTAAACCACTTTATGTTTAGTCCAAATACTTTTATCGTCCGACCCATATACCAGAAGTACAATTCCAACTATAAGATGTGCGGACATACGACGACGACCTCTCTTCGCGAACGCGTTCGTTCAACTGACTGATACCCTTTCAATATCATGCCACCGAATGAATCTGAATGAATGAACATCTCTTTTTTTTAAACGTCACAGAGCACTTTTCAATCAACTTCAGTAGACATAAATAGCAGACGCTAACAATATATTAAAACTTAACAAAGTAATGTAATCTATTTTTAGTATGAGTTTGACATTGACAATTTTCCATACAAATATTTTATGCTCTTGTTAGCGAGCGCGGGCGTTGTAAACTACCACACGTGCGTTGACTTGTATAATAGTGTATCTATGATTTGTCTTTAGGTGGGGCAATAAGCTTGTTCGATACGCCTACTAATTCCAGTGTCTCAAAGAAGCGTAAGTGTGGCGATATAAATGATACAAAATAAATGTACATCTGGGCATGTAAATCCATACACAAGTAACTACATATTAATAAAGTCATAAATATTAAATATCACATTTAAGCTAATGTAAATTCAGTCATAGGTTACAAACTACATTACACGCATAATAAGTAAGTATATAATTAATACACGCGAACATATAAACGTACAAAACACCTAACAGAATAATTATTGTGGATATGGAATGAAGAACCAAACTTCCAATTTGGAATTTCATTGAGCCTGTACCAGTTGTTTGCTTCCTGATAGATCCCTAAAAGAACATATGTTATAAAGACAACAGATCATGTCGAATAGATTCACTATTTATATATTGAATCACAAAAATAGCGAGGTTTAAAGTTTTATACGAAAATATTCATACTGTAAATATGCAGTGATGTCTTGCGTGGTAAACCTCCTCCATCTCCTCACATAGAATCTGTTACCCAGCAATGATAAGGTTGTTCTTTTTTTTTGCTATCTACCGTGCGTTTCAGTTGAGTTTCTTGTCTATGGGCTAGAAGCGCTGAGTTGCCACAAGACTGCTTCTAGTTGCGATTAATACTCTTCGCAAGGAATGGCAATAGATTTTTGGCGTTCAAGCTATTTTAAGCAGCATCAAATTCGAACATGACCCAATTAGAAGGAAAGAAATGGGATAAATGGAACGATGAAGAAAATTAGCAAAAGAAAAGTGCGAGATCTAGGTATAGAGCCAGAAATGAGCGAAGTAAGCATGGGTAATATTTAAGAAAAAGATGCCTATGCAATAGCGTAAACAAATTTTTAATGCAATTATTTTTATCTAGAATGTAGACTTAATTATATATTTAAAAATATATAATTTTTTTTAGGACTGCTGGTGATTGATGTGTAGATGTATGTGTAAATGTAGATTACTTACCGTAAAATTTTTTTTTCATCAGCTGGATAAATTTAAAAGACTATAGTGAGATATTGAAATACATCCTTAACGCGAAACAACATAATACGTACTAATGAAATTCCAACTTTCCAACCATAGCGCATTTACCATGCTGAAGGTTGTAAAAATATCGTTAAGTGCACATTAACGAGAGATTCTTTACGAAATTTTAACTGTCTCAATCTTTGCTGGCACTTTAAAAAACCAGTTAATACCTCTCTATAACTATGAAAAGATTTTACATAAGAAGCCAAACTTTGCGCCAATAATTAGCCGATCTTTCCAAAATCCAGTTGAATATTTTTAATATTATTCAATAATTAAAAACTAAAACTATGTATATATATGCGCAATTCAAAACGCCAATCGATATCGGGATCTTATAAGATAAAATATTTATTAACATTGACCAAACATACATGATACAAACTATTTTCGCCTACTTTTTATGTTCGTTATGATGAAAGCTGTCATTTGAAAATTTTATTATTGTTAAATTTGCGACCGTCGATAGACACGTCGTGTCCAAAAACGTCATTAAAAATAGAATCCGTTATCTATTGTTTAGTGACATTTGTGTCCGTAAACGATCGTTGGATAGCCTATTTCAATTCGCACAACGCTTTGGTGGGCTACTTTGATACTCCTATATATATATACCTTTTATACCTTTATGGGTTTTATTATCAACGTTATTCCAAAAAGCCTCGTTTATAATTTAATGTCAAATGACAGCCGTCAAAATGGGTCAATACGTTAATTCAGTATTACATTGAACATTTAGAAAGGCTTACAAAAGATCTATAGCTTTGCACTTTGAGAAAAGCCAAAATACTATTTAAAAGTTCATAGTATATTTAACACTCACTTAGGTAAATTGTCAATACTGTCTTGCTAAAAAAAAGTCCAGTTTGCATGTATTCTCTAGGAGTCAGAATAAAAAATATTTTTTTTTTAATTCAAATATAAAATTATTTATAAACATAGAAAATCAATTTCATAAATAATATTTCGTGGAACAAACAAACAAATAAAAAATATAACCAGCGAGGTAGATTTAAGTGTTTGTTCCTATCAGTTTTAGTAAAATTATACACATTCGATTGAAAATTGATACTCACTACATAAGTTTTTGTTAAAATCATAATCAGAAACCATTAACGTAACATAAATCATACATGATAGTGTAATAAGAATCAATGTTTCCTATACAACTCCTTTAAAAATTATGTAAAATATTTGAGACAGTTTATAATACAAATGCAGCTGTTAAGTTTTCAAAGGTGACGAAAGCTGTGAAATTCAGTCCACTTAATATTAACATCCATATTTTTTTTTATTTGTATACTTTTTTAACATTTAAAATGGGACAATGTTTATATTTAACATTAAATTAGAGCTTAACACTAACAAATTCGCAAAGATTCCGCTATGAAATCCGAAATTCAACGATCGCTTTTGATGCCGATCGTTCATCTACTGACTAATATCACCTGAGAAACATTTTTATGGCTCTCGACAAAAATGTAATGTCACGTTTACCTCATTCTGTATCAATGAGCAAAAAGAATTGGAAGAAGCAAGTACCAAATGCATTTTATCATTTATTGCTAGGGATGCTTCTAATAATAGTAAAATGATATATGCTAGTAAAACATTCAGGCACAATGAACTTCTACAGCTTTATCAACCTACACCTCGTGTTGCTATAACACTTCGGCCAGGCGTTAGTTTTTTATTTTTTATTTATCCCTCGGGAATAGTCCTTTCGCATACATTCGCATTTATAATATTAGTATAGAAGCATATATATATGAGACAACTGATTTTTAAATTTTATCTTGATTTCACATACTAAATGCATACAATGCGTAAACGTGACATTTTTTTTTACGAAAATCTTTTTTCTTTTCAAACCCTAACCAACACGTTTTCAATGAGGAAGCGAATTATCGAAAAATACACACCAATTCCGACACAAACATTTTAAGTGACCAGACTTTTAATATTTACGGTACATCGCATTCATACTCAAGTACAGTCTTGTGGTAGAAGAGCAGATATCTGAAATAGGAAGCCTCCTGTTAGCCGATATCTTTTAAAACGATCAGAGCATTTATATGTAGTAACAAAACGACATACCCCTCGCTGTCCAGAACTTCACGCAGCGAAGCGCGCGTTATCATGTGATCGTCACACTTGAACCAGCTTCCCTTCATTTGACGAACGTAGGCTGTGTAGTGGCCCGCGTCCAACGACCCCAAGTGATTCACTACAGCGAACAACGAGTAGCGATTGTCTTCGAAGACACCCTCCGGTGCGTTGTTGTTGTCCGCGCCTGCGTCTACGTTGCGGCGGTGCGACGACATGAACGGTGTCATATCCAACTCGGCGGGGAACGAAATGAAAGCGGAAATCTTCCTGTCGATCTGCGACGAGTGCTCGAAACGTTTCAAATGAAAACTCGCCACTATCGGTAGCGTTTCGAGAGTGAGCTGTTTAGTCGACTCCCTGTACGCTCTACAGTTCGAGCACTTGATCTTGGCGGCAGAGCCGAGATGTTCGGCCCTAGTGAATCGCTCCAAGCAGGCTTGAAGCGAACCGGGTCCGGCCACATCTAGACTAATGTCCCAGAATGGATCTATGGTCGTGGACACGCCGGAGCAAGAAGTGCACACGACGTCGCTTTGTAGACCACCGGTGAATATTTGATCTATGATGCAGTTGCATCGTCCGTTCTCCTTCTTTTCCGTATCCTCAACACCGTTCATGCAATGTCTGCAAAATGAACATTTTCAAATTTACATTTATACCACATGTTACATTATGTTAATTTTAACGTAACCGATTATTTAACTTAAAAGTTACAATATTTTTTGAGTTTAATAATGTTTACCGGTGTAAAACATCTAGGGTAGCAATGAAGAATTCGTGGGCATCCTGTTGCTCGTACCCGGCGAGATGGCGTGCATGCGTCCAGATCAAATGAAGCAACCTGTGTAAGGTGAGCGGGGTCTTCGCACCCGAGTAGAACTCCTGAAAACAATAATACAACCATTTTTGGGCAAATATTAGTGGCAGGATGTTTATGAGTGCGTAAATTGGGCAGTTCCTTCAGACGACTTTTGGCCACTTCCAAAGTTGTCCATTTCCTAACTTGTTCATTCCCTAAAGTGTCCTTTTCTTATTTCAGTTCTAAATGGAAAATGGACTAAATGAAATCCCTATAATGAGATATCATTATAGGGAATCACAAAGAATTTTTTTTCCTCCAACTAAGGTCGGCAGCTTACTTCAGACACCTGTTGCGTTGCCTCTATTAAAGGCTAGGGCGATGGTAGACATCTCCCTCAGTTTGTCTGACGACCTTTATACAAAAACTAAAAAAAAAAAACAAATTCAAAAGTAAGTTATGTAAGACTTAGGGCCTCTTTCACCAACTACAAGTAAAATGTTGATTACTTTTAGAAATAATTTTATGTTTTATTAAATTATGCACTCGGTTTACTGCATCCTTCGATAGGCGAATTTTATTATTGTTTTCTTTTTAATGTTTGGGACTTTTACCGTACAAACAAAGGTATATCGGCTCCATCATTCTTGGTGACTTTAAATGGCGGTTAGCCTAATTGCCACTAAAAGGTCAAACAAATACCTTCCATCCTCGAACCAAATGGTATCGTGCGTGATTTAAATGGCGGTTAGCCTACTTGACAATTTACTCAGAGATGGTGAAAGAGGCTTACTTTACTTACTTTTTGATCTTAAACTTATTGAATCATTTGAAGGCAAGGACAGTTTGGATTAAACGAAAATATCAATATAATATAATATTATATTTTTTCATATCATTCATATTTCAACATTTGATCTCTAGAGCTTTGGATATTTTGTAAACAAGAATAGACATAAATCCTTGAAATCATTTGAGCATTACGTCGCGCGCATCTACTTGAGAAAAATCAATACAATAACATAAATGCCTTAGGTAAGTCATCTATTAATAGCAAAAGCTACCCGTTTACCTGAAATAACTTGGAGACTTCACAGACGAGACATTTCCCGGTGCCTTGAGCTTTGCACTTGTGTCTCTCGGCAAGAAAATAATCCCTCAAAAGTGGCGTGTGAATCAATGTCTGTAATTTGTACATATGGCAACATTAGCCTGCTATTATCTTTTTAAAAACATAAATATATACATATATATAAAATCCAGCCATCACCGAACACAACCAAGGAAACTATATCCTTCTACAACAATGACTTATATACTAGAGTTGCTGAGCAGAATGCAGAAATTTCGCATTTAGCTACGGATAATTCTCCGTAACTTAGCGACTAGGGAGCCAAGGAACAAAGCGAAGAACGTTTAAGCGCCGTATTTTCCATGGCGCTTACTACCTTTTGGTCGGGAACTTTAGCGTAAACTCCCGTATTTGAGAAACAATTTTGTTCCGATCACCAAGCCATGTAGAATACATATAGGTCGATTTTCTACAATCATTGACTAATATTCAAATCTTGAAATGTTTTGAGAGTTATTAATATAATTCCTAAAATAAAGTTCTCGTAGCTAGGTACTTATATAAAGTTTAGGAAAACTCGACAATTTCAAAGTCCCGAGATACGAGACAAACCATGATAAAAGTCCCAATATAACCTGCCTTCGACTTCGAGACTCCAATGATTAAAATTATAATCGCCAAATTTATCAATAGAAAAAGGATTTTGTAACTATCAGTAAATACATCCAAATCCTAACATTTATTGACATTATTTATACTTTGGCAAAACAAATTGTATGTTTAATCATTATAAACGATATATGTACCTATGTACAGCCATGTCTGTCTCAACCCTACAGTCTTGTTACCACAGACAATAAAATTTTTCAAGTCCTGGGAACAAAACCCTACTCACAAGTTATTCATGTGACAGTAGATAATGAAGTCAAAAAGGAAATTAAAATGTAGAGAACAATCTTTAAAAATGGTAACTGTACCTTTAATAATAATAATTTTCGTAAGAGAAGTACATAACAATTTTATATACAAAAAATCTATATTTTATTATTTTGTATTACTTAGTACATACCTATAGGAACTACTTTAAATCTTATTTTTATTTAATAAAAAGTAAAGTATAAATACCTGAACAATGCAGTTCATAAAGCATGTAGAGCCTAAGTTTTGTAGACCCCTCAAACCAATTGTGGTGTGAGGACTGATAAGTCTCCTTTTACGAAGACGTTTAAGAGCTGCAGCCTCATTAGTGTTGGGTAACCATGGCATATAAGGAGCACTAATACCTAAAGATCTGAAACAATGCAATTTATATTAGCTATACAATCCATCAGTAGATGGCATCTATATTTTGAATTAATGAGTTTTATTGTCTATTATTTCGTTCAAACAATTTTGTCAGTGTGTGAAAAAATTAAATTATTTGGAAAGTTTCTCTTGATATCAGTGGAGAAAGCATGTTTACCTTTTATATCTGACATAATATTGATTGTGGAACATTCTACATTAAAATGGCAAATATTCCTTTCTCGCTATAGCATTTAGCATATTTTACCATCTGTTGAGACATTGTCTAGAGGTCAAACAGAGATTTAACTGATTTACACTGAATAAATTTAATTTAATAACACAAATAACTCTGAGCTATAAATTTTAATAAACAAACTGTGTAGGTACTATATAACAAAAGGTCAGAAAATTTTATTTTAATCTAAAATAAGGTTAGTAATTGAGGTAAACAGAAGAACCAATAGATATTCAGAATTTAATATTTACGTTGTTTTATTTTAGTTAAGTTGTTTAGTTTTTTAAAAAATAAACATACAATTAGACTTTTTATTTTTTATTGTATTTTGACCATTTGTAATAATTCTGATATTTGAAAAATCTGACCTTTTGAAAGTAAAGGAATCAGTCTAAATATCCCTCCTTAAATTAATACAAATGATAAAACTGTCAATTGTACATCATCATCACTATGTACATCCATTGTCATAGTAAGTCGACAAGCCATCATTTAATTGTACAATATGTGCACTCAAATATTAAAGAATATATTCTTTTGTTCTTGTAGGTATATTTGTGTACATTTTTCCAATTATTTCAATTGCCACATAGATTAAACCACCAAGGAGTGAAATCAAAAAGTAAATTAAATAAATACAATATGTATAATGATAGCTGACAATATAAATGATAAATAATTATCAGCAAAAAACGAGTTATTTATGATAAAAAATGGTAGGCTGAATAAGAGTTCTCTTGACACCAGAAGAGATGCAATCTACTGCTGAATAAAGGGTAATAGAGTAATAGAGTTGCGGTACTCCTTATTTACACACCAATTTAAAGTGGTCTTTAGTTAAAGTGTGGCTATTTACACAACCTTTTACTAGCTATTGTTTACTAGCTAAACCTGACTATGCTTTGCTGTAGCTGAAAACTGTGATAATTCTGCAAATATAAACAAGATTCATGAATTATACACATAAACCATCCTCAGACATTCGCTTTTCTGTCAATATAATCAGGAATAAAATCCATTCACAACTTTCTGAGATTATCACTTACATATTCACAGAAAGACAGAGAAAAAGGAGTACTTTATACTATGTAGAGACTTGAATTTAAAAAACAAATCAAGTACAGTAGTCAATTAAGAATAACAAGACTTTCTCAAATTAGTAATGAAAAAATAAAAAACTTACTTGGCTTCCTTTAATTTATTAGTCCTTGCAATTTCACTCAATTCTCTATCGTAAATGTAATCTTGGCATTGAGCGCAATACACATTGCCATAACTCAGATCCACATATAAGAAATGTTTCTTCAACCGGGAGTGATCCTGGATATGTCCATTGTAACAAGCAAAATGTATACAGTGCAGACATGAATGCATCCGGGGACCAGGTTGGTGGCAAGTGAAGCATACACATGCTGTTGCCTGTACAAAATTTCACATTAAAGACCATTGGTTTTTTGTCACTAAATTCATATTCAAGTAAGACCATGTAACCTGTAATCTACAATAACTACCACGGGCACCAGGCTCTCACTCTGTTACAACCATTGCTTTTATATACCTAACAATTAAGTTAGGTTAACATTGTTTTGTATATCATGTGGTTTTATGATTGTGTGGAGCCAATAAATGCTAATAACTTTTATTTTGGATTTCAAATTTAGTTCAGATTTGAATTACATAATTATAAATAGAGCTATAATAATTCCCACTGACACATAAAAGTGAAGGCTTTTAAGTGTAGTCAAAGTGAATTATATTGAAAAATAAGACACAATAAAAAGGGGGCATTGTAAATGTACACAATTTTATTAATAAATCAAATAACTATTAAGAGATAATGCTAAACTTACTTGGATTGGGTACCTTTAATTACTGAATTGTAGTCCATCTGGCAGCAGTAACCACACCCTTACAGAAGAGCACCTTGAAATAACAGCATGTGCTCTTTTGTGTTTCAGTGAGTAAGGGATGCCAGAGCCCATTTCCCCATCCCCACCTAATCCTTTGTACTTAAAATATATTTTAAATTAGGCGAAAAACATTAAACGAAAGGTACATATGTAAACAGCTGTTACAAAGGTCAAAGATCATAAATCAGCTGATAACTGTTAAAACTCATTATAGCTATTAATTTACACATATAAACTAATTGCAGAACTGTAAGAATTGTAGAAAGGTGTTATTTATGCGCATTTAAAAGTACCACTAAGTACCTATTAAGTGCAGTAAAAATCGTTTCCAACTTACCTTGTATCTCCTAGCTTCATATGATGTACAAGAAACAAAAAATGCACTGACGACTTTATAGGGATCAGTCCCTTTTGCTGCCTTAAAATTATTTAGGTGTATGCATCCATTGTCATTCATTTTTCTGCTATTGACTAACACCGGGTACGCGAAAGCACTATATAAGAAAATCCGTCGACAAAATAAATTAATAACAAATCACCAGTCAGACAAAACAAGCTATGATGAGGCTATTTAGATTTGTGAAGAAATAAGGACAAGCGAGTACATTATTTAACTAAGCTTTGTTGTCGCCACTAGTTACAAGTTGCAAGTAGGTAGGCTAGATACAATACGCAACCAGCTTCACCGAGCACAAGCACTTAGGAGCGGCTGCGAGACAAAACTTGAATCACTTGGATAATTTAAAAGGCTTAAATCAAGATTGAATGACGACCGAAGCGACACACGAATACGTAATCCATCCAGCCAGCCCAGCCAGTCAGCTGGCCAACCAAACTGCCCCAGTCTTGTGTTTTGTCCGTCTGTCTTCTAGCAAAAAAAAAGTTTACGGTTGTCACAGACTGCGACATTCTACGGCGCGTTTTTTTACTGCAAGTTTGTATGTGGTTACTGAATTCTGAGCGTTTTCAACGATCGACGACAGTTGACACCATCACATCACACGAAGTTTGCGACATGTCGTTGTACGCTTTCCCACGAGCGACGGTTTCTCAAAATTAACACAAAAATCTAGAAAAAAATCTTTAAAAAAGTGTAGCAGTAGGCGTTGGTTCATAATATAGTCTGTGTCAAACAACTTTCGAACTCTGAAGTTGTCGCAAGTTGCGTCGCAATAGCTAAAAACAAGTATCAGCCCATCAGCGGCACGGAAACGCGCTTTTGTCTGTATTTGAACGAAGTCTCAAGGTGGAAACAAACTATCGGACATAAGTCGCTGACGTGACTTTAGAACATCCTTGAGCGTTCGGACGTCCGATAGAAATCTGGCGCACTTGATGTGAACGACCGTGTACATATGTCAGCCCGTCAGCCGCGGCTGTCGGAAGCGTCCGATAGTTTGTTTCCACCTTTAACGAACTAGAACTTGACATGCTCGATGAACAGACTTCCCGCCTTATTTATCTGGTAGCTTTTTATTTATAACGCAAATCTTCACAATACCATAGAAAATTAGTCATGTAAAATATACAACAGTAGAACAAAGAAATGACAATAGTAAAAAGAGGCATCCAGGCACAGGTAATTTCTCTAATCTATTACTAATAATATAATGTGAATTGAGATTTTGAAAAATATATAATTTTTTTGTTATATTATACAATATACAATACAAATCCAGTCATTTATCTGTTATGAAAATTTCTATTCCACAGATATAAGGTGAGAAAATATTAAAAATATGCGCGTTTATTTTTCGCAGTGGATACTAACCCTTACTTTTTTTAAATAAACCAAACAACTGACAAATGTCTTTCTATTGCACAGTCAACTGTCAAAATCAATAACGTTTTAGTTAAGACTTCCAGTGCTTCTATAATCACACGGATAATAATGTTTGCATCTCTTTATGAAAGTTACCTGGTTTTTTTTTCTTTAAAAATTAAATTATTATTTGTATGGAAAATAAGATTTATATATTCTATATAGGTACCTAGGAGTCTTTACCCTAATTACTTACCTACTCATAAAAATATACTAAGAAGTATTTAATGGTGTTAAAAAAGATAAATAATATTCATAATACAATAAATAAAATATTAAAACAACCTTGGTTTAATTTTACTAAAATAAAACCTTATCATCGCTATATTATAGCGTTTAAATTACAAAAAGATTGACTTTGCCATGGATTAAAATTTTTACAGCCAGGTTAGAAGTTCTTAAAAAATATGAATTGTTGTAAATAAATATGGCTGACGCTTTTAACCATGAAAACTTTTGTTGACTGTTTTTTATAAAATATTTAGTATTAGAAATGTTAAGTGAATTTGAAAACTTATCCCTTGGTGGAAATAATGCTACCACTAATCATGGAGATCCCTTTACTCATACTGGTAACTTTCTTTATTTTAAGTGAAATGTAGATTGTAGACGTAGATCAACTTGTTTTCGATAACTAAAATATGACCTCGATGTTTATTACGATCGTGTTTTGGTCATTTGGTCGTCTTTTTCAGAGTTGACAGCCGAACAACAAAAAACTTTAATCGAAATCCGACGCAGAAAACAAGAGGTGCTGCTCGAGATACAGGTAGGTACACAGATCATTACAATTTCTGAGATTATTTTATTATGTTAGCTTGTGGCCAAGAGTGTTTCTGACCTAATCGCACCTTCTGCCCAGAAAAATAATAATCATATTTAAAAAATATTTAATGAATTTACTGATAGGTATTATTTTTAAAACAATGACATCAAAAGCAAAATCACACAGAAATACAGATTATTCTAGTCTAACATGAACCTAGAAAAACACATCCTAACAAAGATTTTTGTTTTAACTAAAGAATTTTGTTTTTGTGGTTTCCACAATTTCTTTTATTACTTTCTCTTTGAATTTATTATATTACAAGAATAGGATTTCTCTTGGCTTTCTGAATGACCTTCAACAAACAATTAAAGTGCTGAATGTGTAAATAAATAATAAAAATATTTATGTACAGAAAAATCATTACACTATATTCTATTAATTTGTATGGTATGGAACATTTAATTAAATTTAATCCTGTTTATTAAGATGATCAATAGTTATGTAGGTATATATAACTTATATGTTAATAGCAATTAATTAATTAACTAGCTTATCCTCCGATACCCTTCTAATATGTATCTTATCCTTTTTTTTATGTACATGTTATCTACCATTATTGCATTGCATTGTTGATATATGTGGTGTTCACCCACTAGTAAGTGGAGTGTCGCCTTCTTGTTGACCCTAACATAAAAAAATTGTTTAATATTTTTATTTAATACACTAGTTTTCAAAGTTTTGTTATTAATTTTTAATTTAGACTTGAAGATCATAACAAATCTTGACACTAATCCTTTATTCTACCAATGTTAGCAACACACTTACGTAAACCCTTTACATGTATCTTGTTCACTTCAACAAACTTTGCACTAAATATGGAATTAATTAATTTAGAGTTTAATTTTAATTCCAAGCTACAGATCAAAGTTATAACTCCATAAAACATAAGCTGTGACCCATTTTTTTTTTTTTATGTCCAGGTCAGCAGACAGGGTGAAGTTCCACTTGATGGTAGATGGCTACCATCGCCTATAACACAAACAACGCCACAGGTGCTGCAAGTGCGCCTACTGCAGTAGGATTAAAGATAAAGGATTGGAAATGGATAGGGAAATGGGCTCTGACATCCCTTACTAACTCACCGTAACGTTGCAAGCATACCTTCTGTTATTTCATAGTGGTCTTCTGTAATGGGGTAGTTACTGCTGCCAGATGGGCTGCCCAAATGACTGCGAAATGCAGTATACCCTAAATGTGTGTGTAATAAGTGATACCTTTTTTATATCTTTTTTATGCATATATATTCATTTTTACTCACTTAAGGCATATATAATCACATTTCACAGTGACACATGTTGGTACATTGCTTGCTTACTTTATTTATTTACATTGTTCCAAATGTTCATTTTTATTATGGCGTTAATGTTCCAGAATATATAGTCCCATATATTCTGCAATTGAGTCAACAATAGGTCTTGAAGAGAAGTTTAAATATTGAAGATGAGAAATTTTATTTAATTTTATATTAAATGTATTTAAATTAAAAATAATAGGAATAATAATTTGATAACCTTAACAAACTAGCGATTAAACCAATTGAATTGATAAAAAGATAAAAACAATTAAAAAAAAATGAATTTTTTAGTAAGTAATATTGATGCATTTCAATTAATAGCACTTTGAAAGTGAACCATAAAATTTCAAATTTCAAATACAAAATAATAGAATGTAGCATATGAAATTATTGAAGGATGAAAAAAAAAAGTTACTGTAGATTTTTTTTAAAACAACAAATATTTTATATTACTTCTCTGTGTTACGATAATATTATAATTATATCCTAATTACCTATAGATTACTACTTATTGTTTTCCCTATATACATACATATTGATAAATATTAAATACATGCTTGAAATAATAGATTTAATTTCAGTATGAAACTCATTCACTCTTGTGCATTTGAAGCCTATAAAAATTGGAGGGTAAATTATTTTGCATTTACCATTACAAATTCAAATGGAATTTCAAAATTATTTAAATATAGTGAAAAGTATGTTGTACAGTAAAGTTATTTAAAAAGTATACTTTTATACCTATCTAACTATTTACTAAAATATTTTTTTAAATTTAGTTCACTTTTGGTTTGTTGTTTGTTTTGGTTTTTACAATGATAATTATTTCTTTAATTTAGACAATTATAAACTTTTACGATTATTTCTTTATTTTTCAAAACTATGAAAATAAAGAACAGTCTCCTTTTGCAGCGATAATTTACTGTCGCTTTTTCCTAAGCATATATGGGTCCATCCTTCTAAAATTGCTATTAAACCTTCATGAAAACTGCGCACACCAAAGTCACCCCTAGAGATTCCATTCAATACCGCCGCGGACCAGTCTGACGTAAGCCGTCAATGCTCAGCTTACTACAAACAACCGTATTCCGTAAAGTCAAGCAAAAAGCAAGCCAGCCAGTAAGAGAGGGACCGCGGTGCGAGTACGTCGCGTCACTTGCCGTACTCACAAGCCGGCCTTTATTATCAGTCGCTTATTCATTCAACTCAAATGTGAAATTCAAAACCAAAAAACAATTCGTATCGAAAGTGTTGTGAATATTAAAATCAACCAATTAGTTTATTGTTATGTGTCATATTATCGTGTAGTGCTTGTCAGCAGTAAGTTGTCTTACATGATAAGGCGGATAAGTGGAAATCGCTATGACAACGTCGTCGGTCCTCGAAGGTTTCTTTTGGCTGGATAACATAATTTATTTCTCTTTGATGCCAACGATTGGCTGGTCGACTTGCTGTTAGTGTCATTTAATTGTAATCAATGACACGTAATATAGAGAATCGTTAACTTCTGAATACTTTGAGTATTTGTCATTCCTATTGAACAACGTTGATTCAATATTCGCAATTCGCGTTCCGAGACATGTTAGCCTTCATGTTACTTTTCTAGTGAACACAATGCATATATAGAAGGAATGCACTTACATTCATTCCCTGTATTTAACATGTAGGTAGGTAGGAAATACCTAGTTTCTTACATACAAAATTGCATAAGAATATATAAAACATTTAAATTATATAATTGATGCTTAATATAATAATCAATGAATAAATTTAAATAAATTAATTAAATACTATTATTAAATATCAACATTTTTTCACTTTTTTAAATTCTTAAATTTTTTAATAGGTTCTTATTTTCCATAAATCTAAATAAACAAAAAAAAATGCTATTATTATTTTGCTTAATATATCTGCATTTTTCCTGCATGAATCATAAACGAAACGGCTCCATTAAAGATCAAAGTAACATCATGGCCACAATTGTGACTAACTTATCACTTCCGTACTGATAACGAATTTTAACAGAAGAATATTGGAAACCTCTGTTATCACGATATAGATTGGTGTCTTAACTTGTAATCTTGAGATTAAATCAAAATGTGGTATAAATGTTTCTCGCCCGAACTGCAGCTCCATGCTATCTGCATTTCCCGGTGCATTAGCTCTGTTTAGTAGGTATTTTATTCTACAATTTAACTATTCAATGAACTCTGGATATGCTTGAATGGAGATCGCAAATCGTTATGACCGAGGCTCTCAGGGTTCTCGAACCCGTCTTTTTGTCCTTAGTAGACATCTACGATGACTTGGCTTGGAAATAAAAAAAAAGACTTAAAATATTGCGTTATTAATTTTCTAAAAGAAAATATGTATGTATGTACATACCAAAATTACTTGAAATTCAATTAGAAACAAAAGAAGCATTAAAAATATGGCTATGTTTAGTTCTTATTTGAGTTTCATAAACACAGACGTCACGGGGTGTACGTGATGACGTGACTGATGGATATTTATCGATTTTTAGATGGGTATATTTAGATTTTTACAATAAGATATGAGAGAAAATATGATGCCTGAATAGGCAAAAAAAAAACTTAACATCTCTATTAGTACCTATTATATTTTATCCACAATAATGCATTCATTCAAATCAATACGTGAAATCATTGAAACAACAATTTATTTTGCTATCATTATAATTAGTGTCGTTAAAGGATTGTTTAAAAGTAACTTTTGCCCTTTGAAGCTTTCTCAGTACCAAATTTCATGAATTTCACTGAATGAATTAATATATATCACTTACACGCACAGTGCTTAATGTTACTAAAGTTGTTGTTTTATCGTGTATCCTTTGTCGCTTCCGCTGTGTGTTGGTAGCAAGCTTTTGATAACAAGACAAAGCTCCGATATTAACAATGTTCGAACAATGAGGAGGGAATAAATTGTCTATTGACCAATGGCTTCCATCAATACGTAAGGGCAACTAGAGGATTCAGTATTACGTTTTTATTCAAATGTTCCTTTATATCAGATATCAGTTATGTAAGGAACCATCACCACGCCTTCCTCCCATAAATATCTTCGTTCGCATACATGTCATAAGGAAATTTTGGAACTATTTCTCTAGCACATTTAGTCAGAATTTTTCTTAATGTACTTGAGCATCTATACCTATCAATATATTATATCAGTATTCTCATTGTTCATATTTGTAAATGTCATACAATTAACATAAACTCTTCTTGCATCGTTATTATTCATTTGGTTGAGGGTCGTGACCACAGACACAGTATGCATTCTTCCTCAAAACATTTGATACGCAAAATCGTATTAAAGCTTTTTGACTTTTGTCCATGACTGTTTAAAATGGCGTTGCAGGCATTGGTGTGAACAACCTAGGACAAGTTGATACGCATCAACGACCCCTTTGTTTTTAATATTCTTTCAAATTTTGATTTGACCCTAAGTACTAGAAATAGTTTATAGAATACCTACTAAAAATACCACTTACTTTGGCGTTATGTTTATTGACTAGTTTTTGTTCGAGGCTTCTTCTCTTCATACCATTTAACATCACAATAGGTTTATTGAGTGATTTATCCGTGAAAACAATGTCCATTTCTCATTTCTAACATTAATTAGTTGCAATAGTTGCAATAGCATAAAATTCATTGACTAACTATTATCCATGATCATAATAATCTATAATTATATTTGAAGAGATAGGAAAATATACATTGTAATCCTAAAACATTCTCACTTCGGGAATTTACAATTTGCTACAAGTTGCTCAGGGCCAATTAATAAGTGAAAACTGTAAAAATATGCGGGTATAATATAGACAGTCGCAATAGAAAATAGTCTAACTGCCATTGTCCAGCTAGAGATACAGCCCTTCTTATGATTCGTTTAGTAAATAAAACTTAACCAGTACTGAGCAGTGACTGTGAAAATGAACCGGGAAGCTATGTAGATATCGATTACCGCGAATTGTCCTTCGACAACTCAATTGGTTGCCGTTGCAAATCAAACAATCATGAGTTGTCACTTTATTTGTAAAACAAACTGAGTGCTGCCTATGACACTTGGATAGAGTAGCGCTAAAAGTCGTTGTTACAACGTCGTTCATTTATATTTACATGAGAATTAGTATTATTCTTAGAAAAATCTCACTTTTCCTCTTATTTGTTGGATTATATTTAATTAGTATTTCCTCAAAATAATGGATGTCTCCAAATCTTGGACATTTTCACCTCTCGTTAAGTATATGGCACGTCTACTTATAAGTTTATTTTAACATGTAACGATTCAGTAAACACCGTTAGACCGTTACAAATGTGTTTAGACTTGGTTTGCTTGTCAAAAATATAGGTGTAACGAACGATAACCTTGTCAGTGACGTGCAGAAAGATAACATTGTACCTAGGTGGCTAGTATACGTGTGAGTTGTTGACACAGTGCCAAATAGCGGCGCCCGCGGCTATCTTCAGTCGAGTGTGCTCCTTAGCGGGAAGTGTATGGCGCGCGATGTGTTTTCATGTTCGGCTGCTGTGCGGCGCGCTCTGGTGGCCGGTGTTGGTGCGTATTGCACGCGCTACGCGCTCCTACGACGACGGCTATGAACAGGTGCGTCTGCGATGCATCCATCAGCCACTATCACCGCTACATTCCTCATTGCCAGCGGCCCCCGAGGATAGCACTATCTCACTGTACAATTAAACTCGATGTCGTGTCGCTTACCTGCTCTGATTTAGCACTTTCGTTGGACTCCCTTCAACTCTGATCGCCGGCGACGTTCAGTCATTTCGTTTCTTCCACATATGTTTGCTTTAAATATTATTTTGCCGTTTTTAATATTTAATCACCTACTTACATGTATGTGGCTTGTAGGTACAGTCGATCTCCAGCTTCACTAAATTGCGTGGCTAAACCTCGCGGTGTTTATGCTAGTGTGATGTGTGGCCGTGTGTTGGCATTTGTGGAGTAATGTTCATCAAGGCCGGACCGGGAGCCGCCGACCAAGAGCGCCGTGGCTCTGTCTCTAATTGGTTCTCGTCGTTGAGACGTGGCGGGAGACGCAAGCGGGAGGATAACGCAGTACCGACAAATTACGGTTCACTAGGGAGGAGGAAGGATGGTGCGCAGACTCGGGGCAAAACCAGGTCCGCCTGGGACCTCACCACTGTCGCTAAACTGGTTTGTATACAACACTTTTAAAGATAAATCGTTACCTATGAAAGGCGTACGGCCGATTTGCACATTCATGTTGGAGACCGTTTGGCTCCAATCCAAATTTTCTGGATCGATCACGCTCTTTGAGCCTGCGTAGCGGTATGATGACTGAACTACTGTTATGATATTTTTTTAATCAACAGAAATTGGCTTTTTTTTTTAGTTTAGATGTTATCCTCGCTGTCAATGTTAGTATAATTTAGAAACGCATTTCTATTGATAATATTAGTATAATGTGAATATTTATGAGTCATACGTAGCTTACGTTTTCACAACTGTCCGTTTCAACAATAATAAAATTTGTCATTGTCATTGTCTTAATTTTACATTTAGAGAAATTGTTATTAACGTACGAAAAATAGTTATAACTACTTATCGATGATAACATTTATTATCTATACGATCATAGTATATCAAATATTGATTTATTGGACACCATTTAAAAGCAGTGTCAGTGTAACAAGACGTTGTTTTGATAACTCCAGAAAAATATATTAAATAAATTGTTTATCCATACATACGAGCATAAGAATTGTGATCACAGGTTAGTTAAACATCTGAAGAACACTGAGTGAAAAAATTTCAAAAACAAACCATAACGACTTGATAGACTTGATAAAAGATAAGTTCCAGTCAGATTTACAAATTACATTAGAAAAATCAGAAATTAACAAAATACATTGTATTGGTAAGAAAGCGGCAAATAATGGAAAAATAAGACCTATTTTGATATCTTTTGCAAATGAATGGAAGAAGATAGAAATAGGAAAAGATAAGAAACATTTTAAGGGTGTATATGTAATGGATGATTATCCCAAGGCAATATTAAATAAAAGAAAGGAACTTCAAGAACAATTGGAAGCAGAAAGAAAAAAAGGAAATCAAGCGTAGGTATATAAAATATGATAAAATTATAGTAAAGAAAACAGAAGAACGCAAGGATAATAGAAAAAGAATGCAGTCTGCATCACCTGAACAGAATAATCAACAAAAGAAATATTCTTGGAATCCTTCGAAGAATAGCAGAACTAACGCTTTTGACATAATGAGGAATAGATCAAACTCATTAAATTTAGCGTCATCATCAGAAAATATAATATAGGAAATAGACGCCAACAACTGGAAACCAACACAAAACAGCAAAAGTAATGTAATAAAATACCACCCCAAGCCGGTTAGTCGCTGTGGGGTTAACGACTATCACCTTCTAAATTTCACAAAATGAATTGATTAAAAATAAACCAACTAAAAATAGGTTTCATATTGCAATCTTCAATGTTAGAACACTCAGAACTGAAGAATCATTAATACGGTTAGAAGAAGCTATACATAATATAAAATTACATATTATTGGATTAAGTGAAGTAAGAAGAATTGGAGCGGAAATCTTGGATAGAAAGGATCAGGTTTTTTTTTATTATAAAGAGAAACAAGGGGTTTGTTTGGGGTTGGATTCCTAGTGAAAAATGAGCTACGAAACCAAATTGAAGAATTTAAAGGTATTACAGAGAGAGTGTTAAATATAACTATTCCGGTTTATAAAGATAAAAGTGGTCAATAATTCAAATCTATGCGCCAACAGATTTAGCTAGACAAATAGAGAAAGATTCCTTCTACGAGGGCGGCACTGAAAATTTCGGGAATCAAGGAAAATGATACAACATCATTAGTGGAAAAGATATTTATTGTTTTTCGAAGTATTCTCCTTGAAACTTGACACATTTTTCAATTCGATGGAACCAATTATTAAAGCATTTATTCCATTCTAAAGTTGGGGTATTCAAAATAGCCGTTTTGTAGGCGTCTACAGCTTCTTCAGGTGACGAAAATCGTTGACCACGCAATTTGTTCTTAATTTTGGGGAAAGTATAAAAATCATTCGGGCTTAGGTCAGGGCTGTACGGCGGATGGTCTAATGTATTCTTGCTCCAAAAACTATTTTGTTCTGTGGGCGGTATCAGAGCTCGCATTGTCGTGATGAAGTGTGCTTAATATAAAGTTAAAGGATAGAATTAAACTCTCAGTAATTAAAGAAAAAACAAAAAGAATAAATGATATCGTAAAACAGCAAAAATTTGCATTGAAGTGGACACATGATCAGACAAAGCGTGAGTAAATGGACCAAAGACATCGTAGAATGGTACCCGAGAGGATCATTACGGAAAAGAGAAAGACCTTATCTCAGATGGACAGATGACCTGGACAAGACCACAAACGGAGTGTGGCAAAAAACGGCAACGGACCGCACTGAGTGGAAAACTTTGAAAGAGGCCTATGTCGCAAGACAAGTTGGAGTTGTTGCTGATAAATAACATATTCTGCTTTTTTTTTCTTGTTAACTAACTACAGCAATAAAGGCTATTTTTATTTATTTATTTATTATTTAAAAGCAACACTTGAGATATACATAGATTATGAGATATAATATAACTGTAGTAAGCTACGTATAAAACGTTTTATCATTTATCATCGTCTACCTGTCGCTGTCACCTCTATTATTGGAATCACATTATTTATACTGTCATTTGAATGAACTTTTAACAAGTAATTATAGAATGTCTCGTTTGCTGTAAAATGACATTGCAATTATATTATTGCTAGTAATCTTCTTGTATATGAAAACGGGTCTGCAAAACCTACAACTTTAGAACATATGGGACCAATCGAAAATCCATGTCAATATTTTAAGAGTTAGGCTGGGGGAGTCAGCCTGTATGAACATTGTAATAGTATTACGTTCGTCCATATATAAGCATTATGTATTTTACTGATCCCCATGTTTATACAGATAAAAACATGTTGGGGTGTACACTAAAAGCTCCGTATGTTTCCGTTCTATTTAATATTGTTCATTTTCACTACTGTTTCCAATCCTATTGTTTTTGTTTCGATTTAAAGAATGAATTTCTTGAAATGAAATTTAGTCTTATAAATTTAAACATTTAAATTTGATTAATTCTATAAAAAGTTGCAATTATATTCTACTAGCTTTTTTTCGCGACTTCGTCCGCGCCCCTTCTCTTAGGCTTTAAAACATTTATTCAATCTTTATTGTTCGTATATTTTTATCAAGCATTGAATTTCATGTTGACAGTACTTTTTTCTGGATGAAAAGGACATAGAAAAAGTCCTTTTCTATGTCCTTTTCTGTATGCAAAATTTCACGGTGGTGGGTTGATTAGATAAAGCGTGAATGCGTAACAAACAAATAAAAAAACTCACTTTCGCATTTATAATATTAGTTAGGATTTTATTATTATGTAAATATGTTAAATTTTTCACTATAAGTCATTCAAGCAAGATTATAAGTATTTACTGAATATTGTCTTCAGCTCCTATTTCGTGCCAACCAACTACATTCCCTCGACGTGACCGTCGACCTTGATCACATCACATGGCTATTACTTCAATCAAATTTCAAATTTGATTTCAGAGAGGCTCCTAGATTATAAACCCAACGAATAAACTATTATTGTCTAGCTAGCTGAAGTTACGAGCCTTTAGATTGTTTTCGATTATCAAAAAAAAATTCATAAGTAACATTTTAACGTAGTAGGTTTTTCGACAAAGCAGTATTAATTCCTAACGAGCCGTCAAATCAGCTGTAGTTCGAATTATCTATAACGGATTTATGCAAGTACATTTTGTAGATTGAACTCTGTTACCACAGACATGGAACGGCCAGGTAAAGTTCGGTGAGTGAACCGTCTAAACAGAAAATACCCACAACAGAACTTCGCGTCAGTCAATGTCAAAAGTATACTGGATATACGTATTTATAGTCTAGATATAGTGTTACCATTGCGGTAATAGTATTTCGCTGGCGAAACCCAATTTGCTCCCAAAGGATTTGAAATCTATTACTAATGAAGTAGTTCACGCATTGTCCACGGTGTGACATCATTGAGCAAACGTTAGCATAACTAACATTGTTAGTGTCTGCGCGACCCAATAAACTGTGCAGAACATTCACAGCTGAAAAACAATAGACTTAATACACGTGTAACGTAAATTTTAACAAATATGTATCATATTCAATTATGTGTGCTGATACATTTACAATACCTTGGGCAATATCTATTGATATTTTCCTCGTGGGTTTGGTTTTCTATAAGCCTTAAATCAATTGAAGATAATATAGGTCATTACTTCTACATGTCTTTACTTCTCTAGCTAGACAGTAATCATTACATCTATATTTTACATCGATATTTTGTTTAAGTTTTGTCAGTGAGAATTAATACAAGAAATTATTGTGGCTATAATGTAGTCTATGTTACAATATAATTAATCATTAGAATTAGCCAGAAAAGGCTAAAAGTAGAAAACTATTATTAAGGCAAAAAAGGTAATGTTTGCTAATGTTCTTATCAACGCAAGTTCATACGATGCTTCCAATAAACGCGTCCGGTCAGCACTTGTACTTACTGGCTGTACACTTTACAGCTAAAAGGAAATAATATTTGGAGTCCAAACATTGAACTAAGAGATATAAGTTGCGTGCAGATTTGTTTGTTTAATTATCACACTGAGAAGCATCATATTATTACTAAAGCAAACTTCTTGCAGTGCATATGTAGATGTGTTCATTGTTCAAGAAACCATTTTTGTTTGGTGCCTAGTCGACGATGTTCGGTTACTTGTTTGCATGAAAGTATTTCCGCATTGAATTCAGTGTTATGACGTGAGTCACCGATGCGGACGTTTTCAATATACATATAAGAAATAATAAGTAATAAAATTTTAATATTAAATACGGTACCACTAAAATATAAATTTATATGATTACAAAAAAAAAAGGAAATTAACTCGATATTAATTGTATTAAGTAAACAGCAAATGCATGTGTAATTGTTTAGTCGAGTCCCTGTTATTCGCTTTAAGGAAAACCTTAGTTTTCAAACTTGTTTGAGCATTGTAGTCTGATTCATTTAGCTCTATATATGAAAGGAGTAATATTACAAATGCATTGACGTACATACGAGTATACTCATGTACCGTGACTTGTTGGGACTTGGGATAAAAGCGGCACACAAAACATTCGACCGTGCGTGACGTGACGCCTTGCGTTTACATTTTTCCTTTCAGTGTTGTGCATTTTACAAGTGAATTGAATCTGGCGTTTTATAGCTTTAAATGCAAAATTTCATAAGGTGTACTTGAAAAGAACTGCATTCGCAGCTGGTTATTTTTTTCAAAATTACCCTATTTCTTTTAGTCCGAGAACCTCAACAGCGACAACAGAATTTCGAGCGAGCATGAAGCGCTCAGCATTACAAACAAAACTTACATGTTAACTTGCGCACTAACTTACAAACAAAACGAACTTTGGTTAAGTAAGTCTCACTAGACTATTTGTACTGTTGGTGAGTCGAGTAACTGGGAGCAAAAACGATCCCCAAGTTAGGAGGTTGCGATCAGCAAATCGCGCGTCGAAGGTATAGGGAGCAAGGCAAAATAAGTACGTCAATTAATTTAACATTTCGATAAGTGAAGTAATAAGTGATAGTGAACAACCCGTTGACAGGGTGGTCTTTGGTGGGTGTAGACCGAAAGATGTTGAGAATTGATTGTGTATGTTAATGCAATTTAGACAACCAGATCGTTGAGGATTCTGCGGTAGTCGTGTTGATGGTATAAATAATCACTTTCTCTTATAAGTCTTGCGTATTTTGTGTGTCAAATTATTTTATAAATAGTCTTTTCTCAAAATATGTATTATTATGCTTTCCTAAAACCACAACAAATGACATAAATTAAAAAACATGCTATTGCAAAGTAAATGTTTGCTACCCTGACGTCATTGTTCAAAATATACTTACATAAACTGGAATTTCTAAAACTTTATCAAACCAAAAATATGCTCATCGTAATAATAATCGTAATCAAGACTTTCTAGAACCAAATCAAGTTTTGTAACCAACATAATTTGATTGCGTTTTTGTGTGACATTAAAAGACCTATGACATCTGAATTGCGTTTGGCTTAGTTTCTCGCGATTTTATTATTAAACCACTATTTTGAAATTTGTTTCACTTTAGTTTCATTTAGTAGGAGTAGTAGGAGTCTATTAATGACTACATTAGGTATATTTCTGGAGTTAACGATTCACATTGCCCTTGTATCACTAGACTGCTAATGGGGTTTATTAGCCTATGCGTGCCATTCTCGAGTCATGCGCCATCTACCTTTTGTCACACATTCGCTAATTTTCTCGTGATCTACTTTACGACATCTGTTACATTACTATTTTATTCGATACTAAATGTGTAATGAGAAATATGAAGTTTACGATAAAAACATTGTCATACAAAACTTTTGTGCGCATTATGTCCATATTTATTGTTTAGTTAGAGGCTGTTTTGTTTTGATCATAATTATTATGTTGATAATGTTGTGTAAGTATTTCTGTTCGCTTTCCAAAGACGCCGGAGAATCTAAATGAAGCACTTCTATCAATATTCACCGTACGATTTGTGTTTAAGTAAGTAGGTAGTCCTGGAATAGCATCCGTTAAGATGGGAAGGGGTGTCTTGACCTTGTCGGGGGTGGAGGGGCAGAGGTAAAGTGCACGCAGCACGGTCACTGACTTGCTCGACTGGTTTTAACTTACATTGCATTATGATTTGCTTCACTCGATCAACAGTCGTTTATCGAAGGCAAGCCCCTTTCGCTTGTATGCTTTTGTTAGATCAAATACTGCAAAATTTTCTATTGATTTGGTTAAAATAAATAAATAATAGGAAGTGTCGACTTATCCCATTAGTTACGAGGGCGGCACTGAAAATTTCGGGAAACAAGGAAGTGATACAACATTATTAGTGGAAAAGATATTTATTGTTTTTCGAAGTATTCTCCTTGAAACTTGACACATTTTTCCATTCGATGGAACCAATTATTAAAGCATTTATTCCATTCTGAAGTTGGGGTATACAAAATAGCCGTTTTGTAGGCGTCTACAACTTCTTCAGGTGACAAAAATCGTTGACCACGCAATTTGTTCTTAATTTTGGGGAAAGTATAAAAATCATTCGGGCTTAGGGCAGGGCTGTACGGCGGATGGTCTAAAAATTCAATGTTTTCTTGCTCCAAAAATTCTTTTGTTCTGTGCGCGGTATGAGAGCTCGCATTGTCGTGATGGAGGATGATGCGGCGGTTGCAGTTCTCTTTACGGAGTTCAGAGACGACCTGCGGCCAACAAATGCTAGCATACCATTCTTCATTGACCGTTCTTTGTCCCTCAAGAGGAATAGTCGTAGCCGGTTTTAGAGACAAACGTGGCCACCATTTTTTTTGCAACGCTCCGTGAACGACCAACTTTTGTTGGCCTCAACTCATTTTCGAACACCCAAACTTGTGAATGGTTTTTTGTTTTGGGTTCGTATGCGTATATCCAGGATTCGTCACCTGATACGACGCTGTATACAGCATTTGAAGATCCTCCGTGGAATCTCTCGAGAGTTCTGACGCACCAAGTAACGCGAGCTGAATGCGGGATCCATCGGGAAAACAACTTTTTTACACCTAATTGTTCATGTAAGACTATTGGTATTTGACTCATGCCAATGTCTAAAGTTGCCTGAATTTCGCGATATGTCACATGTCGATCTTCCTCAATCAGCTTACGCACGGCATCAACGTTATCTTGGGTGACTGCAGTTTTTGGGCGACAAGACCTTATGACAAGACCGCGTTCTTTTTAAAAAATAAATAAATGGTATTCGATTAATGAAACCAAGGAGTTTTCGATTATAAAGACTATTATGCCAGGAACAATGGAAATATTCCAATCCCGATACTTTTAGTGCAGCCCTCTTACGGTATTATTGAGATCTAGTATTCCAAACACATTTTGTAATGTAATATTTAAACGCATTTCAACATTGTTAACGGACTGCTAATTTAAATTGTCTTTAAAAGCTATGTAATGTAAATGTTTTAAGTATTAATTGTGGTTTTTGTCTAAATACCTTAGCTAATTACCAACTGTTGCTGTCAATGCGACGTCTTTGTTTGTGTTAAGTGATTACCTGTGTACCTAACTAACAAATAGCCCCATTGACAGGCTAAAAGTTTTTTTTTTACTTATATAGTCCAATATTTTCAATACTTTTTCAAGACACGAGTTCCTGGAATTCCTCATTCCAAGAAGTCATAAAGTACCGTTTGTCACAGTAATAACGGTGACCTGTATGTAGACGTAACCAGTGGTCCTACTGACACCAAATGTACTATAGCTAAATTTAATTCTCGTAAAGACGTCATTGCATTATATTATGAAAATGACTTAGATTCGAGCCGTGACAAATTGATTTAAGTGTCTCGGCGCGATCATAAAATCCCCTACCGATTCTAATTCGGAAGATTCAAATAAGAAATAAAAATTCAAATTTTCCTGTTCCATATCTTTTGTATAATGTAATACAGCTGTTTCCGTAAGAGAAGTGATAACGCGTTTTACATCACAAGGCTATTGAGATTTAGGAAAACGAAAGATGCTATCACTGCGACATTAACACCAGTTCCGTGTCTAACAGCTCTCACATTTACAGGAAATACAGTAACCGGAAGGCAGGTCATTTCTCTATTCTCTTGCACATGAAAATGTCAACCTCTAATTTGGTTATAAGTGGAATAAAATTTAAGCAACGCATACATTATGTAAGTGATGCGACGGACATTCTCATCGGCAATGTCGCATAAAGTAATGAATAAATCCTATTGTTAACATTACAAATAGCGAAAGTTTGTATGTGTGGTTTTGAATAACGATAAAACTGCTGATCATATTTGGATGAAATTTGGCACACAGATAGTTTACTACCTGAATTAACATATAGGATACTTTTTATCCTAAAAATAAAATGTTAGGGTCCCGTGGGATCGTCTAAAAATATTAAAAATTCGGCACCACCGTCGCGTCGTCACAGCGATAAAGATGTCGAGCGATATATTTTAATTTTTCATTGCGTACAATGTCGCGGGCACAGCTAGCAATTATTTAAGTTGAGGTCATGTCCTAATGAGAGAAAACGTGTGTATCAAGCATCTACAGACGACAAAAGGAAGCCATTGGAAAGATAATATCAACAAATTTATATGTAATACTCTTCTATAACTACTAAAACATACTTTTTAATGATCATTATGTTAAGACATTTAATATTTCGATTACAAGTAACCAAAAGCAATTTGACTCTTAATAAGTTTAAGTTTAACAGTTTTTCTTTTTAAAATGAAAAGTATACATAAGCATTTAATGCATGGGACAAAATACTTTTAGTCCACGAGTGCTTCAGAAAGCTTGTGAGCTCCCGTGGGACTCGTTATTCTCTAATGGCTTCCCGCTAAAGACATAATTGCCTCTACATTATGGAAGCATATTTGCTTGCAAACTATAATTGATTACTCCCTTTTTTGTACATTATATATCAGACTTTATACGGGTAAAAAATCAGGGCACATGAACTTTTGACCGCACCCCCATTTATCACGTCACTGACATAGCTTTTCCTCTCTGACTCGCGTAAAGTTTCATTTTCCTTATTAAATGATTTCATATCTTTATTATCGATCTTTTTTATTTTGCCTTTTTTCGATTCTGTACGTTTATTCTGCATTGAGTTTTGCTACTTGGAAAAGTCTTAATATAATCTTTTCTATCACATAAAAGTTTTGCTATAATACTGTCTAAATTACGCTTCATCACTATTTAGTGCTCTTTTCTGTTTGTTCTGTAAAATAGGTATTAGGGAAAGTTTGTTTTATCTTGTTTTGTATAACATTTTTATCTTTTTATCCTTTAGTCTTTTTATAGTTGAATCGTTATAATCATACAGAAATAGGAATAAATAATTATTGTACTAAAACGTATTTTATAGTATGGCTGCAAAAATAAATATACGTTCGTCTAGTCTAGTTACTATTATAAATCAGTTCCAGTTGATATTAAAGATGAAAGTTTCACGGTCAGGGTCAGGTCGAAAACCGACAGCGTTTACACATATGCCCAACCATATGGCTCCTTTATCGTAAGTACGAACCACTTCAGAACAAACATTTAAAATAAAACAGACGAATTTATCTTTTTCACTTTTTGTTTGCTTTTCGTTTACAATAGTTTACTAAGGAAAGTCTAGGTTAGATTTTCTAGATTAAGTTTCATAATAATTATTATAACATAACGTGTTAACTCGACTGAGTCATAATTACCGAGTTCTCGTTTTAAACAATGTAGTCAAAGATTCTGCTTAATTTCTCATATTATACACAGTTATTATACACTTGTGATATTATTGAGAGAATTTCGCAACTCGAATGCAACAGTGTACTTGTTTGATATAACATATTTAATTTCAATACACATTGTCCTCTGTTGGTTTAAAGTCTATTAGGTAGTAGTAAATTGTCCAGGTCAAATGGAAAATTATCATAGTTCTTGTCGTTGTTTGTTAGGTTTCTCACAATGCGCCTCGTGAGAAATTCTAAAACAATCACATTATTAAAATTAAAATGTAGGTTTCGAGATTGCTTTATTTCCTTTCTAACTGTTACGATACGAACTCTGCCACGATTCTATTGTTTACATTTTATTTTTACACGTTCGCCGCCTATATAATATCTGTTATATTAGTTCCCCGAATGTATAAGAGCGGTGTTGGAATGTCTGCTTTAATTTAATTGGTGTATCGAATCTTAATTAGCCGTTGTCAATGGCGTTGTTGAAATTGGTGGGGGCGTTGGCCGACGAACTTTGCATGCAATATTTGCGGTGCTCCGCCGCTCCCATACGAACTGTCTCATTAGTTGCCTCGGCGAATTTATTTTTTGCTCTTGCAAGCCTGTTCTGTTTAACCCCCCACAGTGCTGGCGGACATAGCACTCGTTTTATTTGTTGTAGGTAGGAAGTTATGCTCGAACATTAATTGAAATGAATTGTCTCATCAATTTTGCGTTTTCGCTGGATTAAGTATTTCTCATAGTTTTTTAATTAAAGAGTTATTCATTCTGACGGAGTTATTGTTACTTGATTAGTTAGAATTGTGGGAACATATAGATATTGAAGTCACCTATGTAAAACTAGGTAAAAAGACTGGATTTTTTGGATTTTAATTGAAGAATTAACCAAAAAATTCATATTAAAGATAGAATAATGTATTAAACTTTAAATGATCTTTAAATATGTGGAATATATGTTAGAAGTTATTTTAGTTTATGATAATAACAAAAGAGGTTAACCTAAATGTTACATTCTTGTCTGTCATCGAAAGTGTGAAAGGGTTTTGCGTGGCGCTTAAATTTCTCCTAATGTTCGTTGCGTTCTCTCTTTTGGACGGATGCCAGATTTAAAATCGGTCTTAATTCACAAGCTGTTTGCGCAGAGCCTGCGTACTGGAGTAAAAACTGCTATATGAAACACAGGGCCGGATATGTAAAACCCATTTTGTGTGCTGCCTTTGCCTCAAGCTTTAAATGTGGAGTTTATTTTGCCTTTATGTTTTTTCGTTATTTTCCTTTGTTTCATGTTCTGTTTTTATTAATATTATAGTCTATTTTATCATTAATATTTATGTTTTAAAAATAACTGCTAAATGATAAATTGACGATACAAAATATCCGCTTCCTGGCAGATAATGTAGGGATTTTTATGTGACTAATATGTATTATTCGTTAGTTGTGACTTAACTGTTAAATACTCCTAATATATATATTTAATTTGTTTTTACTTCTTTTCAGGTATGTTTTTGAATGCTGAGTGTGAATAAGTATTAGTTGGTAAACAGGTATTTCCTTAAATTAACTTTACTTGCCGGTTTTTTTTAATTTATCCAAGTTATTTGATCGAAGCAGTGAGCTTGTGTCGTTCCGAGAATGCGGTCGGTGGCAGTAACATTCGAGGTCGCAGGGGTCACAAATGATGCTCGAATATTAATCACTATATTGTTAACGGCGTTTATTCAATCTCACTGCCTATATAATATTTAATTGTATACGTAAGCGTCTAATATTTGGCATATACTTTTAACTTTTATTGCGGTTCTTTAATCTATAGTTACATGGAAATTTTAATCTCTAAATATTGAGAAACTTGACAAACATATATTTCAGTTTACGCTTGTCAAAAAAATAACTTATTTTTCAGTATTTCGGTCTCACATAAGAGAAACCATTCCATTGCCTCTGTTCCTAACAATATACCTACTCACCCTGTTAAATCTCAGTTACTTTATTCTTGCTTTAATAGCAACTTTACTGTTAGCGATGGATCGCGACCATTTGATTTACGACTTGAAGTTTTGAGTTATACAAAACTTACCGTACGTAAGTGCATTGGACTTGTTATTGCATTGTAAAGCGCATTATGATTCGATTTTTATTGTAAAAGGTCAGAAGGTAACGAAACTATTAACATGCAAATTGCTTTTAAAAACGATTTACAATTTTCTTAGTATTAGGAAATTGCAGGATTTGTATTTCAAATTAATGAAAAACAAAATGTTAATACTCAGGTATATATGTAAAGTAATTGTTGTTTTGAGGTACAATCGGATTACTTCAGTAATTTTGTCAAGTTAAAATTTTTAGAAATATTAGTACGAGTAGGTATATAATGTGTTATCCAATCGAAATAATAATTTAAGCAAATGAGTAAGTATTGGGTAATGAAGATAATATTTTTCAATTGATCACTTGAAACATAAATAACACAATGTTTAATCTGTTCGCTTGCGTCATATTATAGCTTTTTGCGACACTTGGTATGCAATATGCCTTTTAAACTCAGGCAATGCCTTGGAGTTACCTGAAGGTCAGCGTGTTCTCAATCAAGCGATGATGTGGTCTTCTAGGAAATTTTTGAGGAATTACTACATAAACTTAATATAACTTTGTCCGCCTTATTTCTTACTTGCTTTCCTTTGGCACATAAAGTTTTAATGTAAATAATCAAACTTAGTTTTATAGTTGCGGGAGTTTGCAGTTGTTATTGCAGTATAAAATTCTTTGAATACATGGAATACTTGAAACATGGTCTCTTGGAACTAAAAACAAGGTTCAAGCATCTAAGATTTTAGAAATAAATTGCATTAGGTAGTGCATAGAAATTTTCAGGATGTACTTATGAAAGTAGGAACATTGTGGTTCGACTATAGAAAAGAATATTTATTCTTTTCTATACTTAATTTTTAATTGAGTGATAAAATATTATTTATCTTGTCGATACATCTTTTTGACTTTCCCACAAATAGACTTACCAACTCATTTTGCCTTGTTTTATTTTTAGCTCATATTTACTATAGCCGTATCAGTCAGCCTTCGTTTTTACTAATCTTTTTTTTAATATTGCTATTTATGCTATTTAATTTTTGATAATTTTGTCCTTGCTGTTTTCACTTTGACACTTACACTTTGACAACTATACTGCCTATCTTGTCAAAACCACACTGCCTGCAATAGTATTTCTTTGTAATGTAACTTATGGCCATACATTATTAGAATATACATGTATATAGTGTTATATTTATATTTAGCAATTTAATTCTACGTTCGTTTCTATCAGTTTCCATCGCCGGGTACAGCCACCAATCTAGGATTTTCGAGGCCTTCGAGGTTTGGCAGGGCTTTACAACATACATAGCTTTCTAGGACACGATCTACTGGGGAACATTGTATTCCGTTTAGTACAGTTATTGAATATTGTTATTATCCTCACAAATTTCCTCCTAAAGTTGAAGTCCTACCGGTAAGAATTTGGTGCACGATAAACTAGTCTGAAATAAAGTAGTAGTAGTAGTAGTAGTACAATCAACCTTAATACATAAATTGACCAACATGTATCGTAATTAGTGCAAGCAATGCAAAATACGTTCTACAAATGTCAGTACTGAAGCATTTTTTACTGTCACTCATTTGTCGATAGTCTATACTATAAAGCATATTAATCGAATTATATTTTAATTATACTAATGGGTAAAATGTGTATGTGACTCTTTCTGACTGTCTGTTACCTTTTTATGCCTTAACTCCTCCACCGATTATCATGAAATTTCTCACATTGTCATGGATACAGAAAAGAACATAAGGTACCTTTCATCCAGAAAAATGTACTGTTCACGAGGTATCATAAAAAAATAAAAATCCAACGCCTAGCAAGACTATAACAGCAATAAAGATTTGAATAAATTATTTCTCATTTATTTTGCAAGCGTAATATTTTTTATTTTTCAACGCGGACGAAGTCGCGAGAACCAGGTAGTTTGCAATTTTATGTAGAAGTGCCCAAATACTTCAAATTTTATATCACTAGAAGCGATACGTTTTTAATGTTTCGACGAATATACCAGAGAAGAGTTGCGTAGTTTTCTTGGCAACGAAAACCCGAAACAAAACACTGTAAATGTACGTTTTGGTTGAAGCTATTTATTTTTTCATTGCAAGCGATGAAAAAAAATGAACAATTTGCTTGAATTTATTTCTATAGCCTTGCTGGCGGTGCTTCGGCGTACTACACCAGTTCATATTCATCCTCCTTTCACCAAAACTAATACCTACCATTACTTGAAATGTTCTTGGCCTCGTTTTCAAAGGATCGATTTAATTAATAATGTCTGTATCTATCAGGTTAACAAGTTTACAAGTTTTGAGGTAAATCTTACGAAAGATCACAGTTCATCCCAAAATGGCGGATCCAATAATAGCATAGTTGGCAGACATAGCGCCGCCGAACTCAAATATCAGTAGGGCACATAAAGTCTTACCCAAAATAATACATAGCTCAGTCTCTGGGGAAATATATCTTGGTTTCATCTACTACATAATGATAATTGCTATAATGATACTACATAATACATAATTTGTATCATCTATTTAATTAACTCTTGATGTATGTATTCTCTTTTATATACGTATTATTCTGTAAATAAACGATTAAAACACTAAATTAACACCGTCCCTGCGATTTTCACTATTTACATTCGTATTTTCATTTCTATCTTTCCATTTTATTATCAGTTTGTATTTAATTTTGATTATATTCTACATCTTCTTAGCAGATTACTTTTAGTGGTTTCAAAGTTATATCTAATTTAATCTATATAGGGATATAAGTTAAATGGCACATGTGCTGTGGCAAATGTTTGCTTTGTCGGAATGTTTGCCAACGTAATATAATGCGATGCGAGATGTTTGAAGGCGAATCACCTCGCTGCGCGGCCAGAACCGGATCGTTTTCAATGTCGTGGAAAATGAATGTATACCAACAATACACGTATGTGCAATTGATAACTATGCCAAAAATTTCAATGTCAAAATTTCTCCTTCTTGTTTCACTACGAATAATATTAACATTAACTAATAATTTGAAATTATATCCTTAGATTTCTAAATATTTTTTTTTATTCTTTCTTTTCATTCGTGTATTTTATTTTAAATAAGAATATCGCGAAGACTTATTTGGCTAATTTCAGTTTTAGAACATTAATTAGTTTTAGATTACTTACATTTGCATTGATTCGTCAGTAGAATAACTAAAAAAAATCAATATAATGCGTAAATTATAAGTTACCTTAGTCATGAATTTTCTTAGCTGATCACCGACTGACAGCTTAATATACGACATATCCAAAAAAATTATAACTAAGCTTTTTGTGTCGCCTTTTTTCCTTTTATTAATTACTAGGTCTCTTTTGAGAAAGTGCAATATGCTACTATAAAATTACGTTTGACGGAAATTTAAAAATATAAATATCGGTGCAAAGCTTTTCTCTTTCAATAACCACAGTCCATAATATTTGTATAACAGTTTCAAATGGACAGGTTAGAATACTTTAGTGAGCCCATTAGGGCAATGGACCGTCGTTAAAGGCATGAGTAATGACCTGGAACCTATTGTTAAGTGTACGCAATTCTATTTATAAGCAAGCATGTTCGTGTGTGTCACTCCCAAGTTGCATGAATTTTTAACCCAGATTGTCTCAAATGGGATTTTTTGTTTACGCATTCAGACAGGATACTAAGCACGTGTTTATAAACAATGATGTCGAAATGGTTCGCGAATGAGAGCTGGTTTGTTAGTTCACGTGTGGATAATAGCTCTCACGTTAAGAGACGTGTATGAAGGGATGTGTGTAGCGATTGTAACACCAAGTCTGGTTTTCGATCTACTTAACATGGCACACACGTATTCTTTTTTGTACCTTCGAAACCTTGAAACAGTGCCTACCTGACACGACGATATTACCTCTAAAAACTTTTTATTTCACATGTTAGTATTAGTAGAAGCAGGGCACACAGTGTTTCGTAGTCACACTCGTAAGTTGGGCAGAAGGTCTGGCGGCAATAACCACCTTTTTACTGAAGACCACCGTTAAATAAAAGCATTTGTGCTGTTGTATTTTGGCACGTGAGTAAGCGATGCCAGAGCCCATCCCCTCCTATAATAATCCCTTATCCTTAACCCAACTAAGGTCGGGCAACATACATATTTGCAGCATCATCAAATGGACCGTCCGTCCGTCTGACATTAATTTAATATTATTAAGACAAAGTTCTGACTACTGAGGCTGACCAGTTTACCAAAACATAATTAATTTAATATCTCTTATTTTAGGTGCTTTCTTTTAAAGTAGCAATTTATATTGTACAAAATGAGTTTAAATATTCTTGTCTCGTTCAAACAGAATTAGCAATGTAGTCTCTCTTGATTTAAACGATTTTAACGCACTTTCTGGTACTTTCAAAGATTTTATACAATCGCAACTCAGATCCTTGCGGATTTCACGGCGAAACCGACATTCGCGAATACACCACAGGGAAAGTGAATTAATAAGGGAAAGTCTCACAGGATCTTTCGTCATGCCGTGCACATATACACGGTCGCTTTTTACTTTTATATTCTACTTAACTAATAGAGCTGTTAATATAACAACAATACAATTGATGAAGAGATCCATTAACAAATGGATAATAAAATTGCAAATAAAGCTTTGCACTTCAAATTACATGATTGCTAACTACATCGTTGCTCTTAATATAGATTTATGGCTTCGCTCCCAAGATGATTGCCTTACTCTATCTATAGAATACTTTATGTAACCGCCCACGTTGCACCTTAAGAGGGATTAAATAGTACCAACAAGGCAACTTATTCTGTAGCGTATTCGCATCTACCCTTGTAATATAATTGCAATATCCATACTCACACCAGCATTACTTTCCGATTTTTCTCTACTGAACTAAACTCGCAAGTAACATGCATTAATTTTATTAATTTTATATCAGACTGATAAAATTTTATAAACCAAATACTGGCAAACCAAGTCCTGGCAAACAGTCTCGTCTTAAAGCTAAAAAGCAAGATATAAAAAAAGGCAAAATATGATAAGTTCAACCAATAAGTTTGTTACTCGTATAATTTTGTGGTATAAAAAATAGTTTATTTAACTTAGTGTGTCATTCCCGCAGACATTTACTGCTGTTTTAACATGTGGGTCACGTGTCTTGTCATTCCCCGGTTATCCCTCACGCGTTCCGTTTTGTTCACTTATGTTTACTCCCCGTACATTTAGTTCTTGAAATATATTATGGAGCTCTAGTTACACAACTACACAAAAAGATGTCGCCTCTGCACCACATTTCTCACATAATTTTATTTAGTCTCTAAGTAAATTCTGAGGATGCTTTCTAGTGATTTATTTTAATGTACGAGTATCATAATGTTTATGGACGTTAAAACGTTAAACACACCCGAAGCACTAAAGCACAGAGTCATGTTCATTCCACGCACATTCAAGTTCAAATTACTTTAATTAGTAACATATGGCCTCAGTTAACGTGTGTTCTAATAATATCTAAAACAGTATTTTAAATAAAACCTTATCTTCAAATAAAACATATTTCTAAACAGACATTAATTTATGTGGTGAAAACATCGATGGGTGAAAATAGGTTGACAAGTTTACTTATATGTAAAACACGGAATCAGTTTTCAATTGTTCTTCAATTTGTTTGATATAGAGTATGGGGTTCACACATGGTTCACATGATTGTCACACAAAATGACCTGTCAATTCGTATCGGCCATGTATGTATGTGGGCCCTTTCATTGTAAATTCTATTGATCGCAGCCTGTCTGCGGACACTGCTGACACGTGTAATTGTGCTATTATTAGTTTCTGGTTTCTGTGAATTGGCGTTGAATGAACTTTTGAAAAAATGAATACTGCCTACTATTCACTACTTTTTTATTAAGTATGTGGTGCGACGGCCTTGCATTATTATCTTGTTGAACCAATAGTTTTTTTTCTAATTTTTCTTAATAATAGGGACTGATATGAATTCGATTGAAAGATACAGTATCAGTTTCCCTAGTATGTATTTGAATTAAAATTTCATTCATAATTCATATTAAAAAGAGTTTAGTTAAGACGGCATTACGTATTTTAAATTTCAAAAACTTTGAAACCCCTTTCAATGTGCTAATGTGGTTTTCTGCAGAAGAAATAAAATGCTAAAGTGAAGAAATTAAATAATTTAGTCATTTATTTATACGCCTAATATTTTCTGGGCTTATTGATTGTTTCTTTGACTTTATATAAATACAAAACAATAAATAAAAATACTTTCGAATTTCTAATATCATTCTTTTACGTAACTCTTATTTTGCCATTTCAAACTTTTACCACACGCTTAATTTATTTAGTGATAATAATAATGGTATACGGCTTAGTTGATCATTATTTCACCGTTCATACGTTTTACGTAAAATGTTTGTTTTTATTTGTTTGTTTTAGTACATTATTTTTTAATAGTTTTCTTGAGTGTATATTGTATTTTATTTTATCCTCATTTGAATAACGGTCATATTGGGTTTGTTGCATGCGTTGTTTCTAATACTGTATTTTGTCCACGCGTCTGCTATTTTCTCAACGTATCGTCAGTCTACAGTTGTAACGTATATCGTAGACGAAAATTCCCATCCTATTTATACATCGTGTGACTTAATCGCCCCCCATTATTAGCTCGGGTCGCTTTGCATCCAAATGAGCCAAACCATAACAAATCACTGGGCTGTCTACACATTTAAGATCATTTTTCGGCTTAATTATGTTTTCTTTTATTTTACATTTGCTGTTACTCCGCGGCTTTGCCCGCCTAAATTTGATTTTTTTTACACAAACTTTGACACTTCTTTCTGCTGAATAATGCCAAGTATAAATAAAAAAATAAAAATGTCATTTCTATAAATATTCTATAAGTATATATTTTGAGTAAATATATAAGTAAATGAATTCTATTCTATTTATATTAAAATTCTATTCTATTATAATTTTAAATCTGTTATGGTATAAACGAATCTTGCAATTATTTTTTGTTTCAATATCGACAGCGACACGGTGATGCCCCCCTTCAGGGTTTTTCCGGATTCGTTAACAAATATAATATTGAGATTTAAACTGTAAACATTCTTCCATTAAATAAGCCTTTTCTACTACATTTATACACAGTATAAAGTATGTTGACGAAAGAAATTTTAAAATCGTTTCGCTTTTAACCCTATTTTAGAGATTACCTATTACCCATTATATTATAAACAATCATTTTTTTTCTATTTTATAATATGTTTTAGTATAAACAAATTGGAAAATACGGTCGCTTGCGAGACAATAGAATCTTTTTAATAGTTAAATGTGTTTGTATTACATAGCAACGAAAACAAAAAAAATGTATAAGAAATTTTAATAGTCGAGCTGTTTCTGAATATTTAGAATTTTGCTATACGTATTCTCATTCGAAAATATTTACTGAAGTGTGCTTTAAGCATTTCTGTTTTTATTTTTATTACAATGTATGTTTTATGTGAAAAAACACTTTTAGAAGAATTCCTCTGAACATTATTGAAATATTAATCAAGAACCATTATTATCAACACTGACAAATTAATGTGGATAACAACATCGCTGTATACTTTTTACAGTATATATTACTTAAGATAAAGGTTCATTAGAGGTTTTTCTCCATTGAAGAAACATCTTTTTCTCATTTTTATTTTCAACCCTTCACAGTTTGAGAAACCATTTCACTCTGCACGTCATTTTTCTACGCCTTACCACCCGCGTGCCATTTTCTTTCTAATGCAAAAACCCGTCTAGACAGACTCGTTAATAACACAAGGTTTTGTATGCTTTTCAATGTTTCGATAATTGAAACCAAGCGCTTTGGGTAATATCAACCTTACAGCCAGGATCGAAATAACAGTTTTACAATAAACATATAAATAGGTCAAAACAGGTTAAATCATGCGTTTTATGACAAAAGTTTTCCTAAGCCAATAATAATAGATTATAACGATGACAATAATGTCTTGATTTGATCTTTTATTAGTTATTGTATGTCGTAGTCATTATATAAAAATCACGTGTCCCATGACGTTCCTTCACGTTAATCTCTGAAACCGCCCATCCCGTTTCAATGAGATTATGTGAATTTGTATCGTTGGTTCCAGCTGGAATGATAGGAAATTTATAAAAATATGCAGAAGAAATTGAAAGGAGAAGCTTATATATTTATGAGACCGTTGAAGTTTCTATAAAAGTTAGCATAGCATAGGCATTTTTAAAGGATGTTTTATAGAAAAAATTCACGGTCACTCGAGGGAAGCTTCAGGCAACGACTATCAGTTTCTAAAATTAAAAGTCGATTATTGTTATTTAGTCCCCAACTAATTCAGCTAAAACTGTAATATCATTAAATGGCAGTTAAAGATTTTGTTGCGTCTATTTTTGTCGTCTAGACAAGAAAGGCCGACTTGAGGGAATAGCAAATCGCAAATTATGTCGACACGGCGCGCAACACGCAGACGGGCCCGCTGACTATTAAGGGACAGTGACTTTTCACTTTTATTGCGTTTTACAATTGAATTACAAGAAAAGTTGATTTTAATTAATCTCGCACTAGTCAAGAACCTGAAAGAACGATGCGTAAAGCCTGCGGCTGGATGGTCTGACTATTCTTTCCCGACAACTCGTTGAGTTTTAAGCTCGATTTATATACCTACGTACATTGTATAATCTTAATGGCATTTTAAAATGTCTTTAAATTCTAACGAAACCTATCTAATTGATTGGAAAGTTTGTTTTGTATATTATTATGTTTAAGTTAATAAGGATTTATTGAGAATCTCGCTTTGAATTAGTTTTTTTAATTGCCTGTTTATGATAATTTTATAACATAATTAATAGAAACGCTGCCAATCTCATTAGGAGAAACATTCACGCCTAGTATGAAATAGAGTTCGATATTATTTTAAACCTATGAAAGTCTATATTATGAATTATTTGTTATTTTAAATATGATATAAAAATATAGAACTGACTTGTAATTAGATTTTTCGTCATTTAATACGATGAATTTATAAGATCTAACGTACTTCATAAAATATTTTTTAAGATACCATAATAGATATCTATACGTAAAGTCGGCAGGTAGGTTGACGTGACAGACCACTCGACGGTAGGTAGCTACCGTCATCTACTCGACGCCAGTCAGAATATGGTGTGTCTAACAAAGTGCACTATTACCGAACAAAACAGTGAATTTTCTAATACCGAATGACAGACCTCTTAACGGATTAAATAAAACAAAACTAAAGAGATCTTTCTGCTTTGCCTGTGTTAGAATATCAGTGTTGTGGCCTTGTACCATAGTCTACAACTTCATACTGAGCTAGCTCACATGTTGTTTTGTTTTACTAATATTGGTTTTCATGTTTCTTTCTTTCTAAATTTGTTTCTCTGTCTTTACAGCAACTTAAAGATGAGCTCGCGGAGGTGGTATCCGAACTGGAGGCTCTGGACGGGCAGGAGGAATGCAAACAGAACAGTAAAGCCAAGCAGATGAGTATAGGAAGGAAAAAATTCAATATGGACCCTAAGAAAGGTGAGGTTCCCTTTGATTAAAACTATTGCGTAAAGGTATCGGCTATAGTACACTACGCTAGCTCATTGCGGATTGGTCGATTTTAAATGTCTTAGAATATCTTCACGAATATTCTCCAATCACAATGTTTTAGAGACATGTTATCATAAGTTATATTCCACAAAAGGAACTGAAAAGTCTGAGGATCGAATACCCGACTGCTATACGACCTTGCATCTGTCATCTCGTCTGCCACTGCAGCTTGTAGAATACCGAATAGTTAGTGGCAGGGCACATTGCGTTTCTCAGTCATAATTTTGGCAGCCCGTCCGACGGCATTTTAACCACCTTAACCACCGAAACACAATTTCGATCCCGACCTTACAGAAGTAAATAATACGAATACGTGAAATAAAAGCATGTGTGCTGTTTTGTTTTGGTGAGTGAGTAAACCATACAACAGTCTATGTCCCTGTTCCTACGTAATCCCTTATCCCTTAACATAATGAGGTCCAACTGTGGTATTGCTTGTGTTTATAGGGCAAAGGTAGCCACCGACCATAAACCCATTTAAATAGATACACACCGTCCGCTGGACTTGAAGCGTTTAATTACTATGAGCTGTTGATTTAGGTGTGCAAACCTACTTTAAATTTATAATGAAATGTAAATAAGGCTGTACCTAACAGGAAAGATATTTACAAGTCGACAAATGTTGTTAATATGATAAGTGGCCGGTGTTGTGTTAGTGCTGGAATTCGACGATGGCAGGTGTAGCGTTCCCACGAATAACTGGCCGGACGACATACACAGCAAATTATTCTATTCCCGCATTGCATGCACCTGGCCAACTGACCACGGTTTGAGGAATCCCCCAACAATTACCTCCCACACGAATACGGTACAATTATTATAATGCGCCTACAAAATATCCACTGTGAATCATTATTGTAGACATGATTGGGGGCGATTTCCCCCCAAACAGTATATTCACCAAGACTTTTGTGTTGTGCAATAATTTTGTGTTTTGTGCATTTGCTTCGTCTTTACTCGTTTTCCTTAATTGTTAATGATGTTGTTTTTATCTAAGAATTTATTTCTATCTTTTGCACACCAAATTGTTTGCCAATTCAAATTTTGGAAATAATGTTTTTGTTGTGTACGAGTATAAAGAACACGGTAAAATAAAAAATTGATTTCTGGCATTATTTACTTGGGCATCAAAACACATAACTAAACGTGTTTTGTTTCACAATGGTCATCTGTAAGGAAGTGTCACACTACATGCCGCCACCACAGTTCCATGTTATGCCATGCCATAATAAAATGTTTAGTGTTGTGTATAAAAATACCTTTACTTTCAAGAGGTCAGACTTTCAGATAATCAGTTTTTCAAATAGTCAGAATTACAAATGGTAAAAGTACGATTAAAAATAAAAACTAAAATTGTATTTTTATTTTTTAAAAAACTAAACAATTACTAAAATAAAACAACTTAAATATTATATTCTGAAGATCTATAACCCTAGGTGCTGTCGCCGTGAAATACTTTTGTTCCCGCTAGTTTATTTGTACCTGGGCTGTGTTCCAGCAGTCCTTTGGATAAATATTGCACTGTCAGAATTTGAGTTTGACAGCAGTATTTTTAGGCGGTAAAATTAATTTATTATCAAAAGACGCATCATTTCACATAAAATCTGTCACATTTGACAGCTGGCCAAGATTTGGCCAATTCAAAAGGTAGAAAAATAATGGCCCTGGCAAACCATAATTAGCTCTGACAGGTCGCCCGGAAGGGTATTATTAAATCTTGTCCGGATCTAATTATGCTCGAATGGAGTGCTGGAACGACGGTTATAGCAAAATTACCCTTGACTGAAGGAGTGCAGGAACACAGTCCAGTCAGCTTTCAAAATAAAACTACTTACCTACTAACTACCGTCAAACGGGGTTAATTTGACAGGCTTTTGAGGTTTTTTTTTTCCTACGACGCGTTTCTGCGATATTTGATCTTTTTTATCTCTATAGTACAATTAGTCCTCTGGTTATTAACTGTCTTCTATGCAATAATTATTATCACGACTATTACAATCACAGCGATAAAATAATAACTTAGTCATCTAAATCAGTCCGATTTCTCACAAACTTCACACTCAAACATCGGATTTTTGGATCTTTTACAGATTCAAACAGAATAAATGTAGGTACTTTGTGATATTTGTTTGACTTGATATTTGTGTTAATTTTCCATCGTGTCAAGTTGAAGCGACCAGTAAGCGATAATAAATTTCATTAAGGAGTATGTTATTAATCAATTACACTTGTAATTTTGGTAGAGACTGTACCAAATCTGACCATTTGTAATTCTGACGATTTGAGCAACTGACCATCTGAAAGTCTGACCTTTTGAAAGTAAAGGTAAAAATATATAACACTAGCTGGTGCTCGCGACTTTGTCCGCGTTAAAAATTAAAAAAAAAAAAAACAATATAACACTTTGGCCAGGCGTTAGTTTTTTATTTTTTATTGATCCCTCGGGAATAGTCCTTTTTTTCTGGACGAAAGGTACCCTATGTCCTTTCTAGTGTCTCAGACAACGTGTATGCGAAATTTCATGGTGATCGGTTCAGTAGTTTTGCGTGATAGAGTTACAAACATCCATACATCCAAACTTACTTTCGCATTTATAATATTAGTACTGATTAGTACTGATTAACAACTAAAACAACCGATACATTAACTCAATTGTCTCATGCCGCTAACGACATGAAGGTAACAAACACAATTATGGATACCCATGTTGTACAAACTAAAGTGAGTCTGTTTGCGTCAGTTTCCTCTCAGCTGCTAGGTAATTGTGTCATGCTGCAGTGTTATAACTCCTCTCCGGGACTCGACAGAGCCGCAAACAAGTAACAAATGCACGTAACAGATCATCTTTGAGACACACACACACTTTAAACACTAAACAGTACAAATAAACTTTGACGTCACACGAGTTGTTTTCGTTCCTATCTATCTATGTGCGCACTTGCATACCTCTTCATACTGATTAAAAAGCCTACCAAACTATCGGCCGATTAAAAGTCTGTAGTCCGCGGGGACGCTTAATGAAATGACGCAGTCAAGGTTTTTTAAATAATACTGAGTTAAATGGGTATTGCCATATAATACGACATGCAATCCGATGTATCTAGTAATAATATCTACTCGTAGGTTCAATTAACACCAGTGAGGACTTCCGCTGCGACAATAAAATCGATCGAGCGCTTTCTTATTAAAAATGGAATAATGTGCAATAGAATTTTATTCTTATACTTATTACTATTATTATTTCTAGTAAAACTTAGTTTATAACTTTAGCGAGCCTTTAGGTGCAGTTGTTATGACTCATTTATTAATCACTTTAATGTGGCAATTTTTATGTTTTGCACTCGAATAACTCGAAGAAAGAAAGTCACCATAAATTACGAGTTGAACCTTAGATATAACTTATAGCTAAACCTTAAACATTTTAATGGGAAAAATGGTCTTATATTACCGTATCTTTAAAGGGAAATCCTTCATAATATTCTTTCAAATTCTGTTCGAAAAAGGCTTCTCTAATGTGGCAAGTTATGTCCCATAACTCCGTTCGATCTTTTCCATATGCAATGAACATGCATAATTCAAATTATATGGCATACCGCACGCGACTGCTAAGGTTTCTTCCCTCGGGAAATAATTTTACTATCCCCACTCCCCACTGAAGTCCTACTCTAGGTTTTCATAACGTGAAAATTAAAGACGACATTTATATTTTCCTTTTAATGTTTCTTCCTTCCCTTCTTTCATTACATACAAAGACAAGGAAAACGTGGCAATAAAAGTGAACCTAATCATCTCCTATGGATTTGTGATCATTAATCACGTTCCGTATCAAGGTTTTACCCTTGATATATACGTACATTTCTAGTCTATGTAAAGTCAACATTAGAATGATCTTAGAACGCAAACATGAATATAAATATTTAAAATAATTCATTCGAACATGAAGTCTCAAAAGAAACTTTCACTTGAAGCAATTTCGTCGAGTTATTTAACTTCCGTCTCAATACTCAACAGCTTAGGTATTAAAAAGCTCACAATCTTTTAGTTCGCAAAAAGAGTTTTATATGGCCACATAGGTAAATTTTGTTAACTATCTACTAATGTTATTACGAACAAATTGCAGCCAAGTAAAACATACATAGTTTGTTTAGTTGTCCGTAGTCTAATTATAATAATAATTGCTTTTATTCAGACAAATATTCAAGTTTTGGTTTGACTTCGACAACCTCGTGTGTTGTGTGTGTCCATTTTGACAAAGGCCTTCTCCAACTCTAATCATATACTTCTTTGATACGCCAGTTTCGTTTTTTTTGTTACCCCCAATTTCAACCACTTTTTGTTATGTCTACCTCGTCTGCTTTCCCTGAACTTTGTGAACCAACACATTTTTTGACTATTTTTGTTTGTCTCTGATTGTATGACCTGTCCATTACTATTTAAGATTTTTTGGTATTATTTATCCTTTGTCCTGGTGTGTATTCTTATAATTGAAATATTTGCTCTGTCATTGATCTGTCTCTGATAATTTTTACCATACCAATGAAATAAATCTATTAAAATTATTTGAACAACTCTTTGATGCTGACTGTACGACTGTGGTTTCTTGATGTCCAACGTCATTTGTTACTTAAGTTTTTTTTTTCATATATTGCAGTGTATAATGATCAGTCATGCTGTTATCTACGATTATTCATGCTTTGAAAATTTTTACCCAAGTGTTGATGTTTATTAAAGCATCCTCAACTCTTGACGGATGTTTTTTTGCTACTTCTCTCCTTATTCACAGAGGCTTAATGGATCGTCTTGAAGCAATATCAAGGATAATGACTATGCAGAAAAAAAAAAGTTGAAAGAAAAAGAAGCTAGGCCTTTTTTTAAAGATTTCTCACTAAGAGAAAATTAGTTTTTTACAATTCCTTACATTTCTCAACCGCTTAGACAAAAAAATATTTAAAAAATAGGCCGAGCGGCCACTAATTACACCGATGAAGACATCTCCACTGGACTAGTTGACGAAAATAACTATTTAAAAATGTTCATTAATATATACGGCTAAACTACATAATATTATGTATTAATATATGCAACGAATTACAATAAAAACTGTAATAATGAGTGTACATGTAAATTATTCCATCTGAATGTAGATTAAATTCTTCAGTCAACCTACACATAGGCACACAACCCCTATTCAGAGCCTGAATTCGATTTAAGGGATGCGTGGGCAGATGACGTCATTGCGGAGCTCGTAGGAGTATCTATTGAATTGTAAAGTTTCATATAACACAGATTAATGGCCACTTGAAACGATTAACGCGCGTCCACGATTGATGGGTTTTCAAAATTATGTTATAAATTGCCAATAACTAAGCAAAAGAATTATTTCCTAATGTCCATCGTGCTTTGCTATGATACTTTTCTTAAGTTAAAGCCTTTATAGTGTATCTTATGTTCGTTTGCTAGTACAGCATACACAGCTTGAATTTCGGTTGGGCCTGAAATTCGTCAATGTTTTCTGTTTTCTTCTTTTGTTTCGTTCTGTAAGTGAAAGCAACACTGGTTTGTTTGGACATGCTGAGTACACGATGTATTTTGGGCTTCTGTCTAGTTCACTTCGATGTAATTATATATATTCAATGCATTCAATGTCAGTGTCCTGTTTTGTGTACCTTATGAAATAAATAAATCTGTTATGAACATAACAGCCTTACGGTGCCAACTCTTACCGAAAGTTGGCGTTCATCATCGCAATTTTAATTTTGTCTGAACTTGTCAGCCGCTCTGAACAACGATCGTGTACTCTTCCCGAACCACTGGTGTTTGGCGTCCTTGTATTATCAATTGCAAAAGCTGTATCTATCGTGCCTTATTATGTAACCCAGATATTTCAGTTTGCGCTGTTTAATTGTGAACTTCTTGTTTATAATTTGCAGAACCGTTCACACACTCTTGTTCTCTTAATTATTTTTTAAGAAATGGATTAGTCGCTCTCGTTAAGGATCGACGAAATTTCAACCTAAAATATTTTTGACATATTTTGATTAAGAAATACATATTTTTATTTTTATTTATTTGTGAATATGAATATTACAAAATGCGATTAAACACGAAGATTATCTGAGTTTACTGCGCCATGAATATTCTTTGCATATGGATATTCCTGCCAATATGCAGTGGGCCATCTAGCGTGCTGCAGTATGTATCTAATGCAAAAGTAATATAATAGATTCGTCGGTCGTGTTTGTTTAAATTATGTTTCTTTCGTTTTCAGGTATAGAATATTTATATGAAAATGGATTACTTCAGAGGACGCCAGAGGACGTAGCACAATTTCTCCACAAGGGTGAGGGTCTAAGTAAAACGGCGATCGGCGACTATCTTGGCGAGAGATCGGACTTCAACGAGGCAGTGCTGAGGGCTTTTGTTGAGTTACACGACTTCACGGATTTAATACTAGTCCAAGCGCTCAGGTTTGTTTACATCTTTCTAAATATATGTCAATACCGCTAAATAAGAGTATAGCATTTCACCTCTCACTTCTCACTGCGGATTCTAATATGTGCGAATAAAGCAGCGAAATACCTCTTATGGAGGTACATTTATGACAAGAAAAACACGTATTTATCATTAAAATTAAGAATGATAATTGGAAATCTGAAGCAATAGCTTCATTAGTAACGGTTTCGTAAATATTGCTGCTTTATTTCTCCAACATCATCCTTCAAATAAAGCCATTTATTTTCTTTTAAATTGCTTGGGGAGGTGGCGTCTTTATGTTTTTTTTTATATGGTGAAGTAAGATATAGTTTTTACTGACAATGTTAACTTATTATCTCATCCGTTAATTCTAAAAAAACATGTTAAAATACCGATTTGACTTGTATGAATTTGGCTCTGAATAAACCTTCCTTTATCTTTCTGACCCAAAAATCAGTCTTGTGTATTTTCGAAAATTTTTTGCAAGTAAATATTTATGTGATAAAATATTAAGTCGATTTATAAAATTATTTCAAAGAAATCGAAAAAGCTATCGAAAAAAATAGAAAATATAAAATAAATAACATATTTGCTGGATGTTACTCAGAGCCGCCATTGTATGCAATTCAATTCCAAGAACAACTGTTGGGTTAGTAGCGAATCAAAGTACACATGTCGCTGTTCTTTTATTTACAACTTTATTCAATGAGTTTTGTATGTGGTCATATCAAATTGGTTTCAACATGGTTTCAACACATAAAAAATGTGTAAAAAATAATGTTGCGGGTGTTTAAACCGGAATTCTGTGCTAAATATTAATGAAATATTTAAAATATAATAAATATATAAACGTAGTTTACGACTAATGAAAAATGTCTCCTATAATCGACGTCTTAGATAGCAATATACTGGACCAAATATTTACATTAGCAGATATTTGTAAATATTGTCTTGCATGCATGGTAGCGATAACTGAGATATAACATTACTCAGTAACATCTTACTGTTACACAATTTAGAAAAAAATATATGATGGATTCTAATTAATATAATTACAAAAAATTATTATCAGACTAGCTGATGAAAACATAACACCTAAGAAAATATTAATGACTATTATAACGCCCGACATCTTTATCGCTGCGACGACGGTGGTGGCGCCCATTTTTTTATATTTTTTGACGATCTCTCGTTTACCTAACATTTTTCCAAGATAAAATAAAGTATTCTATATATTAATCCTATATCCGTTTTTGCGCTCCCTCCTCACAAACTTTCGTATTTTAATATTAGCAGACGGTTAGTAGGATTAAGTGTATTATACACGACCATTTCTTCACATGGTTAGTGATATAAGTGAAGTATGAAGTTGATTAATCATTTGTCAAATATTTTATTCAATTTTAAAATGAACATAATTAGAGAATTAGGCCATGAACTAATTAATCTCCTTGCTTGAATTTGAAGCCTTGTTTTTTCCTCAATATATTACTATGTAATTATTATTCCCTTATTCTAATTTAACATGATTTAGTTTTTTATATTATAAACAATATTTTGTATATTAGGCAGAATGTCATTACGACAGATCATATATGTCATTATACTGTTGACGTAAGTCAACACAAGAATATATAGTTACTTTAAATTTAAATTTTAAACTGCACAATGGGTCTCCATATAATCAGTATATGATTTATTCTTCAAATGACGGGTCCCTGAGTTCCACAAACCGGTTCTTATTGAATAATCGCGTCATTCAGCAATTTCACATAGTTATACGAAGCAGCATTGTTGTACAATCGGGTTTATCTCATATTGAACGCATTTAAAACATGAAAATCTTTACAACAAACTTTTCAACTCTTGCATTTATAATCAGACATTATTGAACTCTTGCATTTCGCCATGTTTATTTGCCTAAGTAAAGGGAAAGCTCGTATATATTTTGATGATGACTATTGAAATGTGTGTCATAAAATGTCCTAATAGTGATATGTTACAATTTTCAGGCAATTTTTATGGAGTTTTCGTCTTCCCGGTGAAGCGCAAAAAATAGATCGTATGATGGAATGCTTTGCGCAGCGGTACTGCCAATTGAATCCCGATATCTTCACAAATGCAGACACGTGTTACGTGCTCAGCTTTGCTATCATTATGTTGAATACGTCGCTACACAATCCCAGTGTAAAGGACAAACCGGCGCCTGAACAGTTCGTTGCTATGAACAGAGGAATCAATAACGGCGGTGATCTCCCTCACGAGTTGCTCTTGGTGAGTAAGCCAAATACCTATTACACTAGCTGTTGCACGCGACTTCGTCCCCGTAACTTTATAAAATATAGCCTATGTTACTCGTTAACAATATGGCTTTCTATAGTTGTTAATTGAGAAAGCAAAGTTTTCTTTTGTGGCCATTATGCGTGTAGGCAGGATTTAAAGGAATAAACATTATTTAAGAACGTTATATTTATCTGAAGCTGAAGAACGATGTTTACTTTGTACACACAATACGTTTGTTAACCGTTGTATGTTTTCGCAGAATTGCATGAAAAACATGTGTATTTTTAAATAATAAAAATAGAAAAGATACTTGTTTCTACATACAATTTATTTTATTAATAAAGCGTTTTATCATTTTGTTTATGTTGTATGTTTAAATGATTATGTTTCCGTATTTGATTCGAGCTTGTTATTATTAGCAATACAAAATATTTACAAGACATTAACACATAAATTTAAATGTTTTTAAAACTGACCGTACTTATTATCAGTAAATGCGTATGACAAAAATAAATACATGCAATCTAGTTTCTCTCAAGGTCCGAGGAAGTTATGCGCCAGTATACATGAATGTCGATATTTTTAACACAATTTTGAACATAAAATACTTATTTTATATTAATTGAGAATTCAACCTGTCTTCTATACTATCAGCTAACCGAGCCCCGCGGTTTAATTTAAAAGAAATGATATCTTTAAAAAAATCAACATATACAAAGTCAAACAAATTCCGCATAGGAAAGACAGTTGCAAAGGCAGCGAAAGTACCTCGTTGACATAGGCGTGCTCATTTCGGCTCTTGTCGGTAATGCTCGTTTTCGTTTGGCGTTCGTTCTCACTTTTTCTTTTTCTTTCTTTTTCTAACGGTCTTAGAGTTAGATAGGGGCCTCTGTGTGTTTGTTATAAACCGAATGAATGCTTACTTAACCGTGGGATAGTCACAACTTTAATGCTTCTGTTAGAAATATATCAGTAGTTATGTGCACATAATATATAATGTTTATAGACATTGCGTGTATATATATATGTTACAGTCCCTATACGAGTCTATAAAGACGGAGCCATTCAAGATACCCGAGGACGACGGCAATGATCTCATGCACACATTCTTCAATCCCGACAAGGAGGGGTGGCTGTGGAAACAGGGCGGCAGGTGAGATTTTATATTATTCACTAATTAAGTTTTAATAAACTGAATTCATGAAGATATAAAATTGCAAAAATCAACACAGCCTATGTTTGCAAAATAAAAAAAAAATACAAAGATTTATGTTAATTTTCAATATATTATAAGCATAAACATTTGTCTCTAATATTTTTAATTCTTTTTTATAATAATAAATTACGCGTAAAATTTAAAAAAATATATTTTATATTTAAAATGTTCAATTTTGTCAGATTTTGTCAATACCTAAGTTCTGTTTGATTTATATTTATCTTGATTTGGCATTTTATGTTTATCTGCTCATTTGTGTTTATTATTTTAGTCATTCCCAATGTGGCAATGGCAATTATAATGACTATTATTATAATTGCCATTGCCACATTGGGAAATACTATGTTCAATTTCAGTAATATCTCGTAACGTTTTTTCAGATACAAGTCGTGGAAGAGACGGTGGTTTATATTGAACGACAACTGCCTTTACTACTTCGAGTACACGACGGACAAGGAGCCGAGAGGAATCATTCCACTAGAAAATATTTCCGTAAGTTTGACTCTTCAATATTATTTAAACTTTTTAATAAGCGCATCGATGCAGCAAGATAATTTCAATTCGGTCTTCTTTAAGCGTCCACTCCAAGTAAATGAAAAATAAATATTTTTGTGGTTAGCATCTTGGATTATGTGACAGAACTTATGTCCTGATTGGCTATATAAAAGATTAACTTCTTGGTGTGGTGTATGATGGTGGTTATAGAAGAAAAGGGATAGGGGCACACACAATATACATAACACATGGGCTGAAAAGGCTTATGAAGAGCCCATTTGTCTGTATGTAATGTTGAGAACACTCTCATGTTGCAGGTCCGCGCGGCCAGCGACCGGCAACGGCCGCACTGCCTGGAGCTGTACGCGAGCGGCGGCGCCGACCTGATAAAGGCGTGCAAGACGGACTCTGAGGGGAAGGTGGTGGAGGGCAAGCACACGGTGTACCGGATGTCGGCCGCCACCGCCGAGGAGAGGGACGAGTGGATCGAGTGCCTACGCCGCTCTATCAGTCACAACCCCTTCTACGACATGCTCGCCCAGCGCAAGAAGAAGGCGCAGCACACGCCGCACAGCGCACACCATTAGCCACCAATTAATATACACTCAGTCACGATAACAGTTGATTGCTCTCAGACTGCGGTTATTAGCGGGGGCAACTTTTCCCTTTTCATTTACCCAGAATTCTCAAAAAGTCAGATTGCCGCCTCTGAAAGTAGTCAACTCGTACGAGACCCAAAGTAAACATTATGGTTTCAATTAATATAGTAGGAATCAAATTCAGGTTGATTCCTAATTACAAACGGATGTTGTGTAAGCGCTTAATTCCAATGCGATTTCAGAAAGTCTAGTTTACCGAAAAAAAAAATATCTGCCTTGTATTTTAATGAACATGTTACTATACGAAAATGGTTTAAATATATTATTTTTTATTAATATATCACTCGGTACTACTTTCGCAGTGAGTCGATTTTATGTGCTAAATACATCTGCCACACACACAATGATTATTGAGAAATATGGCCCTGTGTGATTGTAAAGTAAGAAACAGGCGGTCCGAATTGAAAAATTACAAATACATCGTTCAATAAATTTTTTGATTTACAAACTAGTGCCGCAACAGTCAAAAATCTAAAGTTGCTACGCTTGTTTTAACTATACTATAGTGTGAAGAGAACAGATTTTAAGGAATTGTGGCAAATGAATAGTGGAGACTACATAATCGAATAGATACTGTAATTTATGATCACCTAAAATTTAACCTAAAATGAGGTTCTAATTTTAATAGTTTTAATACAATTTTAAAATGGCCTATGAAAACTTTATTCACGGATTTCACATACAACATCCTCATCAAGTTCTTGGCATCGTTAGATTGTCTTCCATCGCATCTCTTGGTGCACATTTTGAAGGGTGGTACTTGTATCTTAAGCCTCATATGAGTATCCAATCGATATTCACATGGAGCTCAATGTGATCATAAATAGGAGTCGATGTGTTCGAACTAGTGTAACCAACAGTTTGTCGATTTCCAAAAAAAAATTACAAAAATATCTTACAAAATATATTTTCCTGTGAAGTTCTATGATTGTGTCCATATCAACAAATTGTCAGTTACGCCAATTCACTAGATAGGAGATGAATTATTGATCTCTCATTCTGATCGCTTTGTCTATGGAATCTTTGACACGTGTCAGCTGAAATCGTCCGAAACCAAATCGGACAACATTGTGGTGTGATTGTATCCATTATGACGTCCAAACAAAACGTAATAAAATTTATTACAAAAAAAATGTCTACAACTCTTCTCAAACGTGTCCATTAGTTTTTAATTCGATCTAAATGAGGTTTTTTCTGTATTAAAACGGCAAAAGAGTTTGCTCTTCGACGCTCTACATTAGTCGTAATGTTTATTGAAGATGTGATATTTGCAGTCATTACAGCGAACATATCAGCCACGCGGCTGTCGATAGATGGCGCCATTATATAATATAATATAGCATTTCGTGCTTGTTTGTTGTCCATGTAAATAAACGAAGGAAAGACTGAAGACGTAATTAGTGTAAAAAATATTACACAAATAACGTCTGTTTAGTAAATAGCGGGGATATCTAAACTATATCTATTGTTGTGTAGAAGTCATTGAAATATTATATTGGAATCTTTTTTTGTTTAAACTGTTGGCTGAGGGTGTACTTTTTTAAATTTTATATTTGGTATTTTTTATATCTGTTCGTTACTATCTGCTGTTCAGTTGACTTAATTGATATATTTGCCGTGACTTCAGTTATTTAAATGTGTATGTTCCATTTGTATCAAATATGCACAGTTGCTTAAAAAACAACAATACTTTTTTTGTAATTTATAAAAATATAATGAAAAAATAGTTTAAGGAATCAATATCTACATAGTTCTCAACAAATGCTCTCTTACGTTTTTCTTGATTAATTAATTTAAAGCAAACCATAGTCGAATCTCGTTGGGGAGCTTACTGTTATAGTTAATTTTAACAAACGAGTACCGAAAAATTTAATTGCATCGCTATTTATTGGTCCACGTAATCAAAAAAAAAATAAGCTATCGTAACATTATAGAAAACTTAATTGTAATTGAAATATACAAAACTGAAAATTTATTTACATACGAGTGACACTCGCCGCTTGCAATTTTTATATGTACGATCATTCCTCTTTCCATAAATGAAAACCGAATTAAAATCGGTGTATTCTTGAGTTTTAACGAGACTAACGCATGGCGATTTGAAACAAGAATAAAGGTGTAAGCCCCGCATCTAACAATTTCAGTATTGGAAATATGCGAGATATACTCGTTTGTTAAAAAAAACTACATTACCAAAAATAGGAAAAATATGAAATAATTTAAAAAAAATCACTAACTGGATAAGTCGACTGTTCACTTTAGTAATGATGACAGCTTAATGTTAAGGGTGTATTTTGAATATAAACATAACATGATTTCCATCGCCTTAATGACTATTTTATTCAACCTATCTATGCAAACGAACACCACACCTTTCGTTTTACAATAATGTGTATTTTGGATTTACATAAATTATAATATAACTAAACCTGATTTCTATCGGGTTAATGATGTATCGACCTCTATGTAAACGAACACCACACATTTCGTTCGACAATAATGTGTATATTGGGTTTGATTTGCCAAATGTTTGGCCAAACGTGTGTCCGCGGCGTTCACGTATTAGACGAAAGTATTAATTTATAGAAATGTTGTAAAATAATAACAAGTGATAGTGTAAAATATTTAAAACAAAATGTTTGTATAAATAGATGTTAACATTTTTAGTGTATTTAATACGGCCATAGAAGTCTTATGAAAATTGTAAATATATAATAATAATAAATTTTAACTTCATCTTAACATTGCTGGAATATGATCAAAGACGTATTGTATGTAATATTTTTTTCTATAATGTACAATTTATTTATATGTGCAATCAAGGTACAGTGGAGGCAATTTATCATTTATTTTTTATTGTAATAATTTTTCAATGTCCACTCAGTGAGTGAAATATTTAAATGAAAAAACAAAGCAGGTATGCAGTCTAACTTTAGAGTTATTATTATGTGTTAACAATTTAATCTCCGCAATAAAAAATTTCAGTTATTTAATACTTTAAAAATATCATAAATACGTAAACGAACATTATCAGTTTATCACAATAAAATTAGATGTAATATTAGAAGCATTAAAGTGCGAGCTACACTGCGAACGAAGTTCTCAAACTTTGATTAATATTATCAAACAAATAAGGCCCTAAGTTTTGTCAAGTTACACCAAGGATGTTTTTTTTTTTTTCAGTGCATAAAGTTTGTGTTTCCTCTTCAATTTTATATAAGAAAACATGTACTAATCTTAATCTTATCTTATCAATGTTATTAATGTGTTACGATCGATATGCAACAATGACTGACAGCTTCGTTCGATGTGTAGCTAGATTTTTATTCGAAAGTTGACAACGAATCATCAAAATCTTTATTTCTTTACACGTGAACAAAATTCTTACTCGTTTTGTAAAAAACGTAAGATTGCTCACTGTAAAATCGATACAGTAGGTTCATATTGATTATTTTAAAGACAATAGATATCAATTTTTTTACTAGCCATAGATTATCATTACGCGTTGTGTGCATTTGATATTCTAAGATCAGAACATATAAAGAGTGAATAAAATAAAAATGATTTTGAAGTAGTTATTGTCAACTTTCGTATTTTATGGGGGACACAGGATACTATCCAAGCCTGTTATTTGTTTATATGATTTCGGTGTAATGTTTCAACAAATTCCGTATAGTGAGAGGTGCCTACGATATATCGATCTGCAAACTAGATGTAGCATTTAGCTATAGTGCTGTCATTAGCTGTACATTAGCTTAAATTAGTTAATTGTAATAAGTATTTTATATACAAATGAATATTCTGTGCATAATAATGTTGTAAATAATTTTGTAAGAAAAATAAGAAAATATTATATTATGGTAAATTATCTTTATATCGTGTTGTTATTTTCCTAAACGCCCACCGCTTTTGTCCTCGTTTTATATTGTCATAAAAACAGACATTATTGCTTTGAATGAATCGATATAAAGTTGTTTGAACTCGTATTCAAGTCAATACTTACTCGTGACTAATGAATTACTTTTTCAATTGACTTTTGATAGTTGAAAATTAATTTAATTTATAACAAGCTATAATTAAAATAATAAACCAACCTTCGGACAGATCATCATATATTATAGCTAACAATTCTGATCACATCGGCTTTCAGACAAAAAAAACGGTCAAAATCGGTCCATCCGTTTGGCCACAGAAGATACAGACACACGTCATACTTATAACATCCCGTTATTGCGTCGAGCGTCGGGGCTTAAAAAGGATTCTGTTCTGTGTTACGTTACATCATGTTCCTCCTAGCTTTCAATTGTCAGATTGGCGTACGTGTATCATAATTACTACTGATAGAACAAATGAAATAACTTTAAAACAAAATATAGCAAAAAAGTTTGAAGTTTGTTCGAGCGGCGCTAGATGGCGTTAGAGTAACAAGAGTAAACAAATTTATGGAGGGTCATTGTGAAACTGAAAGATCTACCTCTTTTAATTTGTAAAAAAAGTATTTCGTCTTGTTCTAGTTTTGTTGTACAGTAGAACTCAACCGAAAATCAGTTCAACATACTTCTATTGATTGAAAACTTTATAAATTCAATCTTTATAAATTCAAAGTTAAAAAAAAAAACGGGTATAATATATTGTGTAATACAGTTGTGACGTAAATGAAATGGTTATTTGGTAATATTTACTCGTATGTTGCGGACCGTAAATAATAAACGAGGGCCGCATATAGTTCATGCCGTGTGACAGTTTTACTCACTATTAAGTATACAAACAAACACATTCGTGTGAAGTAATATGTCTACCAAATAAAGGTACAAGAAATTATACACCCAATTACTTTAACCGTATATATTTTGAAATAAAATTCTGACGGTCCACTTGATGGCTACCGTCGCCTAAGAACGCAAGCAACACCAAAGGGGTTACAAATGCGCTGCCTAACCTACCTACAATAGAGGCTGACGTTTCCTTTGCATGCAGTGTTTTATAATCCCATATTTTTTAAGAAAGAATAGTTGTAGTAATTGTGGTATTATATTACCAATATGTAACCTTCTTACATATACCTATTTCTATGTTTTATGTAAATTATAATATATATTGTCTTTTCATGTATATGTCATAGTTATAATAATGTCTGTATTTTTGCTAGTTTCATATTGTTTATTAAAACCTTAATTCCAAGGTTTTGTCTTATTATTACAATTTAATAAACAATATACGAATAACTATTAAATGGATAAAATCCTAAGACCCGAACGGCTCAACGCCGACCCCTCCAGTAGTAACGTCGCCAAAGAGTGGGAGCATTGGAGAAGAACGTTCCAAAATTTCTTATCTGCTTCGGAGCAAAAAGAAACTCCACCGCCCTCATGGAAACTGGAGGTACTCATTAATTATGTAACACCAACAATTTACCAGTACATTAGTGAGTGTATTACCTATGAGGAAGCAATGTCTACTCTGAATTCCTTATTCATTGAACCCAAAAATGTTGTCGCTGCAAGGCACGTACTGGCTACCAGAAGGCAGCATTCTGACGAAAATATCGATTCGTATATGGAAGCACTAAAACAGTTGTCGAAAGACTGTGATTTCAAAAGTGTTGACGCCGAGACCAATAAGAACGATTATATTCGTGACGCCTTTATCTCAGGAATAACTTCAAGTAAGATAAGACAAAGACTACTTGAAAATCTTTCACTTTCTCTTGCTGAAGCTTATAATCAAGCATTATCCCTAGAAATGGCTGAAAATAATTGTAATAATTTTAACATGGGATATGTTAACTCTATCACAAAACCTTCAGAAGAAAAACCCCCACAAACTCTCGAGACTTCTACAGCTGCTATCATACGAAGACGAAAGTGTTTCTTTTGTGGAGGGCGAATACATCCGCGTATAAACTGTCCGGCTAAGGAAGTAAACTGCCAGATCTGTTCCAAAAGAGGACACCTTGCCATCGTGTGCCGTAGCAAGTCTATTAATGCTGCACTCTCACTGCCAGTTCAAGATTTTTCCGCTTGCATAACAGCCACAGCATCTTTATCACTCAGAAAAGCAATAGTACCTGCCTATATTAAAGGAATTAGAGCAGAAGCCCTTATTGATACTGGAAGTTCTATCAGCTTTATAAACGAAGCCTTCTTTAAGCTCTGCCAAATAAAAAGAAGACCTTGTAACCAAATTTTTACAATGGCGTCACTCAACCACACTTCTCAAGTCGCTGGTCAAACCACCGTTTCCGCTCTGATAGGTGAAAAACACTATAAGAACTTGAATTTTCTCATTATTAAGAATCTGTGTGCTGACTTAATAATCGGGCATGACATTTTAGAAAAACACTCTTCTCTAGAGATGACTTTCGGAGGAACAGAAGAACCAATGAAGATCTGTAGTGTCGCTGAAGCAACTGTTCCACCTACTCCTTTGTTTGCAAATTTATCACCAGACTGTAAACCTATCGCAATTAAATCACGTAAGCATTCCATTGAAGACAAACAATTTATTGAGGATGAAATTCGTGAGCTTTTAAGTGAAGGTATCATAGAGGAGAGTAGGTCTCCATGGCGAGCTCAGGTTCTCATTTCGAAGAGCACTAATCATAAGAAGCGTCTAGTAATTGATTACTCGCAGACGATAAATCGATACACTGAATTAGATGCTTATCCGCTACCAAATATTGAAGACATGATATTTAAAATTTCGAAGTATTCAGTCTTCAGTACTATAGACCTCAAAAGTGCTTATCACCAAGTACCTATTTTAGCTCACGAAAAACCATATACAGCCTTTGAAGCAGCAGGAAATCTCTATCAATTTCGTCGCATACCATTCGGAGTCACCAATGGAGTCTCAAGTTTTCAAAGAACAATCGACTGGGTCATAAGAAAAGAGAAACTTAAAGGGGTGTATGCATATCTTGATGACATTACTGTATGTGGTAAGACGCAGAATGAACATGACGTTAACCTACAACATTTTCTAAATGCTGCTAACAAATATAATCTGACTCTAAACAAAGATAAAAGCAAATTCTCTCAAAACTCTATCAACATTCTCGGTTATACTTTAGCTGATATGATTATAAAGCCAGATAATGAACGACTCAAACCCCTAATAAACTTACCTCCTCCAAATGACCTACCAGCTCTCAGAAGAACTTTAGGTATGTTTGCGCACTACTCCAAGTGGATACCAAATTTTTCTGAAAAGATTCACATTCTGTCTAATACAAAAATATTTCCACTAAATTCAAATGCCATTAATTGTTTCGAAGCTATGAAATCAGACATAGTCAAATCTTGTGTCCATTCTATTGACGATAAAATGCCTTTTACTGTAGAAACTGATGCATCGGAACATTCTATTGGAGCCACATTATCGCAAGACCATCGTCCAGTCGCTTTCTTCTCTAGGACTCTAAACAAAAGTGAACAGAATCACTCCTCAGTCGAAAAAGAAGCCTACGCCATCGTAGAATCACTGAAGAAATGGCGTCATTTTTTGATAGGTAAATCATTTACTCTCATCACTGACCAACGTTCAGTTTCATTTATGTTCAACATGAAAATAAACAGTAAGGTCAAGAACGAGAAAATTCAGAGATGGAGATTAGAATTAGCACCTTATAAGTATGACATTGTTTACAGACCAGGAAAGCAAAACAATGTAGCCGACGCTTTGTCCCGAATTTGTGCTTCAATTGATTCCAGACTATCACAGCTAACGTCGTTTCACGAAGCTTTATGCCATCCTGGGGTGACAAGAATGATGCATTGGGTGAGAACTAAAAACTTACCTTATTCAATAGAAGAAATTCGAAGAATAACTAATTCATGTAAAGTCTGCGCTGAAATTAAGCCAAGATTCTACAGAAATTCGATTGTCCCGAAACTTATAAAGGCTACAGCTCCTTTCGAACGTCTGAGCATAGATTTTAAGGGTCCGGTTCCTACAACTACAAATAATCGATATATTTTAACAGTTATTGACGAATACTCTCGCTTTCCTTTCGTATTCGCAAGTTCAGACATAAGCGCTAAAACTGTGATCAAACATTTAAACAGTATTTTTATGATATTTGGCATGCCGGCATACATTCATTCAGATCGTGGTTCTTCTTTCTTATCATCAGAACTCAAAGAATTCTTACATTCTCGAGGGATAGCTACTAGTAAGACGACTCCCTACAACCCTCAAGGTAACGGTCAATGCGAAAGACTAAATGGTACCTTGTGGAGAACAATACAATTAGCACTGAGCTCCAAGAATATACCAATTGAACACTGGGAGAAGGTTCTGCCTCAAGCATTACATTCCATACGCTCTCTACTATGTACTTCAACAAACTGTACGCCTCATGAAAGGATGTTTTCCCATACTAGAAGATCAAGCAATGGAAATTCTATCCCAACTTGGCTTTCGACATCTGGAGAAGTTTTAATGAAACGCTTTGACAGATCGAACAAATACCAACCGATTATCGAAAGAGTAGGATTACTTCATTCAAATCCTGACTATTCTTTCGTCAGACTACCAGATGGAAGAGAAACAACAATCTCCAATCGACACTTAGCCCCAGTGGAAGAGTGTTCAACTAGAGAAGAAAATGATACCGATGGAATTAATGTCGAACAAGTTTCAGCTGAGCCAAGTAATTTGCTTGAAAATAACGAACATGAAGATGATACTTCTATTGATGGTGAAAAGATAACACCTAATAATAATAAAACAGATATAATACAAAGCCGCGATACCAATACTGAGGATACTGAAGATAATCTGCGACGATCAAGCCGAGTCAGAAGGCGTCCTGCATATCTCAGTAACTATCTTTAAATAGCGTGGGTGAATGTGGTATTATATTACCAATATGTAACCTTCTTACATATACCTATTTCTATGTTTTATGTAAATTATAATATATATTGTCTTTTCATGTATATGTCATAGTTATAATAATGTCTGTATTTTTGCTAGTTTCATATTGTTTATTAAAACCTTAATTCCAAGGTTTTGTCTTATTATTACAGTAATAAAAGTCATAAGATAACAATTAGTCTTCCAATAAAGGTGAATAGAATGAATATATTATTTTAAGCTAAAATAAGGTAATATGAGTTCTGCGCTTGGTTTACCAAACTGTTTACCTATACGAGGTGATTCACCTAAACAGAATCAATTACATTTATTGAATAAGCGAGTAAACGTGTTTCAATGTAAGTATATTTCACCTAAAGAACTGGAAACACATTTTCCTGGACACTCGGTAAATTTACTGAAGCGTGAACAACTCTGTTACTTCCTTTTCCGATGCAGGTGAAACGTTTTTATTACGCAAAAATATAATGAAATTCGTAACACACGTACTTTACCATATTTAATGACGGTGTTTAACTGTTGAAGAAGTACCCAGCCTACTCACTTTATGTGGTATGATGATTCAGATTACGGACAGAATAGGTTGCTTGAGGTCGCTTCACTTGGCTCGGATGTATGTTGTTCCAAAAATGACACAATCGTTACCTACGTACATATTTTACGATGTAACTAAACAAATGTACTTATATTATTTGAGTATGTTTTAGTTTACATATCAGCATTCGTTTGGATTCTCAATCACCTATTGATTATATAACAGCAGATGTAAAGAGAAAACTGCGATCTTATACACAATTAGTATATGTACAAAAATTATAAGTTTACTTATTTACACAAATTTTTTACCACTGAAACTTAATCCTATCCCCCTGAACTTTCCAGAAAAAAAAATGAAAATTTAGTATCATATTTTCCGTATTTTTATAAAACTTATTATTAAATTATTAATAAAAACTTTATCAAAAACTAATTTAATTTTACAACAGTTTATTTTACATTATTTTATAACGGCAATTTCAATAAAAAGACAAATCAAAAGCTTGTTTACAAAATAAGACAAACACAAGAAAAGGCGTGCCAAATTTAAACTCGTTCGGCAAGTGACGTCACATTTTAATGATGTTTCCTGTTGTTTGGTGAAAAAAATAAAAACATTATACGAGATTATAATAAAGTCGAATGTAAATTCAAGTGTCCTCAAAGCTGATTCGGAAATTTTTCTACCCAAACACATAAAGAGATAAAAATTAAAAACTTAATTTTCAGTGTCGCGCAATTAGAATACAAGCTCGTTCCATTATGATCCCACTTCTTTTCTTCAAGTGGTAAGGAAGTGATGGGATCCATCTTAAATGAATCCCACTACCTTACCATTTCTACCTTACCTTACTAACTTTGGCAGCTTATAACCCCATTTTTGTATGCATGTGACGTAGCACCAAATCATCAAGAACTATTTTTTTTTTCAAGAGATGTCCTAACGTTAGGGATTTCTTAGTAAATGAAAAGGTAAGTATTATTAAAAATAATTCTAAGTATTTTTCGAGTCCTCATTAAGTCGCCAAGTAATTACTTAAATCGAAAGTTACGACTAATACCACTAATACTAAGTATTGTTGGACCTTTCCAAAGTATTGTTGCAATTGCATTGTAGAACTGGTAAACAGTATATTTATTTTATGACTAATAAACTTAGTGGGCGTATACACTTAGACGATAAAATGTAAGAGGTAACGAGCCTGTTAATGATCTATGAGTTAATAATGTATGTACAGTCCATTCGTTTTATAGTACCAATTAATGTCCCATTGTTTTTATCTGGAAGCATTAAGAATGAATCTTTAATATGTTCCAGAAACGTGTATCTATTTGCTTTTTAATTGGCAAGAATTATTATATATTAAATATTTTGTATTATTATACTTAGACTTTTTAATTTTAATTAATTTTTATGTACCTACTTAAGTATATTTAACATGAAAACACTAAACTGATTGCAGATGTTTCTATTTTAACTTCAACGCCTTAATTTTTAAGGCGTAGGTATTATAATTTAGCGTTTAAGAGTTTAGAGACTAATGCTTTTATTTCTTATTCTTTGAGCTTTTTATTTTATTTTTTATGTTTAACTCGACATAGGCTGACGGTCCACTTGATGACAGGTGGCTACCGTCGCCTATAACACAAGTAACGCCACAGGTGCTGCAAACGATTAGGAAGGAGGGAAATGGGCTCTTTCATCCCTTACTCACTTACAGAAACTCAACAGCACACATACTGTTATTTCACGGTAGTCTTCTGTAGGGGGGTGGTTACTGCCGCCAGACGGGCTACCCAAATGACTGGGAAATGCAGCGTGCCCTACCATTACTTTCCAAATCTAGACCAGAGCCTACTTTGAAGAGTTCATTTTCTAAGTTGAGACCCTGCCGGGAATCCAACCCGGGACCCCTGACTCAGAGCGTTAAGGCAAGCACTTTAACCACTCAGCCAACGGGCTCGTCACAAAAAAAGAAACTTTTTTACCCTCTATTTTGGCTTCGCCACAGTCAAGTAGAAGAGCCTCATGATGAAATTTGATACAGGGCCCATTTAGGGCAAAATTCGACCATAATTTCGAAAGTGGGAGAAGAAAAATTAAATAGTTCTTCTGTTTTGTCTACCTATATAGATACTTATTTACCTAATACGTATACTGAGAAACATCGATGCATCTATTTCAGTCATGGATATTTACTTTATATCCATCCACAATGTCAACCAAGTAGGTATTTATTTAAGAAGGCCTCTGCGTTTAATCCTATTATAGCATCAATGACTTTAAAATTACGTGACTAATCTATACGCTAAAAGCAAATAAACAATAACTTCTGGAACCTTCGAGAATTGAAAAAATAAATGTATATTAATAAAGTGCGTAAGATAAAATAGGTAGACCTTCAAGGTCTATTAAAAAGGCCTTTGCTTATATTGCGTATTTGAAAAAGCAAAAAAATTATACCTATACCTACAAATACTACAACTTTACAGCATTAGAAGATAATAAAAACACTCGATAATAAAAAGACAAGCGTCTTGTAAATTAGTCGTTGCGGTGAGAATAGTAAGATAATAGATAGGCACACCAAATCGTGGGTCTTTAAAAACTTGGACATTTTAAAATAATAGCTAGGTTAAATTTGTAAATTTTATTCAATATTATATTCATTTAACTACATAAACCCCTTACAAGTACCTACTTACAGACCACAACATAATAAAATAAATTAAAACTACCACCTATTTCTACGTGGAAGAAACCCCGCAATATCCGGAACCTCCATACAACATCCTCCGAAGTATTAAATCTCATCAATTATTAATCTAATTTGGTAGGCTCATACTTAAAAGGCTTTGAGAAAAGTTAAGAAAGTAGTGACATAATAAAGAAGATATAGCTAATATAAGGCGAACCATCCCCTACGCAACATTGTAATTTCGTTTTACGTATGAAATTATCTAATACGATTAGCACATTAACTATTATTATCCCACAGTTCATTATCCTTATCGTCCTTATTATCCCACAAGGATTATGATTTTACAAAAGTTCGTGTTCTTATATGTCCTATAATATAAAAACTTTATCGCCCCTTTAACTAAATGTGTTCGAAGTTAAATTCGAAGGAATAATTTCCTTAATAATATTTCAATTCCTTAATGCATCGTTGTCTATTAGTCCTTTTGTGAATTAATAAGTTACTGTCGATGTGTTTGTTCATATCTGCTGAATTATCGCTGTTGCAATCAGTCGGTGCAATGGGTTTCTGATCACCCCATAGAAGGTATTCAATCCCAGCTAGACCGTTACTGAAATGTAGGATTATGGGCATATGGAAAAGCACCTTGTTTATCCGGGACAAGGATTTCCATCTGTGTGCATGCATGAATACCTATTCCACGTGATTGTGGCGAACATGGCAGTGACATGTCACCAATGTAACGACCGGTCCGACCGGTCTCTCATCTCACTAAGGTGACCACAAGGTAATAATAATAATAATAATAATAATAATAATAAATGAAACGAGTTAAATAGAGAAATAATAATAATAATAATAGTTTATTTGCCGAATATAGGTTACAGTGGTTTTATAATAGAAAATAAATCTCGCTACATTCTACTCTTTGAGGGTGTGCAAATATTTTAAGTAAGTACACTAAATAAAACAATAAAGCTAATTAATATTACCAATTATTACTATCAGACATGTAATCTTTTATATTATAATAGCATTTGTCGACGAGTAATTTCTTCATTTTCTTCTTGAATAAATTAATATTAATTTCTTTAATGGTATTTGGAATTTTATTATATACAAAAACTAAAAAAAAGACAAAAAACACTTTTATGCTGTTTTATTAACTGTGTATGTTTTATTAACTGTGAAAATGTTAAAATTTTTTGGTATTTTATCTTAAGGTTATACACAAAATTTAAGTTTAAATAAATCTATAATAATCTTATAATAAGTAAAGATTTAACTTCTACTAATTTATCAATCTGTTTGGGTCTAATTTTTTTTTATATAAAAAAAATTAGTAGGTAACTTAACTAATTTTTGGCTATGTACTGAACGTGCTGAAATAATAATTCAAGATTTCTTATTTTATATGTTACGGAAAGTGGACATATTAATATTATATTTAAATCATAGGCATGTCGAGGGTCTTCTTAATGGTAGGTGGTTATCGTTACATACTAACATGAGCAATGCCATGGGGGTTGCAGTCATGGGTGCTGCCGACCTTGACAGAAGATAGAGGAATGTCATTTCACGATCGTCTTGTTTAAGGTAGTAATTACTGCGCCAGACGGGCTGCTTCTTCTAGCATAATTAATGGTCAAGTTAAAAAAATTTTTGAATGTTAGACGAACCACTGTCCTTTATGTTCGTTGTTTCTCGCAAATAAACAATTTCCTTTCTCAATCGGAAGAATTTGCGAAATTTGCGAAGTTGCTTCATTCCCTTAGTAGATTTTCAGGGAGACTTGCACCTGTAATCCTTAAGCTGTACCTGTAAACTGTACGTAAGTCCTAAATAACTCATCCTTTAGGATATTAATTTCTATTTAGTAAGATTGTGCGATTTATTCTGCATTATCTTATCTTCTCCTATCCTTTGCATAAAAGGTTAATAAAATATGACAAAAGCCTAAATCTGAGTTAAAGTGGCTAATGTCTTTAATCTGTCAATATCAATGACCACGTATTATATACATTTAAAAATAAAATATAAAAACTGCAACTGAATTCGTAGCTATGAAAGGCAATTTTAACTTTAAGTATACTTAGATCATATATATTTTATGACACCGAGAACAATAGGTTCAATCACAAACTGCGGTACCATGAAAATGACTCAATAAGTACAAGTATTCGTTCACATCTTAATACGGTAATGGGTTTGAACAAGTTGTAGATAAAAAAACGATATGAACATAGCCCAGCACTTAAAAAGTTTAATATTGTAATTTTTGTGAGATACGAAGCGTGGGAAGGCTATTGCTATTAATATTTTGTAATTCGTTTATGAGCATTACAGAAACTGTCGCTTGGATACAAATGGCACAACAAACATTACGGCTGGTTTCAGTTCAAAGTGTGCACAGTATAAAAATAAATGTTATATCACTTGCCGTCAGGTTATTATAATATACTTATAAAAGTATTGCTGTGTGATATTAGAGCAAGTAGTTAATAAATACTTAAGATTTACTCAAGTAACAGCTATAATAATGAAATCATAATAAATCAATAATTAAATTGACTAATATTTTTATGAGTGTCTGAATCTGAATAAACTAGTTAGAGTTCATGATAATACAAATGATAAATCCATGTTTTGAATCACTGCGTGACATTGACGAGGCGTTTACCAATTAATGGAACTGTTGTTCCGTAGAAATCATTCTTCCTTTAACAATTCGTTTGCACACTGAAGCGTAAAACTAATATTTTTTATAGATATCGTTGGAAAACCTAAAAATAACCATTACTATATTTTTCCATGGAATCACAACCAACGTCACTCTTTTTATAAGATGTTGACATGCACGTTAATAAATTGTAGATATTTGTAATTTTGTATTTATTTTTCATGTAAAGGCATGCAGGCTGACACTCTACTCATTGGCAATGAAAAATGTAGGACAATAGCGATTTGATATATTACACAAACATCCATTTTTATAATACAAAAATCGGAAGTTGCAACCTGCAGTAAATTACCACTTTATACTATCCTTCGGAGCACGCCTATGCCTTCAAAAGCAATTTCCCAAAAATAGCCCTTGTGTGATTTTAATCATAGGTCATTATTAGAATGTACGTCTTGAACTTATTAGTGAAAATGAAGTATTGGCCATTAACCAAAATTGTGGTCACTACAAAAACACTTTCAATGCTATAATGCCGATACCAGTTTTGTTTAGTTATCGACATCACATAGTATAAGTAATTGTCAATAAATATCTTTAATATCTTGCAGAAGTTAATTGTTATTTACATAATAATCATGTAGGTACATATCATCATACATTAGTGTTGTTATTGAGAAAAAACGCAGTTAAAATTAATTTATTATCAATTACAATTTATGATAAAAAAGTTAATGTTCTAATACTTACGCCATTGAAATGTTCACTTAAATGTAACATAATCTTTATGAGAATAATAAACTGTAATAAAGTAAATAGATTTCAGCTCCCACTAACATTATTTTTAAATATAGATATCATGCAATCAGTCCTTCTGACTATGAGCAGATGTGTGGAATGACTATCATTCATGAGGAGATATTCCCCTAGGAACATCCTCCATATTAATACGAATATATTAGCTTAGTCAGTGGCGCCGAGATCCAAGGTTCTGCGCCGTTTCAGGCAAAATAGGAAACTAACCTAAATTACATTTTTTATCATAGTTAAGAATCATTGTGTATTTATTGGTTTCTAATTGCTCGCTAGGAAGATATTGTTCGGGACAGCCATGAAATGTATAGAATAGTGATTAAAAGTGACTTATAGAACTAGTGTATTATGTAAATAGATAAATAGTGTTAGAAAGAGACAGATACAGTGAAACGGAAAACACTAATAATACATATTATTTCGGGCGGTTGTGTAAACTTTGTTCGACGCATGACACAACCGCCACTAGTTCTGTAAGCAAATATTGTAATATAGATAGGCCATTTTTTTGTAAATAGTTAGTCTTCTTCTTGCTCCGGCATAATAAAGACCATTGTACCAGTACAAACTTGTTTGGAACATACAAACCCTCTCCTCCTCGACTAACCATCGAACGGCTGACCAGTGAGCCCTCCTTAGCCGGAGGCCCTGCCCACTCAGTAAGCCATAACAGCCAGGCCTAATCAAATGCGCGGGTGCTACAGGCCCGTACAGATATCATCAGCAATTCTTTTATGTGAGTCGGCAGGCGAGCTGACGATCCAATCCATGTAACGGTAGGTTACTATTAGGAGTGGGCTGTACTAGGTAAAATTGGGAACCTGTTCCAACTGTTCCTGTTACATCAAAATAACAGTTCCATTTACCTGTTACTAAATAACACCCTGTTATTTTGCACAAGATAGTATTTACTTGACCTGTTCTTGTTTCACTTTACTGCTACACATGTTACATGGAACATTTGCATTGCATGCCAAATGTGAACAATGGACTGAAAAATCTCCTTCATGCTTTTACAGGCTTAGGACTGTCAGATTTATAATTTAATTAAACTAATACTGATTACTAAAACTAGTCATTAGGTTAGGTACAAATATGATGTAGGTAGGTACCTATTTAAATATATACATCATTTAATTAATAGGTAGGTACCTATTAATTAAATGATGTAGTTAGGTAACTAAATAACTTTTTGAAGAATTAAATCTGGCGCATTTAAGTCTTCAGTTCATTTTTTGTACACATTTTTTTGTATATACATTATATACATGCGTGTATATACATATATCTATATATGCAGTACTTACAATATATTTACATTACATATTCTGGTTTAAAAATAAAACTGCTGTAATTTCCTAATACCAAGGTGTGAAAAATAATAATAATAGGTTTAATAAACGAATGAAAAACTTAAAATTGAATTGAAATATTTGATTTTGAAATGGCAGTCATAATATTGACATCATAGAATAATAAATAAAATTCACGTTCGGATATATTACTGTATCTTTTTGCACTAACTATTAAGCAATATATCGTTCATAAAATAAAATAAATATGAACGTGAACCTAAACTACATTATAATGTTCAGGTTCAGCTTTATTATAAATTTAATTTAAGTAAATGTAGGTATGTATTGCATACTAGCAACTATTTTGTTTGTTACACTAAAATATTTACTGTTCAAGTTTCCGAACGCAATCGGCTGTAATAGGTCTATCTCTTTTTAACTAAGGTAAATGGAATGAAAGGCAGCTTGTTCCGGAACAGGTGAACAGTTAGACTACAATCATACATGATAGAACCACAGATAAAATGAACAGGAACAGTTCATTTGGCTAAGACGTCACAGTTCCAACCTGTTCTTTTAAAATATCTGTTCTTTTTACCTGTGACGATAAATACGCCTCACTCCTAGTTACTATGGAGGCTTATACACGAGCAACAAAATATGGGTTGCAAATAATCCTCATGGATACCTGAGGATTGGGTTAGCTTGTTGTCCATCACACATTTCCATAAAACTAAAACACATTTAGATATGTAGTAACAGTGCACACTGCGTTTAGTCAATTATTCAGCATCTCTGGCGACAGTAACCATCACTTCCTCATAGATGACCACGTTTAAATAAAAGCATGTATTGTGTGCTGTTGTGTTTCGGTGAGGGAGTAAAGGATGCCTAAGCCCATTTTCCTATTCTATCCTAATCCTTTTCCTTTATTAGTTGCTTATGTTAATAGAAGACGGTAGCCATCAAGACAAGTGGACCGTCAGCTTTCCTGTCAACCTTAACATTAAAAAAATATTACTTTTTAATAAAGCTCATTAGAAAGCGACAACCAAAAATTTATCTCGTGCATAAGTTTTCCAATATTTCCACTACACGTGCTCAAAAGTTTTAACTTTCTATTTTCCTAATAGAATACTTTTTTGCATATACCTTTTTAAATTAAATATTAAACGTAGAACAAATGAATTCCAAATGTTTTTAATAAATGGAAAATTCTAACCACCTGTGCTAACGCAGCCTGATTTACATATGAAAAACTAACTTAGTCATCGACGAATAATGACTAACAAGTGGTTTTGTTGAAGTTTTACAATAAATAAAATAAATACATATTTTTATATTGATATGTAATTGTTGCCCTAAATAGAGTGATTCATAATATTCTCTACACGTCTTAATTGTCTATTGTAATAATTTGTGAAAATAAGAAAACATAGGTATTATTTTATTGATAACAGTTTCCCGGGTACATTAAAACCATTTTTATAACCAAATACCAAGGCTGTTTTTAAAGCATTAATTAAAAAAATTAATGCTTTAAAAACAGAATCGATGATCATGAAATTTTGCATTGTCAGGGATACAGAAAAGGACATAGCATACTTTTCATGCAGAAAAAATACTATTCTCTCGAGAATAGTATTCTGAGATCATAAAAAAATGATAATTTGAATTAGGATTAGAAGGAAATTTGGTTTATGTTAAATTTGAACTAAATTTCTATTTTGTTGCTTTCTATGAAACTGAATGCAAGTTCGTTATTTGTAATATTAATAGGATAAAACACATTTTTATATGGTCGAATTGTGCATAGTATCTCTACTTAATATAGACTTAATATATGTTTAATTTTATTAGCATAATAATCACAAAGCTATTCAGATTTGTTGCGGAAAGTGAATAAATTTGATCGGCCTGGTCAAGCCCGCATTTTTTTATTGGTAAAGTCATTGCTAATCTACATTCCTGCATAATATACACATCATTTGTTATTTGTTTACAAATGACATTACGAGTAAATAAAAGTCTGTTCTGTGTTGTTCGTCATTACTATTATGTGTAAACTATTGATTTTCTTCAGGGGTAACACAGTTGCGTGTCAATGTAGCTAGCGTGCGTCGGCGGTTTAAACCATGTATTCAAGAGCAATTGGCTTTACCTAAGGAAAGTAGTATAGCTAGTAGTGTTTGTTACAGCCATTTAGTTTAAAGTGTTATAGGTATTATATTAGAGAAAGAGACGTACTTTATACCTTATATAAAGCACTTTAGTAGTGGCTGTGTGCTCTACACTGCGTTTTGCGGTCATTTGGGTAGTCTGTCTGGCGGCAGTAACTATAGAAGATCACCGTGAAATTCCAACATGTGTGCTGTGTTGTTCATGAGTGAGTAAGGGATGCCAGAGCCCATTTTCCTCCTTTCTAATCGTTTGCAGCCCTTTATGCCTTCCTAATCACAGTCTCGTGGCGTTGCTTGTATTATAGGCGACGATAGTCACCTACCATCAAGTGGGATATTAGCTGTTTTTTAATATTAAAAAAAGACAGACTGCCACCAATAATTGACACATGCAAAACTAGAAGACTTTTTTACTGCGGACTCTAATAGTAGGTACTGACTGGCTGAAAGTGTCTTTATTTTACTTCAAATGATAAAACGTCAAAAGATGATACCAGTATTATACTTAAAGAGAGAAGATTTGTATTTTTGCATGGTTGTAATGAATAAACTCAAAAACTACTTGGCCGATTTTAAAAAACTACTGGGCGAGTAACATAGGCTATATTTTATAAAATTATGTGGGAGAAGTCGCGTGCAACAGCTAGTAAATAATGACGTTCGGCCAAATATACTTAAGAGTTGCAGGATTCAGTATTTGGAAACCCCACATCACGCAGAGAGTTCAACGCCCAGCAGAATAACCAATAATGGGTTTTGTTCGCTTGCAGACCAAATTAACGATTGTAATGGCGTTACTTTATTTGGTAATTGTTAGAAAATATCACGCAAGTTAGAGTTATGTCATAATATCACGATTTACAAAGGGGAGGAAAAAAAAACTTAGTTAAAATTATATCCAAGGCGATGCCTACTGCTTTCATAATAATAATGTGGCGAGTTCATTACATCCACAATTAATTCAATCTTAAGTAGCACAAGTTTTCAGATAAGCCATTAGTAATAGAAATATGTGAATGTTTTTCTTTCTTTCCTTCTATCAATGACTACATTGTTCCAGATAATAGCGAGATTTTGTCAATTATTAAAAAAAATAATTAATGAAACCTTTGTAGGTAGGATAGGTTAACACTGGAGAAATTGGTATTGACTTTAAGGCTTGTAGGCACATTGTGTTTCGCAGTCATAAATCTGGCAGCACGACTGGCGGCAGTAACCACCCGCTTACTGGAGGCCACTGTGAAGTAACAGCATGTGTACTGTTGTATTTGGGTGAGTGACTTGAATGAGTATGGGATGAAAGAGCCCATTTCCCTTATCCTTTTTTAACCAATAGTTCTTAATCCCATCTAAGGTCGGCAGCGTACTATTTCATGACTGCGAAACGCAGTGTGCCCAGCCTCTGCTAATTGTAAATTATACCTACTTCTAATTTTAGATCAGATATTAAGATCAGATAGGTGATTTTATTAACGGCTGGCGTGGAGGACTAGAGCCCACACACAAGGAGATAATTCCCAGCAGTGGGACATTGTATATGTCATTCACAAAGCAATTATAACTTCTATTTAATTAAAGCAAATTTAATTAATTAAGATTAGGTAATTCTACAAAGTATTTGCCTATAGACTTTCACTAAGTTCAGGTCAGACCTCGAATTCGTACGGCTAATTTAGAAGATATTTGCTTAAGAAAATACATATTACACAGTGTTTATTTGATTTTTATTATTTTTCTAATGCATTTATGCTATTTTTTGTCGGATTAAACACATAAAAAGTACAATACGATAATAACAATCGTTAATTGTAAATAAAAAATAACCTTCTAGAGCCTATCTATAGACAAATATCAATTTCAGTAACAACCGCTGCATGGTCCACCGCCCAACGCAATCTCTGTTTAGCAATAAGGTTTTTCGATTATTTTTACGTTAAAATGATGTAATCAATACAGTTTCAAACCGGTTCGTTTTAACACTTGTCTCTCAAATTTGTAATTTTTACTTAGTTTACAAACAATCTTCTTTTATTTATAAAAATGTTAAGTTGGTTTGTGTACGTTTCATAAACTCGAGAACCGATTTTAAGACCGAAATAATTTGATTTTCATGAATAGAATGAGAGATAAACGACGAAGATTTTTGTATATTAAAATTACTGCCCGGGCGAAATCGGGAGCTGGTCGCTAGTATATTTATCTATAATTTAACTCTCTTTTGGTTGATACAATTATTCAATAACTGGATAATTAAAAAACAAATATTTAATTAAGTAAATGTTATGTACTTATATGAGGAAATTATCATAATTAAAACTAAGATTTAACTGTTATTTCCTCTCCACAGTATCTACAGAATGGGAAGGAAAAGTGAACTCAATTTTTTTTTGTTTTACTCGTCCAATATTGAGAGTAGTTCGGTCAATATTCCTGTGTATCAATTCTATGATTGTGTACAACGAGACTGAAGGACTTAGTGTGGTTATTAAAATATTATAAAGTTTTCAATATAAGTTAGAAAGATTGAATGACTGTGAAAAGGATTCTGTTTCGTTTACAGTGTTTAATGCAATCTTATTGAATTGGAGTTGAAAGGCTGGTTAGGATTGACAGTCTCATATAAATAGTTACAATATAAATTCTAGATGTTCATGCCATCTAGAATTTATTCGATTGTGATTAGTTGCAAAGTCATTATAGGTAACAATTAAGTAATTGTAAGGGCATTTACAGGCGATGTAATGATTGGATTAACCTTTATTAGTATCAGGGTTTGAACAGTGCGTGTAAAACATCGACTCCACTAATGATGACGCGACAAAAGCAACAATTGTTTGTTGATTCCGTGACATTGTAACAATGGCATTGGTTTTCACAGGCTTCGCCTTTTCTGTACTCGCTATTCTTTGCAGCAATTCATATTTATTCATACCACATAGAAAGTGTTTTAATTAATATAAGTTTAAATACTATATTATAATTTAAAGTTAAACTATAGTCACACAACATAAAAATAATAAAATTTAATAAATCACATTCTAAATTTAGGTACTAATTTTAAAACTATCTAAGTTTAACTTACTTACTAACTTATTTTAGCATTGGTAGCGTATACTGCGTTTCGCAATCGTCTGGCGGCAGTAACATACCCTTACTTATGAAGACCAACGTGTAATTATGGCATGATATACGAGTAGGTATATACGGTTGTACGGTGAGCGAGAAAGGGATGCTTCCCTTATCCCGTCAATGTTACCATATACTTCTTCTTTATCAATTTTGGCGATGCAGCCATTATAGTCATCAAATGGACAGTCAATCTGGCTGTCCATTAAAAACCATACAAGTGATTATAATACTTAATGTTTTAAAAAATACAAAAGAAATTGGGCCCAGCGAGGAAGTCGGCATAATGACTGCATTACCTCGCTAGATAGCCTATTTAATACCTATCTGGGGGAAGTCAGTGTTGTCGACAAGCCCTTAGAGATATCACTGACAAAGACCAGCGTTTAAAATCTTCTTCATTAAGAAACGAAAGAGTATAAACACATATTTTTATTTTCCAGTATTTTCCAGCCTAATTGCATCGCGCGGTGAAGATGGGTTGTTTCACTGCCCAAAAATCTGCATTTGCATAACAACGGTCTGCCCATCTTCACAAGAATTATGGAACTTTCGTCATCACGTAAGACAGGTTTTCTTATTAAAAAAAAATATATAAAACAATCTTTGTCACTATAATAATTCTGCGATAGATCCAACCAGCAAAGCATCATCCGTAGTTTTGAAGAGTTAAGTTTATTTAAAATCTTTTGCTACTTTTAAATATTAATGAATGCCTCGCTGTCTGTTAAAAAGCAATGACCTACTACCGACGCGACAGACTAAAAGAAATCTTAATTAACCGGGTACCTAAACTATTCGTAACAGTGAATACAATACAGGTTATTTAAATTTTATGACCTACAGTTATGTTGAAAAGAATGTATATATATTGTATTGTACATGTATATCGTTACAAAAATAATAAGTGCTTATTTGATGATGTTTTTAAAAATGATGACAAGGGTTCTAAATTTAGGCGCTTCTAAAATAAAAATATATTTTTTTGATTGATTTGTGTGCCTTTACTGCATTAAAAATATTCCCCCATAGATATCACTTTTGTACGGTACTGTACTTTTGGTTCAAGTTTTTTTTATGAAAATAATATTTGTGCGAAACAGCGACTAAAAATATATTTAATTTTAAAGTCACTTCTTCGCACAATTCGTACGAAACAAAATTGTGCGAAACCTCTACTAAACCCTAAATTCATCATTTTATTATAAATTTTTGAAGAATTACTTAAAAAAAATCTTAAATGAATAATAAAATCAAGATTTTTTTCACATTAAGAGTTTTTATACCATTTGATTTCTTTCATTTGATTCTATTATTTGTAATGGAACAACAAAAGATTATAAATTATAAACTAACAACCGATTTACTATTGAGCCCAAACAGTATGAGCCCGCAACTGTAAATTGCTGAGGAGTTGGGCGTCCCGCAGACTACTTGACGCTGCAGCTTCAGGTCAAGGTTACCAATTGTACATCAATTGAACATGTAGAAGTTAGTGAAATGCCTTCGTTAACTACGAAATTATAGCTAAGAACCATCCCTTGTCAACTTCAAACAAAAAAAAAGATTCAAAATCCGTTCATCCGTTTGGGGAGCTACGATTTCACAAACAGATACACAAAACACACGTCAAACTTATAACACCCCGTTTATGCGTCATGCGTCGTGCGTTAATAACACGAAACAATATCAGGGACATGTTTATTTGGCGAATTTTGAAAATGTAAAAATCTAACTCACCACGAACGAGACTGTAGGCATAGACAAAATATAGGTATTATTACCTATTGCTTGATTCGGAAATTCCAATTTGTCTTAACGGACAAATTAAGATTCCATTAAGACAATGGAATAGAGAAAAAAATATTAATTCTCGGCAAACAAGCGTGTCTTGGAGCGAAGTGATTAGATACAGAACCTATTCTCTCATCTAATACATACGATATATTATGTATATTCAATTCAATAAAGACAGACGTAATACGCATAGTCCATACCAACCGTACAAAATTATAAGGAAAATAAAGTAATCATTGAATAGATATGGTATGTGGATGGATCAAGTATTTTAAGGATAAATTGAAAGAAGCGGAAACCATTTTATTTGAAGACAAATGACAACTCACAATAATTTTTGTTTTTTGATGTCTTAATTGTTTTTCTTCTACTGAAATATTTGTAAAAATCGATAGACTTTGAACAATAGATAACGGTAAAAAACAATATCTCTGTGGTCCAGAACAGATTAGTCTCATTAGGTTAACAAAAATCCAGTTTGTTGTATTAGCGGTGATGTCATGCATTAAAAATATCTATAATTTTGCATAAAAATGTGCATTCCACAAAGGCAGATGTGATTTGTTTTTCTTTGTTATAGATGTTATTAAGGTATATGTATTTTTATTGAATAAATGTGCAAAACTTGAAGAATCATATTATTGTCATATGAAGTTAAGGCATTAAAAAACTTTAAAATCTTTAAAAAATCTTCTTTCTCTTTCCTAAAACTATATAATTATAACATACAAAATAGTTAATTAACATAATTTATTTAAAATTAAAATTTTTCCTTAAAAGTTTATATAGCCTATATGTATTGTAGTGTAGTAGTTTTATCAACAGGATACACTACACTTAATAGGTATCACCTTATAGGTTTGAAATAACAGCACATCTATTTCAGATTTTTTGCGTTCATAGAATCTTCACATGCCCTTTACCTTTCATCCTATTAGGGAAACTTGCGTAGCGAACTTGCATTGACCTACTCTGCTTATGAACAATTAGACCGTTAACTTATCTGCCTTTTTTTTTCATTAAAAATAACATAAACTTCTCACAACTAAGCAATATGGAAGATATCAATTTGAAATTGAAAAACAATGACGTCTTCGGGTAACTATGCAGTTTCTTCGTTAAACGTTGAGATTTCAATGGTTAACGTTGATTAACTGTTAATAAAACAACGAGTTTATAAAAGAGCAATAGCGACCTAGTTTTTGACTGTAATGTTCTCTATCTCAAGAATTAGGGTGCCTTCAAATTAGACGATTGAAGAAGTGCTACTGCTGTGGCGCTGCTGAGGCGCGACTATGCCTTTTTATACAATTTCTAGAAGCGTTGTTGCAGCGCCGCTGTCGTGCCAGGCGCGCGCGCCTATGCCTGTCTGAACTAGTGAGGTAGTTTACGTATAACAATACTGAAGCAAGTGTATCGTGCTACAGTGACGCCAAAGCTACTGTAACGCCACTGTGCGCCCTTCTTCAAGCATCTAATTTGTAGCCACCCTTAGGTAGTGGCAGGGCACACTGCGTTTCACAGTAATTTAAACAGCCCGTCTGGTGGCAGTAACCTTACAGAAGACCACCGTAAAATAACAGCTGTTGTGCGGTTGTGTTTTGATGATGAGTGAGTAAGGGATGCCAGAGTCCATTTCCTTATCCCTTCCTTATCCTTATCCTTAATCTTATTATGGTCGACAGCGCATTTGCAGCACATGTGGCGTTGCTTGTGTTATAGGCGACTGTAGCCACATACCATCAAGTGAACATAAAATATAATGATAATAATTTTTCTTTTTTAAATAGGTAAGCGAGTTATCGAGTTTTGGGGGCAAGATACAATACGACCTTCACGGTCGAAGGCGTCATTTTGTTGAACAGGTAGGTATTTGGACAAGAAGTTTGTAAACAGTGAACGGTGTCATAATAAATAGAGTAAACACAATTCAAGCGAGGAAATTGTACAAATGTCACTCGGTATGTCCGTTCGTACAATAATGTAATAATGATAATACAGTATGCAATTCGAATAATACCTACTTTCAGTGTTCGTTGCAAAATAAACTTTAGTCTTTTAAATAGGTAGGCATTATAATATATTTTATATAGGTTTTCTTTTAACACTTTCGCTACTGTAAAGTCAAAATTTTCAATTTCAAGCTATATTTAAAATTATAAACGAATCCCCCCGGAAATATGCTGATGATCTTCAAACGCCTGAACAGATCTTCAAACACATATGTTGTTGTTTCACGGTGGTATTCTGTAAGGGGGTGATTACTGCCCCCAGACAGGCTGCCCAAATGACTGCGAAATGACTTAAAAATTCTGAGGCGTTCACAAATTCTATGCACCAATCGAGCTATCGCTAATTACTATTTAACTTAGATACATTTCCCTATTTCAACTTTAAAACGTTTCTACCTCACGTTGGTAATGGATGATAGCAAGAAAAAATTGTGTAAGGCAAACAAAAAATATTTTAATGTTACAAAATCACTGGTCAAAAATCATTATCTCACAGAAACACCGATGACCCCTAGTAAGTAATACTAACAGAGCTATAGACATAATATATTATGTTGGTAGATAATCGGTGTTAATGAACCTATTATTAACAAGTTAACCTTATTGGTATGTAAACATTAATGTACCTGGATAATGTGTTCGTAGACTTGACTGTATCTATCTGCTTCAGCGTATATTACATGTATTTCATCTCAAAGCTGGGCACAATTCTGTGCTCTATTTGTAAGGAGGAATGGGCAAGATCTGCCAATTTACATGACTTGAAAGATTTTAAGTCTCCATACCTAAGCAGATTTTCTCATTATATTTTCGTTTATCGTTAAAGCAAGTGATTATCTTTATAATGACACATGAAATTGAAAAGATTCAGACGAGCAAGCCGGACCAGGATTCGAATATGCGTTCGCCAAATCTGAAGCCGTGTGTTCATCCTATTGGGCATAAAGAAAGTCGTGTTATAGCCATTTATAGCTCGAGAAGACGAGAACGGCTGTACCGATTTATATAATCTTTGTTTTGTGAATTTGTCTCAGACCCGAATAGAAGAATAACTATTAAAACATCGTAAAAATATTCAGAAAAAAATATATAAAGAAAAATCATTGACTATATTCTGGTTTTAATTTTAATCGTTCGACGAACTTAGGATTTATATGACCTGTTCTTTGTAAGTTAAATATAAAATAATGATTAATACTTTATTATCCCATTGAGTAGGAAGGTACTGACCGGACTTTGTAGTTTACGAAGACAGGAAAAAAACATCTACGATGATACATACAGAAGTCCATGAGTCATTACAGGATTCGTCTAGTGTTTTTTTAGATTGATGCAAAAAATATGTGGATTATGATGTTTCCAAGGACATCAAGCCATCTGTAGTTAAAGTTCGAAGTACGAGATGATGTCAAGAAGCACGTCACATTCTATTAGCAGGGAAAAACCTAAACACTTATCACTGTTACTCAACAGTCTTGCTTCGTTTATTGAATGGCCATTAGAGATTCTAATGAAGCAAAAAGTACAATAAAAAATGCAACTTTCTTTGAACGAGAACTGCGTTTACTTTCTATGTTATCCTCTCTAAGCAAGTTGAACAAAAAATGCGTTCAGTGAAAATAATTCATAGTTCCGGATTCGTAAGACAGAAAGTAACGAAAACTAGTTTAATTTGACACATGTCAATTAAATGTAGTGAAATCAAAATATACCTACTTTTTGTTACATTCCGAAATTGGTTTTGTAAACCAACTTGATGCGTGGCTTTTTCGTTCCTCGTTCTTTACCTCATTTATTTATTTAAACATGGGAAAACAGTAAAAATATAATAATAATATTTAATTTAATTATTTTAATTTTACATTATTGAACTTTTAAGGTGATTGTTGCTAATCGTTAGGTAGGTATGACTTTGGTTGTGTTATCGCTACTGCGTTAAATTCTCTCACTTGTATCCAAATAAAAACTGCAAACAATTTAATATAATAAACACGTTTATTTGTCAATCATTCAGTCACGTTCATAATATTGTTAAGGTAATTTATACAGTTTAAATTATTATTTAGCGTCTTACATACATCTAGATAAATTCTGATAAATATATTGACGACTTAAACTCCGCTTTTGATTTGTTTGTTTTTCAAAGATGGAGTTTAGATAACATTTATTTAATAAATATTATTTAACCGCCTCTATGTGTTGGAATGTTTGACGTAGGTGAGATCTCAAAACTACGCGGCATTTAAGAAACGGCGCGTCCCCGACCTTTTGTAACAATTTGAAGACAAAAGTTCCTCTTCGGCACGTTTCTGACTCGTCTTACAGAGCAAAGGTAGTTTATTCAACTTAGACATATAATTTAATTTCATAAAATATATAAAGCTATCTACATGCGCATTATCACTGGTAGACCAAGGTAGACCGAGGTCAAGGTAACGTTAAATATTTGGTAATGTTACGCATCAGTCCGCGGGAGGGTCGCAAAACGAACACTGGTTTTCGGGGTCAGGGTCTCGAATGGACCGCGACCGAGAAACTGAGCGAAGACTAGGCGAGCAAGTGGGCGAGCCCAAGTAGCAGCAAAGATGCTCCCAACGTAGGTGCCATGGCTGCACCTCGATCTGCAGGCGTGGGCGGGCTCAAATCTTCCGAATATACATAGCTCTTTGTGCCCGTGTGCGATTTCAGAATCCTATAGTTGACCTCATCCGGGGACACCTGATTTTTTATGAAATTGTACAATCTGTTGATAACAACGTAAACATTTCCGCGGTCGTCGAATGCGAATCTGTCGACCCATTGGATGTAGTTTGCGTCGCGTGCAATCGTGCGTTGACCGGCATGGAAGTCAACGGACGTATTCCATTCCGCAACGGTCGAGTTACCTATTAAACCAAAGAACAGCACTCCGGTCGAGTCCATCTTCATTCCGTCCGTTTGCGAAGCTTTTAGTCCGAGATCAACGACATAACTGCTCACTGCTCCATCACCTTTCTGCGCCAAGGATTCGTTCCTTAAAACGGAGGCGTTAATCGAGTATAGATGGTAACTTGACAACGGGCAATAGTAGATGGTTCTATCGATCTTTCCGTCTTCTGCACGAAACTGTGGCCCCAATGCGATGCCATCTATGTTCACTGGAAGGTTGATGGTTGTACCGTTGATACGGAAGGAAGACGCATCAGCCGTGGCGGACATTGATTTTTTGTCGCGTATCTTCCAAGATTTCTTGTCACTTCTGCGGAAGACAATAATGCCAGGGTCGACTGCGCTGTTATCCGTAATGTAAGCATAGTCACCGTCCCGATTGTCCACCACGAGATCGTTTAAGTAAGTAGTGTTAGAATTCACAGTGTCCGCAGGGAATGGAATCCGTTCCATTTCGTTTTTGCCAGTCTTGAGGTCTATTAAAACAATAGACGGAGGGCACTTGGTGTCGGGGCTCTGAGTGAGAGTTCCAACCCGACCGTTGTCCAAAATCCACATGATACCGTTTCGGTCTATTTCAATATTTTGTACAAATTGTAGAGCAGAACAGTCTCCGATCGTGTTTTCCTTCCAGCTAGGAAAGGGGTTTAGTTTCGGTGATGTGTCCACTTGCTGCACCGGTATCGTGGCCAACGTTGCCGGCACTCCATCGAGCATCCTCGGTAGAGTCAGGAACAGGTTTTCTCCGTAGAAGTTTATTCCAGATATTAAAACGTTTCGGGGTATGTATCGGCTGGTATTGAGGTAGGTCTCGCGATCTGCCGGGGAAGCCCATTCGAAATCGATTTGGTTCCATTCGTAGATGACTCTGAACTGTTCGCGGCGAGGTGTTGGCTGGCGCGGAGGTTGCGTTTCGTTTTGCGCGGCCGCGGTTGCGATCGCGGCTAGTACAATGAGAAGTAGCATCGTCGGTGGGTGCGCGGTGGCGGCGTGTAGCGCGTCTGGCGCGGGCGATGTGACTGATGCGAAAACACCTCGCAGTACCTCTTGTGAGGTGGATGGAAGTGGCTCGCGCGTGACCACACCACTACGTCATGACTAGCAGACGCCACGAACAATAGGACTTCAGATGTGACTTCATTTTGGTTTATTCGACAAAGACTGTTTTGTTTACCACATAAATAATTCATTTATACAATTAGACACTCTTAACAGACGTGTTGTTATTTTAACTATAATGTGTATACATTATAGTAGACACTAGACAGTGGGAAAAACAATGAACATTATAGTTACATTTGTATTTAAACAGAATTAGCATTTATGTTCCTATATATAATATTATGCGAATGTCAAAGGGTATTTCAAGGTCGTAACGCTCACCCCAGCCTAGACAGAGGGTTAAATGCCCCTATTGTTAGCGAAGAAAGGGTCTTTGATTGAATTTATTTTAAACTAGCTGGTGCCCGCGACTTCGTCCGCGTTAAACGATGAAAGGTACCCTATGTTATTTCTGGTATCCCAGACAACGTTATGCAAAATTTCATGGTGATCGGTTCAGTAGTTTTTGCGTGAAAGAGTTACAAACAGCCATATATCCATACATCCAAACATACTTTCGCATTTATAATATTAGTACGGATAATTTGAAGTGATTTCCAATTTATGAAAGTATGTAACGTAATTTTGCTTTATATATTTAATAATTGACATAAAATTAACTAACTTAGATAATAGGTATTATGTTGTTAATTTTTAGTGCCTACACCTAAATTCCTAAACCTAAATTAACCTAAATTTCGTATATTATATTTTACACATTTTTAATAATTGAATTCAAACAAAACTACAAAAAAAAAAACAGAAGGTAAAACATAAACTAAATATCTACCACGTATGTAACTGATCCGATACCTAGTACTATTTGAAATAAAACCTGCTTGTCTATTTGTCTATTGTCTAGTTGTTATGAAATAATTTTGTCCAAAAACTAAAAGACTGTCGAGCTCTTAGCTTTTTCTCTAGCTATTGTCGATTAATATGGAATAAATGATATTTATCAATTGAGGCGAAATGGATCTTTAAAAAAAGTAGAAAGATCTGTATTACCTTAAATAGATATCAAGCGAAGAAGTAGACAATATACTTATCTAGATGTTTTTTGGACAAATGAGAACAGGGTGGATAATTATGGGATATGGGATTAAAAATCAGCAAAGCAAAAACAGTGGAATATCTTTGTCTTATGTACTTATTTACTTAAAATAATTCTATGAATTTTATGTACAAATATACTCAAGCTTGCTATCATAATATTATTCGTAAGTAGGTATATGATTTTGTTTACGGTCATTTGTTCTATTTATCACTGTCATTGCAAATATACCTTTGAACACTGGATGAATCAACTTTAACAATGACACATTTCATATTTATTTAAGTAGTTTATCAATGCAGTTGTTTCTTCACAGCAATGATTTATACATTGGCTGCTCACACTTGCATCTCCTCTTGGTGTTAGACCGTTAGATTTATTGCGAAGTCTGTGTAAATTTAAAGATTTTAACTTTAAAGAAATTGGGGCTTGGTGTGTTCTGGAGTTTTGGGCATCATTTTGCTCAGTATAGTCCTGGACCTGGCTGTAGTCCTGTGGGAAAATTCGCTTGGAGGAAGTGGATATATTTTTTGGAAAGTCTAGTAAGAGTCTTAGTAAGTATTTTAGACTTGGGTGGATATCCACCACCTGGTATATTTTCCAGCGATGACGTTATCAATATATCACTTAATGAATTCCTAAATGATGAGGGTATTTGGATTAGTAGTGGTTTCGCACAATTTTGTTTCGTACGAATTGTGCGAAGAAGTGACTTTAAAATCCGTACTAATATTATAAATGCGAAAGTATGTTTGGACCAGTTGGTGCCCGCGACTTCGTCCGCGTTGAACGATGAAAGGTACCCTATGTCCTTTCTGGTGTCCCAGACAACGTGTATGCAAAATTTCATGGTGATCGGTTCAGTAGATTTTGCGTGAAAGATTTACAAACATCCATACATCCAAACATACTTTCACATTTATAATATTAGTACGGATTTCAGCCAGTTGTTTCGTAAAAAATTAAAAACATTTCCAAAACATAGAAAGTTTGTGTTCTTCCTGACAGAAAACAGCTGAATGACTTTTTCTAAAGTATACGCCGGAAGACTCGTTATATCTTCATTTATAAGGTAATGAAAGGAATTCGGAAAATATTGAAGCTTACAATTTTTTGTTATTTTTTTCTTATAAAAGTAAAAGATGTGTGTGTCCTCGCGGCAGTGAATCGGATACAGGCTCAGTTCAGCATTGTGCTGAGCTTGACAGCACAGTTTGTGACTCACGGAACACTATACAAACATATTTTATAAATTTTTAGATATAGTTATGATTTAGGATATGATAAAACGAGGAAGGTTTGTGTTTATAATTTCCAGATAAAAACTGCATCCGTGCGAAGGCAGGAGCCGGTCGTTAGTCCTTTATAAAATACAAAACTAGAAAACAAATTGTTTATTTTTATGATGAATCTTACAGTAGGTATGGCATTACAGGTTTCTGTATTTAGGACATACCAAACGTGACTAAAACCTTTATTTGTAATTCATAACGTCACAGCCTCAATTTGAATGTAATGCTCTTAGCAATACTAATAAGTGTTCACATTAGATTTAAAAATGTCATTATAGACTTTACGACTCGGTGTTAGGAATTAATTAGTAATCCGATATTCAGCCCGTTCGATTCGAAGGATCTTCCGTGCACGCGTCATGGGTTGTAATAACGAATAAGCAAAGGAAACCGACGTCATAGTCATCCTAGCATTGGTCTTAGACTTAGTCATCATTTAGTTTGTATCCCATTTTGTGAAACAATACATAGTTTTAAAACGGAACTTAATAATATACTTAATTATTATACAATATCTATTAGTTACCCAGTCAAGAATACAAATTCGTACAGATTTGAACTAGCATCAGGGAACCAATTAATCAATGTATTGACTAATAAATTCAAAGTGTAATTGCAAATTTGAATCGATATGTTTTCTATGTGTTTGCTCCATTATTTTTTTGGTTATAAATTTATTACCTAGATTTACTATTACTAATTAGATGACAGCACTATAGGCATCACATAGACAGCATTATCACAGATTACTTACTAACTAGTCTATATTGGAAAAAAGTCGAATTAGGTAGAGCCAACTTCGAGAAGGAGGTCAATCGCGAATTCAGCTCGGATGGCAGCGATCAGGAAGCTCCGAGATACCTTTTCATCCAAAATTCTTCAATGTCTCAAAACAAAAGTTTTCGACCAATTTTTGTTGCCAGTGATGGCATCTAAGTGGTCTCTAAGTATAAGCCTATGCTCGGGCTTTGTTCGGGGTTACACTGCGAGATCGCATCAGAAATGAGAAGATCCATAGACGTACGACAGTGAAACTGGCGGATCAGTAAGGTGAAGAGGCAGTGGGCAGGACACATATCGTCGCTTATAACACAAGCAACGCCACAGGTGCTGAAAGTACGCAAAGTTCACCCTGCCGGGAATCGAACCCAGGACCCTGAGACAGAGCGTTCCTAACCACTCATTACAACGGGCTCGACAAATGTCGTCAAAAGTAGTTTTGATGACGCCTTCTTTTCGGTTTGCTTATTGTCTGGTTTCTTTATTGTTTCTGTAGTTTTCGATCCGGCTGTCATTGCCGCATAGTTATTAATATCTTAGACCGTGTTGACTTGGCTCATTGGCTAACTTATTTGACAGTTCTATTGACAGTTGCTCAGTTTGCAAATTGTTTTTGGTGAATGCCTGTCGTCTGTACATTTGTTTCTTTATCTCAAATTGGAACAATCAGCATTTTGCTTACGTGCCATATTTACCAATCTTCATGTTGCTCAATAAAGTCTATGTACATATAGCCGTTTTGCTTTGCTTTATTATTATTAAATAGGTGGCATAGTTTTTTTACCTTACTTTTTATTATATTGCTGACAGCTGGTCAACAACATTAATTAAATTAAAATTAACATTTTTTATATTAACATAAAATTAAATACTCATTAAACATAACTAATGCTAATTATATGAATTAAAAAATATATATAATACAAGCAATTTTATATGGCTAATACAATGTGTGTAGGCGGCCATATTATGCTACTAACTAATGCTCGTGACTTCGTCCGCGTTGAAAAATAAAAATATATAATAAGCAATATACCTAACGCCTGACATCTGCATTGCTATTACACTTTTGGCAGTTTTTTTATTTTATTTTAGATGATCCATTGGGAATAGTACTTCTTTTCTAGATAAAAGGTACCCTGTGTAATATCTTTTATTCCTGCAAAATTTCATGTTGATCGGTTGAGTAGAAAAAGTAACAGAATTATAAACTTAACATTTTTTATATTAGTATAGATACTGGTTAAGTACTATTTACTCTATGGTATAGATTAGAATGGATAGTAGTATGGATCCTAATCTAGGAAGGATGTTGTAGCTACATGGATAACGATCCATACTATCCATACTAATTTATACTAATGTTTGGTGGAGGTACTGATATCGCGGATTTCATCAACTCTGCTTTGCCTACCAAGTGAACTGCAGCCTGTCTGCAGCTGTGTTGTATTATAAAATAAAACTACTTGTTAACAGAGGGCGTCACTAACTAATTCCTTAATACCTAATTATTTCTGAAATTTAATCTTTACATAACATTTCACATTTTAAAGACATTTTAATGACATCTTTAAAATGTGAAATATAATGTTGTCAACATATTAACATATTCATTTTGCGCGCCATCTATGCAGTGATCATAGCATTACTTGAATACCTCTAGAAGTCCAACATGAAAAGTAGTAGGTCAAGTTAATGGTTAAGTCAATAGTTACGATTGAGATGGCGCAAAATAACAATTTTTTTTTGCGCCATCTTAATAATTATTCTATGATTATTCTGTATTATGTATAATAATAATAATATTCATCGTATAAATAATTACTTATACGATGAAATAATTATTACAATAGTTATATTATTAATATAAAATAACTGCTTTATGAAGAATAAATTCGATCCACATAAACATATCCCGTATGGTCTAGTGGCTAGGATACCTGGCTTTCACCCAGGAGGCTCGGGTTCGATTCCCGGTACGGGAAATATACATTAAAATTTATTGTTTTGCTTTATGTTTCACAATATGAAGAAATAAATTAACGTAACTAATTTGTTTTTGGTAAAAAACGTATTACGAAATTTCATAAATTTTCTTTTATTTCATTGACTTTAGAATGCAAATTAAAATTTGTATTTTGTACTTCTTCCCAAATTTTTTAAAACAAAATCTTTATTTTTATTTTGTACTAACGACCATATTACATACCATTTTCGTTTATCCTCTTGTAGGTGTGAATTTACTGTCGTTGGGGCCGTAAAGATGATTATTAAATAAAACTTTTATTTTCTTTCTTCTACTAAGTTAAATGAATACATCGTTCACGTACATGAATATACTTGTCAAAACTACATCGTTCAATCTATATCTCTCTCAATACACTTCTCAAATAATATTTAAAATTCCTGACATGAAAATCTAAAATATTCCTACACTTGTTTTTCTTCAAAATATCTAGTTCTATTTTATCGTTTTAATTTTCATAGAAATTTAAAATTCAAAAACTCTAATATATCCCTCTTTCCATACGTCTATGAAAACCAAATTAAATTCGGTCTAACCATCCATTGTTTTTGTTCTTTAAAAAAAAATCGTTTTCATCACTATTTGTATTGGATTTAAAAAAAATATGCGAAATTTGTTATACCAGCAGTATTCGTAATAATAATATGACCATTTAGTAAGATCATGCTATTTATCTTCACTCGCGACCCGCCCCCGCCTTCGCACTGATGCAATTTTTTTCTGCAAATTATATATACAAACTTTCCTCGATCATCGCTCTTTCCATTAGAGAAAACCGTACCGTATAAAATAGCGAAAAACCTACAGAGGCGGAGAGTTACAATATTTTATAACTAGCTGTTGCACGCGACTTCGCTCTTGTAAATTTATAAAATATAGCCTATGTTACTCGTAACTTTCTATAGGGGAAAGAATTTTTAAAATCGTTCCAGTAGTTTTTGAGTTTATTCATTACAAACATACAAACCATCTTTTTATAATATTAGTATAGATATGTATTTAATAAATTAGATATTACTGGTAGATGGAGATGGTTCGAAGCCTTACAATAAAAATGTTATTAAGTATTATTGTGACGTTTTGGGTAGGAAGGATTCTGTAGGTACCTAAACTTTTAAACATTAATTCAAAAACAAGTTTTCCATATCGTTTCAAAAGCTAAAACAGCGTTGTTTTACGTATTCAAATCATAATATTTACAGTGGACGCATTCAGTGTTGTTACAACTTCAATGCTTAACTATGGCTACCAAAATAGAACAAGAACGTTCGGAAAACAGAGAGCAGATAAGCTTCGTCTGAATTAGGCGTTTCGCTCTATTTATTTGAAGTCATTGTGTTTATACTCAATGTAGGATAGCTTTTTTTCTGTCATGTTAAGGTCGACAGACCAGCTGACATTAGGGATGGAGAAATGAGTTCTGGCATTTATTACTCACTCACCGAAACACAACAGCTCACGTGGTGTTATTTCACGGTGGTCTTCTGTAATGGGGTGGTTATTGCCGCCCTACGGGCTGCCTAAATGATTGCGAAAGGCAGTGTGCCCTTTTTTGTGAAGGAAAATCTGCGAATCAGATCCCCACCGACCATGGGGAGTTCGGTGTTTCCTTGCGCCGTCTAGGTGGGGGCTACGGCTACGTACGTGAAGAGACGTACCGGAAACACGCAGCACGTCGTTGCCCGGTGTTGTGAAGAGGGCGGACGATGCCATGTCCGGTTCTCATTTGCAGAAAAAAATTGTAACCCTGCTGAGAGCAGGTCGCTAGTTTAATAAAAAATGATTAAGTTACACAGTAACTTCGTCTTTCCACCCCGTGTGGCACCCACATAGTGCTGGCTGGCTGCCGTGGCTAATGCGCTTGCACCGCGCGATTTTTCCATATAAAAATGGAACGATTTCTAGGGGAGCGGCTGGCTGATAGTACCTATCTCTTGAAATCGTATACCTACTTACTCAAGTTATAATATTTTAATATAAATAATAATATTTTAATTTTACATTATCCACTAGTTGGTGCCTACGACTTCGTCCGCGTTGAAAAATGAAAAATATAACACCTGACATCTTTATCGCTATGAAGAGGATGGCGACCCCCAATTTTTTTATGTTTTTAAGACGATCCCTCAGGAGCCTTACATTTTTTCAGGGTAAATATAAACTACTGCGTGCCAAATTTCATCCAAATTGGTGCAGCCGTGCATGAAACAGTAACAAACATCCATCCATATTACTCACAAACTTACAAACTCACCGTAGGTATATCCAAACTCACAATCTTTCGCATTTGTAATATTAGTGAGAAATAATTATGTAATATGGAATCGAATAATTGTATTATTCGCCGTATAGTATGACTAACTAACAGTTACCGTCCAGGTTCGTCTATCACCATTAATATCACCTCACTGCTATTTGTTTTTTAACGGCTGTCTTAAAATGATTCATTCAATCGGTCGCTGAAGCTGATCGCTCTCAGCTCAGTCAGTCTCCATTCGGACGGCGCACGAGTACGTTTTCGCGGATAGCAGCGATACATTTCCCGCCTTAAATTTAAAAAAAATATATACTTTCGAAACGTTCCTGTACTTAATTTGATAATTACTTAGTTAAATATGCCTAAAATGAAATGAGGCTTAAACTTTTGTGATACAGTCGTGTTTTTATTAACTGGGACATTGTGCTAAAATCGTGAAAAACGTGTCGTTAACTTTGCGGACTGCATGCTTACAGTGCTGTTTTCGCATATTATAACAATTCTGTGATATTATTTTGCTGTGAAACTCTAATAAATAGAAAACTTTTACATATTTTTTTTTTGTTTTGCCTGTATATCTTGTTTCGTGAAATCGAATTTCGCGAAACTCTGCATAAAGAATTCTTTATGATAGGTCCATATATGAAGGTGAGTACTTTTTATATTTCCTGTGTAATACTATTATTTTGCACAATATAAACAACTAGGTATCGAGTAACTCTTAAATTTGGATGTATTTTTTCGTTGTTCTTAGAATTTGGCATAAACTTACCTAAGCATGTATTGTACATAGTTTTAAGTAAGGCCTTTCGGAAAATCTTAAAATATTATAAAGTATAGCTACATTCATGGAGTGAAGAACTATAATTATAAATTATGTTTGCTATAGGTACTAAAATCGGTTGAGTACCCTGTATGAATCCATTGAAATTAAAAATCAGTTAGTTGAATAGCAAACGCTATAAATGTGCTAGCTTTTACCCGCGACTTCGTCTTTTACCATACTATACTATACCATACTATAACATGAACTATATTATACTATATTATACTATACAAATTTTCGCGTTTATAATACCTACTGGCTTTCACAAGCGGCTTAGTTCACATAGGTATATCTTTGTTAATTATAGCCTCTTTTGTTATTCTAACATATACTTAAACCATGTTAATATACCTAAAATTTTATGAAACTTCTGTATTCAGTATACATATATTAATCCGTTCAGTTCAGTAGTTTTCCTTTGACAGAATACCTAACAAACATTCATCAATTCCAATAAACTTTCGCATTTGTAATGAATTTTTAATATACTAGCCACCCGGTCCCGGCTTCGCACAGATTTTTATTTTGCAAATTATTTACCTCGCTTAACACTGTTTTCATTAGTGAAAACCGTATCAAAATCCGTTAGTTTTAGAAGTAAGCGGGAAAAACAAGCAAAGTGTCGCCTATTTTTTCGGATTAACTAGACATGTCGCCAGCGTTCCATTAGAGCAACGTAGAACGGTCAATTCTGAATGGTACACCAGTATTTGTTTGCCAGAAGTGTTCGGAAAAATCAGGGAAACCAAACGCAGAAGACGAATCATTCTCCACCACGACAATGCAAGTTCTCACATATCAGCTCAAACAAAAACAGAAGCAGCAGTTTTGAGCAGTCAATACATCAAATTGATGGGTCATCCGCCATACAGTCCTTGTTTGGCACCCAATGATTTCTTCTTATTCCCGCAGATCAAAAATAAATTGCGAGGTCAACGTTTCTCGACGCCTAAAGAAGCGCTTCATACTTTCAAATCACATGTTTTGGAGGTACCTCAATCGGAATGGAAAAAGTGCTTCGACAATTGGTTCAAACGCATGCAAAAGTGTATTGATCTTAATGGAGAATATTTTAAAAAACAATAAAGCCATTTCCGGTTATAAATATTTGTTTTTATTTGTCTATCTCAAAACTTAAGTAGCAGCCCTCGTAGTAGGTAAAACCAAGTCTGCCGCAGAACTAAGGTGTAAAAACTCAAACTGCGTCCAATATGACACCTGTCATTTGCAGTGTGTGAATTATGGTATACAAAATTACTATAATAAAGTAATAATTATTACAAGTAGGACCATAATTGACGGTATTGTAGTTTTGTGTGTAGGTGCCACTGACTCACTAATTCCGCTCGTAAATTGCAGGAACAATTTACTTCGTTCACTAATTTATGTTACTGGGTTATAATAATGTAAAGTGTTTAGTATTATGAAACATTCAAATACTGTTCGTAATTTCTATAACTAATTAGGTAAATGTGAAATGTAGATAGGTAGATACATGGCTGTGTTCGACTCCTCGCCTTTTCAAACCCCGACACTCAACGCAAAAACGGGGTATTATAAGTTTGTCGTGTGTATCTGTCTATCTGTGTATTTGTCTGTGGCATAATATTTAAATAGGCTAACTTATATATATATTAATTGGTTTTTACAAAATATTGTAGTACCTATCTAAGTTTTGGATCCAGGGGATACAAATATGCCTGAAATGAACAATAATAACCTCAAAATTACATACCTAAATCCTAACAATAACCTCAAAATTAAATCATTATGTAAAATCTAGGTACAAGCCAGTTTCTGATATTTTTACTTATCTGTATAGGTTGTGTAGCATATTATCAATTACCTCTTGAAAATAGGTCAAATCTAGTTTGATATTTATCTATTCTCGCCGCAGTTGTAAGATATAAATTAACTAGCTGTTGCACGCGACTCGTCCGCGTAACTTTATACAATGAATTAACGTGAAATTAATTACCAAATAGCTGTTGCACGCGACTTTGTCCGCGTAACTTTATAAAATATAGCCTGTATTACTCGATGATAATGTAGCTTTCTATAGGTGAAACAATTTTTAAATCTGTCCCGTAGTTTTTGAGTTTATTCATTACCATTGAACTATATGTAAATCTTTGTTCATTACAAACAAAAATACAAATCTTTTCTATTTATATAAATAGAATAGAATTTTTGTATTAGTATAAATAACGTATAACGTAACGTCAAATATGCGGATACGTAAGTAAAACAGGAAGAAATTCAATGAATGAATTATTTTTAACTACGTATATTCTTGCCGTAGAAGACCTATACTAGTCTAGTCTTACGCGACGATCAAATAAAATTAGCCAGACTTTTTTTTCTCCAATACACGTTACAATGGGTTTGACAAATTTTATATCTCTGATGTCATTCTGAGCTAAAATATCATCTGTTAACTTAAAGTCTATGTCATCGGTGTTACGAGGAAATCAAACTTCATCGCTGTATTGATCAATCAACGGATGGACCTCATACGGTACAAGTTTTTTTTGAGATGACTCATCTCTCTTAAAACATATTTTTATATTAGCAGACAGACAACATTAACGGCCACTTGGGGGGATTTGTTAATGACGTTTTGTTTGTATATGGGTTTTCAATTACATTATGATCATTGATGACTTCTTTTTTTTATGTGAACTAAAAATAGTAATCAATACTAATTATGTTTTTAAACCATTGTTTGTAGTTTGTAATTTTTAAATGAATTCAAAAGAAAAGTAAAATTGCTTGATAATTATAATACTTTATTTTTGACGAATATAAATGAGTACCTCTTCATAAAAGTTCTTAGTATTTAGAAGGACATTCAAGCGGGCAGTTGTAAGCTCTCTTATCATTGCTAGACTGTGCGATTGATGTGGTTGAAGTGAAAAATAATTGAAGATACGACTAGACAACAGATCAATATTATAAAGAGACTCATATTCCTGATATTTAGTCTAGTGATATTTGTACAAAACTCATGGTCTCCAATAGCTGCAAATTGTGACTAATACCAGTAGCTTTCTCCTGCGACTTCTTCCAGGCTCCCATTTTAAAGTGTTAAAACATTTATTCAATCTTTATTGTTCATGTATTTTTGTTAGGTGCTGAATTTTTTATTTTTATTTTTAAATGATTCCTTAGGAATAGTGCCTTTTTCTGGATGAAAGGTACTCTATGTTCTTTTCTGTGTCCCTGACGACGTGTATGTAAAATTTATTGATAATCGGTTGAGTAGTAGGAGTAGAAAGCGTATCAAACAACATTTAGGGATGTCAGAGCCCATTTCCCTCTTTTCCAAATCCCCATATCCTTAATACTATAGTCGGCAGCGAACTTTGCAGCACTTGTGGCGTTGCTTATGTTATAGGCGACGGTAGCCACCTACCATCAAGTGGATCGTCAGCCTGTCTGCCGATCTTAGCAAAAAAAAAAAAAATTAGTTACGATAATAGTTATTATTAGTTAGAATTACTAGTTTCAACTTCCTTTATTTATATAATATATAATATAAGAGACGTGGGCGAAGCGGATGAATGTTAATGTAGATTAGTAGGTAAAACTAGAATTCAGTTGGAACAATTTGAATGATAATGTCAAACGGAGATGATGATTCAAATGCACGGTTCATTAAAAAATTAGATAGGTGTCCGCTGCGCCAGTGCCAGTTTTTTAACATAACATTGTTAGAAAATATAAAAGGGGCGTGGCCGAAATGTTTTGTCGTTCAAAAACACTTCCTCCTCAGAGCTCATTATATTTGAATTTTAAGATTTGTTAGAAACTTTACTAAACATTGTTGAAGGCGCAGCGGACGCGCCTTAAGAAGTCTGTTTAACAACTAACATTCTTTTTGAAGTAAAACTTCTTTAGGCGCTTTGGGCATTTTTGAGATGGGATAAAATCATTGAACTCGCGACAGTGTCATGTTAACGAATGTAAGCGTTGTAGCTGATAATAAATTAAAATAATTTAAAAAAAGAAGAATAAACAGTCAACTGCATATGAAAGTAAACTTACTAGATATGATAACAAGGATCAATATGATATACACCTCTGACCAATAAAGTTCATTCATGTTAAATAATTAGTATTTTCTATTTATTATTGTCATTGTGTGTTAGTGTCTTTCGCTTGTATTTCTTGCTATCAATAATTTTGTGAAGCTTAGTTTTCACTTCTGACATGCAGTCCAACAACTGACATGTTATTTTTTTTTTTTAATTTTGTGTGTTACGGACAGACAGACAGACGACAACTCATACCTAAGGGTATTTTTCCGATCCCCTTATGTTCCGATTTGGGGGAAACTGATGACCAAATACATGAATTACACGTATCCGTCCAAAGCAATTTATACAAATAAATAATATGTGTTTAAGTTTACCATGTTTATGTTGTACTCGTATGGTAAGAACTCCATTAAAAATTTTCTATAGAGAGTTAAATTATGTCCGTATGTCATAAATTTGTATACTTAAATGACGCATATATATCGCTGCCAAATATTGCATCATAAAACGTGTTATTGTCTTTTTAAAAATATTTTTTATTTATCTGTAGGTACAATTAATGAAATCATAAACGATCCGTGTCTGTACATTAAATATTAAAAAAAAATCATTTGTGTACAAGTTGTAATAATTATTATGTTACCCAGGTCAAACATATTATTTGACTTTTTTTAAATTTTTATTTTAAAAAGTTATTAAATTTTTATTTTTTTTGTCTGTGCGTTGTGCCTAGTTTGTGCACGCTAATCACAGAAACATGTTAACCAGTTTTCACTGATGAAGATATTACCTGGATTAATATCAGGTAGCGTCACCACATCTAGTATTGTATATGCAGCTCCTGTTAAATGATCGTTTAGGTATGAAAAATGAATGGCTTCGCTTTTCGCTATACTGAACAGCTGATCACTAATGACATAATCACAATATGGTTAGTTACCTAGTCCAGTATTATACGTTGACACAACGCTATGTAATTTTAACGCAAAATGCTCAAACATTAGTCATGACGGGTCGTTGACGACAAAATTGTAACTATCCCGCGATAGTCACGCCTACACCTAAACATTATGTGTGTGCAAATTAAATTAGCTAAGGCAAGTATGAATTAACGTGAAATGAAGTTTAGGATTTAGAAAATTTCATAAAGACTTCAAACGTTAGATTTTAACGTTAGATTACTTACTAGCTGTTGCACGCGACTTTGCCTGCGTATCTTTATAAAATATTGCCTGTATTACTCGCTGATAATGTAGCTTTCTATAAGTGAAAGAATTTTTAAAATAGGTCCATTATTTTTTGAGTTTATTCATTATAAATAAAAATACAAATATTTTCTCTTTTTAATATATTAGTATAGAATAAATTAATATATTATATACTTGGTCCAAAGTGGTCTTAGAATCCATTATATGCGCCTGAAAGCCCAAGCAAATAGATTTTTAATTTCTAACACGTGCGTATCTAAAGGGCATAATGAATTTTACGCGTCTTACACTATTTTAAACTCTACATGGTATTGTGTAAAAATCACGTAAAGTCGAGATGTGTTTGATATGCACGATATCACCGATAAGGGGATCGTTATCACTAAGCATGTTAGATGGACAATGTTGAATGACAATCAAGCAATGTTTTGGACGAGTGGTAAGGGTACTTGCCAAACGTTTCAGGGTCCCGGGTATTCCAGTTGGCTCTGGTCTGGATTTGGAATGTGGTGGCAGCGGCACACTGCGTTTTGCAATCTTTTAGGCAGCACCGTGAAATAACAACATATGTGCTGTTGTATTTCGGTGAGTGAGTTAGGGTTGCTAGAGCCCATTACCCCATCCTTACCTTTAGCCCTTAATCTTAATCCTTCTATGGTCTGCAGCACACTTACAGCACCTGTGGCGATGTTTGTGTTATAGACGACCATTCCCATCAAGTGAACCGTCAGTCTGTCTGTCGACCTTAACATTAAAAAAGATACCTATTTGATTCAAATAGGTATTTTTTGACCTATAGGTTAACCTATACCTTTTGACAAGATGTAGGATGTTTACAATATTAGCTAATTAGCGTTAATGAACAACTGGTATTATAATTGGCGTGAGTAATTTTAATTAATCTGAACGTGAATTTACTAAGTTAAACTTACTAAATTATCGAAAGAAACCAATCAATGTAATTTAAGTGATAATTGCTATCTATGTATCGTCTGTTTACTGAGTACTATTCCATTAATAGCGAACCATAATGCGTTCAGGAGTTAAAGTTTATCTCATTTGCGTACATTGATTAATGTAACATCAGTTATTGACCCTTTCAAGTAAATGATCGATTAATCGATAGCATATGGGACAGAAAAAAAAACTGATAACTATTATATCTGTTGTTAACTCACACGAGCTTAAGACATGTCCCCTCTTAAAATCTGAACATATTATGTAACAAACATAATAGGCGACTAGCAATATTCTAAGAAGTAGGAATAAATATGTCCTAAAAGTAATTGTATTGTTCTCCCTTACAATGAAAGAGCCGGTTTCTAAAATACATTTTTATATGGCATTTTCTTTTCACACTTTTTGCTGGTGTTGCTTGTATGCTTAGGCCTTAAAATCGGTGTAGCCATTCTTGACCATTTTTTGCGAGACTAACGCATGGCGATTGATTTTTATATATAAAAAGATTGGTGATGAATCTGATTGAATGAATCTGAATGAATGAGCACCTCTTTTTGCAACGTCACAGAGCACTTCTTACTATACTTCGACATAAATAGCAGACGCTAACTATATGTTATCTATCAATTAAATAAAACTGAAACGCTAAATGTGTTACTAAGCGCAAAACTAAAATTTTTTTCAAATATTTGTTGTCCGAGGAAGGATGCTATAGAGACAAAAATTGGAAAAATGATTCGTGCGAAGCCGTGGGCGGGTCGCTAGTTATACATAAAACTTAAAAGGTTTGCATATTTGAAAATTATTATTGGATTGTCTGTTGATCTAATGCAACAGATCTCTTTTGCCATGATACTATAGGTGGACGGCAGGCCTTAATCACAATGCTACTCGGGCTCCTCACGCTCAGTCCACAATCATGCAAATTTAAATAGGTTTAACCTGATGAAAGAATAAGTATTGGTTGCACGTATTGGTTTTTTCCTCGCGGAGATAGCAGCGCTTTAGTGATAAGGAAACGCACGACGGTAAATATACTAACTGGGTTTTCATACTTCTCTTTTTGCTAATTTAATTTAGCGCAAAACAATGTAGGCTTTGTTGACTTGTTAAAAGTTATTGCAGCGTGTAAATACTATGTGTTTTAACACGCACCGACTATGGAGCTGCTAATTCTGGTGTTATGTGGAAAATACTTCAAGGCTTTTACGTATCATCGTGTCTACAGTTTTATGTCAACGACACAAAAAATGACGCCAATATTCTGTATTCATTGACTAATTTGCCGTCTCACAACGGCGTTTATTAACTTGTCGTAAAAATTAATCTACAAGAGCACAGTACATACTTCTAAATTAGGCATAAACCCCAGTTGAAATTATAAACTATCAGCGCAATGAATACGCTTCGCTGTTCCTATGATTATAAAAATTCAAGCAATATTCAAAGATATGAAAGTTCAAAGTTTCAAAGTTCTACGGTATTCAAAGTTTCCTTTGGTTATTTTGCGAATTGCCCATCCCATTTGGCCTCTCCCAAGGCTCGCCAATACGCACGGTCTTCTGTCCTTCGCATCCAGATGCTTCCTGCGAAGCCTTACAGGTCGCCTGTACACCTGGCTGCAGGGCGGAATGCCTAAAAAATCTTTAAACAATTATCTATTATACTTACCAAATTATACTCAACGCCAGATGATTTAGCTCGTTAAATGGAAAAGCATATCGAATCAAGTTAACAAACGCCATTACTGATGTTACATGTGGAGATCGTTTGAATAGATGACTCAAGGATAACAGACGAGGCATTTTCTGCTTGATACCTAACTTTTATTTTGATTTAAACTTAATAAAGAATGAAGAAGAAATAAAGAAATTTATTTCAGTATTACAAATTTAGTTTTAACATATTTCTAATTATGTTATAACATAATAATTAAAAGGTCCTATTTCATAAGACATGGGTCGTAAGATGTATTTTCTTCGATATAATTTGGGCAGGACCATGTGTGGTGGAGAGCCTTGGGAGAGGCCTATATCCAATAACTTTCTTATATTACTTCTTAGCTTGAAAAGAAACTGTAAATAGCTCAATGAATCTGTAAAGTTTAATATAATCAATTTATTTTCTATTTTTCTCTCTCATTTAGCTATAGGTATAATGTATTTGATGTTACTTAGAACTTTCATTGGTGCAGGCTGTGCCTCCTTTAATTGCGGCGGCATCCGCCAAGTGTTGTACTTGACTTTGTTTGATGATTTTGTTTGATGCCTGCCTCGTTGGAGGCCTTGTGATAATAAATAAATAAATAATATATTGTTACTTATATGTAAACTTTTAACACTACTGTAGAGAATACGTTCTATTTTGTGTTCTCTCGTTATTAGTTGTTCTCTATTAAATTATTAAATCTCTAAATTATTCTCTATAAAGAAGTACACTGGACCGCAAAGAAAAAGGGTCGATTAGAAATTCTTCAATATCTTCAAAAGTACCTGACCTAGCTTTATGAAATAAAGACTAAATTAATGCTAAACTAAATAAATTTTATTTTTATTTAAGCACATTAAAATATTCTTTAATTTTATGTACTTATATAATGTTTTGTACAAGCGAAAATAAGGCTCACTCTACAATATATAACGAGGGGAAATTTTTAAAATAACTTCAAGTAGCATTGTAGAACACTTTAAACTTTAAACATTTTAAAGGTAACGGAAGATGCTTTGTCACTTTTTATCTGTCGACGTGAAGGGGCGATGAACGCTCTGGTCCAATGTTCCGTTTCTTGTTTCGCGAAATTTCACAAACGCACGAAAATAACTTTTAATTCGGACGACATATAATAACATATACGCATTTTGGTCGTCACCATGTGGGCTTGCTTTTGCTTCCGTGTTTACGGTCTAAATTTTGTCACGGCGCATGACTGTGTGCGGTACATAGTTATATGTATGTGTTCATTTATATCGGTAAAGCTATTGTACACCAATATATTATTTTTAGACATTTGAATCTCCAGCAGAGATAAATATATCGGCTATTCTACTAAGAACTAATTATATATAATGACGAAGTATGTGTTCTTCATTTGATAAATATAAAACTTTCCACTGAGTAGTTACACTTTTTCAAAGTATTTTCTCTTCAGATATTTAATTTATTTTACAGCCACGTTCATATAAGATAATAAATCACTCCGATAGGATATGACATACATATTTTAGTTTCTTTGCTTTTGTGTTTTATTATCTTTTTATGGGTGTTATGTTGAGATATTATTTTTAACATACTGCTCTTTGTTCATATAACATTTCATAATGATGAGGTAAGGCTGGTACAAATGATGCCTCATTATTTCAGCAGTCCGTGTCATCCATCCTTCTATGATGATATGATAATCCAAACTTATTATTATTATTGCGAAAGTGAGTTTGTTCGTTTCACGCCTTAACAAATAATCTAGCATCATAGAATGTTACATGTCTCTTATCAGGGGTACAGAAAAAGATATAAAAATGTAACTTTCATCGAGAAAAGGAAACAACCGAAAAAAGTATAGTTACCGAGGGACGCGGAAAAAGTTGCAGGTAAAAGCTAAGTACTCGTTGTTAGGATTTTTGTTACTCGTTCACAAATACACTACTAAATGGATTTTTGTTGAAACTTTAGAGTAAAAATCAAAATCAAAATATTTATTTATCAATTTGGTTTCTACACGAAACTCTTATGGCCGTCATTATGAATTAAAATTTTAAATTTACCAGGGTTTCGGAAAAAAGCTAAGATGACGATCCTTAGAAGAAACCCCGAAAGCAACTCAGGATACTATTCTTTTTATCATCTTTAAAATATAAAATTACAACAAATACACTTAATTTTAAACAAAATCAAAGTATATATACAATACTAAACAGATCCGATTCACTTAAATACAGACTTCATTGTCGCTTAAATAATCAGTGATTTTATAATAATCTTTCGAGAGGAGTTTGGTTTTAATGACACTTTAATTTATTTATAGATAAGGCTCTGATTATCTTGGTAGTTTATTATAAAACCGTATACATTGACCGTACAGTAATATTGTTAATACGTCAGAATAGTACATAGGCTATAATTCATAAAGATATGCCGAAAAAGTCACAGGCAAGAGCTAATATAGTTAGGTAATATTGGTAGGTTTTTGCCAATAATAGTGATAAAACAGGCAGCTAAAATGCATAGTGGCCTTACAAGGGCAGTAAACTTCCTCTTCGAATCACTAAGAAAGAAAGAGTTCAGTTTTGGGAGTTTTCAGAATAAATTCTTTACAGAATAAAATTGCTACAGTGCAAACTGTTTTGTGTACGATACATTACCCTTGAAGGATAAAAGGCCTTTAAGGGCCTTAATATTAATATTCTGCAGCTTGACTATAGTATACTACCAATTATTACTAATACCTATTTAAGTATTTTATTGTTGTAATTATTATTATATATTCTTAATACAATTATTAACTTCCTATATTTTAATTATCATTTAATTATGATATTATTGCTGTTGTGGTTGTTTTGTGTTGTACGTGATCATATAAATTAAAGATACGGATTACGACGGATGAAGAATTATATTTTACAAGGAAAGTTTTTATAAGAACATGACAAATTGGTGACAAACAAATATATGTGACAACATACATATGACATAAAAATATATTAAAAAGTAAACGAAAAAGTATATATAACGCAAATGAGTATTTATAACAAGACCCTACACTGTGATATCAGTTTTAAGTTGTCGCACGTTTTACCGCGCACGCCCTGAATAGTTACATGATCAATCTGGATCTTGTCCTCCGATAGGTATGTTAATGTAATTGGCTGTGATAATTGCATCCTTATGCCTCACTGATACTCGTAATTGTTGAGCAAACAAACGTCACCTATGTATTGATCACGCACGATTTGTGCAATATAATTATTATTATTGTGTAGGTACCTACTCCATTAATTACTATAGAGCTAAAATGTTTATTCGTTTAAGTGATTAGTTTCTTTCGTTGTAAATAAATAAATAAATAAAATTGTATTGGCTTCTATGTACTTACCTAATGTTTTGATTTGTATTAAGGGTAATTTTTTTTGTGACATATATTTCTGATATATTTTTTTCAATGTTGTAAACTGCATTCGTATATTCATTTTCTTTTAAAAAATACACATTATCAATTTTTCATATAGTTTTTCTAGATTTTTTGTTAATAAAAGAAGTCTTTTCCACTTTTACTCTGTTTTTCATCTTAACTAGTGATACCAACTGTATAATTTTTTTACTGTCCACAAACTATATTGCTTATCATAAATCAACACAGGTCCCTCTTTTTTGAGGAGGCGTGGTCTTATTATACCAGCACACTAGGCAATAATGGGGAAAAAAAAGATTGACTTCGATTCTCACAGAATCTTAATGAGTGTTACATTACATAGTTTAGGCTTTCGGACCTTGAACAAATTAAGTGAATAGTTGTTCCACTGTTCTACAAATAACTGCTTGACATTAGCCGCATTATTGTCGTGACTGTTTGGTGACGAGAATTCTACTAACGTACATTAATGCTCCTAGATGTTTAACATTTAATTCTTCTTTTAAAAATTTACTACAATTCTTATTAAAATTATTATATTATCATTCAACTTTAGTATTATGTATATGACGGCCGATGACGGCCTGTATCGGCACGGCATCGCACTATGACGTCAGAGTACATTTATAACACAAAATGTAGCTCAAACATTTTTTTTCGCAGAATCAGATAATTTATTTGCTATTGAATTGCATGCGTGATTTTATGAAACAAAAAAATAAATTTCATATTTTTTAATACGTCACAAAAACTACGTGATATATTAAATTTTGCAATATTTTTGTACTGACGCGATTAAATTTATCGTTTTTTTGACTCTCTAAATTTTAATTAATACGTAAGGTTGATTTAACATAGAGCTGACTTCGATGAAAAGCTAGACATGTTTTGCTAGATAAAGATATTATAATACTTAAATGCGTTTCTTAAAACTTAATAATTGAATTAATCTTTATATTTATCTCAATCAAGTACGCGTGAATAAGTAACATTTACTTGTGTGAATTTAAAACAGATTTTTCAACAATTATTGTTAATGTGGGATATTGAAATCCAAAATCAAATCAAAAACATCAAAAAATGTTTATGGATTGATATTTTATAAGGAATTTAAAGTAAATAGATGATGATAGCCGAGCTCCGAGATCTAAGGCACAAGAAGAATTAATATGTCTAAGCGTATTTAACGTATTAACCATACTTTAATAATACGAAATTATCTCGTTTTTATGATTAAACACTGAACCGATTTTAATGATATTAATGAGATTGCTTGAATCATGTTAAAGTTTAAACTACTTTTAAAAGACATCATAATTATAGAGGTTTTCTGTTACATCGTCATGTCCTGTCATTTCAATTGGTTTATTAAAAAAAATCTACTTGTGGCTCAGTGAACTTTGTGATGAGAAATCAAATGGGTTACCTATATTCCTTCTTTGTTTAGATAAAAAATAATATAATGAGAATGAGAGATCGTCGGTCGGTCTCTGGAGCATTGACCTATATTCGCTCACCGCGGGACATTTGGCAAACGTCTGAATCTAAAATACGATCGGCCAAACTCCTCACCAGTATAAAGTTTCTCTAATTTTGAACCGTTTTCCGGTATATGTATTCGCGACAGTTTATTTTTATGAAGGTGTAACAAAATTATTACATACATGTATAATGAAGGCGAAAACAAATTCCTATACCTATACTTAGTTTCTTTTGACGTAAGCATACGTTCAATATTTATTGGGAGAAATATTGTATTTTTCAATATGACTATTACAACATATAGGTACACTAGTCTACGCCTGTTATTGTGAATACGTGCGAGCCACTTTTTACTTCACAATTAATTAATTTATATTTAAAGAATAAATTAATGAGAATAATAATAAAAAAGCTACAGGTGTACGGGCCTGTAGCACCCGCGCATTTGATTAGGCCTGGCTGTTGTGGCTTACTGAGTGGGCAGGGCCTCCGGCTAAGGAGGGCTCACTGGTCAGCCGTTCGATGGTTAGTCGAGGAGGAGAGGGTTTGTATGTTCCAAAACAAGTTTGTACTGGTACAATGGTCTTTATTATGCCGGAGCAAGAAGAAGACTAACTATTTACAAAAAATGGCCTATCTATATTACAATATTTGCTTACAGAACTAGTGGCGGTTGTGTCATGCGTCGAACAAAGTTTACACAACCGCCCGAAATAATATGTATTATTAGTGTTTTCCGTTTCACTGTATCTGTCTCTTTCTAACACTATTTATCTATTTACATAATCCACTAGTTCTATAAGTCACTTTTAATCACTATTCTATACATTTCATGGCTGTCCCGAACAACAGGTATAATCAACATTGGGCTTGTTTCGTAATACATTAACAAATAGGTACCCATAATTTGTTTTTGTTTGAGAGACGCAGAAAGCGACTCGAAATTATTCTATGCAAATAAGATATTGAATATACAACTCTAGATATAATAAGCATGTTTCTAAATATGTCTGTATTCATTGTTTTATTACTATTAAATTATTATTATTAAAATATTATATGTCTTATTACCTACTCATTAAGGACTTTGTGTTATCGCTTTTACGCGTCATGTTCACACATACGAGTACATACTACTTATGTTTCATTACCAACGCAATTTTGTTTACTTTAAAAAGGGTATAGCAGGATAGCCTTGTGAAAAATGCCCCCAAAGCCTATGACCAAATTATACTTTATATAGAGACAACAAGATAATATATATATACATGTAGGAATACAAATACAATTTTCTATCGTTGTCATCGTTAGTAAAATTTGATTGTAGTTTGTTTTGAAGCCTTTTAAATTTATTCTTATTGCTTTTCTTTTTATTATTAGATACTTAATCCTAATCATGCAATGTGTTGTACTAATATAATTAATGCGTACGTGAGTTTGTTTGTATGTTTTGCTTTCAAGCCTTCACTACTCAACCGATCATCATAAAATTTGGCATACACGCGCGTTGTCAGGGATACAGAAAAGTATCTTTCATCCAGAAAAATGTACTGTTCCCGACAGATCATTTGAAAGAAAATTCAACACCAGAAAAAAAATGAGCAACAAAGATTGAATAAATGTAGTCGTTTGTAAAAGCTAATGGTTTAAATTCAAAAGTACATGTGAATTTGTATGATCCATTGCGATATTTTAACCAAATTTTCCTCAGTAACGATTGTAACGCCAACCATTAAAATGGTCGTTAACTTTAATGAAAGGTAAACGCATTTTCAACTGTAAGCAAATGTTAAATTAATTTGCCAGTTTCACTTTTAACAGCATGTAGAGTTAACTGTGTTTCCTTGTTAAAGCTACCTCACCCACCTCAGCCATCATTAGACCAATTAAACGTAGTTATGGTAATTTAGCCTAACCGCATACCGAACACATCATGACCCGAGGGGAAATATGATAACGAGTCCCATACGAACATTAAGCTGGCTGTGTCGGTATAATTAGAAAGTCTTTAATTTTTTGCTAATGCGTTTAGCTCGGATCGCAAGAGCAGGTAGGTTTACCTACCCAATTTTCAGCGCAGCGAATCTCTATTTGAAAGTAAATTAACATCACTGTATCGCCTATGTAAACTGCAATTACGCCTAGCGACGAAATTATTTGTGTTTTCAACCGTTAGGTTTTCATACGCCTTTCTCTTCAAACAGCCTTTAGTGCACAGACACGCTCGTTAGCTCTCAATTTCTCTGTTGTCTTGTGACCGATTCTTTTATAAGGCGTGACGTCACACGTGCTTATTAGACCATGACATTTTATATTTCATTACACGTAATATGACGAGAGTAAAAGTAAAAATTTCGCTTTAAATGTGTTCCTTACTTTCGAATTGAACGTTCATTTTTTGTGAGACGTGTGCAGAGTTCGCTGAATTGGGGACGGATATTATGCAGATATTCAGCTTTATATGGTCTTTTTATATGGAGCTTATATGGTAGCTTTATATTTTTAGGGCTAGAAATCGACAATAGATTAAATTTGAAATGTCATATTGAAAGTGTCAGAAAACGTCTAAGCAAACAAGCGTATGCCCTAAGTGAATTAACTAACATTTTAAGCATTGACGCACTCTTATTACCATATTACTTGTTGAATCTGTGCTGGTATGCGCTTCTATTCTGGGGCAACTCGACAGACAGAAATTTTGTTTTTAAGGCACAACAGAGGTCTATTAGAGCCATGTTTAAATTAAATGTAATAGAAAGTTGTATACCCTCTTTTAAAAAGTATAAAATACTGACACTTTCAAATATAATCAGATTTTTTCCTGCAATAATATGATCTTTTTCCTTTGTTACAGTGTCTACATTTCTATCCCAAACATTATGATTTACAAATGGATATTATGATAAGAGTGAAGTGCTGTCAAGAAACTAAAAACCCAAAGTGACGAAGTGCCCTGTAGGTATCTGTAGTGCTACGTTCCACAAATTTATGCCTTTAACTTGTTTAATTAACTTCAAAATGTCAGACAAGACCTCGTCGTCGGTCGGTCCTAGAAGTTTCGAGACGATATCGGAGGAAGACCTCGAGTCGCCTTGGGAGAAGTTGCTGGGTGATGTGAAGCCTATTGTTCCCACGATAATTAAGACGAATGCGTCGAGTACAACGATCAGTAAAAGCGGTGAGGAGGTGTCCTCGCATCCTCGCGCCTTGGATTTGGAGGCGAACAAATTGACTCGTTCGAAGAGCCTTAATCAAAGAAGGAACAGCAGCAATAGTTTACTCAGCTCGATTCCACGCCAACTGAGACTCTCTCTCCGAGGTGTAAGGAGTGAACCTTCTAGCGTCAAGGATGTGCCAACGACAAGGAATGATAGTTCCCTTAACCTGCTCCTTAGGTGAGTTTTCCTTTATTAGTGATAATTACGTCATACACTTTATTTTTAATACTTGCAATTTGTTTACAATTTGTGTACATAAAAATGCAATAGAACTTAATGACTTTTAGGAAAACTATACTCCACCCAATGCGAATACACTATTGAGCTAAAAATCAGACCAAACGTTTCAATGTTACAAGTAGTGTAAATATACATTTTTAGCTTTCAATATACATTTTTAGGTTAAGTTTTTAGGTTAAAAAAAAACAAATCTACATCTGAACCTACGTTCAATTACCTGTAATAATAAAACGACTAATAGACCAAATGCCAACGAAAAACAATTGCGTACTTACATCTAGAAATATACAGACAAATTATAATTGAAATAGAAGATTGATTCGCATCGAGAAACATTAGGACTGCGCTGTATTAGAATTTAATTAGATCACTCGTCTCCAGCTATTTTACTGAAGAATTTCATTTGTAGAGATAGAGGTCAAGAACAACATCCACATGGCTTCGCTCAAGGCCACCATGGCTTATTGCATGTCTGTCGACCGAGCTATTATAAATATTAACTATTTAATGGTGTTCGTGTCTATAGACGACGTCACCCCATTAAACTGCATTGCTCATCTGAATGCTATTTGGTATGATTCCTACCCTCTATGGCTATTCTATACGAATATGTGTCGTCATTATGTCATTGAAAGGGATGCGTCATATTTGGTGTATATATTATCGATATTATTATATTCAGGTGAATGTTGCCGATATCGGCGAACTTTCTCGTTGCAACTTATGCAAAAATTCAAAGGAAACGGACATCCTTATTAAAATACATATCGTAATTATTATTTGCAGGAAACTCTGAATCGTGACATATACTTACTCTTACCGAAAACAATGGTTCATTGACAATCTGTTATGGCAGCAGTACAAATAAAATGGCCTTTAGGTACCAACATTTCAAGTATAAATTCAGGGTCATCTATTTGCTGCCTCGCGTCAGCATTCGTATTACCTTAAAAGAGTTAAATGTTCGCATTTGTTGAAACAATTATTGATTTCTTTGTTTTAATTTTAGAACAGCAATCTGTGTCACCCAGTTCCACAGTTTCGTTAGTAAAAGAGGTGACGTTCGGCAAACTGCAAATGTAAGGTTCTTTTAAATACACACTTTTGTAACGCTTCGCATTAAATATTACATCATAGTACGTCTTTGTACCAATGTTTAAATGAGAGCCGTGACAAATAAACAGTTTAATTAAAATTGTTAACGACGTAAGAAATGGTTCTGCATTTTACTCCCAGAAGGCGACTTTTTATAGAATTTTTTTTGGAATATTGTAAGTAGAACGAATTATGAAAGAAATTCAAACATGTTAGTATGATCCCGTTTGGTAATTTATAGGCGATTAAACTTTTATAAAAGTACGAAACAAAAATGTTGTAAGGGACTAATAAACTTGTGAAAAATTACAGTTATAATTTAATTTTAATGTTTGAAAAGTATAAATATTAATCGAAGAAACAAACAGCAAAATATTGCCATGTAGCTTCTGCCTTGAGTAAAAGGAAAAACTTAGATTATGATACTGATGAGATTACAGTACCTACTCACGAAGCCATAACGCAACTTAGAAAGATAATTACTGACACCTACTTCTTTTGTTCATCAATATTGATGAAGTCATTGCTAAAGCTTTCTAGGTACAGAATAAATTGACTATTAATAATTTAAGTGCTGTGCGGATTCTCAGCACGAACAACGTTATGTACGTCGTACCAAGAACGACGCGAGGCCACTCACTTCCTTCGTACCTACGTGATGCCCTAGCCGAACAATGTACTTATTTGCGTATCTCTCATTTGGTAGTGTATGTGTATACTACCCATGTGTAGGTACATAAATATGATACACCCACACATAGATCACCTTTCAGTAGAGCAGCATATTAATTTTCCTGTCAATTTGCTTATCTTATCAATGGAGATACACTAAGCCCTCTAAATAAATACGAATACACAACGCTTAGATTTCTTGATATGCCATAATTCCTTCTTCAAATGTCAAGAAGATATTTCATATTAGATATCGACATACATTAAATACTTTATGATCAACTGAAACCAAAGATATTTTTAGAAACGCAAAGGCGCTTAGAATTTAGACGTCAACTGTTTTTGTTAGAAAAAGCACGCTAGATCCTAGATCCAATTCATCTCACATTCTCTTCATGTAGGTACATGTAATCTTCACTATTGAAGGTTGGCTATCAGCTTCTCTTTACCAACAGCTGAGTCGTCAATTTTGTCTTGAGAACTTTATAGAAGTTTTATGTTATACGATTTTACAGTACAGACCCATGGATGTACAAGTTCGTTTTTTGCACAGATCAATCACGTCGTGAATCCAAATTTGGATGTTAAAGTATCCGAAAGGACTAAATCTGTGTATTCAATCAGGTATTATTATAGAATTAGATCATTACAGTAATTGTTTACAGTAGGTACGCTAAAAAACAATAAAGAGGTAGGGTAAAAACTAAGTGTGACTTGCGCCTAAATGCTGATTTCTGAAGAAGTTTTAAAATTTTGATAGAATATTCCAAAATCATCAATTAACGCCAAAACTTATGAATTTCAATTAAATTTATATGAACCATGAATTTGTGAAATCTTGTGTGGGGAATGATTGTTGCTTGTCGACATCTATAACATGTATGTTTAGAAACTTCTCTGTAGATGACGCATTACTTTTGCTATATGTACGTACGTATCCTATATGTCACCTGAGCAAACAGACCAACTCGGTAACGCAAGAACCATTACATTATTTTTAATACTAAATGGATTCTAAGAAAAGCAACAATTGCAACATTTGAAACAAATGAAGAACGTTCATCACTCGATTCTCGGAAAACGTTCTGAAAACAATGATTTGAATAAAATAAAGTCGAGAAACTAACATCTGATCGTAGTTTTAACTTATGTTTTTCCGCAAAAAAATTTATGAGTTACGTCAGCTCAATACTTTACGTTGTTAACAAAATCCAATCCTGTCATCTTTTAGTTCCAAATCTCACTATTACATTGTCTTTTTTATGTTAAAAATATTTTATTATATAGCTTCCTTCCCCAAATGACATAAGCAACGCCATAACTGCTGCAAATGCGTTGTCGACCTATATATAGTACTTATAAAGGATAATATATTAGGAGACAATAGGGTATTAGGAGTAATGGCTTGACCCTGTGGCATCCCTTCTCTATCATTGATACTACTCGTACCAATATACTTAGTCTTTGTCTTTGTAACTCTTTGTAACTCTATGAATGATTATGAATTAGAAATCATTGCTGCTACTTATATTATACCAACTAATATTATAAATGCGAAAGAGAGTTTATTTGTTCCGCTTTCACGCCTTAACTACTCAACCGATCATCTTGAAATTTTGCACACACGTTGTAAGGATATACCTAGGGATTCAGAAATGAACATAGGTATCTGTTCCCGAGGGAAAATTTAAAATCAAGGCAAGACAGAATTATATGACCTATAAAGATATAATTAATTATTAGTCATATATTTATATCGGACGTTGTTTGACATTGTTTAAGAAAAACGAGCGCAGATGAAGTATTTCTTTTTACAATATAATTCATATGGCGGAGTATACATTTTCATTTAATATTAGAATACATGTTATATTTAGAATTTTTATACCTATATTAAGTAGGTATCCCAAGTGATCATCAGTTCTTAAATGACAGACATTAATATACTAAGGGCATTTTTCACCAACTACAAGTAAGGTGTTGACTAGTTATTTTTAGAACTAATTTTATATTTTATTAAATTATGCGCTCGGTTCACTGCATCCTTCGATAGGTGAATTTTTTCTATTGTTTTCTTTTTAATCTTTGGGAATTTTACCGTATAAACAAAGGAATATTAGCTTGGTCATTCTCGGTTACCGGCGACTTTAAATGGCGGTTAGCCTACTTGACATATGGTGAAAGAGGCCCTAATACTTTAATATACTATACTTATATATTTTTTTTATAAATATATATTTTCCTATTTAATTTTATTGAGTATTATATTTATATATCTACTGAGTATTAATGCATCAAGATAAAATCTTTACGTTCATCAAATGGAAATTTGCATAATTCAATGTTGTCTTACTGAACAAACATTTGATTTAAACCCGACAATTATGTTAAAACAATACAAACTCTAGAATTACAGCTGCTGTAGATAACATCAAGTGCATAATTTGCTTTTAACTACGGAATAAATAAAGTAGGTACCTACTTACCCAATCATATCATGCAAAATGTGCAAAATGCCATATAAAAGACAATAATTTATATTTATAAACATTTACACATAACAAAATAACAGTGGGAGGCAGTTCGGAAAACTAATTTTTACAAAAATTGGGAGATACTGTTGTAGCTACAACAGCTACATTATATATCTCTACATAAAAAAAAAATCGGTACCTACACCACTCGGTAACTAATGGATCAAAGAATTTTTTGGTACATATGGTATATTCGAATTCGTTGGATATAATATACATAATATGCTCAAGGAAAATATTACTCGTAATGTGCACGTTTTTACGTAAAACACACGGCCGTTTCCACGACACAGCCACATTATTTTTATAAGCCATTACTTACATGTTTAGTACAAAAATAACAGCATTGGCATCCGCACTATGAGATAGTGTGTTACTATAAAAAACATAAAAAATTTTTTTTTTAAATTTAATTACCAAAAAAAAGCAATGAAAATACATACCTACATCTAAGTAATTCTTTAAATAATTATATTAGAAGTGTTCTGAAGCCTTACATTTTATAAATCTACAGTGTTCAGTACAAAGAAATACTAAAGGAATGAAGTTATTCTTTTTTTATTAGATACTTTGTTTACCTAACTCATTACTAAAGCAATAAATTTTGTAATTCTTACACAATTTCCAGCTATAACAATATTGATTTTGTAAATAAGGAAAAAAAGTAGAATTACATAGAAGAAACGTTAAATAAACGTTTAGCAAGCTCCGTCACACATACCTGATGTAATCTTAATCGATAATAGCAGATTTCAAAGAACGCGGAAGGTTTCAATGAAATTGTAAACAGTTTTTAATATTCACAATTATGCGTAGTATAAAACAATTAAAATATTTACAAGTATTTACTTATTTATAAGTATTTATAAGTTGCCACAAAGGACTGTGTCTCCTTTGACTAGAACAGAATAGGTATGTTATACTTAATCTATGGCTATGGATTAATTAACAAACCAGTCAGTCAATGGGACCAAAACAACAACAAACAATTTAACAACAAAACAACAACAAAACTTGTCTGTAAGAAGTGCTAGTTACAAATAAATGTCTTTTTCTGTTGCTTTTTGGAAGTACCGCTTTAATAATACTTCTAGGCGACGCTATAGCCACCTACCAACAAACGGATAGAAAGCCTGTCTTTCCACATCTGTACTAACTAATATTATAAAGCTGAAAAGTTTTGTTTGTTTGGTTGAACGCGTTAATCTCAGGAACTACTGGTTCGAATTGAAAAATTCTTTTTGTGTTGGATAGTCCATTTATCGAGAAAGGCTTTAGGCTATATAACGATTTGAACGCGGACGAAGTCGCGGGCTACAGTTAGTATATCATAAAAATTAAAAGAATGTTTTCCTCATTGCCTTGTCTTTTTATTTTATTAGCTAAGCATTGTACTAGAAGTTAGAGATCAATGAATCACAAAAAAACTACAACGTCTAGTAGATTTCAATGAATCATTGATGACGCTAATAAATGACTTACACGAGACCTCTTTGGATACAATATCATGACCATAAAAATCCATTTAGTAAATATTATAAATAAGAATCGGTATATCTATATTTTAGGTACATATTAAGTTAACGTCATTATCGCGCGTGGTATATGTGCTTTTTTCTATTAAATCTTTAAAATCTTTTAAAAATCCCTTCCTGATTTTTTTGTGAATACCGTTCAGTAATCTGTTGCTATGAGAATATCTATATATATAACTATATCTAAATTTTATTAGGTATTTAAAAATATTATAAAATTAAGTCGCTGGCTGCTTCTGTTCCTTCTAAACCACCCATCGGATTTTAATACGGTTTTCACTAATCCTTACATATTATAAAACAGTCTCTCGCAGCGTCTGCCTGTTTGTATGTTCGCGATAATCTACTATTGAATGGATTTTCATACGGTTTTCACTAATGGAAAGAGCGTTAAACGAGAAAGGTTTTTATATATAATATATTTTGCAGAAAAAATTGCATCCGTGCGACGCCGGGAGCGGGTCGCTAGTATAATATATAATAAATGAGTAAAATTCTCCATTCGTCCTAAGAGTTGTTAATTCGCTCCAAAAATATTAAATTTATTTTTATTTAATTTCCTAACTTTTCACAAAATATTAATCTTAGTTCGACCACTGACGTAAATTTTACAACAAATTGGAAATATAAAAAAAAACCCACTGTCAAAATGTATAGTCATTCTTTATTGCACAACTTTTACACCCTGGTTACTGGTACCAAACGTTTATATTTTTTTTGTTTCGATGATCAGGTATAATATAAAGCCTTTTAACGGACACCTTTTTTTGACGCTACTAACAAGAAGAAATCATGAATCATCGTTACAAGACGTTGACCTTTGTGGGACTTAGATTAAATTTATCTATTTGGTTTTTGCAATAACATTGATAAAATGATCCGTATTTAAAAAAAATCATTTTCTATATGTGCCGTATCAGGTTTCCCCGACGTTGGCGATAACTCTCGAAAAGGCCTCTATTGTTGAGAAATTGAATTTTAAAGAAAACTGGTTGTTTTTAAAAAGACTATATATTTGAACTAGTTTAAATTGAGAAAATGTAGAATAGAATTATAATGACAGGGAAAATTTATTAGTAGCTTTTAAGACATAGTTTTGATGAAATAGTTTAGTGAGTTGTTTTGTTGACAGAGAAAAATTTAGTAGGTAATAAGCTGAGAGATATTGTTTGATATATTTGGAAGTAGCGAGTGTAAAATGTTTATGTTGTTTATATAGTTTTTGAGATGTTTTAAATATAAGTAATGAATAAATTAATAAAGAAAAATATGTGCACTACATTTAGATTATAATTTACATAATAGAAAGATATAAAACTATGGAATGCAATCAAAACAGCTCTTGTTTCTCAATCAAGACATCTGTCTTCTGCCCACTCCTCTTCGCCCCTCAATCTTGCCCTCCATGATAAGGTAGAAGAGCAAATGGTACGTTAGTGGATATTATTATAAATTATTATTATTATTGCCTAACGATATAATTTTATAACCTTTTATATCTTGTTGCTTTTGTCCTTAGGCGACGGTTACCAACTATCAATGGACTGATAGCCTGTCTGCCCCTCTTTATAACATAAAAAAACTATAACGTTATGTACCTATCTGCTACAGTCACACAATCAAATAAATAATTAAATAATTTTACTTTTCATATTATATACTGGGAGTGTTTATTACAAATTCATTTTTTGAATTTTAATACTTAGAGTGTATCGAAAAATCTAGTAAAAGTTCCATTGAATGAAAATTAATGGTAACCATTCAAATTAAAAAGTAATGGTAGTTGCCATCTATTGGCGAGTAGCAGCACTAAAACAAATCTTGAACTAAAACAGTAACCTCAAATCGTAAGATTACACTAAAGTTATTTCTGACTCAGTTGTCACCGCACAAGTTGGCAACAGCACTATTATCTCTCATTGAGAACGAAGTTCATTTCGTTTTGACCTTCGTCATAATTGATTTTTTTGATGACGATTTAAAAAAAAAAACGGCTTGAGCGCATGATCATCCTAAAAACACGTGGAAATAATTAGGGTAACAGGAATTCAGAAAAACCGCAATCAGACAGTTTTGGGCTTCGTTCCAGTCCATTGGTTGCTTCATTTAGAAATGACGCTACCGTCTGATTCTGTGGTTCATTTAACAATGCAATTTACAAGAAATACATTATTTGTTAATACGTAAGCTAAAGTATCGTGAAGAGATAGCACACCCGAACTAATAATTGTTAACTTAAATATTTTTTGACCTCGGTAACATAAGTACAACGTGTACCAATGTTTTCTTGAAAAAATATTTAATGACTGGAGACTAAACTATCCCTGATTGTCTCTTGAATCAATCAAACATTAATGATTGTTGATATTACTTACTCGACTTATAGATAAAAGGTTTTAGTCCAAAATATTGATTCATTTTGTTGTCTGAATTGTATCTATCAGATTTCAATTTTTTTTTAAATAAGTAGAGTTTTGGACGATTTCTAATTATTTAACATTGACATCCTCTTTCTGGTACTTGGTTCTCCAGCCATTAATCGTCAATATGTTGATAACCTACATATAATCTGGATGAAGTCAATTCCACAAGTCACATCTGCTTCGTTTCAAAGTCCGTTAGTTGTGAGGAAAAGTGTCTGGCAACAAACAGCGGTGGACGCTTTCTCAATACTACCCAGCAAGGTCGGACAAATTTGACTAGTACATGACAAAATAAATATTAAAATACATTTAAACGTTTACTTTGAGACGCGAGATTTCAGACGCGAGAGAATTCTAGAAAATTAGACCGTAATAATTGTACATTATGTCGTATATCTTAATAAGTAAATTTGGCGCACATTAGATAAACACTGCACCTATAATTGCACATTGTAGGTTGGTGTACTTAATTACACTTGCGAATATATTATTTTTTCGATTTTAAAATTTAAATTCAAACCTATCCTAATCATTCTGTGGCCGTTCTTCGTCTATGAGGAGTTTTTAGACAATGAAAAAAAAAGCCTAAACATTCTACTAAGTTATTGCTCAATTCTACTAAACAATCAATGGATTTCAATGAAACTTATTATAACCTAATTTAACACATTGACACTTTTTATCCTTGTTTTTATCTGGGATAAAAATTAGTCCAAATTTTTATTTAATGAATGGCACGTGTCGCGGGAAACAGTTTCATTTATTTTTAATGATTAAATCTAGTATAAATTATAAGTAACAAATGTAGGTTTATTAATTAGATAAATAAATAAAAATGAAATTTATAAATACTCTCTTCTGTTTCAATAGTAAATACCTTATTTTTTTAGTTTTTTGATAACAGTTCCTACGTATTATGACTTAGTGAACTGTTTGTTAGATTTTTAAAACAGTATTCCATTATATGATTAAAGAAATAGATATCTGAAAAATTAGTATTGCAAGTGTCTTATATGTATAACGTAGAGGCGACGTCTGGTCGCGCCACAGGGCGCCACTGCGAGTAAGTAAGTACGCACCGTGGCGTTGGCACGGGACGCCTGTATAATGTTTGTTTGTGGACGTCTTCGCATCTGTTTCATTAAACATCCGTTCGTTTCAGTATTGGACCAATTCTCTTCACAATCGGTGCTAGTGGAAATCGTCGCGTAATCACAGAAACACACGCAATTGAACGTCGCCATTTTGCCTCTTTCCATTTCCTATTTTCCATCCAAAATAATTTTGGGAACAATGCTTCGTAAATTTGTGGTGTTGTTGTTCGATGTAAAAGAAGTGTTCAGTGAATCATTAATCAACGTGTTGCTTAAGGACAGAATGGAGACGATTCTCTAACTTTTTTCAGTGCAGTTCCAGTAACAACGCATTCTTAAACTGATAATTGTGTGATAACTCCTTAAAAATAAGGTTAACATAACAGTAAAGGCGCTGGTCGCCGTTCCTTGTGATAATAATAGTTTCTCACTTGAATTTAAACTAAGAGATCCTGTGAAATTAGGGTTTAAAGTATAAAAAAAAAGGTAATAGGTATTTTTAAAACAGTAAGAGAAAAAGGCTTAAAAATTAATCTTTACTTCAGTAAAATGTCGGGATTGAAAAGATGCATTAGCCAAGTATCTATGTTCATGACCGGAAAACCGATAAATTCCTCAGAGTCCGCATGGAGAGAAGAACAGCAGAAGTAAGTCTCTTCAGTAGTCCCATAGTAGTCCCCTTTGAAGTATGAATGAAGCACAAACACAAGGTCGGAGAGAGGGTTCGCCACCTAGACAAATATTTGGCAACAAAACAGTTCTCAACGCGATCATTTCGATGAGATTTCTCGGAATTGTTAATTCTGGCGTTTACGCTTTTGTCTGTCATACGAATAACACATTTGCACGAACACGGAACCAATTGGAATTTCAATTTATATATTACATAAATGATCGGTTACATTAGTTCCTAATGGCACTGACTAATATGAAATTAGCGAGTGTAACCTCGTATTTATACCAGTTTCTCTCACTTCGCCTTGTTATAATAATTATAGCTGAGATAAACTGTTAAGTTTAACCATGATTAGATAAAACGTAATGGGTTAAGCCACGCGATATTCATGTCGCGTGGCTTTCGTATAATTATAATCAAATACAGTTTAGAAATATAGTATCTGCAGTTTGGTTATTAGTCCGCTGACCGGACTAATGAGACTTTTAGAGCGGAATGTAAATTATTGTTTGGCAAATGAAATGCATACCTAAAAACCAATTGACTATTTTCAATGTAAAATTCAATTTTACATTGAAAATATTCCAAATTAAAAATTTTCATCATTAATTTATATCTACAACTAGTGACCCGCTCCCGACTTAGTCTGGGGTGAAATTTTTTATATGTATATTAACTGTTTTTTTAACTAACTAGCGTACGGCGATTGATTTTAATTAAAACACTATAAAGCCGAAAAACCACTGACAGATACTGACTGACACATAAAGTTGTTCTCCAGGTGGAGTATAAAGTTGTTCTCATGGTTCCCCGTGACCCCCAGAAAAATCCGATATCCTCGGTATACCGACCTGGTAAAAAGTTGGTGAGTGGTTTTTTAAACTCAATACAACTTTTTTGGACTTTTCAAAGTGGGATATCTCCGAAACCATAGAGGGGCGGTCTCTTCGGGGGATGGCAGACCGGGACCCTTAGACAACAATTAGACATGGTAAAAGAAAATACAACCCCCCACCACCCCCTCATCGAGCAACCTACTAGATAACCTGATAACCTTTTTTCATGGTTTAAGTATCTTATCTATTTGCAAATAGGGCTTACAGAGAGCATGATAAGTTAGCTGTAGGTAACCATAACCACTTATACTATCTAGTATACCATGCCATTTACTATTAAATAAAAAGCACGCTAATAAATTTTCCAGATAAAATATTTAATGTGCTAAAAGCCGTTTTATAGATAAAATAATATAAGTGGTGGTGGTTATTTTAATACTGATAAATAATATTACCGGTAATAAAATATATATACGAGTTTACGAAATTCATAGAATAAAAATAAAGTGTCATTCGGGCATTAAAAAATAACTATTTGAAATAATATCAATAGAGCTGGGATACCAACTGATCTCATTTGAAAATGTTGATATAAATTAAATATTTTTAATTAAATACATTAATATTAACTTAAAAGAAATAAGTTGATATAAAAAGTTAAACTTAACGAGTTTCAACATTTAGATTTCATATATATTCACATATAATAAATCAATCGAAACAATAATTAAAATTATATAAAAACGAATAATTTAAAATTAAATTTCCTACAGATCATTTTTCAGCTTGAAACACAATTGAAACTTTGTAATGAATAAGTTGACAATTGTTATGGTCTAAGATACGGCCGCAAAAATGCGTACCAATCAAGGATTTAATAAAAACCTTTTTTTTTTTTAAATAAAAACAATTATAATAAGAGCAATATGTTTTGGGCAGGGTGCCGATTATAATGTGCCCGCTATATTTTTAATTAAATTAATAATTATTGACTGTTAGGAAAAAAATTTTGACTAGAGATTAAAATAAAAATATACTTCACACCATAGCCATATTAAAAAACTTGAAAAGTGATAGGTGCCGTTGCTCACCTGGCCGCAACCTCTTGTCAGCCAGGTATAAGCAGGTAATATTTTGTTACATTTATTCCGTCATAACTCCAATGAATAAGTTACATATCAAATTAAAGCTAACTTTTTTCTGTATATGATAAACTATCTCTGCTTATGTAAATGTGCCCGCAAATAGGGGTGCCAAGCTGTTAAAGATTACTTATAGTGAAAGAGAGTCACCGCGCTACATCGTGCGTTAGACAAGGATGGAGAAAGCCTTTGTCTATGTTTTTGAAGCCATTGCGCATGCACCGACAGATGGTGTTCTCAACCAACAGTAGTAGAAACGACTTCACTTCTTATCCTAGGCACCGTGCCCAAAACATATTGCCCCTTTTATAATTGTACATAAAAAAATGATTTTTATTTAATCCTTAATTGGTACGCATTTTTACGGCCGTATCTCGTACTATCATTTTATAGTGCAAGGTAAAACACACACGTAGATATCAATAAGGAAGTTTTAATTCTAATACTAATTTTTAAAAATCAGGTGAATAACTCTTAACATTGACGTCAATACTTACACATTTCCTATCACTCAATGCGGAAAGAATGAACGTACGATTTCTCAATCGTCACTACGAGTAATATTTATTATTGCGATGTTCTCTTTGATTTGTAGTATGAAATAAATTTACAATTTTACGTTTCGTTTTCCAGATACCGTCAAGCCCGTTATGCAGCGAGACGCGTTAGGAAGCGCGTCATCTTTAAACACGGAGACTGCAATGTCGTACAATGGAACGTGGCTAAGCGCAGACGCCGATACCTTCAGGACATCTTTACGACCCTCGTGGATGCTCAGTGGCGCTGGACGCTGCTCGTATTCGCTCTTTCCTTCATTCTCTCCTGGCTGCTCTTCGCTCTAGTCTGGTGGCTCATAATCTTCACTCACGGTGACTTGAACCCGCCGCCTGTTAACGGAAGCACTTTCGTTCCTTGTCTTAACAACGTCAATTCTTTCACCGGCTGCTTTCTCTTCTCCGTGGAAACTCAACATACAATCGGTTATGGATCGAGGACCACCAACGAAGAATGCCCGGAAGCCATATTTGTCATGTGCCTGCAAAGTATTGTCGGAGTATTTATTCAAGCTTTCATGGTGAGATTTGTTATATTCGCTTATAATTTGTTTATTTTCATTTGATTCGTTTTTATGTCAGTTTTATATATACAATTATTTTATATCAGTTGTGTAAACTAAATATTTAAACGTATCGTACGTTTATTGCCACTATAAAGTTTGAGCGGCATTCGAAAATCAAAAGCAGAACGTTCGGAATTTAAACGTTTCTTAACTCATCGTTTTGATGTCTAAACTTTCAATATTGTAGCTCTCATATACCAGTAAAAGGTGATAAGAGATCATCTTATTTTAAAAACTCTGTTGCTTCAAAGCCAATATAATAATTTAATATTAAAATAAACTTGGAAGCTAGCCAATTCTGTGTAACAGTTTCGATGTCTAAGATCCAGATGCTGTTTTAAAACTAATTATCAATTTGAATAACATAATTTCTCTATTATATTTTTTTACTACTAGCCACGAGATTAGATCTTTAGATGTGATAACAATTTCGTGAAGATTTCTGTTAAATTTCTAGGTTGGAATTGTTTTCGCGAAATTATCTAGACCCAAAAAACGAGCCCAGACCCTGCTCTACTCCCGGAACGCCGTCATTTGCTTACGAGATGGACAACTATGCTTAATGTTCCGTGTCGGTGACATGAGAAAATCCCATATTGTCGAAGCCCATATTAGAGCACAGATAATCCGGCGCAAGGTATATTATTACAACAAAAACGGAGACTGGTTAGTGATTGGGGATTTCAGTCAGCACGCCTAAATTCGTCTAACTACAATTCGCACTCGATCTGCCCTGTATCTCTTTGGGTGTCGAATTCTGAAAAGCTTAGTTTAACAACGTGCCTTTCAGACATCGACATCCATTAGTTTTGGACACACAAAAATATTTTTTTTTCTCCTTTGTTCATAGGTGGGTCTAATATTTGCAAAGCTGGCGAGGGCTAAAAAGCGTAACACCACACTTTTGTTCTCGAGAAACGCTGTTATTTGTTTGAGAGACGGAGAGTATTGTTTACTTTTTCGTGTTGGGGATATACGGAAGTCTCATATCCTAGAAGCGCACGTCCGGGCCCAGATTATTCGGAAAAAGGTACAGCTTGGATGTAGATGTAGCTGTGTCCACCATCAACATCTGTGTGCATTTGCTTCAGTCGATGTTAGACCCATCTATGGACGATCGAAGTGCTTGGCAATGTTGACTGTTTCTGCTTTTCCTTCGTGTTTTAATTCTTTGCTTTCTCCGGTCATATGTGTTTAATTAATAAGCACCTTTCACATTCCTTTCACATTATTATTTTTTGCTACTAACAACTTTATGCATGCCTACTTGTTGTATACTAATTGTTGAAATAAGCACACTTGTTTTTTTAATGTATATATATAATTTTAGTGGGATTTTAACATAATACAACTTCTGGAATTAATCATGAGACGCTGACTCATTGCCTCAATTGAATAGCAGCTTCAATTCAATAACGAAATTCTTTTATCATCTAAATGTAGTTTAAAAATAGAATCTTATGACGCAACCAAACATAATATCGTGAAAAGAAAACGATACACACGAAAACATTGTTTATAATTTTTGTAATTTTATGAAAACATAAAATTGCTACTGCTTGTATTGTAGGTCACGATTACATTTTTATCTGAAACTTTATAACTATTATGGGAAACTAATTTAATCTCATTCCCATATAAATTACAAACATCATTTTTTGTATTCTAAAATATAATGATTGTCATTATTTATTTCGCATTTGTGTGATGGCGTTGCGCTTCCTGAAATATTTTGACAAAATTATTGTACCCAAATTACGATCATCATAACTCGCAGTGGTTGACGAACGATGAATTGAATTTTGTTTACTGGTTTTATTTATTCATGTAGTAAGTAACCAATGTCTACAACATCACAATTTTTATAGTTATTTCATTGAGGTCACTACGAAGTAACAAAAATAAATCTGTTCAATCAATTGCTTTTATTACTCGATTTGTGTTTGTATATATGTAGTATACTAACTATTGAATAAATGTTGCTTACATGGTATCTCTAAGTAAATTTTTTTTAGATGTATTTAGTTCTTTTCTAATAATTTAAATGAATAAAATAATTATGATAATATACCTATGTCAATCATATAGCATTATATATAGCATACGAAACTAATAGATCTTAATTTCATAGTAATGAGAATGAAGCTAAAGATTGTGCTAAGGATTAGCTAATAATAAAAAAAAAATAGAGATAGTGCAGAATATAGTATCAAAGAAAAATATTTTTACCGATCAACTAGTTTCTTTATGTTTACATTATTAGAAAATTAATGATAGTAGCATGTAGTTAAAAATTAATGAAAATTTGTTAAGTGTTTTGTTTATTGTCAGATAACTAGGGAAGGTGAGATACTGCCGTTCTACCAGCAAGAGTTAAAAGTAGGCGCAGATGGAGAGGAAGACAGGTTGATGTTTATATGGCCAATGACAATAGTCCATAAGATCAATGAGAAGTCCCCTCTGTACAACCTTTCTGCTTCGGACATGCTTAAGGAACGATTTGAAATAGTTGTAATGTTGGGTAAGTTTATAATATACTTAATCCTATATTTTTGTTCTGTTTAGTAATCTATGTGTCACTTTGGAAGATCCGATATACGGTTAGTAAAATATTTTTGTTGGCAAGTACTTTATCATCATCATAATTTATTTGACATTAAGTATTGAAGTAACTCTAAAATTAACTTACAATCATACCTTTAGCTAAACCTCAATTTAATCAACAGCCAATAGTTTACTACGATTTTCTGAAGCGGTCATGTCGCACGCAAGGAAATAATATGTGTGCAAGATATGACTAATAAAAATATATTTAAATTTAAAGTAGGCTTTTCGCACATTTCGTATGAAATAAAGTCGTGCGAGATGACAGCTAACCCCCGAAATGCCTAATGACATTAAGCTGAACCCTAAATTATCATCAATATATTTTTTTTCTTGATTTCCTAATTTCATATGACTAGAGATTATGTAAAACACTCTTTATGATCATCGTAATTATTTCATTGTTCAATCTATTCAATAATATTTTACATTAAAAGTAACGCCACCGCAAATCATTAAATGGTCATTTAAAATTAATTATTATCGTGCGGTTTTGTTATTGCTGTGGTAAAAACGTAATATAGTTTTTATATAGTTTAATGTTTAATTAAATTTGCCGTTATTAGTACCTCTTTTCTATAATACAATTTTATCACCTATATGCTTCTTTGTTGGCTCAATAGATTTTTAAAATCTCAAGAACTAGATATTCACAGTGTATTATTTTATTACGAGAAAATATTTTTGTTAGTAATTTTATAATTACATTTTCTGGGTATTTCTGGGTATTTTCTGGGTTAGCTCGCTCCAACATCGGCCCCGTCTTTCCTGCACGTGCCATTATAGAAAAGATTTATATTATAAAAAATTTAATCTATATAATTATATCTATATTTAAAATTAAATTTTTAAATAAATGTGTGATTTGTTTTTGTATCGATAAACTTAAATAATGGCTGACTTTTTAGTTTTGAGATGCCATAATACAAACTGTAATGTTGAGGTTTTTCTTGGCGTAAAAATCTGCAAACGAGATGATTACGTGAATACATGAATTAGTAATAAACCTATTGATAGAGTCTCATGTAAATGATACCGTACACACAACACCACATGCTGTTGGCACTTCCTGAAATTCTGACAGCGTTTTGGTAGGTTGCCCTGATCTTCAGATAAATCATGCAATAAGTTGTAGAGGGCTATATATGATATTATTTGTGTGAAATTCGTTTTATGTTGTAATTTGTAACTATTTCTTTCAGAGGGTGTAATCGAGTCTACCGGTATGACAACGCAGGCTCGTAGCAGTTTTCTACCATCAGAAATACTATGGGGACACCGCTTTGAAACTATGGTGACGTTCAGGAAGGACACTGGCGAATATGAGGTGCGTTATCTAAGATATTTATTGCTTAGGTACTCTTTCTTCTTAAATTATTGTACTTATCTTTTTCACTCAATCATTAAACTCTCAAAGCAAATCCTATTGTTTCCAAAGATTTTACGTTTCTCTGTTAAAACTATTTTTACTAGCAGTTTATTTTAAACTAATCCAGCAGTTTCTGCTAAACGGACGTTCCAAATATGAATTTACGATTATGAAATTAGTTCCAAGTAAGTAGTATCCAAATTTATTGTAATCTTGTTTTCATCGAGTTCGTATGACGTAGAATGTGTGGTTTTTACGTCGTTGTCTTTACTGAGCATTAATCATGAACACTTCACACTTTTATTTGTTCGAAATAAACACTGGCCATAAGTATGATATTTCAATGTGGGCGTTGGTTATCATCAATTCCACGAATCACAATCATTGGTTTTTTATTCAATTGGTTTTCAGAGAGACTAATTTTCATTTGGTGTGCACTAATTAGGGTTCGTTTTTTGTGTAAATGACTTTGAGTCTATTGTTTTGTTGACTTACATCATTTATTGACGTTTTTCTACAGGAACAATCAAGTCAATGTGTTAAATTTTTGCATCACTTACTCATATGCTCACACCTTTTTCATTTAAAAAAACTTTTTCTCCATCTATTAAACCTCAGTCAGAACAATTTTTTATTATTAAAAATTAAAAATATATATATTTGGGGGATTAGGGGTGGAGGGGGATATATTTATATTCTTGTCTTCCGACATAATTGGAGACTAGTAAATTCTTCAAATTTTAAAATCAATTGGCCTTCAATTTTTCGTCCATCTTCTCCTTCTCGGTCTTATACTTTCTAAGAACATTAGCTTACTTGCCATAGAAGATAGAGGCTTAAAATAATAACTTTCGTCCTTCAGGTGGATTATACTCGATTCAATAATACATACGAAGTGGACACGCCACTGTGCTCAGCGAAACAACTTGATGAACTACGTGCTACAGTTTCCACTTCCCAGAAATTAGGTAATCCAAAATATACATATATGTATAAATCCCGAACTATAAAAGTTTAAAATTCTAACTGAAGATTCAAAATTCTAGATCAATCTAACTAAAGAACTGGTGCTGTTGTGTTTCGACGCGTGAGTAGGTAAGTGATGCCAGAGATGTTTCCCTTACATCCCTCCCAATATATTCTATCCTTTACACTTTCTCTCTGGTATTGCTTATGATCAAGTAATCCGTCAGCCTACCCATCGATCTTTATCATAAAAATAAATCAATTCACAAAATAAACCAGGACCAGGAACAAATAGTGATAATCATCTCATCTTGAACAACTCACAGGTCTAACAGTTTCTTTTCCTGTTCTAAATCATTTGTTTAATTCTCCAGACCGTATGCTGGGCACTATACCGAAGACGTTCTCCAATGACACCTTAGATATGAGTTCCGTTGATTCCATGTCCATAGACGATCACATAGAAATAAAGATCCCCGAAGCGAGAGCGCGCGAAAACAGACTCATGGCACAAAATAATTTTGTGCAACATATCAATGAAAAATCAAGAAATTCCAGTCAAAATCATTTAGCCGTTGAAGGCATTCCAGAATCGTTACCAAAAATGACTACAGATGTTAATCTGGCTAAGAATGATCACGTGCCAAGTGTAGAAGGAGGGAAGACCGCTGATGCCAAAGAAGGTCACATTCACAGGAGCCATAGTCACGCGAGTATGAAGAGGGTTCACGGGTTGACCCCCAATGGATTTGGAGTTGCAGGCAATGGCCATGAACACAGAGTAGATGACAAGAATAGATTAAAAAAGTAAGAACCGAACAATTAATTTTCTAATCGCTAACAACTTTTATATTTAGATTGTTCAAAGACGCTTCCCCCGCTTTTTTCTTAGTATTTTTTGTATGAGTTCTTCTGAGATTCTATAAATCTGTCCAGAACAGAACAGAAGATCTGTTCAGGCATTTGAAGACCATCAGCCCATTAGTTGACTAAGGGATTTCACTTACACAGGTTCGATTTTTGTGAAATTTGGTATATTGTTAATTCAGCGGTATTTCCATGACATGGTAATCTTGTCCTGTAGTCTGTAGTCTGTAGTCTGCAGGATACCCAACTCCCTAGCAACTTACAACAAATATAGCGTGTTAAATGTATTACAGATCATCCAGTGAAAATTTGATAGAAGGCAAAGCAGCGCCGGTGATTCCAATCTTAGTGACGTCCGCGGACTCCTGACGTCCTCTCCGCGAAATCAACCGATCGTCGCTCACACTGCGCATAGACAACAGGGCCAGCAAGGGACGCGTGCGCTTCACTGACACCATAGCGAATCTAGACATTGAATTATTATAACATCAAAACTAAATTCAGTTTATAGAGTACAGCGACCACGTTAACAAAAAAATTAATATGTGTGAGCTGGGTTTGACAACATTTAAACGCACCATTTGTACCATTTTTCACATAACATCAAGGCATACTTGAGACGAAATGAATTAAACAATATCGATTGAATAATCTAAACTCGAAACTGATTATATTATATATAATTATATTTTTAAATAATATGCGTGAATTGAATGTAATCAAATCTCTTCGTAACCATGCTATGTGAAAAATACTTATTTCCGTTTTCACCAACAGTCATCTGCATGAAACGCCGGACTGCAAAGCAGACTGCCGTCAATGGCCGGCTAAAATAGTAGTTCTATTATTTTAATCAATCTATCTTTTAATAATAGATCAATCTATTATTTTAGAACATCACAAATATGGTGTATTTATCGCCAATTACTACTTTTCAAAGATATAGGTAACCACTATTTTTTATATTGCTCCTAAAATTTGTTTATCGTCATCTACCTATATTGTCGCCAGTAAGCGTAACGGTTATACGCCTGTAATGAAGAATATACATCTTAGATAACTTTTAATTGGCATAGAAATGTTGTATTGTTGACGTCTTACAATAAATAATAAGCGTACTTATCTGGTCTGTCAGTAGATTTATACACGTTTTTATATACGTAGATACTAATTTCACCATTTCATTCATTCTGAGTATAGAAAAAGTTCAGTTTCAAAGAATTTCATTTCTGGTGTTACGAGTGGACATAAAATGCGACCATCGATCGAATAAACAGATATTTAAAATAAAATATTAATAAATTGATTTATTCATTCATTACATTTTTATTGTATATCCTAGGTGTGGCTTTGTCGTTTAAAATGCTGGATAATGTTGTGTATAGTATTAGAGAAAAAAGGAAAAATTTGTAAAAGACATATTTATACAATTGTGTTTGCGAATTTGTGTTCCATATCTATGCGCATAGAATTGGTCAAAGTCTCTACAAAATTGTTTCCATCTGCATTACACAGGGTTGTACTTAGATAAATTATAGGTTATATTTTAAATAAATAATTATAGAGAACTGAAACAGCACAGCTTTTAGAAATTTACTGAGCTCTTTAAAAAAAAACTGCATTGAAGTCGTTTTTCTACATTAAACAAACTCATACATGTCAAGTAAAATTTTAATATATTCAGACATAGTCTTCCTATACATATATATTAAATATACCTAAAACTGTTAGAATTGTCAGCCAAAATTCGTGCCAAAATTTGTAGGTAGGTGCCTACCTCATTATTAGCAGAAACAGCTCATATCTTGAAAATCGTTTGTAAATGCATAAACTTGCAGTAAATAAGGCTTAAATATACTTTCTTAGTATATTATTGATTTTTAATTTTTCTTTTTAATATTTTTGTATTCATCTTGTAGGATGTACCAGTATACATTAACCGTTTACAAAATGGTGGAGTCCATTTGACCGGTTACAAACTATTACGTAGTATAGGTAATACTGTTTTGACTAATAAAAATCACATAAAACGCATTCTTTTAGGAAGAAATTGAAAAAAGATTTTGATTTTGAATAAATTTGAATCTGTTTTCACAATTTCTTGTGGCCACAAATCCTTCATTATACTTACATTCAAAATTAGAAAAATATTGATTTTGAAGAACACACCTAAACAATAAAAGCTATAAATAAATACAAAAGAAAAAAACACATTAAATCAATGACTTCCAATCGTCTTATACAGTCATGGCCCATATTGGTTTCATGGCCATTGCCATTGTAAACATTACCACATAACCATGAAGCATGATAACATTGATAACTACTTATGGGGGAATTTTTCACTACAATTATCTTATTAAATATAATTATAGAATCATTACGTGCATAGTACTTTTTTAATTATTCGAAATTTGAATACCTTATAATTAAAACCTAAATCAAGGTTCTATGTTATAAAGCCTTATCTACAACGAGTTTTCGCTTGTGACGCTTGGCAGGTGCCTTAATAAGAAGTTACATTGCAGCCGATTAGAACATTGTAACTATTTTAATTATTTGGACTTCGTCCAAATTGTATTATTGGTCCAAAATTTTTATAATGTATTATAAACCAAAAGTCTGTTTTGAGTTCTTATTAGTCTTCTTATTAGTCGAATTCATATTACTTTTACTGCTGCGCAAATCGTAAAAATTAACAATTGATTCAGTTTACGAAAATACTCAATCATATTATGTGGTAATATAATGGGGATATTTCGTATTGTATTTAACTTTATAAGTCAATTATTATATATAATTTATGTAACAATTTCATATGTTTACATTATAAAACTATAGGGAAATGAAGAGCCCCTTTCTCTGTCCCTTCCTAATAGATCGACAGTTCATTTGCGTCAGTCTGTCACCATTTTGTTACCATTTTGTTCACAAAAACAAAGGTTAATAGTCGTCAACTACAGTTGACGACTTATTAAATTTAAACTTACCATCGTCGTAATATTTTTTTATATTTATAAAATATTTGTTCCATTGATTTGCCATTGTTCGTTACATAATACACGATTTATTGATGGCCATATATAATAAACTAAATCATCATCATCCCCTGCTGCACACAGGCCTCCCCATTATTTTTCGGTATGGATAATGATAAATAAATATCAGTGTTTTCTAATTAAGAAAGTTACTTGAACATGCTCGTTGAACACAGCTGCCTCTTCCTTAATTTTGCAGACAGTGTTCGGAATACATGATAATTGGTCGAGCGTTCGCGTATTTGCTCGAGAATCAGTGTACTGCTCGACCGTCATCAATCACTATCCTCTGAAGTTTAGACCTCTGAAGTTTAATTGTGTCTTAGGTGTTTTTGTACTTTTGTGTTGCAGTAAAAGAAATATGCAGTGAGTGCCTACTGCTTTCCTTACTTTTATATGTATTGCCTTGTTAGATTTTATAGTGTATTTGTTGATTAAATAAAATATCAGCAAGTAAATATTATTGTACAAATTTATTATACGAATCAATAGATTATGTTATGTACTTATTTATAGTAATATTTACAACGAATGTGTGATAATAATAAAATAGACAATATTATGTAGTTTGACTCTATACAAATAAAAAAGGTCCTTAGAAAATATATTATATATTCACATATTTTTCAGCTTTCATAAAATATTAATAGGCACTTACTCTTAATGTAATTAACATTTATTTATTAATATTAAGTGTTAGTATCACTAATGCTTATACGTACTTATTAAAAATCGTATTTTAATAGAAAAAATTACTATTGGCTGTAAACTGATCTTAGACAACAGAAAAACTTCATATTTATAACTTAATCAAAACTTAACTTAAATATGTCGTTATGTTTCAAAAACTTAACGACACAAGGCGTTTTGTTCTCATCTAAGGTCAGGTGTGCGATGAAGTCAGTTCAGGGGCCTTACCGTAATGGGGCGCGGGCGCTGCCATTATAATTTAGTCTTAAATAAAATATTTTACTACTGATTGATTACATCAGAAAATAAAAAACATATTTACAAAGTTCCTACTTGACTTTCATTGAAATAATTCAGTTGCAGGTATTGCAATGAGTAAATATTATTACCCCATTGACTTAAGCAAATTTATTGAAACAGTCTCATGCACTCTACGATTGTAGAAAATTGTCTAAAATAGTCACAAAACCTTAGAGGATAATGGATAATTCAATACTTTTGACTGTCAACTTTTGCTTTTTTTGTCAACTTTTCGTTGACAAACTTGTGGACTTAATTTTTTTGCTTCGATGCATTAAAAAAAAACTGATAGTCTTACTAATTATTAAAAAGTAGACTTTAATAGTAAGACTCTGTTTTTAGTCTATTGTTGTTCTGTTATTACATTTCTATTCTATTTTATTTCTATTTCTGTTCGAAATATGCATTCAACAACAGCCAACATGTATTAAGAGTATTAGCTGTGTACCGAGATTTATCCGCCTTTTCATTTAAATTGACAACGGCATACACATTTCGGCTCTTCTCGGTTATGCTCTTTAAACAGAGTCTTTACATAAATAAAATTCGATACCTACAATTTTATCTGAAGAAAACACGAGTTAATGAGAAACTATATAAATGCAATACTCATATAAATAGTTTAGAAAAAAAAAAAAAATTTTTTTTGGAGATCAACGCTAAAATTATATTATACAATACCATCATTTATTCGTAGATACCATCGATAAAATAAATAAACATAACCAGTATAGATTTCTGGCTACTCACGTACATTGTAAGCTTCAAATATTATTATCTAGGTGGCACTATTGTAGATGACGCTGTGTGTAGCTACTTGTTAATAGATGGCAGTATAATACAGTATAGTGTTCATGTTTTACAAATAAGGCTCAATGTTTTTACAAAGAGGATAACTACGCCGGCCGTCTTCGCTATAACAACGCTTTCTTGGTCTATGGGGTGTGGATTCGGTAGTAGATGTTGATATCAATAGTAATTGAACTACTCGCTAACAGATGGCGCTGCACATTAAAAAATGAAAATTAATCACCCACTTTCTTAGAGTTCCTTTTCTTTTGTCTTCCTGTTTGTTCTTCCTCGCTCGAAGATGAAGATTGCTCTTCGGCACTATTGAAGAAATCCGGCGGATATTTTACGATTGACGGTCTGTTTGTGAGACTCGCTCTTCGTATTGCGTCAACAACGAGACGGTCATGGATATGTGATAGGTGCGACATTATTCTTGGCGGACCGCTCAGTGAGTTACGTAGTATTATCTCTTCGGCGATCGGCAGCGGCGAACTAGGATCCATATACCCTGAAAATTTATATATTTCTTGATTTGATAAAGAATACTTTTTATATTTATGTGCCTGTTATATTAGTTAAAGACTAATCTCATAACAATAAGTGCCTATGTCAAACTATTTCAACCTATTCGATAATGTCTTTTACTCAAATCAAGATACATACATATAATTCTACAGTATTGTGGGTACCTACTAGCTTACAGCTACATTTTAATTTATATAAAATAAACCTTCGTGGATTTTATTTAATTCTTTTAAATAGTTCATCTTAGCTGTTCCTAAATAACACTAATAATGAATCTATTTAGTATTAGCTGGTGCCCGCGACTTTGTCCGCTTTAAAACATAAAAATTATAACGCCTGATATTATACTTTTCTCAATTGTAGGATCTTCACTTTTAGATAGCTGGTGCCCGCGGCTTCGCCCGCATGGAATATTTAGTCTATGTCACCGTGAAATTCTATTCTATTGGTGAAAGAATTTTTAAATCGGATGATTAGTTTCAAAGAGTACCTCCTAAATACAAACAAACATATAAACTTTACCTCTTTATAATATTAGTAAAGACAATGAAAAGTCTATACTTTAACTTTTCAACTATAGCAACTCTATCAAACACTATGAAATTATTGGTTTATGTTATAATAAGTTTATATATATACTTATATAAAGTTTATATCTCCTCATTGATTTTCTTGCACATCGATTTTTAAAGGTTATGGAAGGTCTACTTACCAAAAATGGGTTGGCTCGTAACTTCACTTTAGAACAATACTTACGGTTTTTTAACAGACATTTTTAAACACAAAGCAATGCCAACATTGTAGCGGAACACCAAATACAACAAATAACCTTTAACTCGTAACGAGTTTGAAATTCAAGTTATTTTATTTTGTGTTAGCTAATTTCAATTCCTATCCACCAAAAGTGTGTGGTTTAATTTTGTTAAATTAATAAATCTTCTTTTAATTTATAATTTACATTATAAATTATAAATACTAGATTATTTTCTTCTAAAAATACATTAATTTCAAATAGAAAATAACTTAGTAAACAGTTTTTGCTTAAAATTTGAAATATTTATGAAAATAACTTAAACTTTCCTTTCGTCAGTTTGAATATCAATGAACAATCAGACATCGGACATTCAGCCAGACAAAATAGAACAAGACAGAACACAAAAAGGTAAGAAATAAAACACAAATAAACGTACAACACAAAATTCATCAATATTTACATGAAACAAAAAACAATATAATATTTTATATTCGATATTACAACAGATCATGAATTGAGATAATCACCTGCCTGAGGCTTGTTTACCAGCATGGATATCTACAGTAATTAGTTTCAACTTAAGCTATAACATAAATCTACCACAGTTGGAATGTTCTGATGTCATTAGAAATTTGTGCTTAGAAGAAGAGTATGTAGCAAAATGTTGTTGCTGAATGACTAGCGGGAAAATTAATATTTTCATATAATATTGTACTAACTTACTTGTTTCACTGTGCCATTTAATAGTGGGACTCTTTGAAATGTTGAAGTTAGTTCATAAATTTTGATATTCACAACAGTTACAGTGGACGATTATTTTTGAAATGGGGTTTTCAATAATCATTATTATCGAAAGAATATTTCACTTCATTAAAATACCAAACAGACAATATAATATATTCATCATAATGAAAAAAGTATTTTATTTAAAAACCTTTCTCATTTGAAAAATATTCTCAAAAGATTCTCGTCAGAAATAAAGTTTAACTATTGCAAAATGCTTTTATTCAAATATATACACCCACTTTACCATAGTAACACTTAAAATTAGAATAATTAAAGCCTTGCCTTATTGTTTTGTGAATTATTAATTATTTCAAAATTTCAAAAAATTGTATTCACATTACATACAATTTAAATTCTGTTACCACATACCAGCCACATACTGATACTATTAAGACAGGAAACTTATTGCTTACTAATTAATACTCATTTAGGGTTTTATTCAATTTACATAGTAAACTTAGCTAAATGAATATATCAAGTTTAATATTTATTTACATTTTTATAAAATATTTTGTGACTTACAAATACGGACATTCATACTTAGATCTACTTGTGTGATAATTATTTAATTTCACAGTGAATAATTTAAAAAGAAATCTGTTTCAGAATATATTTTTAATTTGTGTTTCTAAACGTATTCTTTGTCGTTGTTCATTGTTGTTATTTCGTAAACGTTAGATGATTACCGAGAAATGAGAATACACATTTCTCGCTGATGCTCAAAAGTTATAGTAAATAGATATAATTTATAGAGTCACGGTATAATCGCCGTCCTTGTTATCCGTCTTCGTTTCGGTGACGGCTCGTTCTGGCATTTTCAGGATCAACGGTTCCGTGTTCTCTGCATGACATCACAAATACACACACAATTACAATCACATGAAACAATTGACACAAAAAAAAAAACAGCTATCTATTCGCCGACCTAAGTTATTTAGGTCTAAAACTATTAGGACATTTCGCATTCACTAATTTTATTTGCAATTTGAAAATCTCGTCTCTAAACTCTATTAATTTAGGTGATATTTCCTTCTTTTGCTGTTATAAAAAAGTAAAAATGCGTGGACTATAAAATTTACACACTTAGGGCCTCTTTCACCATCTCTGAGTAAAGTGTCAAGTAGGACAACCGCCATTTAAAGTCACCGGTCAACGGGAATGATGGAGCTGATATACCTTTGCTTGTACGGTAAAAGTCTCAAGCATTAAAAAGAAAATAAAAAAAAAAATTCGCCTATCGAAGGATACAGTGCAGTAAACCGAGTGCATAATTTAATAAATCATAAAATTATTACTAAAAGTAACTAATCAACACTTTACTTGTAGTTGGTGAAAGAGGCCCTTGAACTTTAACTTGTTGAGAAATTAATGCAAGACTACTTTATATTCTTATAAACTCTTATTGGGAAATTCTTTATATTCTTATAAAAATTCTTATATACAGACTTCTTTATTTGGAAGGTGGCTGTTTTAGGGACGATTCTGAGGGATGCAAGAGTAGGTACAGGTTATTCTACCCACACTGTGAGCCAAAGAGATAAGGAAAAGGACTCTGGGGTCCTCTGCATACATTTCAAAACATTACATGTTTAAGAGTAAACACTAAATATGAACAATAATTAATATAGGTATGTACAACAAACGAGAAAGATTATGAATTCCGAAAATCCAAAATAAATTTAGTTTTCAAAATCGATTAAATATTAATGAAATATAGGTAAAAATCGTCAAAACACGTTAGTAGACTTACAGATACACCACATAAAACCTATAACAGTTAACAATAACTACAGGTTTCAAAAATTAAAAATTGTCAAAAATATTAAAAATACATAATCAAAAGAAGTGCAATCACAAAATTATAATTTAAAAAAAAAAGAGAGACCTATTTGAATTAAAATAAATGACTCAAAAAAAGATCATAGTTGCACTTATATTTAATTGTTATTAACAATTAAATAAATATTATAATAAAACATTATGGTATCAGTGATCCATTTTATAAAAAGTATGGTTATTTATAGAGATACATACAATATGTATGTTTAACACTCAAATAAAATGATACATTCAACTTATTAGTATTACGTAGGCACTTAAAATTATTAGCATGCTTTAAATATTATTATGATGTGTGTTTTGTTAGAGACGATAGAAATAGGTTTGTTGATAAGATATTTTAATGTCTATCAATCACTGTCTTTATTACAATATGTGATTAGAATACAGTGCTCGTATGTCTTATGATTAAGTTAATTAAAGCCTAACAAATTATAAAGAATTATAGGCATTGACTCGAATTTTTTTTATAAGATGTTTTTTAGGTGGTAAAGATAATTTAAATCACAGTTATTAGTTCTCATACAAATGCCACACGACAATATGTTCTTGGATATGTAGACGATTTTTTTAGTTTTTAGAAGATTTTTTTAGATTAGTTAAGATTATTAACAAATTTAACAGTACTTGATCTATTTTAAATTTATGTGCATTTGTTCGGCACATAACTTTAAACTTTAAATAAAAATAAAAAGCTACGAAACTAATCTCATATTTCGCTAAATATTTCGCGTAAAATTATATGACTCGTAAAGACATTGATGGTATTTCGCTACATATTTTTGTTTAATTGTTGCATATTAATAAAATTCGTAAGAACTTATAAAATTTATATTCTTCCATTTTGTTGTAATTAGTATAATAGCTTTTTCTGATGTTATATTTAAATATATACAAAATTTATATAACTGTAAATAATATAAAATTGAATTCATTAATTAAACAAAAACACAAAAATGGTTTAAACATCAAAACTGTCTAAAATTTTAAAATATAAAAAAACATTTAAATAAAGTATTACCTGCCAGTGTCTTTAGTTTTAATGACTAACAGATATACAACGTTCGTATTTTATTTACTGAAGTCGCAACATTAAACAAACAATAAAAGTTGCCATCAAGTCAATGAGACATTTTAAAGTAAATGTTTTGTAATCAGAGTTAAGGTGACGTCAATCGTGAATTATTACCATTTGCAGTTAGTTGTGTCCTGCATTGAAAAAGGGGGGATAGAAGGTGACATGTCTATAACTCAAATAAATTGGTAAAATGACACATCCTGCTAAAGTACACCAAACCAAATTGGCAAGAATAAAATGTTATAATTTGGTGTTCGCTTGACCGTCGGAGCGGGTCATGCTTACGTCGACACTTTGACTTTGAATAAGTACCTAATAAAAAACCATTTTGATTTAAAAATTTAATTTCAGATTAAGTTTTTATAATTAATTTATGGATTATCCGAAATAAAAATAAATATACATTCTTAATGTATAAAAATGCTAAGTTGGTTTGTGTACGAGAAACTCGAGAATGGGTAGACCGATTTTAATTCGGGCGTTTCCACCCACCCTGTCCTCAGCCTTTCTCAAAGCCTTCGCAACTGGCCCGTTAGATGCTCCGACCACGAGACCTCTTGCTATCCACTTTTCCAACCAACACCAGCTTCTCCAAGTTTTCTGGTTCTCTGCGGGCTATGTGCCCAAAGTAATTGAGAACTCTTTGATAGCAGTTGGCGGATAGTCTTGTCCGAATCGCAAGCTGTTTGTGGATCGAGCTGTTTGTCCTCTAGGCCGTCCATAGAATGCGCAACATCCGTCTCCAGCACCACATTTCAAAGGCATCTATCCTTTTGCGCTCCAGAGATCGAATCGTCCAAGATTCAGCGCCATACAAGATTTGAATTTACCGGACTTAAATATTATACTATAAAAAATTGAATGTAGTACTAGAAGACATTATGTTATATAGCCTGATTAGGTTAGGAATCAAAGAAAATTGACGAGGCCATTAGTTATAATAAAGATCCCTGCCTTAGCATGCTCTCTCTGAGGCCCCGAGTTCGATTCCTGGCAAAACTAACTTTGGAAATAAACTTTTCAAAGATGGCTCTGATATGGAACTGGCAAGTAGTATTCCCCTATCCCTTGCAAATCCTACTATGGTCTTCAGCGTACTTGCAGCACCCGCGGCGTTGCTTGTGTTATAGGCGACCGTAGCGTAGACATACCATCAAGTGGACCGTCACCCTGTCTGACGACCTTTACATTAAAAAAACCGAACTGTTTTAGTACCGTTTAAATACAAAATAATTTCGAAACTAATTTTGTAACCAAAATTTTTATGGTGTTTTCTATTAAATATATAAAAAACTTCATTTAATTTCATTTAAGTAATTTAAGTGCAAAGGTACTTTAAAGCTCAAAGTAAACGAAAATCAGTTCGATAAGAATCAACATTTAATAGTTGTGTCTGAATTAAACAGATTATTAAGAAAATAATCTTAATAGAATTAAGTATATTGTTCTAGAAATCTAACCTATATACCTTTATAAGTTGAATCGTTGATTGTAATAAGATAAATCATTGGAGTGTACTCAATCATAACAATGCACAAATCAGGATGCAATTGATCGCATTCAAGCCAACATCTAATCCACCTGACTACTGTATGTGACACGCTTCATAACATATCACAAGTTATGAATAATAATATTAAAGTACTTGCTACTGTTGCGTATCTAGTTAAAAGGAAATGTTACAATGATAAAGAGACATCAGGAATTAATAACAAATTGCGAATGGCTATATTTTAAACTCTGTAGGGTGATACACATTATGATATAGTGTAAAATAAGTCATGAGGCAGTTCGTTTGTTGACCCCAGATAATGTAAGGCAGTTTTGCTTTAAATGGCAACGGAAAGGAACAAATTGACATGATTTAACTTAATCTCAAGGTACGACCTCTGTGATAAGAGAATAAGCTACGATTTCTATGATGACAATCTCTATGATAGGTTTCAAGCTACGAGGATCTATTACTTAGTCGAGATACGGCGGCGTACAAAATAAAATAATTTCTTAAACTTAAATTGACAATAAGAGGACGTTAAAGATAATAAATTATATATATGTAGGTAATAATGACCGAGAAATTCACTATCTTGATAACAATATGACATATATGTGTCATACGAGAACGATAACAAAAATGAACAAGGATTTAAAGTAACATTACTAATAGCAGTTGTTAATTTATTGTTTTGCACACAGAAGCCAAGCGCCGCCACCAGTTTTAGTTTTGAAAAGAAACTCACCGATGGATCTACGATCAGCCTGGCTGCCGTAGAACTCGTCCAACTCTTTGGCGGAGCAAAGTGGCGTGTCGACCTGTGTTGTTTCTTCGAACTTCGAATAATCCACTTCGTAGCCCTGCCGCTCACGATTATACGACACTAATGGCACAAATCTATGTCCCCACATAATTTCACTTGTCGTGTAACTGGACCGGGCCTGTGTGGTTTGCCCAGTAGATTCGATCGTTCCTTCTAAAATTACTACAATCTCGAATCGCTCCTGCAATACATCCGCCGCAGAAACCCCGTAAAACGGACTCTCGGCGTTTATCCGATGGACCATTGTAATTGGCCAAATAAAGAACAGATTACTGTCACATCCGTCCGCGTGTAATTCCAACTCGGTTTGATAGTGTGACAATAACTCTCCCTCCTTCGTTGTCCTGGATCGGATCAGCTGTGCTCTGACACTCGCTCCTATGATGTGCGACTTCCTCAAGTCGCCCACTCTAAACATGAGACTGAGTTCACCGTCCCTCTGGCAAACGACGGCGCATTTTGAGAACAATAGGGTCTGCGTCCGGTGCTTCGGCCGAGTCATCTTAGCAAACACTATACCCACCATAAAGGCCTGTATCATCACACCCACTATACTCTGAAGGCACATTATGAATATCGCTTCCGGGCATTCTTCGGTGGTCGTGCGTGAACCGTAGCCGATCGTATGCTGAGTCTCAATACTGAAGAGAAAGCACGAGGTGAAGTCGTAGATGTTGAACACGCACGGTTTCCAATTGCTCGTCTCTTGCATGGGTGGTAGATGATCCACTTCTAGATCGCCATGGGTAAATGCAATCAGCCACCAGATAAGAGCGAATCCCAACCATGAAAGTATGAATGACAGAGTGAAAACCAGCAGGGTCCATCGCCATTGTGCGTCCACCAACGTTGTGAACATGTCTTGAAGGAACCGCAATCGGCGCTCCGAAATCCGAGACTTGAGAATATTGCACTGTCCATTTTTGAGTATCGCTCTTCGTCTCGTTCGTCGCGTAACTCCATGCCTATGTGATCGACTCCTGGAAGGAAATGTAATAATAAATTATTAAAGGCACTTAGCTAACCATTTAAACATTTACCGACTCTAGATACAGCTCTAAGAGAAATAAGAAAAGTGTGAACATTCACGCTTGCATTGACAATGTGACACGAGCGTCATCGGCCTTCGTTAACGTTAATGTCGATAATGTGCACTGATTACTTCGGAGGGGATCTATCATGTAAATTAAGTTTTATTGTCTAGTAATTGCTGAACGAAACAAATGGTAACAATAAAGAGACATCGGACAAACAAAAGCGAAACAGTACGGATTGGATAGCGTCGGAGACGGCACAGGGTTGCTGCTGGCTACGACGAACCTCTTGGTGACCGTGGGGTAGTAGACGCCTGGCGAGAGGTTGCCGTTTGCTGGCACCGTTTTTACTTTGAGCCACTCGTCGGGAAGGAGTTGGGCCTCCTCTCGGCAGGCGGGTGATTCTGGGTCGGCGTGCATAGCGTCGTGCGCGCAGCTCACTGGCAGCGGAAAGTATGCGCCAGCATCCCTTGGTGATCTCGCGCCTCCTGAAGCATCGTTCGCGATAATGTCGCGATCACGACTGCCCCTCTCAGCCTAGTCACTACAATGACGCGCTAAACGTTGTATAATTGTATCGCAAGATTCTGTATCAAAAATTATCAGTTCACCACACAAAAACAATTTTAGTTAGTGCCTTCCTTGACGTCGTCTTGCATACAGAATGTGTTAAATTTTAACTAAATTTATTACGTTTAACATGGTAAATGTGATGAAGTATTTTTAAGAGATGATAAAGGATTTTTCCTAATGAATGTTTAGAATTTCAGTACTGTAGGTAAGTAATTATTTGTTAACTAGCTGACCCGGCAAACTTCGTAACGCCTCATAATAAAAACTCGTTCCATGCAAAATGTATGACAAAATGAATTTTATTCACATTTTTTTAGTGATTAATTCAGATGATTTTATAGATATTCGGAGAGGAGACAAATTTAACAAATTATAATAATAAAAATTGGTCAAGTCCTTCTCAAGTTACTTAGGTATATAATGATATAACTAACACAACTTTCTATTATATAAATATATATATATTCAGGGTGTAACATATAGATAATATATTTTACACCCTGCAGAAATAAATCAAAGTTACGAAACAAATTTTTACAGTTGACGTTTTTAGAAATAGAACCTGCTTCTACCTACGTTAACAGCTAACCTAACATTAACCAATCAGCTCATATGCTCTGTATTTAAATGGGTAAGTCTTCTCTGCACATAAATGAGTTTACTCTCAATTTAAATATTAATTTTTATGAGTATGTGATGCTTACAAATGCCTAGACCAAAGATCATTAAATTCTCTTTAAACATATAACTAGTATAACTTTTTATAATAAATAAATAAGGATACAGCTAAAACAGAACATTAAAAGTATATTACATGTTAAATATTTTTAGTATTTTAACGAAATGAACCTATGTGATGAAAAATGCTTCTGTATATATTGAAGTACTGTATATATTATCCTAATTTGAACCTTATGCAGCTATGTATTAAATATGGCTAACAAAATGTAATATTCCACTTGATGATAGTTGGCGTCATAGGGGTGGCAAATATCACCTTGATGTCAAGGATTAAGAACGAATGTGCGAATGGGCTCTAGCCAGCGAACTTGAATACAAGATTTATTATTACGATATTATGGCTCCAGCATCCCTTTCCAAATACATAACATAAAAAGCAAAACTGAAACATAACGGCAAAAGCGCTATTATATCACTGTGGTCTTCTGTAAACAGTTTCACTGCGGTACGCACCGCACCAATTATATTAAATATTATATAAGTAATATTTTATTTTGCTAAAGCCAGTTTTGTCATGTCGGTATATTTCAATTAATTTATTGTATTTCTAATGCATATTAATCTATTCCTTTTCCATATAAACTTTTAGTGTACCAAATTCACATCCTCTGTCCGAGCTATTTTCTTAAAAAGGGATCCAAAGTTTTCGCTTGACCATTTATTATATATATAAGTATGTATAAGTATATAGATAATGGGCAAAAGATAGGTTTTCAAGCAATAGACGGTCCATGAGATCTGTCAGACTTCATGGTAGGGAAGCAACCGATCAAGCAAAATTTATAAATAGGTAAGTGTTCACCGTTGCTAAAATACAAGCCACATTTGGGTGGAACTTTATTTTATTAATATTAATGAACTATAATATTATGTTATAATGTATACAAATAAACGACCTGTATATGTGCAGAGCAAGATGGCCGCCCGCCCCATCCTTTTCATTAAAATAGCTAATTTGACAGTGCAAATTGATACGCTAACGCGGATCGTTTTCCGGCACTAATTTGGTGCTCTCGAATATTTTCCGATTGAAGGCTACCACTTCAGACAGGTATTCTTTGTTGAAATATGGCTCAATACACATTCTGATTTTGTTACTGGCAACACTGAACGCAACGATTATTAGCTATTACAAATAAAATTTCACTTCATTTGTTATCAATTAAGTGATTAAAATATTTGTTTTAATTATTAACCGATATAAACATAGATTTGAAAAAGATTCTGTAACTGCTTTTGTACTTTTTCATCTTTTCTTTTTCGTGAAACAATAGCACTTTTGTCAGGCATTAAATCTATCAGGACTGACGCTGAATTTATTGTATCCACATACCATCACCAGGGCACCGACCAGAAAGTACCGTATTAAAAAGCAATAAAATACATTTTTTTGCATATTTGGAATTTATTGCTTGTTATACATATTGTCTACGTAATCCACATTTCGTCGAAAATGATTTAACACGGATAACACTTGAGGTATAACGAGTCATTTGAGTATGTCCTGTACTAATAATTGGCAACTAACAGCCACGTATGTGTAAACATCACGACTTATTATTGTCCATTAAATGTGGGGACATTTCAGTCGTGATTATAAAATAAGCACCTCACTTGGCGACACTTGCCAAGATACATATTATTGTTGATTGTAATAATAATAAGGTAGGCCTTATCAATCAATGTTTTATACAGGACCTTATGAAGTTATTTGAAATGTGACAAGATATAGGTACGTGACAACGCTTGCCTTCTAAATCATGAATTTGTGATAATACTAAGCTGGTACCCACGACTTTGTCAGCGTTGAAAAAGAAAATATATGAGTAATATAACGCTTGTCATCTTTATCGCTATGACAACAGTGGCGCCGCCATGGCAAAAGTTACGCCCAATCTATACTAACATTATAAAGAGAGAAGATTTGTATGTTTGTAATGAATAAACTCAAAAACTACTGGACTGATTTTGAAAATGCTTTCACCTGTGGAAAGATACATTATCAACAAGTAACATAAGCTATAATTTATAAGATTACGCGGGCGAAGTCGCGTGCAACGGCTAGTTATTTTTATTTGTAGACGATCCCTCGGCATCCTAACATTTTTTTAGGATAATGAGTCTATTGGATTAACATATGTTAATCCAAATAATAGACTCTCTGTATACCAAATTTCATCCAAAGCCGTTCAGCTGTTTTTGCGTGAAAGAATAACAAACATCCATCCATAGATCCATCATCACAAACTTTCTCATTTATAACATTTAAGTATATTTTATAGTAAAAAAAAAGTCCGTTATTGGCAATATGATTTAAGTTTAAATCATATTGTATGTTTACATACATTACGTATTTATTCTTATATTATTCTTGTATTGAGTGCTGTGTGACTATACATATTATGTAAAGGCAAGTCCTTAAAGTGTGAATAAAACGATAGATACCATTAAAGTGTTCATTAATAAATTGTCGCCCACAGTAACTGCAATCATACACTTGCTGTGGATAGCGCGTGTCGAGTGGCAGTTATCGTTAAGCTGCACAAAGTGGCATCACAATTTCTAAGGGTCGATCAGATACGTTGCGAAATAATTTTTCATATAGAGATATTACTATCAGAGCAGATAATGTCGGACCTGTTAAGGTTCAGAACAGTTCATTCAACTAGTTTGGCATCTCTTTATTGTCTGATTCTGTATTGATAACGGTAATTCCAATAAAAAGTAATATTGCTCACAATTTTAAAAATAAGTTTTACGATTTTTCAAAAACTTAATGCCGTGCCTACTTTGTAAGTATATCTTTAAACTACTCTTGTTTAAAAAATTTTTTTAATTAAAATACGCTTGTCTTATAAATTCTTATAAAAGATATCGATAAACGGATATAGATAAAAGTTTTGGGAATTGTGAGTGTAAGGGTATTTTAAAAATATATAGTTACTTAGACTACATGGTTTTGAAAACATAATAAAGATGTTCACAGTCTATGTATGTATCTCATATATAAGTAATATAATTATGGTACATACTAAGTGACCCTAATTTAATATACTAATTAAATGAATGAGGATTACTTGAAAACGATAATTTTTAAGCAATAAAGCGACCGCGTCAATAATCCACGTCGTTCATCATTTTAATTCGTATTAAACGTAAATAAAAGAGTTGAATTTTGCAATGCGATGATAATTGCATTATTAGTTATACAATTATTTATTACTGTCAATATCGAATAATAAAGAAGCAATACGACGAAGGGCGTGCGCGTTGCATTTGATTGATTGCTGATTAAACCTAAAATAAAATAAAAATGATATATTGTTACGATGGTACTTATTTAATGGGAGTTAAAATGAAATTTGCAATATTATTTTGTAAACATTATTCTAATATTTACTGTAGCTTGAGCGAAGTTACAAGCTTACAAGCTTCCACTGCGACCCAAACCCTAACAAGATTCAAACAATCAAAAAACGACCACGCTAAAACAATCTATCTAAACTTTAATTTTTTTATTTATTACATTTGGCAGTAGCACGGCATGCTAGTAAAGTAAAAATACAACATCTTTACACATTACACATTATTAAATAAAATCGTGGTCCATTTGTGTTTCTTTCTTCGTTAACTTCTTCTAAATTTGTGTGATTGTGATACGGTTTTGTGTACATAATTTTCAAAAAAATAGCATCCTTGCGAAGCCGAGGACGGGTGAAAGCTAAATATTTATTGAAGGCATTCATTTCGCGAAGGTGCATATATAAAATGCCTAATAATAATATTGGCATTACTGACATAATTTACGCTTGAAATCATTAAGAATCTTATGAAACAACTTATCAGGATTACCTGTGCAATAAACTGAAATTTTACCTTTATTTACAAAAAGATCAAGTTTTAGATGCAAATCCACATCGTATACCAAAATAACTAGGTTTATTGTTGTCACAATTGACGTATTGAGGTATTAACTCTTGATAAAGACTATCGTAAAATTTTCAAAATTACAGTTTTGTAACAGTAAAGTATTCAAAAATCACAATAAGGAAAAAACAAAGCGAGTTTTAACTATTTTTGATGCTGTATGTAATGTATTTACCTAATTGTGTTTAAATTTGTGACGACTTCTCTATAATGTCAAAATGGTTCTCTTTGCCTTATTGCAATCCCATTTTATTGGGTATTGTTTTGAAATATATTATATCCACTGGATTAAATGCACTTGATCTATCGGCTTAATGTATAAAATTGGAAAGGTGTAACGTAGTGATTAATCATGATTATCTGACGTTACTGTTTGTCGAGTATTCGTGGAGCTAGATTAAACCATGATCCGTGGGCTTCACACTGTTTACACGGGATATTGAACCTTGGAACTTGTCATATGGTATACGTAGTCAGAGCAAATCCTTAATAAATAAAATTAAACCAAGAATGTTTATAATTTGCTAAATTTTTATCAGGAAATTTCTTCATATCAGGAAAAGAGATAGCGTATAGCTCATCGAAGATTTTAGTTTAATACAACATATATAAGGAACAAAACAGATTTTATGGTGTAATTAGTGGTGTATTTTATGGTCAATTGATCAGTCAGTTGGACGTAGTGTAACTGATCAAGACGACCAGTTAGACCAAGTCCAACTGATCAAGGTTATTTTCGAAGAAAAGATAGAAATATCAAGTTGAAATAAATACCAAGTTAAGTCTACGGTCCCTTGCAGGTGCAAAAGTTCAAGCAATTAAATGAATCCAAAACAGACACATTCCTGATTTGATACTCGGAATCAAAAATCTATTCGAAAACTATAGGGTATTTTGAGTGATCCCTTAATCACAAAATTGGCAAAGAGCAACCATAACACATGTGTTATGTGTTACTCTCGTGAGAGTACTCATATTTTATAAGTGTTTTTGATATTGTCTTGAAATAAGCTGTTGTTTCTTTATATTAAGTTCGTCAGAAAGGCTCCATTTGATGGTAGATGGCTACCGTCGCCGCCTGTAACACAAGCAACGCCACAGGTGCTGCAAGTTCGCTGCCGACCATAGTTGGATTAGGGATAAGGGTTAGGCAGGCATAGAGCAATGAGCTCTGGCATCCCTTACTCGCTTATTGAAATACAATAGCAAACAGGCTGTTATTTTATAGTAATCTTCTGTAAGAAGTGGTTACTGCCAACGACTGCGAAACGCAATGTGCCCTCCACTTCACCAGAGTATGTATAAGGTCTTATCTATTAAGTTATAATATTCTAAAAATTATATTAAAAAATGTGGTTATTACCAATACACCTTCAAGTAAATCGCAGAATACTTATTATTAGTTATTTACTCATACTTCCATTCAGTTGTCCGTTTGAATCCAATGCACATACCTTGCTTGTCACACAGTTGATTCTATTCAGTTTCAAAGTAGAACAATCTTGGTCAACAAAGATAATGTCACTTATTATCACTATATTATTTACGTCTGCGACGCATCCTTACACTTTTAACACACGATGTCTATTATTAATATATCCACTAACATAATTTTCTCCATTTGGATATAGTTTTTTATACACCACTCAGTAAAAATAAAAAAGGAACGAACAGCGGAATAGTTGAAAGAATAATGTCATACGAATAGGTGTACTGTAAAACTATTTATTTTGATAAATAAAATTTATCAATACAAATGATTAGATAATGAATACTGTACAAGTCATGTGTACTTACAAAAGAAGGTAAAGTGTTTTAGATTCATTTAATTTTTCAATTCATAATGTGAGAACATTTTATTTGTTAAATTATCCATTAAATAGTATTTAATAAAAGAAATAGTTTAATATCCCAACTATTATTTTATTTATTTTAAGGCCGACAGACAGACTGACAGCTAACTAGTCCACTTGGTGGTTACTGCCACCAGACGGGTTAGCCAAATGACTGCGGAACGCGGAACGCAAAGTTGGCTGTTCAAAGCCAACTTTGAAAAGTTCATTTCCAAAGTTAACTCTGCCAGAAATCAAACTCGGGATTCTTTAGACAGAGCGTTAAGACAAGCACCTTAACCACTCGTCCAATGGCTTCAATTTGTTAAGTCAACAAATTAAGTAGGTACCTGCTTTACACTGATGACTAGAAAAAATTTTAAGCGGTCAAGAACGAAATTGGTTAGTATTGAACTATTGGCTACCATTTTATTAATCTAATTCAACTACTGCGGGGAATAATTTATAGAAAGGGAACGAAATTGGACAGTAGGTATATTTTAATATAAGAATGCACCAAGTACTTCGTAAGGACAATATTAAAAGCAACTGTAAATGGAAGAACATAAATGTCAATTTGTAACGACATCATTTAATATTTTTAAAGCAGGTAAGTACGAAAAAGGTACGATATTGGGTACTTACGTTATCTTTGTCTTCTATCAGTGCTTTAATATGTCCTTGGCTTAGATACTTAGATAATATTACTTATTGATATGCTTAAAAATGTTTTCTACTTAGAGTACCTATGAGTACTTACAAGTTCTTTTAGAAAATAGGATATACTTTATTGTTACTACTGATAACACTCGAAGAATGCAACATTCTAAGCTCACAGGGCTATACCTAATAAAATTTATGCATTTATGATTTGATTTTTGACACTTAAAACTTAAGTGTCAAATACTTGGTATTTTCTCAATACTGTTAGCAACACAAATCATTTGCGCCCAAATTCTAAAAAAAATCTTTTCTTAAAAAAAAAATTAATAAACCTTGTAAATATACTAAACACAATTTTATGTTATAAAGGGTGGCAGGTAACTCCACTTGATGGTAGGTAGATACCACTTGACTGTAGTACAAGGATTTGTTAAAAGAAAAATTGCTTTATTATAATTCGCTGGAAGAAAACCATATTATGCGGAACAACTTACTAGGGAAATTGTTCAAAATTTCACGCGACCGCGGAATGGTTTCTACTCATTCTGACTGTGCAAAGTGGCACCTTATCCAAGTTACTTCTATGAAAAACTCGGGGTAGGTATTAACTGGTAAAACTCATCATAGCATGCAATGGATCGTCAACAATTCTGCTACAAGGTGTCAAAAGAATCTATCTGATATTTTATCGCGCCAACCCAAAGATTCTATTTTTTAATATGATCAAGTAGTGTCTCCTTAACTGGTAATTTACTTTGGATCAGATTTCTTCGCTTTTGTCTGTCTCTTGCCATCACATAATAATTACGCCAAATACGGCTTCTATAAACGGCACTCAGTTAGTTATAAAAATAAGACTCACCTACAAGTATCTTGACGATACACAGTGCTGTGTCCAATGGAGCTGCTGTATGTTGGTATTCTATGTAGACTGCTCGAAGGATGTATCTGGGGAGGTCTCAGGAATCCACTGCCGCCGTAAGACATCCCCAGCATTGGAGATTCGACCATAGAACTGTTGTATACGCTGGTGTCATCTGTCTCTTCCTCTATCACCCCGGGCTTGTAAAATATTTTGCCGCTCGACAAAGTGGGCTTCTTCGCTTCCTTCGCATCATCATCGTTTCGTACTTGCATCTCGAAGGACTGCGAGCTCATTGTGGTTCAAGATGAGCGACACTATATAGCGTCTCATCTTGCTTTTATTTTTAAAGCCATACCTCCACGTTAACTAGGTCTTTGATTCATAGAATGTCAAATTTTCATTTTAATCTTAGGTGTTTGCAGCAACTTCGCATCGATCCTGAAAAATTTTTTTTAAAAAAAGTCATGTAATGTCTAATGTTTTTCTATTTGATCATTAAGTACTTTTATGATGATGATAATATGTGGTCCCTTGTTGATAAACCAGATGAAAAGGTTTTTTAATTTATGATTTAGTTGTTCACTATTAAGTATTTAATTTATTCAGAGAGACGCAATTTTTGATCTTTACGAGTGTTTTTATATTTAGCTTGACAGGTGGGCTGACGGTCCACATGATGGTAGCTGATGATGATGGCATAAAGATGCCAGTGGTATGCAACTACACTGCTAAAGTTGACAGCATAAAGAATGTCGAATAAGATGATAAAGGACAGGATAAAGGCATAGCAGGTATTTACGGTGTTTACCGTGGGCTTCTGTATAAGGTGGTTAAGTACAGCTAGCAAATGCAATGTGAGTTCTTACTTAAAAACTAATTATATATATATAAAAAAATAAACACTGCTATTTAAAAATATCATAAAATTACTTAATATTATAAAGTTCGAAGATTTCATGTAGTTTCGGGCAAGCTGATGGTTTTCTCGCGTTATGTGCGTGCTGGTATACCCATACATAAATTAAAAAAAAAAAAACTTAGCAGTAACGGCAGATTATTGCATTATTTTAGCCCATTTTGTGTAGCATTACCACTACACAAGTTGCAACACTAACATAAAATTAAAAATTCTAACACATCTAAGCCCAGAATTACATCACAGATTACATAGTTCACTGAATAGTAGCGACATCTAGCATCCAGTAGTAGTCTTATTTTTCCTCTTTGTTTCTTTTCCGTGAATGGAAATATTTATGGGAAAGATTTTTTATTTACATTTATCTGAAGGTTTCTGGAAAAAAATATTAGGTATTTAATTAAATAAAGAACCTAATTACATGCTTCTTAGGCGGGAGAAACAACAGACAGACACAAACAAAATTTTTATATTATATATAAGACCAAATTGAAGACCAAATTGAAGACCAAATTGTAAGCATTTGTAGTACCCGCCTACCAGAATCTAATTATAGGTATCCGTTACATGATAAAAAAAAATTATATCTTTATTTGATCCATTTATGTATAAGCCAAGTGCTATTTGTCAATGATATCTACAAAAATTCTTTATAAGAAATTTAATTAAAAAAAAAGTTTTAATTGGATTAGCGCCATCTACCGCCCATTGTGTTGAAACTGTTGTAGCTTGTTAAGAATGGTGATGGTGACTGCAACCGCAAAGGATGTTATAAAATTAACGCAATCCTTGATGCTCGAAATTAGTAAAGGAATAATATTTTAAGTTCATATCAATCCAGGTGATTGACAGTGGGACGGACGCAACCTTGCACCTCATGAGGAATTGAGGATGTGCTCGATCTGCATATTTTACACCGTTAACGCCCTGGATTGTATCCAACGAGGGGCGGATGTTTTACGTGGCCGCGTAAAGACATCCGCCCACAAGGAATATCCGCGGTATGGCGGAACATCCTTGTAAAATTATTATGTGCTCATTGCACGTGTTAAATTGCCACCACAAGTAGGTAAGCGACACATTCATTGGTAAGTAGAATTTAAAAAGATAGGTAGGCATAGCTCGATACTCTGAAACTAGGTTTTAAAAGATGAATGCCCACAAAGGATTTATTAAATGTTTAAAAGAAAATTAAAATAGTTTAAGAATAATTTTGCAAAATAATTTTGAGTTATAAAATTATCCTTTTATATTTAAAAACCCGTTAGGTCAATATCTTTTTAAATAAATAACATTTATACTAAGTAACACTAATAACAATCAATAGTTAAAATAATATGCCTAGTTAGGTATACATCGATGACTTAATATCATAAAAAGCTAATAGAAATATTCCTTCCATTTTGTGCAAACATTTCTGTGCAATCCAGGTCAATCTATTTTAAGCTTCAGCCAAATATAAACAACACTTGATAAATTTTTACTATTTCAAATTGTGAATAAATATTTTTTAAAGCACCTACATACTTAAAATAAGCTCACAATTGTGAAAACAGTATTAGAAGTCGTTGTTTAGAGAGATATTGAAGAAAACGTTTTACACTTACCTGTAGACGAAGGTCATTCTCAATTAATGCCTATGACCGGGTAATTAAGGAGTTTGTAACCATCTGGCCCTATTTTATGTGCTTGTGTCTAATGCTAATGAACGGTCATCTTATTTTATTCAAGTACGCATTTTATAACTTAAAACTGGGTCAAATCATTTTATGTAAAGACGTAGACATTGATATTATATAGACACCTATAGATATATTGATAGTTCTATATTGAATATAATTTATGAGAAAAATGCAAAAAAAGTATACTGTCTCCTCAAAAATATATCAGCAATAAGCAAATATTAAATAAATGTTTTAACATTATAATAATATTGAAATTATAATAATACAAAATAGTATTTAACTATACTCTGTTTCCAACTTGTCAATTCCAATTTCTTTTTGTCAAATTCCATGACCCTGTTGGTTATTGTAAAATTAACATTCAGATCAGATGAATGGTTAGATTGCATACAATTGTGTAGTAATAATTATACTAACTAAGTATTCATAATGGCAGTAGTCATAGAGCAACTTAATAACAGGAAATTACGACGGCTAAAACAAGAGAAAGGGCACTACAACAAATAATACCACCAACAATTAATTCATGAAGGTCAACAATGTGAAAAAATTCATTATTAATTAAAAATTACACTTAAACTCATAATTGATATTCACTAGTTTAAATTTTTTATTAAAAACTGCATTACTTTCGAAATTGTAGATTTAAATGTCAAATTGATTGAAATCTTGTTAAAAAATGTGAAATGAACATTATTTCTGAACTATAATATAATTCAGGATTGATTTAAACTTTAATCCATTATGAATTATATAACCACAAACTCACTTACCTATAAGTGGGTATGCGATTCGGTCGCCTTAAAATTCGGATCTCCGTCGTGAGCTACATTAAAGTAATAATTTGAATGAGCCTACTATTAAAAATTAGCAATAACTGCAAACGTATGTAATTATGTATTGCTCCCGGCATAGATGTAATTAGACTTAGTTCTACTTGATTTCAATTGAAATTCTTACTTAAAAGGGTTTATTTACTTAACAAAATAACATATATAGGCTAGATACGTTACTGACAGGGAATATTATAAATACGAAAATGAAAAAAATTGTGAACATGGATTTTATTGTATATTGTCACGTACATCACATGTGTGCATGTCTCAACGAATTAACATGAAACTTTAGAGTAATATATTATAGTTTATACATTAGGATTACATATTGGCTTTAATTTAAAAATAATAATATACTTACTAGGCAAAAACTAGTAACTATACACAAAGGAATATTTTTTTCTCGTTATATTCATAGGTGGAACGGGCGAACAAAGTTTTATCAAAAAATTAAACGTGACAAAACAGTTTAGTACCATTTTTTCATTTTGTTTTTTAAACCGATTTTCATTTTTCTCATTTAGTAATAACTATTGACAATCATTAGTTTTATCAATAAAAAAATGTTAAACTTGTTTTTTTTCACCACTATGCGAATTTCTAAGGAATTCAAATTGTTTAAGTACATAAATAGAGCTGTGGAAAAAGAATATTTAAAAAATATAATATAAAAAAATTGCAAATAATAAGTTATGAACAAAGTAAACGAAAAATATAAATGTCATTTGTTTCATACATTCTTTTGGTTCATATATATTTTCATAACGTTATATTTTTTTCATATTTTCATAAAGTAAATATGAGGCCGTGTTATAATCAAGAATGCATGTAACGCTGCCCACAGTCTGGCTAATATAATAAAGATCATGTGAGTCAACGCGAAATTAGATGTACTTACCTAAGACGCCTCTGACACTTCACCTACATACTACAATACCATTTCATCATGCCTAACATGATTTATAATCACCAATTGTATGACATACGCTAACATTTGTCTCGTGTCTCCGGTCGTTAAAAAAAATTAGTACCTACTTAAGCTGGAATTTGCATACAAGTAGCTTATCGTTCCTGTTGTTCGCTTATTCACAATATACTCGTATACACCTCGTATACGAGTACACTTATAACACACTAGCGACCCGGCCCCGGCTTCGCACTGATGCAATTTATTTTTACAAATTATACTTATTAGTTTTAACGCCACCAAAACACAAACCTTCCTCGTTTATCGCTCTTTCCAGTAGATAAAACCGTTTCAAAAGTGGTTTAGAAGATATTGAAGTGAAACGTTTTGATTTGCTACATAAATCTATATACATATAAAAATGTTATGTTGGTTTGTGTATGCTTCAAAAACTCGAAAACTAGCCGACGGATTGACTTGAAATTTTTACACAACATTGAATTCAAACAGAGAAATAATCTTATATACTTTTTCCCAAAATTCCAACGGGAACCGATTTTTTTATAAAAAAATAACATCATTTTCGCACGTTGATCGTCGTTATGGCAGCCATGGAACATTGCTGACTGAGCCACAGCGAAGCGTGGTCTATAAATTAACTGCTATACTAAATTAAGTGCACCAGGGGACGGCGCAGCGTATAACGCTATTTAAGTAGGTATACTTAAATAAGTATTATATTTAAGTACATTATCTTAGGTACCAAAATATAATTAGAAATATAAAATAAGTATCATCTATTTAAATGAACCAAGTACTTATACTCATATTTAGAATATGAAACATATATAAAACTTACATCAATTCAAACTTGTAGATTTTAATGTATAATATTTATTTACAAATATTGATATTAACAAAGATTTAATTAAAACCCAGCAACAAAATAAGTCTTATATCATATGTATGTATATATTGTTATCATACATATTTATTTATTTTATTTGCATGTCATTATCGGATTGAGCGTTGCGCATTATAAAATATTTTTTGTGTACCTACGAAATTTTTTTGTATTAATCATTGAAAAATATTTACAGAGATTGTATTCATTATATTGATATGGTTATAATAACTATTAGCAGATGTTTTCTTTATTTTATTTTATCAACTATCGATCCGCTCCTGGATTACAGATAAATTCTAAACTCCCTTGGCCCAGGGTTGATGAAACCTTACTATTTTAGGTCTATTATACATATCTAGCAATCTGTTCCCGGCTTCGCCCGAGATATAATTTTTTATATACACAAACCTTCCTCATTTATCTCTCTTTCAATTAGTGAAAACCGTATCAAAATAAGTTGAGTGGTTAAAAGTTAGCGGAGAAACAGACAGAGGCGGATATAATATGTTTAGAGATATCACGTCTCTACAAGAAAATGCATGAGTATTAATTAATATTTTATGCCTTTACTTAGATAGAACTTAATTTAAGTTATGATAATGACGCGTGAAGTCATCGGAGCCTTTGAACTACATACATGTCCAGTAGTCACTTTACAAGGTGTAGCTGTTTGTAAGTAAATTATGTTGAGGTCATTTTATTGAAGTTGAGTTTACGACATGAATAGAAATTCTACAAATTGTATGCAGCCTGTAAGTGTTTGTATCTAAATACCGATGAAGTAATATGTTTTTAACGGTATATGTTCTCGTTAAACCTATTCAAAGCATTCAAACATTAACAATTCAAATATTTTATCAACTGTGCTATCGCGAAGGTTTTCTGTGTCATCTGAATCAAAAGCCAACTTAAATGCTAATTAATGCTGGCTGACAACAAATTCCCTTTTCAAATTTGACATTATACTCGTCGAAACTATTTGTCGTTTAAAATAAAAGCTATTTTTATGGGATGAAATGCAAAATTTGGATTCATTTTAATAAACAAATATCTAATACTAGGAACCCGCCCCCGGCTTCGCAAGGATTTTTTTTCTGCAAATTATTTATATAAAAAAACTTTCCTCGTTGATCGCTCTTTCCATCTGTGAAAACCTCATCAATATCAGTTGCTTGGTTTAGGATGAGTTAGTGGATAATGGATAATAGATATACAGACACGCAGACGCGGAAAGCGACTTAAAATTTATGCTATGTAAGGGTATATAAATATGAAGTCTATCTGAATATATAAAAACGTATACAGAATACGTTTTAACGAATAAATATAAAAAGAAGTCAGATTTAATATTGAGGTATTATAATTGAAAAAAGTTCTGAATTCAAAAATACGCATCAGTTGTTATAATAATCCTATTATTATCATCCGTTTTTTTTTTGTTGTTTCATAACTGGCGAAACGGAGACCTGGAGATATAATTAAAATCTATTATATAGGAAAACTTTTTCTTTAAATAATTCTTTGAAAATACTCACCATTTTAAAAATCATTTAACAAACATGGCTGTTCACCATTGCACCTGTCAATATGTTTTTTTTACTGAACACACTATATTCTATTTACAAATCCTTATCAATTTGAATTTTTCAACCGATTCGCGTCGAATTTGCGTATATTTTCGTTCCAGGATTAAGTATATAATCCTCGGCGTGTGCGCAACATTCGCCAGGATAGCGTGGACTGGCAGCATTTGAGTAGTTACTCTTGCGTCGTTACCTATTCCAATTGTGAATCGCGACCATTAACTGGCCACGCGTTCGGAAACAATTCACTGTATTCGCTTTACGCACTCACAGATTACTTTTGGCATTCTGTTTGCTTATCTGAACAGATAGCCGAGATTGAGAACATCCTTTACACCCATTTGTGGAGCTTGCATTTCGTGACTGAGCATCATATATCGACTTTACTTCTATGTTTCCGAGAAAGATAGCTGTGTTTCGCCAATGCGTCGTTTTGTCACTGTTTTTAGAAATTATATATAAATATTCTACATTAAATAAAAAAATTAAGAATTAATGTTTTGATTATAACTTCAAGCATCCCTTATTCGGCATCCCTCACCGAAACACAACAGCGCACATGCTGTTGTTAAACGGGGGTCTTCTAAGAATAAGGGGGTGGTTACTGCCGCCAGACGGGCTGCCAGACTGCGAAAGCTCGACCAAGGGACTCGTCAATACTAGTATCGTTAATACTAGTGTGACTAATAAAGGTCGTCTGTGAACATTTACGCTACCGACTTATGCTATTGACCAATTGAAACTCTGTCTGATATTTCTTTTATACGTCCTTGTCCTCATCTTATTTTCGGAGAGCATCCGCAGTTTAATCGTACGACATTTATGCGCTAAAGTCAAATTCGTAGGTCTTTAGCTTTGCAGTGAACGATTTGCGATTTCTAACCACTTTTTACTTAACTAACTTTTTTGCCTCATCTCAAACAGTGTTTAGTTATTTTAACTTTGTTTTATCGTTGAGAGACGGCGAAAAATTTGTATAAGTCACTGACTAGTCAGTCAACTAATCAGCTTTCAAAGTTTCAGAAAGGCTGTGTTTTTTACCAACAAACTAAACCCAATACGATGCCATGAGTTCCAAGGAAACTAGGAATTTTACAAGGGCGACTAACTTTAATAATTTCGCAATGATGTATGACAAAATAAACCAGAAAAACGAACCAAATTGGTTTTCTTTTTCATAGCGACGGTGTGCCTTGCAACATCTTGTTGATTCGGAAGTTTTTGACCTAAAAGATCTTGTCAGACCACATCTGTCCGCTCACCAAAATTAGATCAGATTAGTTAGGGCAGATCATACGTCTTCTGTTGTATGCATAGGCCGCGATCATAGGGCAGATCTTAGACAGCGATTAAGCAATTGAACTTCCTTCTAAGAGAATCCTTTCGGAAATGCTACCAGACAGGGATTCAAAATAAGTGAATTGATAGCTAAGGAACCAATTTTCAAGAAGATTAATTCAAATGTCTTCTAACCCTATTACTTTTATTATAGTAAGTAATTATACAACTTATTTTTGACAAAAATAGATATAATGTACTTTTATTGTGTTGGTTTAATGTTTGTGCTAAATTACTTTCTATCATTACCAAAATCTTCTTTTGGTCATCCTATTTCTTTGTTATAATCAATATCTTAAAAAGTTTTTTTAGCAGATAGATGCTCTTTGAAGGATTAGTCGAAGTTTTTATTTTTATTTTTAAGTTTTTCTTATATTTTTCTTTATATTTCTTATATTTTTCTTGAGGCGATAGAAACCGCAGCGTACTGCTAGTATAAAAGAAAAAAAATAATTTTAATGCAACTACTTACTTTAAAAATATTGGTGAACACACCTCCGCAGGTTGCGTAGTCCCCATCATTGTTCGATGGCAGCATTCTGTCAGCAACATGTCTCATTTGTCCACCGTACGACTGTCAATCATTCATACATGCAACCAATATAAAAAGACCTACATTGTTTCAATAGCTCTGAAGTAACTTAAACTTATAAGAGCGGTCGAATAGAACTGGTAACAAGAAATGACATTCGTAAATTATATTCCGAAAGAAATGTGTTGCAAGTATAAAAAATTGCCGGCAATTTTTCTTTTCAGCTTCTTAATTATCTGTATGTCCGTTTCGAGGTACAAGTGTACTAAGAAGCACTTTTCTTGTTATTCTTGTTTCTTTTAGTGGCGTTTAATTTCACCATATATACTCGTACATAATCACATTTCTTGTATTTTTGTTGGGGAAAACTGTAATTGAGTTATCTATTTGGAATTGCATGAATCTTTTATACCCTTGTACGATCTTTTAACTTGTAGTATTTGTAGTATGTAGGACAAAAATTGTACGACACGCATCCCCTTATTGAAGGTATAGATAGGAGAATAATAATTGTAACAAGAGGTAAAATAGGTTTTTAGACTTTTCACGGATGAGTATAATTTTCTCTAGTTTATGCCCTTAATTAAGTTTTAACATGCTGTGGAAGTCCTCGCTTTAATAGACTTCGTGTAGTTACAATAAATTAATATACACACACAAACATTAATGTAATGTAAACAATACATTATGTGGCCTTAAGTAATAATTTTTATTTACGAGTTAAGTCGGTATTGAAGAGACTACAGTTATTAATAAAGCAGCGTGCCTAATATTTATATTTTACTAGCTTTTGCACGCGACTTTGTCTACGAACCTTTTTCTTTAACGTCTAAAAATAAAACTAATCAACACCTGACACGAATAGATGAGCATGCAATAATTTATTCAATCTTTATTTTGCTCATATACGATATTTTGCTCAGACGTTTATTTTTTTATACTTTTAGATGATACCTCAGTAACGGCACTTTTATTGGATGAAAAGTTATTTTCTTTATCTCTAACAATTGCTTGATGATCGGTTGAGAAGTTAAGGTGGAGCGTAACAAACCCAATTTCGCATTTTTAATATTAATCTAAATTTATTTAAATAAAAAGAAAAGTAAATTAATTAATAATCAATTTAAAAGTTTGGTATCACATATACTTACAATACAAAAGAGTGACGAGCTCGAAGTGAAAAAGATTACAAGTTAGTAAAATGCGCTCAGGGTAGACTCGGCCTAAGAATTCTTCTCAGATTGACACCCTGAGGCACCAATAGTTTAATAGGGGGCTTATCATACCTCTGCCGGCGGGACAATGTAGATTTAAGAAGTTGGATGTCGTGAATCTAGGCAAGAAGGGTCAACTTCCTAAATTGTTTCTTTGTCCGGTCAATCATTCAAACTTTTAGAAAGTTTAATTCAAACCTTATGTACTACTATTTTAGTTCTATTATACATAAGGTTACCCTATTTACTCCATATCGGGACATGAGTAATAACAGATACCTAACCACTTAAAATTCTTTGCTAGATACTTTATAAAGAATAGAAAAACACTAGCCACAGTTTCTGTGTTTTATTAAACAATACACTCAGAATTGTGTAAATTAAACCGGTTAATTTTATTTATAATACTAGCTGGTGCCCAGAACTTCGTCCGCGGTGAAAAAAAATACAAAAGCAACCAGGCGTAAGTTTTTTATTTTATTTTTTCAAGTACAAGTACCTACTGTTACAAACTCGTAGTAGGGGCTTGCAGTGGGGAAATGCCATTTAAAGGCTCGTTTACACTGTTGGCGAAATTTCTCGAAGAAAAAAATTGCACCTGTGCGAAGCCGGAGGCGAGCCGCTAGTCTTTATTTACATATTATAAAAACAAAGTCTCCCGCCGCGCCTGTCTGTATATGTAGGTACTTGTATGTTCGCGATGATCTCAAAAACTACTAAACAGATTCTCATGCAGTTTCCACTAATGGAAAGAGCGTTAAACAAGGAAGGTTTTTATAGGTACTTAATTTCCAGAAAAAATTGCATAGGTGCGAAGCCGGGAGTGGGTCGCTAGTATATTTTAAAAAACTATAAAGCCGAATATTATAAAATTAATTCGTTGTCCGCTTCTGACTGTTTTCCGCTAACTTCTTCTAGTAGCACAACGGATTTTGAAACGGTTTTCACTAATTGAAAGACCAATAAACGAGGAAGGTTTGCGTACGTAATCGTATATATACCTAATTCCAGAAAAATATTGCATCTGTGGCACACTGGCAAAAAGTTTATCAATAAGATATAGGTAGTTAGTCATTGTACAAAGTGTTGTAAGGCACTTCAGATTTCAGAGCATTCTACAAACTGTGACGACTACGACAAAGTTGGCATCCTCACACGTGTAGTGTGGAAGCGCAGTAAAAGATGAGCAATAATTATACTCATGATTGAGCAACGCGTCGAGATGACAGATGGACTGTCAACGGGTGGCGTGGCGTGTTCAAGAGCAGAGCGATTATCGAATTACGGTCCCCGTCCGTTAATGTTGCTCTTTCGACTGTCACGGTCGCTGCGCTTTCCGCTTAGCGAGCGGACTTGGAGCCATGCATCCCGATCCTGACACGTACTTAGGATGGAGGTGTTAATGCTTGGTTTAAAATAGCACTAAGTCTTTATAGATTGATGTGTTGGTGTAAAACAGTGTAACGGTTCGACTCGAGGGACCGTGCGGTTTTCGCCACTAATGTAATTTCAACGAAAAAAAAAAACATATTTTTTTTCTAATTTTGCTTGTATAAAATGTGACGGTAGCCACCTACCTTCAAGTGGACTGTTAGCCAGTCTACCGACCATAACATAAAAAAAAAAACATTTGGGCGGAAAATATAGAGTTTGCGATTACAGAATCGAGGGAGTTGAATCTCGTTAGCAAAGCAGATAGGGCTACTCCCCTTTCAAGGGACACACATCGGGTAAACTTTCACACACGATAGGCACACACCTGTACATAACCGCACCCTCAGCTCCCGGATGGATACCCCCATTCTCGTTCATCAGCTGTAGCTGCTCTTCCAAGAGCAGCCAGATGTCTTCAATGCAATATTTCAGAAAACCCAAGAGCTTGCGTCGTCGTCTCCTGAATCCACCATGGACGGCACTTCGACGACCTCGCCCTCCTCTACCACTACAATTTTGTATATAAACGCAGGACGCACGCGTGGTCGCTGTAGTCAATTGGTCTTTCAGGCCGATAGTTTGTGCATGCTGGTTGCAATAGTTGCGGCCCGTACATCGATGAAATTCTATGGACAATGCTATAATAACAATTAATATTAGGTAATTATTATAGTCTTATGTATTATAATAATTATTTTAATAATATAGGTCTATTGGAACGGTCTGATAACCAAGCCAACACCTCAAGAGGCTCTCACTAGATGGCTCGGTCAAGGGACAGATACAGAAGACAGTAGTTCATGATACGGCGCGTATTGTCAGGAGGTTCCTCACTCTGGATAATATTTATTGTTTTAATATATTTATACAGTATATAAAAACTAAAATTAAGAAAATAAATAAATACATGATAATTATAATAATATTAATTATTAAACAGTTAATGTAATTATTTTTGAATATTACGCGCCTTTAGACCATAGACATAGAGTAATTTCTCTATGTTGTAAGGTTGTAATATAAAGGTGACTGTGGTTTTAGATGGGTTTTAGACTTTCAGGAAAGAGATAGGTATTGGCCAAGGAATATAAATACTCTCTAGCGAGAGGTTTTGGCCTTACAATCACTTTCTCCAGCATGAAAAACATTAATAGGTTGATGAAAGATTAAATTATGGACCAGTTTACTAACATTTTGTCAATTTCTGAAAATTTGAATTTTTCACTTACTACATTTAGGTCCATTTTTATTTATGAAGTCTTATGAGTAGCCCAATGAAATTTGCAGGATAGCTTCTTCACAGATAGAGGAAGTTTTTGAAATCTGTACAATTTTTTTTTATGTACCTACACTTTTTTTTAAAAAAAGATCTATTTTCCAAGATTTAATGAGAGTAAATGTTACTCTATGATAGTAAGATCTAATGATAGTATCCCTTTGCCAAGATGTAATGATAGTAAATGTTACTGAGCCGTATTAGCCTGTCCATCAGCTTTAAAAAAAAACAGGCATCTATCACAATAATTCATGTCACTATAATTAAAAACCTCGTGGTACTCAGGTAAAAAATTAAAAAAAAAATCATAACTCGGAAAATACGAAAAATTGCAGAACATACATGGGGGTGATTCGAATAACCCTCGAGGTCCTCTACCTCCTAGATTTTTTATATCACTACTTCTTGGGACACGCTGTATAGAATAAAAATTTGCATAAAATTTGATCTATACTCCACAAAAATCGTAATTAAGAACTATGTTACGAACGATCATGTATACTCATTCTATATCTAGTGTGTATAATGCCATGGCGGGACAGGAAAAAATGAAATAAAAAAACGATGTCGTTCATTCCAACAGAGAATAATAGAAAATGTATGTTATAATCAAGGATGATAGATATAAGGAGCACCAACTTACATGGGTGTTAAATTGAAAAAGTGGCAACCTAAAAGCATTAAATAGTTGTTCATAAATTGACCAGAATGGCGCTAGTGTGGCCAGAGTGTATGAAATGATTATAGCAGTTGTTGACGGAGTGAAGTGCTCAGAGTTAAAAAAAATAATATTTTTGTCATGGAAAATTTTGTATTGTTTATATCATCGTGATTTTTTTATTATTTTCGTGAGATTTTAATATCTTTTAGTGATTTTATTGTATTGACTGTTTTAAAATAATAATCGTGAAAATTTGTGCTGTGAAAAATTGTGCAAGCGGGCGCAAAATTAAAAATAAACAAAATAATACACCTGTCTCTTTCTTTAAAATGTACACTCTGGCTATAATAGCGCCACCCTTATTTGACGCTCTTTATCGGACACTTAGATACACAGAGATGGTATTATCTATTAGCTATCCTACTTGGTTATAATAATATAGCAAGAAAATAGTAGAAATGTAGCAACACTGAGCTACTTGACATTAAATCAATTGGCAACATAAGTAGGTAATGAAAAAAAAAAATTGACAAAAGTGTGCTGTCATGTCATTTTCTGTCCATTGAATAAATCGTCAACAATAATTTCAACTTTACTTGGCTTGATTTTATAAAAATAACAATAATTTCAACAACTTATAATCATGTTTCGTGCTACTAATTTTGATAAGTTACTTGGTGAGTCCTGTACTAATAGCCTAGCATTTCTTTAAGGCCCTTAGTTTTCATACATCTTGTTGATATTTTATTTTTATCATTTTTATTGCAATAGAAAGCTATAGTGAAATGTCAAATAAGTAACTGACTAACTAAAAACATTTACTGAATAATTAATACTTTTGATATCATCGTTGTTTGCTTTCCAATACCTAATGAATAATTGTAATACGTAATAATTGATGACTTATTGGAGCTAATGGTGAAATAATTTGCAGATAAAGCTACCAGTAATCTGCGTCTAGACCCCGATTGGCCGACAATCCTACAAATTTGCGATTTGATTAGACAAAATGATTGTTCGTGAGTATAGAAGAGCTATATAAATATTTATGTACATTTTAATGTTTTGTTGTTAACATATTATTGATTGTTATTTGTGTTGTTTTAGCCCTAAATATGCAGTCACTGCTCTCAAAAAGAAACTTTATTCCCAAAACCCACACCAAGCAATGTTTGCATTACTTACACTTGAGAGTATCGTGAAAAATTGTGGTAAGTGTAAATAACAACAATGTTCACAACATTAATTTATCTTAATTTAGTCACAGTAATTTGTGCCTAATTAGCTTAATTAAGCCTCCTGGGTATTCTCGACAGCCAGTCTATGACATTTTTATATGAATGTCCCAATTGTTTATAGTAGTGTTTCTTGAAATAACAGCTTTAACTCTGTAATTAGATAAAAAATCATATATATGTTGATCTTAATAAGGAGATATTTACACTAAAATCTATAAACAAAATAAAAAACAGTTATAATCTGTTAGATACCTACAGCTATTGTCATCTTTATAAGCAACCATATAATGATTATAAACCATGAAATCATTTGGAAAGTAGAGAGAGGAAGTAGTGGAAGTGAAGAATTACAAACCAGTCTGCATTTGGAAAGTAGTGGCATTTGGGCAGCCCTAAATAACCCACCCCTCTATAGAAGACTACTGTTTTGGTGATTGAGTTAGGTATGCCAGAGCCCATTTTCCCCTTCCCTTCTAATTACTATGGTCGACAATGCACTTGCAGCATCTGTGGCATTGCTTGTGTTATAGGTGACAGTAGACACCTACACTCAAGTGGACCGTAAACCTTAACATAAAAAAAAATATTTTAAAGATTTGTTTCTTGTCTCACAGGATCAGGAATACACGATGAAGTAGCCTCAAAAGCATTTTGTGAAACATTACGCGATTTAGTAAAGACTACACAACATGAAAACTTGCGCAATAAGATTTTGGAACTTATACAGGCGTGGGCATTTGCATTTAGAAACACACCTAAATACAGAGCTGTTCAGGTAAGTCTATTAAAACTTAACCCACTCAGCTTGTCTCTCCAGTTTTCTAGTTCTCACTTCTTCATATACATTGTATTTATTATTCTACATTTTTCTGCTAAATTAATTAATCATTGAATACCATTCATTCTTACTTTGATGTTTTTTGGATAATATTTACTTAGTAGTGACAGCCAATCTGTGAATTTAAATTTAGAGCCTCTCACCAACTATAAGTAAAGTGTTGATTAGTTACTTTTAGAATTTTTTTTGTTTTATTAAATATATTATTATACTTCGATAGGCGTTTTTTTTTAATTATTTTCTTTTTAATGTTTGGGACTTTTACCATACAAACAAAGGTATATCAACTCCATCATTCCTGGTTACCGGTTAGCCTACTTGACACATGGTGAAAGAGGCCCTTAGACTAATATATTTTAATAACCTAATATTGTGTGTTATAATTGACAGTCACTTGTGTTTACATAAAATGATTTCATTTAACAATGTCATGAACAGAGTTTTATCAGAAGACTAATTTGAAGACACATAAATGTAATTTAAAAAGTAGTTAATAATAGTTTATTAATAGCAAGTAATAATAGGAAAAATGTTTAGTTCATTATGGCAAATTGTTTACTATAGTAAATTATCTTTCATTTCAATTAAAATTCGTTAATTTAAAAAAGAATTAGTTTAATAACACGGTACAGCTATTAAATTACCTTAGGCTTTCCTGTCACCCTTTTTACTATAAAAAAATGTTGGTGCTATTATACAAATACAATTATGAGTACATTATACCAAACCTCTTGCACAAAATATTTTCATTTTATTTTCCTGATCATGCTGACTTCATTTTGACTCATGTCAGTTCAATTTTCACTTGTGATTTTTTACAAACATTCAAACAAAGTTATAAGAAACTAAGTTAGTAATTAATTAAGAAACATTAGTATTAAATTAATGTTTCAATGAAAATTAATGTTTCAATGAATCTTTGGTATGTTTAAAAGGTTGAAAAATCACTATAATTAATATTAGTAAAGTAATACCAATGAAATAATCTTTGCATTGAATATATGTAGATGAAATCACATATAATTAGCTATATTTCTGTCTGTTCCATTTCAATATAAAAAAGATAACAATTTTCTTACACTGGAGCAATCAATACATTTAACAAGATACTCTATTATATTGTGCTAATAGTGTTTTCGTCACTGACAATAGAGTGTTTCAGTTCACTAAACTTTTTATGTCTCAGTATATTTCAAGGTTGCAATAGTTATAATACTACTGTGCTAAGTTAAATAGATATTGATTTTACACAATATAATCTAATTAAGTGGCTGTCTTCATTCACTATCATACACATTTTCATAATATCCTTTGCTTTTGATAAAGAGACATCATAATTTGTATATCTGTACCAGTCTCAAGCGTCCAGTTAATTTAATAATACTCAATCAGTTACTGTGCAATAAATTAAGATCATTTATGTGTTTACTCACATCACGGTATGTCAATGTTCTTATTAAATATAACATATATGTACTTGGCTATCGTTGATATGCACAATATAACATATAATAAGGAATGCATATTAAAATATGTTTTTATATTTGTTTAATTTTATTATAAAGAAAATTTCAAGGCAGGCAGGATTTCTGGTATCCTAATGTATTTAATATTAGGCTAATGGTTTTTTATGCACTATAGAAAATTTCATTTATGTGTTATTTTTTCATATATAGTTATCTAACTTTGGAAATTAAATATAAAATTTTGGACAACAAATTGTAACTTAGATATTGAAGCCTCATGCTTGACAGTTTTATTTAGCTAACCTCCAATGTTGAGCTCCCCCAATGTCTGGTGTTTCCATTTAATTAAAAAATACAAGTACATACTTACAACATGCGGTCATTATTGATCCCTATTTTGTAATAAAATAATAACTTTGTTCATAATAAATTTGGCTATGTTTGAATCACTACAATCTATGAAGTTGTTGTTGTGTGACTGCTTTGTTTATGTAGTATTATACCTGTCGTCACGTTTATCAGTCAAATGAGTCATAATAGTGGAGACAACTCTGTAGCAATCATATTTTCAAATATACAAATTATCTTTAAGATTATTTTTTTGTAGTCTTCAAGAGGTAAAATGGTTCTTTATCCTTTTTTATCATAATAACGAAATTATTAGCTGTTTCTGATTAGTGTGTTTTGTTTGAGTTGTAGTGTTTTATTGGAGTTTTTATTGTGAATAGGACACTGTGAACATCCTTAAAGCAGAATGCTTCAAGTTTCCGCCGCTTAAAGAATCGGATGCCATGTTTTCTGCTGATACTGCACCAGAGTGGGCCGATGGGGAAGTGTGCCATAGGTTTGTTCAAAGTTCAATATTTTTCTTTCATATCAGACCTTTGATAACCTGTCAAAGTATGAAAATTATGTTAAATATGCCTTTTTGTTCTGGGCATAAATTAATATAAATATAAACTTCACAACTTGGACTAGTTTTGAAAATGATTTTTGATGATGAAGAAATGTGCTCTCTATACACAAACTGAGAACTCAATATTTGTTTTCTTTTATCACAGACCTTTGATTTTCTAGTCAAAGTATGAAAATGTACTTCAAATACACACACTACTAAATACACTTTTTTTGGCATAGATTAATATAAAAATGAACTTCACAACTTAAGGATAAGTTTTTGTATACTAATCACATTTAACCTGACTAGTTCTGAAAATAATTCTTGATGATGATGAAATGTCTCATACACAAACCAAGAATTTAATTATATTCTATCTACAATCATATTGTTTAGATGTCGTGTCGCGTTCTCTTTGATGGTGCGACGTCATCATTGTCGTGCTTGTGGACAAGTTTTCTGTCAACAGTGCAGTTCGAAGACTTCTACTTTGCCAAAGTTTGGTATTGAAAAAGAGGTATGTAATATGGAACAATGACTGAACAAATATTGCTTGTTCAAATAAAGAAGCTGTTATCGTTGGATGATGGAGCTCAAGCAAAGATTTAATTACAATTTTTATTTCATGCTTTGAATAACACTGTCACCAGCTCATGTGTTGCAAATTTAATATTAAAGCATTAATTTTTTCCACATAATATCTGTCTGCACAAACTGTTGTGTTTCAGTTAGTAAATAAGGAACAAGAGTTCTTTCACCTATCCCTACTTCTTTTATCCTGTCAGGATTGGCAACACACACGCATTACCCCTGATGTTGTGTTTATAGGTGAGGGTAGCCATCTACATTTAAGTGGACCATCAGCCTGCCCGCCATCCATTCCTTATTAAAGAATAATAATAGTAATGGATTCTTATTAAGTTTAAGTCTACTTAGAAGATTTGTAATTTTGAACTGATAATATTGTGCTTAGAGCTGGGATGTAATAGTAATGTAATCTTTATCAGCCACCTATGTTTATTAGATAGGACTTTTTGCATTAGGTTCGTGTATGTGATGCATGTTTCGACAAAGTGAGCCGCCCACCAACTTCAACCGCAAAACTGGAGATAGTCGATACATCCAATGATTATGGACCTACTCAAGGCCAGGTATGTGGATATCATTAATTAGTATATTTTAAAACTAAAATTGTATACAGAATCATACACAGAAATGACGTAGTCCTAAGGGGCATAGTCAAAAAGTGACCTAATAAGAAAGTTACTTAGATCGCCTAAACAACCTTTAGTGCTATTGTAAAGTGAATCTTGTTCAAACCACTATTCAGTTCTTTAAATGATGGTTTAAGATAGAGAATTTCGAATATATATATTTTTTAATTACTTAATTAACTTTGTAGAATTAACTTGATAGAGTTAATCATATTACATATTTGAAACTATATTTGTTGAAAAGTCATATTTGAAAGCAGAAAGATTGGTGAAGAACAAAAAAAAAACAGAAGATAGTAAAATATTTGATTGGTATTGTCAAGCATGTTTGTTGTGAGTACTTTACTCAACTCATTACAAACCAATTGCTTATCAACTAATATAAAGGAGTAGCAACATTATTGTTATTAAATGGTTGATTAAAAAATGTTAGTTCCATTCAGTATTGGAAGTTTCCTACCTACACGTAAAATCAATATTTACTGACAAGGCACACTGCATTTCATAGTCATAAATTGGGCAGCCCATCGGGCAGCAGTAACCACCCCTATATAGAAGACCATCGTAAAGTAACAGCATAATATAAGCAGATTTCCTTATCCCTTAATCCTACTAAGCTTGTTAGCGCACTAGAATCAAATAATATTGAAACTATCATAGTCTTTATTCTTTACAAAATGTACTTTCACCCTGTTCTCAGGGTGATATAAAAATTTACTAGAGTACAGATACATTGTTGTCCATTTATTTTGCCATAATACAATGTGATTGTCCAAACTGTTCATCAGTAAATTAAGTATTTCTCCTTTAACTTATTTTGAGGTTCAACAATTTATAAATCTTTTCCATTGTAACTGAAATCACTTAATATAACCTCTTTTTTGTTTTTTTAATTTTTAACCATATAAATGCAGGTTTTAGTAACTAGTATTTCTAATCCTTTATTATAACAATAAAGTTTATTACATTAAGTCCAATATTTAAAGAAGTATTTTCAGACTTTTGGGAATGTTACAGGTATGGGTAGTTCAGCATAATATAATATATGTTGCTAACAATTTTATTGTTAGTTTACCAATGAAAAAGTAAAATTATGACCTTAACAAGAATTTGAAGTCCTCAATTTGAAAAATCGTTTTATTTTAATATCCTAGTTTGGTTGTTACATTACTTTTACATCAAAACAGTGTTGAAAATTAATGGGCGTCGTATATTGCATCCCCTGGCATCTCACCGCCAGGCACTAACATGGCTATATTGTTTCCGTTCAACAATATTTGATCTAATTTCGTGATCTTCCTTCCTTCCGGCGTGGATTCGTATTCCGTGACATCATCTAATAACATATTGACAAAGTCGTCGAATCCCTGTAGAGTCCCGACCATTTCTTTATCGTTCTTCATGATTATATGAATACGGGATCCTATGCATTTATCAACCAATTCTAGCGGCAACAAAGTGTTAGGATTTGGTAATGCGGTTGTCGTCATTGTTATAGATGTATTGTTGGTTCTTTTGCGTAACACTATATATATATTTGAATTAGTGTGAAATAGAAATAAATATTTACAAACTATAAAGTTCTAATTTAATATAAGTACCTAAACAGTCGCACGCTGACAAGTGAAGGAAGTGACGGACGGATGTGATTGAATTTCGTTTCGTTTGGCATTTTGTTTTGACAGGTCGCGCGTCAACAGACTATTTAAATAGCATACATACCATATCTATTACGTATCGTACCGTATTAGTGGTTTGGACGATTCGTTTATTGATTTTTGAACGTTTTAAAATAATGTAAGTGGATAAAATATTTCGTGTTATATTGCCAAGTTGATGTGCTGTTATATATATATATATGGGCAAGAAAAGATAAAAAAATAAATTATAAGAGCCAAAACATTTCGTAACCAAGTTTCATAATTTTTTTACAAGTTTCTTGAATACATGATCTACCAAAATGCAATGTTGCCATTTTTAGCATTGAGTTATTTCTGCCTTTTTTAATGAAATGTTCTAGAAACCATTTCGAAGATTTACCTGATAAATATACTTCTATACCAGAATTTTATTTTATTGATAAAAAAGGTAAACAAACAATTCACGACATAGAATTTTCCAGTTTATACTTAATTACACATTCATATATACACGAATTCATTCATTTCAAAATTATTGCATATTTTCAGAGGAAAATGCAAAAAAACTCGATAAAATCGTCACATAACCTACAATATCAATAGACGTCACAGAAATTTTCTTTATGGTTTTAGAGACGGGACATGTACACGACCTAAGTCATTTGGAGTCACATGAGGTTTTTGATTCGTACATAAATTATCAAGTTCACAATTCTACATACTTTTTTAAAGCTTTAGTTTATCATAATTTATGAATTATGAAAACACTGAAATTATTTTTGATTAAATGGCATTAATTAAATAGAATACTTAAAATAAAATGGTACAATAACAGTAACTAAAGTTTACTGTTAAGACATGAAACCTTATAATGTTTTATTGTGTCAAATAACAAGTAAAAAGACAAGAAATTCATCACATTAAACAGTACGAACAAGTTCTAACTGAGTTACTCACTGAGTCAACTCTCTTTGATATGCCTATTGTACAAATCCCATATCTAAAACAGGTCAGTGACCTGGCGACGTCATATTTGTTTACCTATTTTATCATCAAATAAAATTCTGGTATACATGTCTTTTTTCTAAGAATATTGATTTCAATTTATTCAATTTATTACATATAAGTTAACCTAAGTTACGTTATTAACTAGAGAAAGAAGATATTTTGTTTACAAACAAAACGGCGCCACTTGCTATTGATATTTTCGTTACGAATATAAAATAAGCAAATATACAATATTTCAATTCGTTTTTTATAAGTTTTATAAGAAAAAACAAAAAAATTAAAATTTGTTTTTATTGTATTAAAATTCCACATGAAATAATCGTGATTTTTTTCCACATAATTAATTTGGTAGGTTTTTATCATTATTTTGGTATTAAATGTGTTTGAAGAACGACAACACTGGTAATGTGATGCTTTCTTTCTTTTGACATTTGTTTGAAGTGGAATTCAAACTGATTTTAAAATAACGTATCTGTTTGTTTTGTACATTGTACAATTTCAATTGTCAGTTAATTCTTTGAGACATTCGTGAAAAATATTAAGATTTTGTATTTTTTAATGGAATTTTGAAATAAATCATGGCTAAACGTTTTGTTACTGACCATCGTGGTGACGTTTTTACTTCAAATACAAATGTAGCTATAAAAGACGAACCAGTTACGCCTGTCCAAGAAAATTTTAATGGCTATAATTATTTGGACAATTCATATGAAAATGGATATCGATTCTTAAGAAAGTCATTGTCCATGCACGATGTGGCATCACTTCAGGAAGATGTTGCGAAATTACAAGTCGATTCCACAAACGATGATATGAACGTGAGATATAGGGGACCGAATGAAGGTACTCAAGACTCCCGCAGAACTAAATTTTTAACAATGGCCGAAGCAATATATCATTATGAAAGAGATACGCCACACCGCTTTCACTCTTCATCGTCTACGATTTTTCGACCTCATTCTGTTATGGGGCGGCCAGCTCTCACTGTACCTCAGTCTCCTATGCTTCGCAGCAAAACACGGGCAAGAACCATCCATATTTTATCACAACAAGAGAAAGAAATGTTGGAGTTTGAAGAAGCTAAGAAATTCAAAATTAGAGCGAAGCCTGTTCCTAAGTCGGTTATAGAAGGCTCTAAAATACCTGAAGTGCCTCCGAGACCTGTTACAGTACCGGAGCCGTTCCATCTTACAGAGTTGCATAAGAATGTTATAGAATCTCCAGAAAAAAATGTTTTTAAAGCACGGCCAGCCCCTAAGCATATATTAGAGAAACCACAGATACCTGTTAAATTTCTTGCTCCAGTTACAAAACAAGTGTCAAAACTGAATGAAATACAATTGAAAGATGTTAAATCTCCAAATAAAGTGCAACGGCACGGTCCACTCAAACCAATTCCGTTCTCATTTGAAAAGCGAGATGAGGAAATGAAGCGTCGTAAGGAGCAGTGGATAAAGGAGCAAATAGAGGAGGAGCGTAGGCAGGCCTCGATGTTTAAAGCTCATCCTTTACCGAATGCTGTAAGAAAGCAGATGCAACATACCACTACAAAACTAGGATCGTCTACCGCTTCCTCTGAGAACAAAGAGAATAATTTTAAATTCGAAGCCAAACCCCCTCTGGTGCTGTACAAGGAACAATTCAAACCTGTCCTCAAACAACATTTACTTTTACCATCGCCGTTTGAATTAAACACAGAGAAGAGAGCAGCAGAAAGGGAAAGATTTGACAATCTTTTAAAGGAAAAACAAGCTCAACTTGAAAGAGAAATGCAGGAGAAGGAAAACAGGTTAAAGGAAGAAAGAGAAAGGGAAATAGCACAATTTAGAGCGAAACTTATACATCATCCTAAACCGGCGCCTGTTGTATCCCCATTTGTACCAGAAAAATCGTCTGCACCACTTACAGTGCCTGAAACACCCAAGTTTGTTAGAAGATTAAGGCAACAATAATTTTTCTTAAAAAAAAAAACAATATTTTTGCTTTTAATTAGGTTTATATTTTGCATTTCTGAAGTTTTTTAGCAGTATGGCAATTATGAATAACTTTTAAAATAATCAGATATTTTGTTTACTTTTTCACTGCCATACACTTTAATTTTCATATGACACAATTATTCTGTTATTTTAGTTTATAAATTTCATGACCCAGTTGTGAAACATAACTTGATGTTGTTTGATAATAAAAATATATTCATTATCTTCGATTAATAGTGATTTTTATTAAATTTTATTATGTAATTAAAGTGGCAATGACTATGGTTTGTACCTGAGTAATAAAAGTGAGAGCAATTACAGTATGTTTGGCATACAATATTGACATCTGTTTATTCAAATAACAGTTTATAAATATATACCTAAATAGTTTTAAATTAAAAAAAATCTGTTTGACAATTCTTTATTATATTTTGTTTCAATTGCTAATTTAGTTAAGACAACAAAAGGTTGGTTACACAATGAGTCTTAAAAAAAGTCAGTAGCATGTATATTCTAGAAGATTAATATAATTATTGGTAAAAGATTGGTTGTTGACCTCAAATCTTAACCTTGGCCACATGCCATGTGTATATAACTTGTTTAGAAGAGTTTTATGGGAAACTAAAGTCAATCAAAGCTTTGCTCTTATCAAGCAGTAGTGCCACACTGTGTAGCTCATTTAAACTTATATTTTCTGAAAACTTGCCAGCCTTGCGTAAATGAAAGATTTATTATTTATTAGAAATTAAGGCTTAAAAAGAGATTTGGCACATGGATCCATTATTTTTCTATTAAACAATCATAACCAGCTGACTTCGTATTTTTTAGGCGTTATTATTGTTTTGTGTACTCCTCACCTACCAGTCAGAAATATGGTATTTATTTTGTATTACGCTGCGTGCGTAGTTCATGGTGGAGATATAGTAAAGTGATCGCAGCACATGCAGTGGCAGAAATCTGCAACAATTCAGAACAGTCTGTCTGTCAAACAACTGCAAAAATAGTCTGCGTAAATTCTATATTTTTCCTACAGCAGCCAAACATGCAAAACAGTCTCCTCACTCCAAAAGTTGTTCAATTTTGTCCAACATATCAAATATAACTTCCGTGATAAGACTTATATCTTGAGTCTGCACTGCTGCCTCTAGTACTTGTTTTAAATGACTTGCAAAATCATTATGAGATATATTGGTTGTGGTTGACAACATTCAGTCTTGGATACTGGTGAAAACATGTCTTGAAAGTACCTCCCTTTGGAATATTTACTGAATTGAATACAAGAATGATTGATCTGTAATAAATAAATTATAATATTAATTAAAGTACTTTATCTACCATAAAATATTAAATTAAGTGTGCTTTATTACGATTAAAGTTATGAGAGTACTTACGTTTAAACTTGTTTTATAAGGTGTTAATGTCACCGATGTTTGACGAATGATGTGGGCTTGTATTAAATAACTATTGCCATTATTTCGTAGCTCTTCAACATTTCTTACATGTTGTGCTAAAACTAATTTTCTTCCTTTCCATCACAATTTGAGGTTGGAAACTTATATTGTATTGTATACTTTCAAAACCGGTTTTTTAAATAATATCCATTTCTCTATTTACTGTTTTTAACAAATTCCTCTAAATATACTATTTATCGTCTTTCTATGTATCATTTAATTACTCTATTTATTAGAAAACAATAAAACATTTATATATCATTATTTGACATTGTCCCGAATAGTTGCGCATGCTAGGTGGCGCTACTGTCGTGCACGTAGCCAATAGGCGTAGGATGAGAGTCCAAATAATTTAGTGTTTTAGTTAGGTTAATAATAGTGGAGTTCACTGAACAGATTTCTATAAAACTTTTTGTAATGTGTTTTTCAATTAAAATGTTTAACCATAATTTTTTGTTGAACTCATTCTCTTATATTATTTAAATAAATAATTACTAAGTTTTCGGAGTTTTCATTCATTTTCTATTAAAAACGATTTTTTTTTTGCCAATTTACCACCTATTACAAACCTGCCCTTGGGGCCTTGAGAGAGCACAGATAGAAAAGTAAGAAAGGGGACGAGATTATAGAAGGGACAACAGCAGGTGTTTGGCGTCGTCCGCAATAATAATACGTCAAGTCATAATCATCTATGAAGTTGACAAACTGCGATTAAAATTAGATGTTAACTAAATCCCCGATGGTATTACAGCCAAACGGCTGGATAGTATATCAATTAAACTCGCAAATATACTCATTTAACTTTATGTGTTTTAATGGGTTTTTTTTTCGCTCCATCAAGCACTAGTTACAATGTCCGAAATAAATACCATGTTATGTTTAATGAATACCTAGTTGCTTAAAAAACATTGTCAATTCAGAAACGTCCAGGAAAATCGGCGGAGGAACTGCAAGAAGAAGAAGAGTTGCAGTTGGCACTCGCCCTTAGCCAGTCGGAGGCTGAGCAGAAAGAGAAGGAGCGAAAGTCCCGGACTCATATTGCTCCTGACCCCACACCACATCAAACATGTGAGTACATCTATCTATACTAATATTATACAGAGAAATGATTTGTATTTTTGTTTGCAATGAATAAACTCAAAAACTACTGGACTAATTTTAAAAATTGTTTCGCCTATAGAAAGCTAAGCTATCAGCAAGTAACATAGGCTATATTTTATAAAATTTTCGCAGACGATGTCGCGTGCAACAGCTAGTAAACAATAAAATAACACCCATTCTTTTACAGAAAGCTCCATAGAAAATTCGTATTGAATGCTCTATATTTGCAATTTTTTCATTTATCTCGCCGAAACACCAATTCTGCTTATGGACAGATTCTTCTTTGTATCCAAAAAAGCAAATAAGCTGCGAATATGGTATTTAAAAAAAAACAACGTATATTTACGATTAGCTACCATTTTCCTCTTGAGTATTGTTGATGTAATATTATACGTGTTTGTTACTTAATTAAAATTGCAAAAGATACATACAATTCATTCGCCTGAATTGTTATCTAATCAAAATTATGTTTAAATTTTCTTTTTACTAATTTGAGACAAATCACTCTTTGTAGCTCTCAGTAAAACAAATTACAAAAAAAAATGTGCTTTGTTAATGTAAACTTTTTAAGGAAATGTTTTCGGATGACACAGTTTGTTGACCTGTTCCACAGCTCTATAGTTAAAAGTTAAAAAAGTTCTTTAACCAACGAATTCTTTATTAACCTGGTTCTTAAATCTTTTTTTTTTATTATATTTGCTTCACCGTGCATTTTAATATTGTTATCCTTAAATGTTACTATAAGAGGATTTTTTTATAAGGTACATTTGTTTCTATTTAACTATATATAATGATTGTGATATACATGTTAATAAAATAATTGAGTAAATTATGGTGCAGTGTCGCCGACGCCGTCGTCAGTGAGCGCGTCGCCCGAGCACAGTGGCGCCGCCAACGCTGAGCTGTCGCGCTACTTGGACCGCAACTACTGGGAGCAGCGATTGTCGCGCGACGCCTCCGCCGCACCCACAGCGCCCGCCTCACACGCCTCGCACGACGCGCACGAGGTAATCACCGATCCAAACACATTTTTTTAAATCTTAAGATCGGCAGACAGGCTGACGGTCCACTTGATGGTAGGTGGCTATCGTCGCCTATAACACAACCAGAAGGGACTACAGTAAGATTAAGGGTAAGGGATTGGAAAGGGATAAATAAGGGCTTGGGAAATGGGAATTTTGCTGCTACAACTGTTGTAGCGAAAAGCCAGACCTATAAACTTATAACTCCGTCCAAATGTCTTTAATTAAAACGAAAAAGATTGTCGAGCAAAATATTTTTAGTTATTTAATTAAATAACCAAAAATATTTGTACAACAAGAAAGCAAAGTTCGTTTTTTTTTTCTTTTAGAATAGTGAGAATGTTAGAGAATTGTAGGAACATGTTAGAAAAATAATTGTAACCATTTATGTTTATTTTTAGTCACAGTTTTTTTTAAAATATCAATGTTACAAAAGAAGTAATAACTAAATAATAGTACAAAACTAATTTTATACATTGTTTCCAGTCGGAATATTTGAAACCAATCACGAACAAAGCTCAAGAAGATGACAATGAGGATAAAGAAATAGATGAGTTTGTGGAGTCACTCAAGTCGCAAGTGGAAATATTTGTCAATAGAATGAAGAGCAACTCCTCAAGGTACAATATCTATTACATACACGAATCTGTAGAGTATTGACTGGAAATACACTAGTCTGTAGAATATATCTCTTAAGATCCTTTTTTATTTATTGGGCTCGTTCACATACATTATTTACCGAAAAGTTTTAATTATGTTTTATTTAAATAATTAGCCTTCAGAGTTCTAATTTATAAATGTATCATATTATAAATGCAAAAGTGCGTTTGTTATTTTTTTACCCTTTCACGCCTTAATTACTCAGCTGATCATCATGAAAATTTGTATACACATTGTCAGGGATACAGAAAAGGACATGGGGTAATTTTCATTCATAAAAAAGTGCTGTTCCTAAGGGATCATCTAGAAATAAAAATAAAAATTCTACGAGCAATAAAGATTGAATAAATGTAACACCTAAGAAAAGGGGGTGCGGACGACATCGTGGCTAGTACTGTGTAATGTACAATTTTTTTGTGATGTAAATAATTGTCACTTTTGTATGATAAAACAGAAAAAAACATTCCCTCGATACAAATTATTTCCAAATAACGAAATGTGATATTAGTCATATGAAACATGCTCAGATGTTTACTTTTTGAAGCAATATTAATATTTCACACAATACTAACTTACGGTAAACCCTCGAATTGAAGCTTAAAGTATTAATTTATACAAAATATAATTTCAGAGGTCGGTCTATAGCAAACGACACATCAGTGCAGACATTATTCATGAACATAACTGCTATGCACTCGAGGCTACTGCGTTACATTCAACAGCAGGACGATAAACGTGTCTACTTGGAAAGTTTACAGGTATTGTATGGTTTTAATTTAAAATAATAATAATATTTAATAATAATAATAATATTTATTTATTCACAAATCTATAAACTTATAGGGTTATAAAAATAATTCGATTAATAATTAATTTTAAGCCCCTTTCAATTACCTCTACAACATTATAAAAAAAACATGTCAGTCGTTGGACTGCACGTCAGAAGTGAAAACTAAGCTTCACAAAAAACATTACATTACATTACATGACAGTGTCGCGAGTTCAATGGTTTTTTTCCCACCTAAAAAAATGCCTAACGCGCCTAAAGAAGTTTTCACTTCAAAAACTTTGAATTTGCAATCAGGGTCAAGTCACAAAACTGCGAATCTTGCAATGCATCCTGCGAGCTTGTACAATTTTGCGATACGTGTGTCAGCCGTAATGCCTACTGCACACTAGTAGACATGTAGCGTGATTCTGATCTCTCACTTGTCTCAGGTTTTCTACATAGACATGTCTATAGACCAATGCTCGTCTCCGAACCCGTTGCGAGACCAAAAATCGCAGGTCTATCTTCCGATTGGAATGAGACACGGCATCCAACATGTTGCGCAACAATTTTGCCATTGTGGACGTCCCTCGGCGTCTATAGGCTAGACACGTCCCAATTTGTCTCCAGCTACCGACTTTATGACAGTCCATTATCACAAAATTGCAAGAGCGCTGCCCACCTTAGTAAAATTAAGGATAAATGATTAGGAGGGCGGAAACACAACAGCACACATGCTGTTAATTCTCGATAGTCCTCTTTAAGAGGAGTAGTTGTTTCACGGCACTTGTCTATTCTAATTGCTGTTGTTTTGAAAATAAATAAATTTTGAATTATATTAAATTGAAGAATTGAGTTTTTGAATCAGTAGTAATTTGTTATAAAGTGACATATTTGTATGTTGCTTGTATAGGACAAGGTGAGCCAGGTGCGCGACAGCCGCGCGGCGCTGGACACTCTGCGCGCTGAGCACGCGGCGCGTTTGGCGGCTGCGGCCGAGGCGGCGGAGCGCCAGCGCCAGCTGCAGATGGCCGCCAAGCTGCAGGCCATGCGCAAGAAGAAGCACGAGTACCTGCAGTACCAGCGACAGCTCGCCTTGCAGCGAGTGCAGGTACCTACTCTCTCTCTCCCTCAGAGCCTCTTCACTACTGAAGGTTAGACGTCAACTGAACGTGAAGATGAGGTCGGAGATTGACTTCGCCCGCCAGTTAACAGCCTATTCACTCTGTTCTTAAAAGATCCCAAGTCGTAAATTTCAGGGAACAGCAATGGACTGGAATTCTCCCTCGAATTCCACAGTCCCTCGCTGTATGAATGATACTACTTCTTGTCTTCACGCAAAGCTTTTCGTGCAAATAGATGGTAATGATGGAATGTCAACAACACAATTATCTAATGGTTGCCTAGTTACAAAGTAATTTCATAAATTTTCAGGAACAAGAAAGGGAAATGCAAATGAGACAAGAACAACAAAAACATCAGTACATGATGTCCGCAAGCGGCGGATATTACATGCCGGCTGTGAGCATGCATCAGTTCCAGCCCTCCGGTCATCCCAACCAGCCCATATATGGCAAACAGTTCCACATGCCGGGAATGCCGCAATCCACCACCGACGGAGCGCTTTCTATGCCCGGACAAACTGCTCTGTCTCAAGCCAACATGCCAATGAATGTCGGCCAAGTGGGCACGATCTCACAATCTATGCCACAGTTGGCAAACGCGTATTCGATGTCCACGCCGGCCATGACCCAGCCTCAAGTCACAGCGCTACCGGCGATCAATCAAAACCTACGACCGAGCATCTCCCACCAGATTCCCATGCAACCTTCTGCGATGCACCAACTGCCGATGCAAATGGGAATGCAACATATGCTGCAACAAAATATCGCCAATGGTCTACAAGGGCAGATTCAGAAGAATAACTTGCCCCCCAATCAACAGTCTCAAATGATGCCAATGGGGCAACAAAATTTGCCTCCTCAGCAAATGAATCCGACCAATTCAATGATGGGAATGCAAATGCGGATGCCTGTCATGCAGGGGAATCAAGTGCCCGCAGGGTACCCAATGAATATGCAAAATCAGCAGAACGGTCAGCAACCAAACATGCAGCAGCCCGCACATGTGATGATGTCTTTGCCTGGTCAACAATCGCAGGGCATCGGAGTGCCCAATCATATACCGTCCACGAGTCAAAATTTGCCTCAAGGCTCTCAAGCTCCCCATTCCCAGGGGCAACATTTGCCCCAAAATCAACCGATGACCATGCACGGACAAACCGTCCATCAACCTGGACAAATGCAAGGACAACAGATGCATCCACAGCAAAACCTGAATGTCACTCAACAGGGTCAGATTCCGCATCAAGGACAACTGTCCCATCAATTGGGCGCGCAAGTCGGTCAAATAGGACAGCAAATGCCCCTTCAAATGCAAACAGGACAGATTCCAATGCAGCAGATGCAAGGCCAGATACCGCAGCCGGGACCAGGACAAATGCAGATGCCTCAAAATCAGCAAGTAGCCGCGTCGATGCCGCAAAATCAGCAAGCGCTCCAGAATCAGCAAATGCCACAAAATCAGCAAATGCCTCAAAATCAGCAAATGCCTCAAAATCAGCAAATGCCCCAAACTCAGGGCCAAGTATTGAAGATGCAGCCGCAAAATTTCGGTAATGCTCCTACGCAGTCTGCGCCTCAGCAACAGGCCAGTCAACAATCTCAACAAGTCCAAACACCAGTTAAATCCGAAAACAATAATAACACGGCGGAATTAATAAGCTTCGATTGAGTCAAATGTGTATGTGAGGTTATATTTCAAAGTGAAACTAGATAATTAGTGTGAGAATTAAAATGACACAACGATCGCTGAGCCCTTGTCTCATTAGTGCTGACCTATCTTGATGTACACAAATATACATAATTGGCCATTACTGGTATATTAATTTTGAATGTTATAAATGAGAAATTTGTGGTTGGTTTTTTAAATCTCATATATTTAAAGTTGAATGTGTCTCAAGAAAATTTTTGCATATAAAAAATTAAATAATAATAATATTACATGCATGAAATTTAATCAGCGCATGATATTGAATATTCATGTTATAGAGTTTTTTTTATCGGAAGTAGTAACTGAGTTATTTTTTTTAATTCTATGACTACAAAATCGAGGTCCGGGCAAGGTGTACGTTGTGAATCAGTTTGACACGATTTATAGATTCCATAGACTGACTGAATATGATTCGTAATTTCAATTCAATATGTTCAGTTCAAAATGTTAAATTCAAAATGTATGCGACCAATGACAACACGATTATTTGGATGGAATCTTTGATTCATGTTAAACAATGCTGAAAACTTAGAAACTGCGATAGTCTAGGAGTTAAACCAAATTATTATTCATGTGTAAAAAGTAAGATTATAGTAAAGAAAATTTTAATTGATTGATATTTTATATACTATTTTTTTTTTATTTTCATTTAATATGTGTTAGGATAACAAAATTGATCACTTATTGAAATGATTATATAATTTGTGTATACTTTCCTTTTCATCGTTCATGTTTTGACAGTATGTATTTGTAATGGCACTCTAAAGTTTTGGATGAAATATTTAAGATTTGGTTTTTACAATTCAAAACTATATTTTTTGTTTCTAATGTCATTTCAATAACCGGTCATTTTAAACTAAATAATTTTTAAACCTGTACTTGTAATAGTTATAAAAGTTTGACATCAAAATTGACAAAAAATTAACAATCACTCTTCACATCCTACAATTATCAAAACCTGTTCACTAATCATTTGCTATAGCTATTAAATTTAGATATCGTTGGCCTTGTCTTGTAAGCTATGTAAATGTGCAACGTGTATAAAAACTTTTCTTAGTTTAGTTAGAATATAGATATAATTATATAATACAAGCTTTTAAAAGAGGTTAGACATTCAAATTATATATTTTTGTTCATATTTTATTTCTATGGTGAAGTATTGTTTTGTTACACTTCTTAAGTTATTTATGATAAATAACATGATACCAATAAAGTTTTAACACTTGACATTTGTCGTTTTTAAATTCTCGTTGCTGCTGCAATATGCAATATGCTGCATTACCTAACCAATAAGTAAGTAAGTACTGCTTAAGTACTATTTACTTTATGATCTGATAAATCATTGATCAAAATTTCAAATAAATTTGTAATTCGATACCTGTAAAATGTTTAGATCCCAGAAATATTTGAAATTGCCGCCATTTGTGCAGAAGTGTTGCATTTTTTAAAAAACTTGACAGCTGAAAATTTTGGGTTATCGCAGGTTAGTTTCCGTTAAAAATGAAGCAATACAAAATAGAACAACATAACATATTTTCATTGTTGAACAATATTTCAAAAGTATTGAACAGCTACATCTCTAAAATCCGTACAAAATATGGTGGAAATATTAATTTACCTTTGTCAAAAATCATTAGGACCTACGAGACATTCGTCATATTTGTTATTGGTCACACCCATCTTATCGTAATGTACAGTCATTAACATAGTACAGCTTGTCAAAATAGTTAAGAAATTAAAAAGTGGCAATGCTGTACTGTTGTACCGTTTTAACTATTAAGTTAATAGAAAGGGATGACACTAAAGTGTTGCCACTTTAATTTCTTAACTATTTTGTAGTATCCGACCGAAACCGAAACCGAATTTCGGCAACGGTCTCAGTTTCGGCCGAAACCGAAACTTCCTTACAAGGATCATGTTTTGAGGGAGAAATAAAGAAAACGTTATTATAATCAGTCAGTTTTATTTTTTTATCTTTAAATCACATAGCTATGCAGTCTTCGAAATTTTCACTTATTGATAATCAACATAACCCCTCATTTAAGAAAAAAATATTAATTGCGCTTAAAAATACTTAAAATAGGTGAGGTGTTTATTTGAGTAGGTAGATTCTTCTTTTGAATATTGTTCATGTTTTTTTTTTAAATATTAAACATAAAATAACTTATTTAAGTTGTTGTATTAATATTTAACTTAATTAAATACTTAAATAAGTTAAATAATAAACAAAACAAAATAAATCACTTTCCTTAACTTCTAAACTTAATTCGTCTTTTTGTATATGACATTTTATTTTTTTATGTTTACTACCTACCCTGTTTATGTGTATATACTATATCACGTGATAAAACTTACCGAATTCAAAATAAAACAAACGAAAACTCACAACAAACAAAACGAACTGCAAACACAAGCCAGTCACAACATGATTAGGCACGTGGACGCGGCAAAATGTCTTTCACATGGATGGAATTTACCGCGCCGAACATGACCGAGCACAGCGCGAGAACTCCCGAATGCAGTTTCGGTTTCGGTCGCAGTTTCGGCAGCGAAACTAAACCGAAATCCGTTTTTTGCCGAAACTCGACCGAAACCGAAACCGAACCCGAACTTTCGGTCGAACACTACCTTTTTGCTAAATTGTAACTATGTATGATTACAAAGAGTTGCAAATTTTCATGTTGGATGAAAGTTGGCAACCCTTTGCCAAAAGTACAAAGTTGGCGGTCATACAAGCTATATAAAACCAAACCAGTTCGTATACTGGTTATTGAGTCATAGAGTATAGAGTATATATAGTGTTCTGTTCTGTTACTCATTCAGCCGGTAGTACTTTACTCTATGCGTAGATAGAATGTCAAATGTCGAATACGTTATACGCGGTTGGATTTGTTATTTACAAAGTTTTGATTATAGATTTTTAATTTTTGTATAAGCAAATATAAATACAGTAATCCAGATAGACAACAGTATGGAAGAGGACATTGAAAATGGTCCGTTTACTGTGTGGCGAATGTTCAATGATCCAACCATGGTTTTATTTAACAACTTGGAACATGCCGAACACGGCCTCGAAATTCTTCTAACTTCAATATTAAAGTTATCAGGGTATGTAACGTGATGTAGAGATTCTTTATAACAAATGTCGATTATTTATTAAAGATATATCCTTATTTTTAGTAACAAGTTTGAGAAATGAGCTTCCTTATGGTGTTTTACACTTATCAATATGGAGTGGAAAAGCAAAGCAATTCAGAGAAAAGGAGAATTGGTCTTACTAAGGGTTACAGAGAGGGATTCTTAAAATCATTAATTATGCTGTTTATACAGTCTGACGATCTCCTAACACGTAACAGGCTTTTGTTGATCAAAAATTTGTTCAAATTCAAGGTCAATTTTGATAGGGTAAAGAGTAATTCTTATAACTAGATCACAGTGTGCATCATAATGAGTTATAAGACTAGCTGGCGCCCGCGGCTTTGTCCGCGTTGAAAAATAAAAAATATAACTACTTACAAAATATGTGAAGAAAATATTGCTTGACATCTTTATTGCTGTTATAATTTTACCAAGTGTTGGATTTTTATTTTGAGATGATCCCTCGGGAACAGCATTTTTGTCTGGATAAAAGGTATCCTATGACCTTTTGACTTCAAGTACTCAAAACCAGATAGAGTTATTTTGACATTATAATAATAACATGGATTTGTTTTTCCTTACAGAGACTCGTGTGAAGTTTTGGTTGCACGACCAGGCTCACCCAAGTTTCCAGATTCATATTATAAAGCATTCAACACATGGTTCATCGGCAGACTGTTTTATTTGTGGTCTGTAAAGGAATTAGATAGGTATGTATTAAAGAAAAATAATTTCCCATTATGTTGCATATGAAGTCCTATTTAATTGTTGGCTTTATTCTTGTAAATTGCCCTTGAACTTTTTATTCGACATGATATTTTATTATCATGTTGAATACATAATCTGTTTATATACACCATCTGTTAATGATTTTTCAATAAGATTATGTTAAAGAATTGCTTATATATTTTAACCTTGTGGCTTGTGTTTACATTTTTAATTAAAAATCAGTTTAAAGTTCTTGAGAGCCAAGAAAGCTTTTTGAAGAAGCTCTGGTGTAACTACTTATGTATATAGAACTAAAGTGTTTCTTTGGTTTTTAGGGTTTTCTTTACAGTAATAAAATGAAACTTTAATATTGCATTCTTTCAGGATTCACATGTCCAGTAAAAAGGCACAATTGAAAATACTAAGCATACTCAGTTTGAATAGAGCATCATTCTATGATGAGCTACACTTTGAATACTTTAATATTTTTAAAAAACTAACACAATATTACACAAATAATTTCGAAGGAGAGTTGTTACTGGAAAATTTTGCAGCAGAACAGATTCAAGTGCCTAATGTTCAACTCAAGTTGACACCAATATTTGTAAATGTTAAGGATGAAACTACTTGTATAACACTAATGAAACTTACTCTACAATTATTATCGGAGAGTATTCCTCAAAACTCTCTACGAATTGAAAGAATAAAAACTGAATGTGAAATGTTATTTACAGAAATATTATACGTATTGGGAAACTTTAGCTTTGATTTGAAATTGGTTTCGTTGAACTTTTTTGCAAATTTAATTAATTACAATAAAAAAGAAGAAGTCATATGTAAGTTTCGAGATAAATTTCCATACATTTATAAAGAAATATTGTACAGTCTGGAAGCTATGGTCAGATTAATCAATATGTTTCACAATAATGGTGAATTGGACTTGACAGATTTGGATATTTTTAATAAAGTCGTCATAGATTTGATTCAATCTTTTCAAAAAGACAACAGGGCGGATTGTAAAGCAATTTTACTAATCATATGCACTGTGATATTGAAAGAAGAGAAATTATTTAGTAAGCCACTGAAATTGAAATGCTTATCATTAAGTACATTGTTAGATTTCCCATCGAATATAATTCATATTGAACAAATGGATCATCAAGAAATTAATATAGTAAAAGATTATTACACCAAAAATATACTTAGCTATATGAGAGAAAACATGAAGTGTGATAAAACATTTAATTTTAAAGATAATACCTGTTATAGTCAAATAATAAAAGTACTTGATACTTTAAAATCATGTGAAGGAGAAAACGTAGATAGTTTTATTATTCGACGACATTTGGAGAGGGTTAATGTTGTATTGAATATTTTACAAGGTGTTTATGTGCTAAGTAATAGTGAGTATAAGGCGGGATATCCTTTACCACAGATACTTGAAAACAATATAATTAAATCTTTATGGGGATCTTTGCTGAAGATAATACAGAGTAAGGAAATATTAATTCTACAGGACTGTAACAATCTTAAGTTGTGCATGGAGATCGCGATTAGTTCAATTATGTTCTTACAAGAGGTGACAAAAGATGAGACCATTATGTTACTCAAACTGCTTTATATTAAAAACAATGCTCAGTTTCATGAACAGACCTTAGAATCAGGAGAAGTAGTTGGAATTTTAGTGTTAAAGTATATTTTGATTGCTAAGATTTGTCTGAGAAAGGAAACAAATGAAGCATGGAACAAGATTATTTTGGGATTAGTCAATACTTTTGTTACTAAGGAGAAATCACTGAAATACTACAAACATGTAAGTTTTTTTATAAACAACTGTGACTTCCACATTGAAAAATTAAAAAAATATATAGAGGAAAATATACAAATCTCTTTTGTTTTTAAAAAAGCCAATGGTTTAGACTGTAAAGCTATTTTACTGATCATATTATCTATATTTCTCTAACAAGTTTTGATTAAATATTCAAAATTTATTTTTCCAGATACTCTCAATGTGTCCCTTGCTTCTACTAAACAAAACATTTTCGCCCAGTAAAATTATTGAGGAGATTTTAATGCCGATATTTATGTGTAGTGACCATGACATTCATATTTCCGTTTTCCACATAATGCCTGCCTTCGTTTGTATGGCGCTTAGTTCATTCAGCGTTATAGTTAAAGCCTCAGAGGAAGTCATTGGTCATTCAATATTTAAAAACGGATCTGTGGACATAAGCGTTGTTTGTACAAAATGCCATAAATTAGAAAGAAATGGCATCAAATCCAACAATGTAGAATTATTCTCCGAAAATGACTCGAGAAATAATGCTTCAGTCAATATTGTTATGAAGAATTTCTTCTCTAAATTTCTGAACCAACAGTGTTACAATAATAAAGACAAAACAGAGTATTGGATTCTCTTTACTACATTATGTAATCACTACTATGTGTTTGCCAATGGTGTGTCAACGGAAATTGCTAGTGAGAACAATTTTAAATATATATTGAAGGCTCTACGTCCTTTCATGGATTACAAATTGGTACGTATTATGTATATAAAAATTCGTGTCACGTTGTTTGAAGCCGAAGCACTCTTAAACTACTGAACCGATTTTAATAAAATATTGCACACTGTGCAGTTTGATCCAACTTAAGAGATAGGATATCTTATAAAGTTACGCTGACGAAGTCGCATGGAACAGCTAGTATTATATAGATTTATACCAATTAATATTTAGATGAACTTCGTACAAGCGCATACATACTTTTACACCAACTGCTGAATATCTTCCAATGATAAATGCAATTTAAAAGACAAAAAAATAAAAATCAATTGATGTAGAGTTCGCACCAAACAACTATCGACCTCGCAATAGCTAAAAAAAGGTATCAGCCAAAAAGCGGGAACGCGCGTTTGACTGTACCTGCGCGAACTAACGCCGTAACCGACTTCAGAGGTCGATAGTTATTTGGTGCGGACTATACTTGATGTGTATATGATAAAGAATTAATAATGTTTTTAGGGTGATGATGATAAAGAATTCAATGATCACAGCGACGCTGCTTACAATTTTTGTAAAAATTATTTACAAAATTCAACACAACGTATGATTCAACAGAGTAATGATTATAATTCACATAATTCTTTATTGAACGACATAAAAACATTTGGATGTTTCCACAATGAAAAAGTTTTATTGCCAGCAACAAAATTGCTCGTTTATTTTATTATGCTGCCTCAGTGTGGTCTTAGGCCCAAGGCGGTTGTATTTTTAAAAGACATTTGTGACGCTCACAATTTTACTTCAAACCAAGTGTACCATAGATATAAGAAGGATTATTGCGAACAGTTTGTGAGTTGCAGTCTATACAATGGTAAAGAGTTTTCTATTGCGCTAAGGAGAGTAGTGAATGCTTTTGGTTTTGTTGGGTACAGAGATTTTATATCGAAAGATGTGCATCATTTTCTGCCTTATTTGATGCCTTATTCGGTCACAGTGAAACAAGTGCCACAGATGATCGAGGAGATAGCTTCGTTAGTCCAGTGTTCGGTGTCAGATTTCGTGACTGAACGATTTCCGCACATTTATGTTCATATAGATTTGAACGAATCGAGAGAGGTCGCGGAGAAATGTTACGCTCTCATAGAATCCCTCACAAAGACGAATATAACTAATTTAATAAAAATACATTACAGAATAATATTGACAGAATTTCTCTTGAATTACTGCATCTGGCCTGAAAAAGTATTGAACGCGTGTAGACACTTGGCCGGTCTCGATCCTGATCTGACTGCGCCTAGAAGCAATACGAGCATGAACACTAGACAAATAGCAGATTTTTTGAATCCGAGATTTTTAGGGGTTTTAACATATTTCGATAACAAATTAGTCCACGCGAAGGTAGCACTGGCCGTTAAAAGAAAGGCACTGAAGAGTCTCTCGGATATAATGCAACTAATGGGAGTTAAATACATGACGCAGTTGAGGTATAAAGTGTTGGTCACATTGAGGTCTGCCCTGACTTTAGTGAAGGAGTTTCCTGAAATATTAGCAAAAGCATGGAGCGCTTTCATACATAACATCGACACAATGGCGCTGGGGCCAATGCTGCCTAATTTTGCCGTGTCGTTGTTGCAACAAATAGAATACGCGCCCCAGGAAATCAACGAGGTCTTTGCATATATTGTCCTGAACAATGAGACCCTGTTGAGCACTCACCTGTCTGATTTGTTTTTCCTGGAAGATTCAAAAGTTTCCGCCAAAGTGAAGGCGGTAATCGATCGGCACGTGAAAAGGACCCGACCAGATAATTTTATAGAGAAAATTGCGTGGTATTTGCGTCACATGAACCAAGAAATACCAAAGATAAAAGCGTATGCTTTCTCTCATTTAAACAAATTGTTGAAGGAAAACCGAACTGAAATACATAAAGCCATTTTCGGTGGGAAAAACATAGAACCAGTTTTGGCAGAGTTGATTGACGGTCTGCTTCTGGGTGAGTAGGATTTTTATATTTCAATTTTATTATCATATTCAATGAATAGTTTTATATTTATTAATAAAAGATTTCTTTTAACTGAATTATTTAGGTACTCTATCTATCTAATTTGTTTTTTAACTGATACAGTCTCTGCTGATGTGGCCTCAAAATAGATGATTTCCTAACTAATATTATAAATGTAAAGGGAATTTGTTTGTTACGCATTCACGCCTTAACTACTCAACCCATCATCATGAAATTTTGCAGGAATACAGAAAAGGATTTTTCTGAAAGACTTTTTATTCAGAAAAGAAGTACTGTCTCAAGGGATCATCTAAAAAAAAAAAAAAATTCAATGCCTGACAAAAATATATAACATTTAGGTCGCAGACCAAGTCTCAGTTTGCACGTTTTTGTTTCCACCATATTTTCAAGGTTATTTTGTAGATAACCGACATTATTTCCTATAATAGAATTTCAGACTGACATTATCTTCGTTTGTAGGATGCAATGATTCAGATCCTGAAGTCAATGCGGCCAGTGGGTCCTGCCTCGGACAGTTAGGCGCGGTCGAAGCCGCTCTTCTACCTAGACAATACGTACAACCAGACAAATCCCCATTCGCCTTTTCCATAGCTGACGACTGTTTCGCTGCGACGGCTCTCTTGGAACTGACTAGAGCTTTTCAGTACGAAGAGGACACCATGGTATGTATAACATCGTTCGAAAGAATCGTATAAGGTTCAAACAACGCCACAGGTGCTGCATTTGCGCTGCCGGCCATAGTAGGATTGGGAAGGAATAGGGCAATATGTTATTTCAAGCTGCCCAAATGACGCAAAAAACAGTGTGCCCTGCTAATTCTTCGCTTTACAGAAAGGGAATATCAAACAGGACAGACGTCAGAGTCAATATTTGGTATAGATTGCTATGATTTGATTTGCTCGTGATTTCCAATGTATAGGGGTTGTACTTGTGTTTATTTGAGAAACAAGTTTTATAAATATTTTGCACTGAAACTCTAGATTTACAATTGTATCGGTATACTTTTCCAGTAGGTAATATAAACTAAATTTATGGCAATTTATTAAATGAATTTTATATTCTGTTTCAGAATATGGATTGCTACGCGCTAACTATACAAGAAATATTGAAAGCATACAATATCTCCCCTACGGGAGATAACAAGAGAATTTGGGATAGTTTTCCTGAACATATTCATCAAATTATGACACCGTTACTTAGTTCGAGGTGAGGTTCTAAATTTGTTCAAAATAATGTTTAAAAAAAAAAATGCGCGCCATTTATTTAAACATTTCGTTCATACTATTAAAACAATAGTTTTGTTTTTCAGATATGGATTAGCGAATCCATTTCAACCGAAGCAAACGCATCCTTTGTATGGTTCTACACACGCTACGACGTTCCTTGATTGGGCCCACAAGTGAGTGTTGCAATTAAATAAATAGTAAATAAATAATATCTTCACACATTCCACACAGCACCATATATTTCCACACTAAGCAACTAATGCTTGTATTATATATACTAGACAGTTGATATACTATATAGATTACTTTTTTTGTAAATACATACAAATTGTAAATACAAACATCCATGACTCAGGTACAAAGGTAAATGTTAACACATAAACATTTGCCTCTAGCGGGATTCGAACCCGCGATCGTTTGGTTAACAGCTAGGGTTACTAGCCACTAGACCAAACTGTCGTCAGGGCAATTATATTGCAATTATTATATTGCACAATGTTTCAGTTGGGCAAGTCAGCTGATCCCTCTAATAGAGTCGTCGAGTATCCGCGAGTTGTTGCTAACCGTTTACCCCAGTATGCGGCGAGACGTTCGGACTCTTTTCTTGTTCCTGCCATACGTCCTGCTGCACGCAGTCATGGCTAAAACCAACCACACCTTTATACAGGAGGAAATGTTGGCCGTTATAGGTGGATATTTTGCTTTATACTTAGTTATACATCATTACACTGAGTGTTGCGCACGCGATTTCGTCCGCGTAACTTTGTATAATACATGCTGTTGCACGCGATTTCGCCCGCTTAACTTTATAAAATATAGCCTATGGTACTCGCTGATAATTTAGCTTTCTAAAGGTGGAAGAATTTTCAAAATCAGTCCAGTAGTTTTTGAGTTTATTCATTACAAACATACAAATTTTCTTTTTTTATTATATCAGTGTTACTTGTTTATATTATACAGTATATAACAGTATTATAGCCTATGTTACTCGCTGATAATTTAACTTTTTTAGTTTTTGAGTTGAATCTTACTAACTTCCACTATTGGACGGGTTCGATTGATGTAAAATTTGGTATACTGTTTCCATGACATGGTAATCTTGACCTGATGCTGCAGCATCAGGGGTCTACGGCACACCCAACTTGTCGGCAATTTACAGCAGATAGTCTTAGCTCGATAAGAGAGTCGGGGGTTAGTTCATAATATTTAATTATAGCTTGTTGTTTAGGTGTAGAAGACGATGAAAACATTTCAAGTTCGGAGAAATGTAGACTACAAATGTTGCGTCAACTTAGATCTTCGACAAGCAGTTCCGTCCAAGCTGAAGATAGTAATCAGGTAATAAAGACTTTTATTGTTTAAAATTAATATTAATTAATTAGATTTCATTGACATCCTCAATAAATAATTGATCATACAAATAATTTTCTACCACTAATAGCTAATAGCAGTTTCGAAGTAGAATTATTTCGTTATGACATTTCTTCGTAAAATTATAGTTATTAACTATAAGGTTTTATAATACAAACAAAAAACACATATTTTTATAAACTTTTTTGTACGCTTACCCCATTCGTTAAGATACTCATACAAAAATAAAAATAAAGGAACCATGCGTCCCTCTTCAGTCAGATTTATTTCTCTTACGAAGATGCATGAAGAAAATGAGTTAAATATAAAGTCTAAAAAGTAAATTTAATTGCAGAGTAAATGCAGTACGACCGTATACACATTATTGGACTTTCTAAACCGATGGTTGTTAGAATGGTTTAACTCAAAACCGCGTCCGATGGAAAGTGCAAATTATAAGTAAGTTACATATTAGAATGTTTTTATTTAAGTGATTTCGATTTAAAGTGATATAATTTCGGTTTGCCGTTGTCGTATCTGCCACTACGCTTATATCGCCTTGCCGCAACTACACTTAAGATAAGTGTATATGGTGCGACCACGCACTTGTATATTCTTGTAAATAATAAAAACAAGTGTAATTTATCGACAATTTATCGTTAACTTGCCGAACTATAACACAATTAGGCCCATGCAATGTCGATAGTGTTATTTACATTTTATGGTACAGATAAATAGCAATGAGATCGCAATAGTACATTTCTATAGTAAACATTATGATGCCGCGTACGACGTGACGCCATGAGCGGCCGATGATGTTTATATACGAGATCACAGCTTCAGATATTGTTCTGAATGACTTAAATTTTTTATAATGTTGTATGTTTTTCAGAGCAATATCATCATTTGTTAATAAATTTGACAAGCTGAGTATAGCCCGGGGCAACTTCAAGTGTGGCCATTTAGAAAGGGCATTACAATATTTAGAGGTTTACATGCACGAGAACAAGCAAGATATGCAGAAGCAATTGCCTTTGCTGGCGGAGATATATGCTCTCTTGGATGAGCCCGACTCCATTAATGGTCAGTGCAGTTCTCAAATCCGTTCACTATTCATATCTTTATATATATAAAAATTACGTGTCACGTTGTGTGTCCTCGATGAACTCCTAAACTACTGAACCGATTTTGATAAAATTTCGTAAGTATGTGTAATTTGGTCCAACTTAAAAGATAGGATAGTTTTTATCTCAATTTATAGTATTTTTTTTATTGAAAATTATTTGTTTATTATACGAGTTATAAATTACCTTACACCGCCATCTGTGAGAATTTTATGGAACTCACAGATAACTTTTAAAATAAGTTTTAAAACAACTGTAAATTCCATGAGATTCTCACAGATGGCAATGTAAGGTAATTTATCGGCTGGATTAAGTAAATATTTACTACAAAAATTGCACCCCGGGCAAAGCCGGGAGCGGTACAGCTAGTATAACATAATAGTTATATAAGTTTATATTAAATATTAAAAAGCTTTCTAGCGCTTCTACTTTCTTGCGACTTTCCAGCGCGGCCGTAGATGAGCGGGTTCGTTATGTACTACTACAATTACATTTCACAATACAATTTGAGTATTATGAATCTGATATGAAGGAGTTAAGGACTTAGGATAAGTGAGGCATTACTCGTTAATGTTTTATTTCGCCGTCCAGGTATTCTATCAATAAAGCAGTCGGAGCCATCGTTGAAGGAATTAATATTGGCTCATGTTGTAACCGGACGATTACATGACGCGGCTTTATGTTACGAAAGACTCGCGCAACAGGGGCCGCTAGATAGATATAGTTTAAAGGTAAGTGATTAAGGTTCTATGTGATTTATAGGTACAAATGTGTATATATATTTTGGGATTACCTTATTAAAGTAGTGTTCAAATCACTAATAAATTTATTGAAAACTATTTCACAATGGCATTTCAACTAGGGCGCAATCACAAAAAAGTTGATATATTCCAGACTTTCATATTACATTTGTGCAAGCATATGATATCTACCATATACATTGCTATTAACATTGCAATGCTTTTAAATGTGGTTTACACCTTCGTAGTAGTTTTTGTTGACCTTTGCAGTGACAACGTGTCATATTTTTTTACAGGGAATGGTGGATTGCTATCTAGGCATAGACCAGCCTTTTACGGCCTATAGGCTACTGAGTGAACAGGAAGACTCCAGTATGGCGGAAATGGCAGCCGAGGCGTTGTGGCGACTCGGTAGATTTGAACAGCTGGAGGAATTGACAGAAAAACCCGTGGTATAAATTTTGGGTGCTTTTTCGGTTTTTGAAATGGACATGAGAGTGAATGGCCATAAATACATTGTTAGGGTCATAAATACACCGACTGTTGGGTGGCTAGATACTTTTGTTCAATATTATTTTTTACATAGGTACATACCTCAAGAATTAGTGCTAGATTCACATCGCCATCTAGACAAATTTCTACTGACTATTGTCTATTGTCAACCAACCATATTGAATTGAATTGAAGGAAGCGGGCGATACGTTTTGGAAAAAGAGTTATTCAATATCACATAGCATATGGCCCCTAATTACAGCTTATTTTATTCAAAGTTGAATAGTTTAACTGTTTATCATATTTCAATTATGGTAATAGCTATGAGAACATAATAAAAATAATTACAAAAATATTATAAAAATTAAAATGTATGGCTATTAATTATTATAATATTTTAATGTTCGAACAACTAGGTCGTCATTTGCATTGATTAACACCTACACTTTTTAAAGTATGATACAATTTATGTCCAAGTGAAATATTTATATGTAATTTTCAGCCGGCTTCCAAAGAAAACTGGGGCCTTATGATGGGTAGTATTCTCATAACGTATCGCAAGGAGCAACACGACGCCTTCAAAACATCTTGCAACGACGCAGTGAACCGTCTTCTGACATATATGCACACCGACAGCAAAGGAGAGAGTGCGTTGCGCAGCGGATACCAGAGTGTGATGGGTCTGCATATCGTTTCCGAGGCCCAGCATGCCGAAGAACTGTTGACAAAGTAAATATCAATTATGAAATATTACCTTCACTTTGTGCCATCTTCTTTTTACGTGAATTTATAAGTGAAACCTTCTTTAGGCGCCTTGGGCCTACAGAAGGCTTTTAGGATGTGGAAAAACCACTGAACTCGCGCCATCACGCTCTGGGAGCAACACCCTCAGTGACGTTTAATTGTATATAATAATGTGCTTATATTATAAATCTTTTGGTTCTTCCGTTTTATCTTCCTTCTTCCCAAAAATAACAAAAAAATCAATTCTCTTTTGCTTCTCTTTTTCCCCGACCTATTATATAAACAATAAAGTGTTTTTTGCATTTTAAAACACTATTAAGTTTTAAAGCAATCTTTAATGCCTTTAATTACTTTGTCGAACCAAATGTTTATTTATTATTAATCCCTCAACAGGTTGAAGAGCCTAAGCGATCGTAATCCAAATAGTTTGATAATACTAAACCAGTTGTTAGAAGAATGGCGACTCCGTCTCTCCTTGGTGCAGCCTGACTTTCGAACCGTGGAGCCATTACTTCGAACTAGACGTATATTATTGACACAAACAAAGGTACAACCAAACAGTGACCCCCTATCTTGAACGTATTGCAGTAAATTTTCTAAAGAAATTCTTTTAGATTTCTACCAAAAGTCTGATGCCAATAAAAAAATGTACATATGTAAATGCGTGTTTTTACTTTGATTTGCAATTAATATTCTCCTATTTTTATTTAATATTTCAGGAACTCCTTGAACCGACACACCCTCAAATCTCTGAGCGAATAAATTATTTCATTGGCGATCTTTGGTTACAAAGTGCGAAACACGCTCGAAAAGCTGGTATATTTCAACAGGTAAAGTAATTTTTTTTTTGTCATTTACCACATCTAATTTTGATATAAGCCCTCTCACTGAAATGAACCTACAATTCTCCATAAAGCCCACGCTACATTTTTTTGGGCCCTAAAACTCTCATAGATCCTATGGTTTAAAATGATCATAGGATGTCACAATGAATGATTTATGTTTCAGGCATACAAGTACATATTGAACGCTGAAGAATACCGTCCCGAGCAGTTGTTTATAGAGAAGGCAAAAATGTATTGGGCGCGAGGACAGCGCGAGGCCGCATTTACAACGTTACGTCGCGCTTTGCAAGACGCCTACCCGCCTCAGGCTATGGACCGACTCAACTTACAGCAAAGGTGTATTATTATAACTAGCTGTTGCACGCGACGTTGTCCGCGTAACTGTATAAAATATAGCCTATGTTACCTGCTGATAATGTAGCTTTTTATAGGTGAAAGAATTTTTAAAATAGGTGCAGTAGTTTTTGAGTTTATTCATTACCTATACAAACAAAAATACAATTAATAGATGTGCAAAAAATTAGGGCCGGCGCTGACTTGACAGTATGGCACGACACGGCAAAGGATTTTTTCCTAAATATAATAATTTTATCCTTATTGCAGTGATCTTAACACTCACATTCGTTTGCATGCTGCGACGTGCCAAACAATCACTTGGCATGACACGGAACTCTATAGCCTCTTGTTATTAAAATAAATATATCCACTTTATTCTAAATACACTTGAACATATCAGCAATCTGACGATCTGAGGATATGTTTGCCGCGAAATTCAAAATAGTTTATCTGTAGATGTAGTGGGGCACATTAACTTTGTTTTACGTTATAATATAGAATGTAATGATATTTCATCAAACAGGAAAATATGCGCAAAAGCAAAGCTGTTGATAGCCAAATACAACGATGAGACGACAAATGTGGACGTGGATGTGAATATATCGAACTACAAGGACGCTGTTGATGTATTCAAAAATTGGGAAAAAAGCTTGGCAAGTAACCTTTTTCTTTTTAGTTATAATGGGCTCTGGCATTACTTATTCACCGAAACACAACAGCACTCATGCTTTTGTTTCACGGTCTTCTGTAAGAGTGTGGTTAATGCCAGAAACCAATTGGGCTGCCCAAATATTAACGAAACACATTGTGCCTTGCCACTACAAACCTGATACGTGACAGCTGCAATTAATGAAGTGCATTCATCATCATATCAGCCGCAGGACGTCCACTACTGGACATAGGTCTACCCCATTATTTTCCAATAGAACCAGTCGACCCTTGGCCCTTATCAGGTCGTCTGTCCACCTTGTGGGTGGACGTCCAAGCTGCGCTTGCAGGTCCTTAGTCTTTCCTTACTATGTGTCCTGCCCACTGCCACTTCAACTTACTAATAAATAAATAATAGTAAGAAATAAAGAGTAAATTGAACGGTGTGCGATTGGCAGGTGTGTCTGGGGTCATATTACGAGAAGGTGAGCACTCTGGAGGCGAGTGGCGGCAGCACAAGTGAGATGTGGTCGCGTCGTCTTCTGGCCCTCGAGCAGTATGGGCGGGCGCTGCAGTGCGGCCACAAGTATCTCTACCAGAGTATGCCCATGATGCTATCGATATGGTCAGTCTTATGCTCAATTCTCGTTTGTTTGCCGAGGTCATTCCGCTGTCGCCGTAATCCTGTGCCTTAATGTTGAAAACGAACCGAAAATGTACTGGAACGTACAGAAAAACCATTGAAACAGCAAAACCCTGTCTAGCATCGTGCGTTGCACATAGTACGCTTTGCGTTCACGATTTTTTAAAATGCGGAATGCGGTGAAGATATCTATAGTAATTCCGGTGTAACGTCCAGACGGGTTTAATACACAAAAAAATTGCACGGACTTTTGTGGATCGTCTCCATTTTATATATCTCGGGACAATCTTAGTGTTGCATTATAATATTCCTGGTGCCATTTAGTGACATTGTTAATATCCTATTTCATTAAATGTGATGTGGTAAAAAGGCTCATAGGTTTTGATTCGTTTCACTGTCAACAAAAATGTTTACTTTGCCATTGAAATCGGACCAATAAGGGACCGTCTCGTAATCTTGTATATCTGATGTAATTGCGATATATCACTGCATTATACTATAACTCTGTGGATCGAGTGGAATTATTATACGTAACGTTATAAAGAGCCCGTGAAATGTTGCGAGTTGGTAGCGATTGACAAAAATCCGAATATGTGAATATAAATATAATAATATAGTCGCTAATAACGTGTCAATAAATTATGTATTTTGACTAAATGTTTATAGGTTAGATGTGGAGGTGACGTCAGAGGATAAATCTGTGCTTCCGTTTTTGGCTAAAATGACCGAAATGATTCGGGCCTTTTCTGAACGGCTTCCACTCTACTTATACCTGACGGCGTTTTCGCAAATCGTCTCCAGAATATGTCATCCTGTGAAAGATGTATGTTTTATTTCATATTAAAATATTTTATGCCTTATTATCTATAATAATTTTGTTATCAAAGCGATCGGTAATCGTTTACTACGAATTGGATCGTACGTCAGCCATCTAACACATAAAAATATATTACAATTTTTTTCTTAATTTCTTTAATTCTTAATAAGCCATGTATTATTTTTTTTGAGCTACTTAATCTTTTTATATTAAAAAAGGCGGAATATGCCTAAGTTTTTATCAATTTTTTTAATGTAAATAAATATTAAATGTGGCTAGATTGCATATCTGCTCAGTTATTATTTTGTTAAAACTAACTTTAACAGTAACATTAACGATGGTGATAGAATCTAACCATTATTATTTGTCACTGTCAAAGTTATATTACTATGGAGATTCTTCTTAGCGGTGTGTGTTGTGTTCAAAGATAGCTATGAATCGCTTCTTTCGACACTGAATTATTTATTGATGAAGCGGGGAAAATATATGAAATAGATCCCATTATGAGGATTGGTCCAATAAAATCGCCAAGAATCGAGCTCGGCATACGGGATGCACCTATTACTGCCTTTTTTCTTTTTTTTTTTAAATGAGCACCGTAGTATTTCTTCTTCAACTTTCATTTAAAACTGATTATCCGCGCATGCCAATCTCATACTAACCGCCTCCTCTCTGAATACATGCAATTTTTCGGTTCCAAATCGCACGTCTGAACGAGCCCTTATCGTTATCTGAGAGATATTCCACGAGATGATAGGAATGAATGTTCATTGGCAGGTGTATCTGCAACTGAAGGCGATAATCGTGAAGCTGATAGTGGCGTACCCGCAGCACACGCTGTGGAACATGATGTCGGTGATCAAGTCGGGCTACCCGCAGCGCATCAAGCGATGCGCCGACGTGCTCAGCGACCCTCTCTTGCAGGAGCCCGTCATGCGCAAGCTCGTTCACGACTTCACGCAGCTCGCCGAGAAGCTCATCGAGCTCTGCAACAAACCTCTCGACAGCGGAGCTGTAAGCTATACCTCTACTCCCTGCGCCCGCCTTAATGAACGTTATATTTTTTAAGAAAAAATTATTACGGTCCTCAATCAGCAACAAAAGCTGGAATATTAATCTTCAGATTGACATGTTAAAAAATTAAGACGTAAAAAGTGACTAGCTTAATCAATCGTAAAGGAAATGTAACATCGAATTAGCTGTTTGAAACCTGTATTAACTATTATTAAAAGTATTTACTGGTATTCCTTATAGCATCTTTAAAAGGATTTCAACTCTTAAGCGTTATATTTAATTCAGTTACGGCCAAAACTTCGGACGTTTAGGATAAAAGCTTCAGATGATTGAGAAAAGAAGAACCGTATACTATATTTGTAACTATTCCTTCTGTAAAGGGGGTTTCTGCCGCAAAACAAGCTGCCCAAATGACTGCGAAACTTAGTGTGCCCTGCCACTACTAAAAATTGTATTTATATATTTTTTCTTTATTTGTAAGTTGTTTTTGTATTGTATACTAAATATTTCAGAACACAACAGTGTCAGCCATGGTACCCTCGTTGCCAAGACTGCTGAAAAGTAACAACTTTAGTCGCATTATGGTTCCATTCCAAGAGTTCTGTAAGGTTGTGCTGCCTTCGAAGGCGGCGCGCCAAGAGCGACTGGACTTCCATGTAACACCCGAACCTCCCGTTTACATTGCGGGCATAGACGAGGCTGTCATCATACTCGCTTCAATGCAGAGACCAAGGAAAGTCAATTTGAAAGGTAAAAACATGAAAACTTATAAATTTTTGGATACTCCTAAGTCGTGATATTCTGCTAACAGATAAATATAGTACACGAAGGTTTTCAGAAAAGTTGAACATTACATATTTTTTTATGTATTGTGGGACGAAAAGACAATGTTATATTGTTATATGTGTTATATTTGAGGACCACAGTGTCGTCATAAGGTAATGGCAGATGAATGAGTTCTGGCATCCCTTACGCACCGAAACACTACAACAAACGAATTGTTCAGTTAATGTTAGCGGAACAGAAAACAGCCTACCTCTAAAACTAATTGATAGATAATTATTTAATTAATTTTTTGTATCGAGTAATGTCTCTGTTTAATCATGTTTATGACAAATGTTGGCGTTATGAATCGATCAGGTGACAATAGGTGATATTGTCTAAAATTATCCTTAAAATGTCCCCTACATCGTTAGTAAGGATTCGTAACGAATGCAAGAATTAAGTTATAATTGAGTAAATAGGTACTTATAGTTACAACGTGTAAAGTACATTTTCATACGAAAATGAACGACTTGCCTTTTCCGTGTAGGTTCAGACGGTAAATTGTACACGATAATGCTGAAGCCTCGCGACGACCTGCGCAAAGACTATCGCCTAATGGAGTTCAACACTGTGGTGAACCGGTTTCTTCAAGACGCGCCCGAGACGAGACGGAGAAGGCTGTACATTCGCACCTACAGTGTGCTGCCTCTCAACGAGGAGTGTGGGCTCATAGAGTGGGTCCCTAACTTGGTGGGACTCAGGCCCATTCTGTTGCACATCTACAAGCAAAAAGGTAGGCTACTTCCCTTTATTGCAGTCTCTCAAACTTATGACTACACGTACCCCTATTAGTATTCCTGTTAGAAATAGAAACTTTTTATTATTAGAAAACTTTAGAAAACTTTTTACTTTTAAAATTATACTTTTTGCAAGTAGATTTTGGTTTGACAACGACGATGTGTTTTTTTCAGGTATTTTAACTCCGAATCGAGAATTGAAGGAGCTGATGTGCGGCAACAAAGAGCCGATTGCGAAGAAACTGCAGATATATGAGGAGCAACTTTTGCCTCGATATCCTCCGGTCTTCCAGGAGTGGTTTCGACAGGTTTTCTCTGATCCCTATGGATGGTGAGATTCACTTTTAAGCCCTTTCTTTTCCATAGTTGACCTACATAGGCTATTTGGGGTTATCAAATGCGAAATTCCTTTTGCACTGAATAGCTCATTTCATAAGGTAACTTATGCAGTGTGTCCGCTCTTGGACTAACGATATTTAGTCCAAGAGCGGACACACTGCATAAGTTTTAATTACACAAATAAAACTTAAAATCTGTCGATCATAGAGGTTGTTTTTGCAGTAATTGCATGGAGTTCAATTTTTTTTTAAAGTTACGAAAATGTGAACCCATTGTTTCTTAGTGTAAATGATAGACATTGATAGGCTTCGCACGGATTTCTAATTTTTTTTTTCAAATTTTTCTTTTCATAAGAACCTTCCTTTGACTATTGGTCATAAGGAAACATTTGACTTCATAACAACAATATAGATTTATTATGCTAGTTGAAAATATTTCTAATGTCATTGTTGCAGGTATCAAGCTAGATCTGCGTATATAAGAACGGCAGCAGTTATGTCTATGGTGGGATATATACTGGGTAAGTAGGATACCTCTCAATTTATTGTATTTAAAAATAATCTTTTTTATAGCGCAGCATAATCGCAATAATGAATCCATAATATAACTTATTATTTATAAATAAATTTATCCTCACTTTTATCCATCCAAAAGGGATAAAACTCAATCGCGGTTTGTGTGAAAGCAGCTTTATTTATATTTTGGTGTTTGACGCCGAAGAAAAATTGGGTACTCATTTTTTTATTGTTGCTTGTTTATGCCCTAAATGGTTACTAAAGAAATTTAAAGACAATAAAATAATTAGAACAAAGAGAATAACACCTTTTCTTGTTCGCATTTAATGTTATTGTTAAGAAAATTTGTTTTATTTTCCCTTTTTCCCCCGTAGGTGGACTGAAATTATGTGGTTTGAGTATACACAGGTCATACAGACCACGTGACGGCGTATGGCTGTTTAGGCGGCAAAATTGAAATGAAGTTTTTTTTGTGTTATAGCTTAAAATTGATTAATAATAAGTTTTAAACACTGTAGGACTAGGGGACCGGCATGGCGAGAACATACTGTTCGACGCGACCAATGGCGATGTGGTCCACGTGGACTTCAACTGCCTCTTCAACAAGGGTGAAACCTTCGAGTGGCCCGAGCGGGTGCCCTTCCGGCTCACGCACAACATGGAGGCTGCCATGGGGCCTCTGCTGCACGAGGGCATGTTCAGGCATGTTTGCACCAACTTATTCTATCCTAAGACTAAGGCCACACTATACGTGCCAAACCAACGTTTAAAGCTAATTCGCTTATGCGCTGCAAGCGTCAGCGTCAGCTGTCAACAATTTCGGTGCAATTTGCAGTGCCGTGTTGAGGCCTCTTATATGAACTATAACAATTTGGTTTTGACGCTCGACATCGAAGCTTGCAGTGCATTGTGAATTCGCTTCGGGTGTTGGTTAGAGCTAAGCTAGGAGCTACGCTTGTCACAAATAATCACACCTAAGGCGCTTAACTTGGTGACTCACAATTCACATTCGCGTCGTCTTTTGGTGTGAACAAAATAAAATTTGCCACTAAGAGATTTAATATAATGTGGTAAAGTCTGTTAGTGACGACTGAGTTGGACACGTGCGCAGGAAGTGCTGCGAGGCGGTGATGCACGCGATGCGGGCGCAGACGGCGGCGCTGATGTCGGTGGTGGGGCCCTTCGTGTACGACCCGCTCGTGTCGTGGGCACGAGAGAAGCCCTCGCGCACAGCGAGAGTCGGGGAGCAGACCAACGCGCAGGCCGTGCAGAGTCTGCGCCACATCCGACAGCGCCTCAACGGAATGGTATGCACTTTACTGCCGTCTCTAGTGAGTGGCGGCGTGGCGATTCTTTAATACGAATGTCTATTATTATTTACTACACTCATGTTGCAGGTAAAGACAAAGAATAAACAACTGTCAGTGTTCCTGTCGCCGGAAGGTCAAGTCGATCAACTGATAGATGAAGCGACCAGCAAAATTAATTTGTGCCAGATGTACATTGGATGGGGACCGTTTTTGTAGATTTAAGACAAACAGAATGTGATGATGTTATTAAAAATGAATTAAATTCAAAGATGTATGTTTGATTTTGTAACCACAAAAGTAATATTGAATGTTAACGCTCACACCAGACCAGCTGCTATATTTCTGCTGCTATCCAAAGATATCAAATTTAGTATTCCATTATGTGCAAGTAAAACCTACCAAGGTTTGTTATAACATAAAATATCATAGGTCTAGATTTCATCATTTTACACATAACGCATCAATAACAGGGTAATTTGCCCATTTTTCAAAATGTGTTTAAACTTCATAATTGATCAATTTTAAGCTATATAGCTTTTATATAGAATAAATAATAACCGGATAATAAAACACAACAAAAATATTCAAATTTAAATTTTAACAAAACAAAACTCATTGAAGATAGTTTTTTCAGTCTTTCCTTTTCAGTCCTTGATTAAGTTGTAGGTATTACGTCAACGTGACGACGTTGAGGCGGTAAAATTTATCATTGTTATTCGGTTATTACGAGTATTTATGCAAAAAGAAATTATTGGTAAAAATGGGATATATATTTTTTTTATATTAACCCTCGGGAACAATACTTATTTTCTGTATGAAAGGTATTTCCTTTCCTTTTCTCCATCCTTGACAATTTGAATGCAAAATTGCATGAAGCAATGTGCTTAATCTCTTCTAAAGTGGTATAAAAATAAAGTGCATTATGCACGTGCGATAAAATCGAGTTCAATATATTGATTGTAAAAGCAGCCAAGGACGCGAATAATGTAAATTTTGTTTGATCTTTTGATTTTGCTTGTTCACTAGTAAATAGAATACACTAGCGACCCAATACCGGCTTCGCCCGGGGTGCGATTTTTATATATACAAACCTTTATCCCTCTTTCGACATGTGAAAACCAAATTATAATCGGTCTACCCATTCTCGAGTTTTTTAAGCGTACACAAACCAACTTAACATTTTTTTATATATAGATTTACCATGCTATAGAATAGTCTTAGGCTATAGACGCTTGTAAGTAGTTATTGGGCGCTATAAGGAAAAATAATTCTCAAGTTGATGTCGATGACACTTGGGGCCAAGTAGTTGGTAATCTGAATTATGTTAATTGTTTAAGATGTTTAACTAATGAAATGTACATAAAGTAAATATTATTGACTAGCTGGAGTACGAAACTTCGTCCGCGTTGAAAAAGGAAATAATAATAACCACTGACAAAAGCTTTGGACAAAGATAGGAAGGCGTCGAAGAATCGTCTCCCTTGGATCTCTTAAGAAACCGTGAGTACCTCCGCTAATTCCTATTAATCTTACCCCACAATATCCAATACAGTCCACACCGCCTTTAGTATTGCTGTCGTAATCATATTGCTTTAAAATAAACATGAAGTGAAGAAACCAGAAAACCTAGATTTAGAGTATAGGCTTCCTTTAAGATAGAAAAATCCTTTTGATGAAATATTCCTTTGATAAATCAACCAACAACTTAATATTAGGTTACAATATACACAATAAATATAAATAGTAGATACCAATTTGTACAGGCTGCATTTGGCCGGTCCTATTGAAAAATTATATGGGGGAAGCCTCGAACAGTGGCTTTCCTACTGCTGAGATGAGGATGGTGTTGACTGTTGAAGTAAAAAGAAAGTACGAATTCCATGAATATTATACATTTCTCGTTGATTGAACCAAGTTTCTTAGGTGAGGTTGGTAGCCACCAGTCATTATGTGAAACATTCCAAAATAGAGTCACTGTTTTTTATTTGTATTGAGCACTTTAAAAACCTTGCTCATTAACCGTAGCGGTAACAATGTGTGAAGATATTATGTGATTGCCTGCCGACCTTGGTTACACGGAAAATCCTTATTTTTTTTGTATCGAATGGTAAAACCCATGTTTTAGACTGTTTAGCGTGAATCTAATAGGTAATAGTAATAATTGCAATAGGTCTTACAGTATTAGTAATGTCTTACAGTAGAATCTCAGTCTTTTGTCGGGCTTTATAAAGTTAAATACTTCATAAAGGCTAGATACTTACATAATTATTATATTTTTTCGCTTTTATACCTATTTACTGTTAATACTCGTATTACTGCCCGTTATATTTTGTAATTTTTTTTCCAATTGTTAATTCCATTAGGTACATCTATCTCAACGCTATTGTACCTATAGATTCTCGCAGAATTGTTAAGTCGAGATTACCTACAATTAGAGAAGTTCGAGTGAATAGGCATTTTCTGGGTGAGCTCGCTCCATCATAGGCCTCATTTTCGCTACACAGCTGGATGTTGTCCCATCAATAAAAATAAAATAAAATTAAAAAAAAAACAAAGAAGTTGTACGTCGAGAGGGGATTCCCGGCAAAGTGGTCCTATACTAAAATTATAAATGCGAAATGGATGGCTGTTTGTTACACTCTTTAACGCAAAAACGGCTTAACGGATTTGGATGTAATTTGGCACACAGATAGTTTATAACCTGGATTAACATAATATGATGCTCTTTATCCTGGTAGAAAGTGAAAGTCCCGAGAGATTTAAAAAAAAAACGAACTACAACGCGTACGAAGTTACGGGCACTGTTAGTGCCGGTGCAGGACACGTTCCGTAGCTCTGTCTGTGTCTAAATAAATTAACTACTTTCACACTATAAAAAGTGATATTCGTGCATAAATTAAAAATAACTAAGCATAACAAGTGATTAATAATCAGAGCATTAAGTCTGTAGCAAAAAATTGTCAACTGTTGTTATGTGACCTTCTATTTTTAATAAATAGATTTTTTGTACTTATTTAAAAACATTTCGTACTTTTTGTTTCTTTGCTAATATGCATACTTAATGTTAGGCCGGCTTTAAGTTCTGTCGATGATCGCGGGGAGGCTAGATTGTTTATAATCCACCATGGCATAGAGATAGACACGTTCGTTAGTAGTATTTAGGTAGGCATTTGAAATTTTGTTCTGAATTTTATTGTAAATTTGATCATTTTCATTCATGTCAGTGTTAGCAGCCAAGAATTTGTCCCATTGTTGACCTATTACGGCATAATTAATTAGAATCAAGCTCAGTACCTCTTCTAGGCACCTATTGTTTTTATTTTATTGTTAGGTATAATTATTTTTATCGTTTATTTTTTCTACTTAGTACAATTGTTAAATAGGTGTACGTATGGAATTGATAACAATCATAATGAGTCCAGTTGCCTGAAAATAATTAATATCTATGGACACCTAGTTATTTTATTTAAATACTTTATTATTTAGCAATACTCTTAGAACTCTATTTTCTTTTTAATACATAGGTATTATTTATATATATGTCCAGCATGTTATGTTGGGGGAGGCTTATGTCCAGCAGTGGATGTCCTGCGTCTGAAATGATAAAGATGATTTATATATAAGTGTTTCTTTAAAACGTGTTTCATGCGTTTTTATCAAGGTTTCTTCTTCTGTTGAAATGAAGCAGATATAGTGACAGATGTCATTATATAATCAATATATGTCGACATGCAGTTGATACAATATCACATACAATAATTAATCAAGTATCTCTTATTTTACGTAAGTAGTTAACGATATCAAACGTGTAGATGAATTAGGAATGGGGTGTCTTTAATGCAGAGTAAATAAACACTAGGTAAGTACATAAAGAATAGAGTTCTTCATCGGGTATAAAAATGAATATGAGGTGTGTGTTGGCAGCTGAAAATTCGCCCCATGATTAGCCCCTAATAATATCCTGGCGTCTGGTTCCGTAACCATGAATATCTTGTAATATCGCTAAGTACAATTCATGGTTGTCTGTCAATAGTCGGGGAAAAATAAAATTTTGACCACTTTATTTCGTACAGTTCGTTTTTCTTGTTTTGAATGTAGTTTAGTTTTATTAGAAACCCGTGTTACACTTTTTCCCCTCGCTCCGAATAGCTATTACGAGAAGTAGGGGGTAAAATATTTAATTGCTATATATTTTATTGTAAAAATCCTACAGTAGAGATTTTTAGTGTTTTCATAAAGTTTTGTATTTCATTACATTGTATTTAATAATTCCACATTTTTTTAATCGAAAGTTTTGGATACACAATACGTTAAAATGTTTTTAAAAAAATTCTAATAAACTATCTTAAAAAATCAGGCCAGGGTCACGTCCGTTCCGCGTGGTTCCCGTCGCGGGGACGTTACCTCTGATACACCCTACCTACACTACTCAACTCAAGTTGTGTGCATAACACATACTTCTGGTATACACCGCGTCAATCTAACAATTTTGAGGTGGATCGTCAGCAGTTCAAGTCTAAGCAAGTCCCTGTTTAAAGGATACAGCGTGCTACTCTTTTTTTACAATCATTACAAACCAACTAATTTGCGCCAACGCAGATTGGTAATTTAATATTGCAACACTATGACAAAAGGTGATTTGACCGTTAAATGAATTTCAAAACGTGAAACTATTCGAAATGCAACCCTGACTCAACTTTGACCATTTTTGTCAAATATATAAAAGTGAGGAATAGTTGCGAATTTGTGGCAATAGAAATGGTTTATCCATACTATCCATACTATTAATTAATATTATAAATGTGAAAGTAAATCTGTCAGTCTGTTACCTTTCCACATCTTAACTGCTGAACCGACCATCATGAAAATTTGCATACACATTGTCAGGGATACAGAAAAGGACATTCAGAAAAAATAATGTTCCCATAAGGGATCATCTAAAAATAGAAATCAAACGCCTGGCAAAAGTATAACAGCAATGAATATGTCGGGCGTTATATTGTTCAGATATTTTGTCACTTAATTATATATTTTTTAATTTTTCAACGCGGAAGAAGTCTAGGGCACCAGCTAGTAATATTATAAATGTGAAAGTAACTATATTGGCCCAGTTTGGAACCAAAGAATTTATGTGTGTTAACATGTGAATATCCTGCGTATTGTTAATAAGATCGTTATTAGATTTTATACAAAAAAAAAAATCGTTATAAAAAGTAGCCAGTAAAATCATGCATACAAAATTATTAAAGAGCACATGACTTCAAAGTCAATATTAAAGAGGCTTGACGGAGTCTCTCTTTCACTTTCTCTTGTGTGTAAAAATATACCTAATACGCAACTTTATCCAATGAGATACTGCCAGTACTAATTAATTTGATAAAATTCACTAAAACACTTAATTTTAAAATAACCAAATTAAACATTAATACGCTAGGTACGTATTTAATTAAGATAGTGCAATCATACCATACTTAATTGTGCTAAAAAACTCAAATAATTATTGAGTCACATTAAATAACAACACATGTCACACTTAACATTAATTTTAATCTTATTGACAGATCTCGAAGGAGACAGTAAATATTTATTTAAAGGAAATAATATTTTTAATAGATATTATTACGAGCGTTGGTTGTTTTTTACGGTGCAAACTGCAAAGTAGTTGACGTTTAGTCGTGGGCCAATGCGCAGGTCAAAAGTTAATGTCGCCGTGCGTGCTGTGTTTTGTGGCGTAAAAAATCCGCGATAATTTAACTGGGCTTAATAAATAAAAGTAATTGTCGAATGGCGGGAGTTTCAAGAATGTGGTGTTTGTAAATTATAAAATAACATTTGTTTTTAAAACTATGTGATAATTTATACTTATATTTTTTAGAAATAATGTAATATTTTACCTAAGTAAGTATACTTGTAGTGAAACATAAGATATGTAATTAGCAACTTATTCCGATTTTACTGCAGACTGGATATTTGAATTAAATTAAAATTGGTTTATATGAGAATGTAGTTTTAGAGCAGTTATGTTATTTTTTTTTTAAGAATAAATAATTAAGTTTGAATTTATTTGCAACAACTTCGAATAGTCCAAAAAAGTACCTGAACATTGTAGCTGTTAGTCTCGTTAATTTTTTTATGTTAAAGTCCGTGGACACTTACGTGTGTTAAGGCTGAATTTTTTTTATGTTAAGGCTGACGCTCCACTTGAAGGTGGGTGACTATCGTCGGCTATAAACACGAGCAACGCCACAGGTCTGCCGACCATAGTAGGATTAAGAATAAAGAATTAGGTAGGGTAAGGGTAATAACTCTGGCAATTCACGGTTCATCCTGTTATTTCAAGGTAGTCTTCTGAAAGGGGCTGGTTACTGCCACCAGACGCCTTGCCTGAAGGACGTCAAAAAGTATCTCATTGTAAAACCAATGAGACTTTATACATAACATATTATTATTTGTATATTTAAGACTAGCTGGTGCCCGCATCTTCGTCAGTGTTGAAAATAAAAAATATAACACCTGATATATATAACCTGATATCTGACTTTTTTGTGACTCTTGTGACCACTGTTTTTAAAGTAATTACATTATGATTGTTTTAAGTGAGATGTCGGCTTTTTAAAGGTCCTACCTTTAAAAAACCGACATCTTTCGTTTTTTTAAATATAAAAATCAGTAGGCAAGTCGAAAGTCTCCTTGATGTTGATCGATGGCTAAGCCGCCTATAATACGAGCAAGGCCAGAGGTGATGAAATAATTACGCTGTCGATATTGATAGGGTAAAAGGAAACGGACAAGGTAGAGAAAAAAGAATTGGCTGCAACATTCCGTACCAGAGTACTGAAACCAGTAATATTAGTTGCTAAGAAAGTAAATTGTTGAATTTGATTCATATTGTAATAATTTGATTCTTATCTGAAATTACCGCAAATTTGTTTATGATTAATGTTTTGAAGTCGAGACTTGATTGAACCGAATATCTTATTCAACCTTTATAATATTGAAAGAGCTTCTAATACGAGTTTCTTACACATACTCGTAATAATGGTTTCCACGAGGAGGAGGCTGAGGACATAGACATATACTTCACCGAGAAGCCAATTTCCAACGCGAGCAGCTTACCAATTCCATGCTACGTAATTTCAAGATTACTCATTAGTTATTGATCGTAACAATACATAAAAAAAACATGACATTTCTAAGACATAGTATGAAGGCTTGCATCGAAACAAAAAACTGATATTAATCTTATATCTAGTATAATTAATTTCTAAAATGTGCAGAATATGTGACATTTTCGCGGATTGAAATCTTGTAATTACTGACTAAAAGCTAATAATGTTTTTCGATGAAAACATCCTAGCTATAATGTTTATTCAAAGTTGGGATGTCAACAGTTAACAACTATAAAGTTTTTTTCTAAAATATTGGAATAGCTGGCGTAAGTTTCCCGAGTTGAATAAATAGCGCTAATATCTTGCGTCGCATTCTGTCTTCGGTTATTCGCCTTATAGTAAGTTGAGACAACAAATTCTCCCAAATACCTATTACTGAGTTCCCACGCTCGTAGAGTGCCACCTTAAGCTCACGAGGTGACCTCCATGTGGGATGTCGATTCAACCATCATCGTCCCGATAGTCGTGTCAGCGAACAGTCTTAACAAATCAAAATCAAATCAAAAATCAGAATATTTATTTATAAATTAGGTTTCTACAAGAAAATACACGGCGTGGCTGCAGATGAGTGTCCTATCGCCACTAAATTCCCAATGAACTCCATTGCAAATCAAAATGTTTCATTAACTCTAAAATTAATAATGTATTAGGTAAAGGTTAAATTATTTCTAGGTTATCAAAATTCATCTGCTGACCGTACTTTGGCTTATGTTTTTGCACCGAACACGAGTTAACGAAAGGCAATTTTGGTTAGCGAAAGTCAATTTGCGTCTAAAAACATTTCGCTACTAACAAGTTTAAAATAAGACATTTTAAGATGCGCCAACTGACCGTGGATGAAGTTGCATACACCATTATGACATTACAACTGTGTAAATATCTGAGTAACAACATCCATTTATGAATTTATCACAAAATTATTGTGAAAACACATATAAATATGAGCAATGGACTATTTCTGTTATAAGTAGAATAATAGTTGGGAGCACTTAAACTTATTTCTTACAAATATATGATAATTTAGTGAGCGTTGTACTTACCTACTAAATATACCCACAACTTCGTATGAGTTGGTAGTTCGTTTCTTTTTTAAATCCCACAGGTACCTTACATTTTTCCAGGATAAAAAGTATTCTATATGTTAATCCAGGTAATAAACTACTTGTGTGCCAAATTTTATCCAAAGTCATTTCTGAGATTAGCGTGCACAAACGAACAGACGAACAGACAAAAATTCTAAAAACTATTTTTTGACCTCGGTAACATAATTAACTACAACGTGTACAAACTGTTTTATTAAAAATTATAGTACAGACACGGCCCGTTTACGGTTTTATTATATGTAGGTATAGATATAGATTTATAATTTTTATAATTTATATTTATGGATCAAAAATATTTTTTCGGAATGGTAGAGCACATTGGTGGTGGAGTACAAACATATTAGAGAAAACCACTGTAAAATTATCGTTATCGTATCTTAAATGTTTCGTTCGCTCTTCACAATTTCTCTTTTTTGCATTAATAATGGCACCACGGCAATTCTTCTGAGGTAGCATTGGCCTATAAGCTGTAAAATTTAATTTTAAGATTACCTATATGATATAAGTTTTAGTTTCATAAAATTTTGATAATATATTTTATGTACTTATTTATAGGCATTGAACAATGTTGAAGGCAATGATGAGCAGGATAAATGCGAGGAGAGTGGTGGGCGGTTTGTTTCCGATAGTGCAGTGGTCGAAGAGTTACGACGTGGAAACAGCTATCGGGGACCTAATAGCTGGGATCACAGTAGCGCTCACACTCATACCGCAGGCGATTGCTTACGCCTCGCTCGCTGGCTTCGAACCGCAAGTAAAATCACCTTTCAGAAATAACTTTTCAAACTCTGGGATGTTAATTAACCTCACGACTTCCTTATTGGCTCATTGATTAAGTAAATTGCAGAAACACAATCCAATACTAATACATAATACCATAGAGTAAATAGTACTTAACCAGATAATATATACTAAATATAAAGCTAAAGGGTTTGTTTATTTGGTCGAACGCGCTCTTCTCTGGAACTACCAGTCTGATTTTAAAAATTCTTTTTGCATTGCATAGGCCAACTCTTGAGGAAGGCTTTCAAGAATTACCGACAATTACACCAAGAAGAGCACACATATTTACGCCTTTGGTAATTTAAATTAACGGCTGGGGAAACAACCAGTGCGTAAAGTGGATCTATAAATAATATTTTTTTAAGTCTTGTCCTTGTCGCAAACGACTGGCAGAGACAAATGTATTAAAAAGTGGACATGTCCTCTACAAGGGCAGACAATGGTAGAAGACAAGTGAACCGTGCGATATGGTCGCAGTACACTCACAGTATAGTTATTTTTGATAATAACTTGACATAATGTTACTTGGCGTTCTTCACCTTTTTTTTTACAAGAGGAATCCATCATCGGACTCCCGCCCCGAGATGGTAGTGGGGTAGACCTACCGACTAAACCTCATGGCGTTCTCCGCGTCCGTTACGAAGTTACGAGGTCGGACGAACACTCTTCCGCAACTCCGCCGTGGCGTTGTGCACCTAGAAGCTAATCACCATAGGATCTTGCTTAAACCCCCCGTCTTAGGGGTCACAGGTTCGAATTCATGTAGTGCCAACTTTGGAGATGGGTTTGGATCTGGTCATATACACTATAAGGTACACCAGGTACCATTTTCGGTAGTATACCTGGGCTAAATGAGGTCTAAGTTATCAAAGTCAATATTTTCCACAACAACGATCATCATCATCATCTCAGCCGTGGGACGTCCGCTGATGGACATAAGCCTTCCCCCAAAAGAACCGTTTAGAAACAGCCGGGATCCACGGTCGACCCGTGTGGTTTGGTTTTGATTACCTACATTTATAAATTTATCTATAGGTACCTGAGGCTCTGATTAATGTATTGTTGACAAATATCTGAAAATTTAGTATTTTTTCCAAATTTAAATCTACAAAGCAACATGACTACGACCATTAGTAATGTAAGAAAATTTTGGTAACATCATCCAACGTCCGTTTCACATTGTACGAATATTAGTTAACTTAGTCATAATATATTTCGTAGACATAATAAATTTAGTCATAATATTTTTGTCATTCCAGAGTTATCAAAGAGTTACTCAAATATTGGTGAAGTTAGTCATTACTTACTTTATCTCAAAAATCATAAACGTTGGAATATATAAGTAAAAACAAACAAATATAACATATGATATATTAAATATAACATAATGTATACGTACACGTAGGTACCGCAAAAATATTTCTCGAACACATAGTGAATTTTTATGATGTTAATAATAGTAAGTAAATGAAATTATTACTAAAACTGCATTTGAAAAATATTTTATATAATTGTAATATTAAATCAGGAATAGTTAAAAAATGGGATAAAACAGATTTTTATATAAAAATCATATGCATTGTTTAAAAAAAAAACAATTTTTTTAAAACCAGAATAATCAAAAATCTGAGGATAAAGTACGACAGAGAGTTTAATTATCGGCCTAGCGATAAACATCTCTTAACATCTAGTTGTGACATCTTTCTTGGGAAGGCCTTCAGTTCCAACACATTCCCCCTGATTTTATCGCCGATATTGTTTTATCATTGGTTTTATCACTAAAACCGAAAACATGAACCTTACAGAAATTGATTGATAAGGAAAAATGTATCCTAAACTATTAAATTTCCTTATTTGCTTTCTTGTTAGCGTTTAAATCGTAATCGTGACGAAATGTAAATGCGTGACTTGTAAACACGTTGGACTGTTTACCTCGTCTATTTATGGTAACAATTATTATTTCCAGGTCATTACCAGATATTAGCAAACAATAGATGCTTAAACGGTCAGAAAAGAAACTGTCGTAGTCATATTGTAATAGGTTGTGGACAGATTTTGTAAGATGTCTTATAACTCAGAGACGACTGAAGACATCTTGTTGTTTACGACCATTTGCGTAAACTATTTTTCTGTCTCAAACCTTTTGATGAGTAATTTCCTATCTGCGGAATAATAGAACCACATTTGAAGCAAGCGTTCTTAGTTTTTATATATTTATATTAGTAGTTGCGTTGGTTGAATGGATCGATAAAAAATTATTTTCAATAAGCCTAAGCTGCAGATTACTTTTTCTTATTAGTTTGTGAGCCTCGATTTTAAGTTTGTTTGACCTATTGTTTACATTTATTACCTTTACCTAGGTTTCAACTAAATAACCTACTAGTTAATTAGTTGAAACCTAGACGAGCTTTAGTGTTATCTGTGTTATCAATAAAAAAAAAATTGGAACCTATAGTTTTTTTTACCACAACACCATTGTCGAATTTAGACCTGATAATAATTATAACTCTCTTATAAGTACAGCGATGGTACTTGGTGATCCCAAATCACCAAGATCACTTTTTAAGCTGAAGTGGCGATGGACCGGTCACCTGTCGCATAGAGGATAACCGATGAGGTAGATCAGTTCTCGAATCATGGAGGCCACGAATTTGAATATGGAATTGGAAAGCGTGGTACGACCTGCGATCAGGTAGACGGATGATCTAAAAGGCATCGCAGGAAGCTAAATGCGAAGCGTAGAGGACCGTGAGTGGTGGCGAGTCTTTGAAGAGGCCTATATCCAGCAGTGAGGAGATACAGGCTGATGATGATCGAAATGTTTATGAAGAACTTCAACGTGTCGACATTTTGTTTACCGAAATCCCGTCAAAATTGTAGCAATCGTTCGCGATTGTTATTGTTGTGTTGTTACAATGCCCATTCTAACGTCATTGTTATGATATTTCCATTATACACAATTGACAATATCCGGCGAATGAAGTCTCTATTGCATATCCATTGACAAGTAGATATTGTAGCGTTTATATGTATAATACTATAAATTTACCTAAATATAACTCGTTCACCTAAACATAACAGCATACATGCTGTTATTTTAAGGTTATTTCACGGTGGTCTTCTGTAATGACTGCGAAACTCAGTGTGCCCTGTTACTATTTTTCAAATGCCAAATTTAGACCAGAGCCAACTTTAAAAAGTTCAATTCCAAAGTTGACCCTGCCGGAAATCGAACCCGGAACCTCTGAGACAGATCGTTAGGGCAAGCACCCAACGACCCATTCACTCGTTCACCCATCGGGTTCGTCGATTTTCCGTGATTTTTAATTACCTACTGACTTTTTTCCTTTTAGCTCGGCTCCTAGTAGGTTGTTAAGTATCTTATAATCTATCGAACTATAGTTTTAAAGAGAATTTTTCAAATGAGACTAATAATTCCATAGATTTGTGTGTTCAAACTAGTAAAACAAAAAATACTAACTCTTCATCCTTTTTATATTAGTATAGATACTACTTGTGGTAAATTGGTTGGCTGAAAGATGACTTTAAAAACTTAAAATATTATTTTTCAGTATGGTCTCTATGCATCGTTTGTTGGAGGTTTTGTGTACGCTGTTATGGGAACCTGTCCTCAGATCAATATAGGTCCAACCGCTTTACTATCTCTCCTCACATTCACATACACACATGAGACGGGCACAGACTTTGCCGTGCTGCTCTGTTTCATCTCTGGCATCGTTCAACTTGTAGCCGGAGTTGCAAGACTAGGTAAGAGATTTTGGTTAAGTTTGACACAAAACTTAAAACTGCTCATTATTTAGCTAAAAACGAATTCGATTATACTAATTCTAATTCGAATTGCTTTTTTCGATGTAGGTACTTCTCTGCGTGCTAACATGTTTCGAGAAAGTTCCCACGAATTTGTCTAGATGGCGCTGGGAGTAAAAACAGTATAGCTTTAAATATAAAATTATCGACGTGATTAGTAATGTAATTCTTAGGGTAGAAAATAATATTAGTATAAAAATATAGCATTTATTTTATTTATTAATTGGCTACTATTGTATCTCGCCACCCAGTGGTCTCATCAAATCAGAACGTTCAAGTATCTAACCCTAACAAAATTTTAAATTTCTATTCTGGTTTTTCTTCGAGTCAGCTTGTATATTTCTATATAGTTAAAACATTTTATAATAATCCATACTAATATTATAAATGTGAAAGTACCTAACTCTGTCTGTCCGTTGCTTTTACTACTGAACCAATTACTATGAAATTTTGCATGTATTGACATTGTCAGGGATACAGAAAAGGACATAGGGTACCTTTCGTTTAGAAAAAGGTATTGCTCCCGAGGAATCATCTAAAAATAAATATCCAAGGCCTGGAATAAGTAAAGAACAATAAAAGCGTTATATAACTTATATGTATATGTTTCGCCATACGTTATATTACTTTATTATTTTTTAAAGCGGACGAAGTCACGGGCGGCAGCTAGTTAATTATAAAAAGATGTACGATTTTGTTTTTATGGTAGGATGATGATTAGGATATCGATTTTTATAGCATAAATGACAAGGGCTGAGCAGTTTATAACGGCGGAACGCAATGAGGCCGGCTTCTAATGAATTACATTTTTGAATTTTGTTTATCCAGGATTCCTTGTAGAGTTCGTATCTTTGCCCGTTGTTTCGGGATTTACGTCGGCTGCCGCCTTAACAATAGCCTCATCGCAAATAAAAGGATTGTTGGGTTTGCGGTTCAACGCTGAAACGTTTGTGGCTACTTGGAGTGGGGTCTTCGAGCACATTGGAGACACGAGGCTTTCGGACACTTTACTTGGATTATCGTGCTGCATTATTCTCATGGGTATGAAAGTGAGTAAGAATTTATCATATCAATTTTATCAAGACAGTACGTGTGCTTTAGAAACTAATAATTATTACATATCTCAAATAAGTACCTTCAAGTAGACTGTAATTGCGCCGCGGACATTGACAGGATAAAAGACAAGGGAGGGGATAGTTTAGCATTCTTTATTCACACTGAAAACCAAAAACCAAAAACAAGCATATGTGGAGTTTTTACAGACTTCGGCAACAGGATAGTTACTGTCACTTGTCGGGCTGTCCGGTATACTACTACCGAAAGTAGCATGTTCTGCCATTACTTACTAGAAACACAAAATATCACTTTACTATGTCATGATAATCAAAAGCTAATGTTTATATTGCATTCCATTTCTGAACAGTGAATATTTATCAATGTGACCATAGAAATTTGGTAAAAATAATGATCAACGTACAGCGTACAGTAATTATAAATTGTAATATTTATTAATATTTAAATACTTTATTTTTAATACAGGGTATCTACTGTGTTTCGCAGTTATAAATTAGGTCATCTTTCTGTCTTGCGATAGTTACCACTCAATTACAGGAGACCAGTGTGGTTTAGGTTTTTTTTTAACAAGTGTTTTGTTTTTATTCATTTTAGGCATTGAAAGATATTCCAGTGAAGGCCTTTCCAGATGGGAGCGGTGGTCGCGGCGTTTATTTGAAGAAGACATGCTGGTTTACCGCCGTATCGAGGAATGCTGTAGTAGTTGTCGGAGCAGCTATTCTAGCTTATTTTATCCATCGTAATAGAAATGAACCACTCATTTTGACAGGCACGTGTTCACTGTATTAATTAACATAGTTAATTCACAGCTCTTAGACACTAACACGATTTAAGTGTGTGCTTTTTATGTTGGTTATATACTCTCATTTCTTTTTAAATAATATTATTTTTTTATTTTTAAAGTAAATATAACACGATAAGTAAATGAATATTACATTTCCAGGTAATATAACACCGGGACTACCAATACCACAAGTGCCGCCCTTCACAACGACTGTCGGCAACACTACGTACACGGCGGGCGATATGTTTGCACATCTTGGTTCCGGATTGCTTGTCGTCCCTTTGGTTGGGATCATTTCGAACATAGCTATTGCCAAAGCTTTCTGTGAGTCAATTTTATTTTAGTAGTTAAGTCGCAAAAGTCTACATATTGCGTCATGACGGTATCATTAAAGCCATGTTTGCGACCAGCAAGGGGTTGGACAGCGGAGCGTCCATGCTGCATGAAATCATATCCAAGCGGATCAAAAGGATGGGATGGAGCGCTAAAGGCCTCAGACTGAATAACCTAGACTATAATGACAGCGCCCTATCGAAGAAATAGGTTACCTCGCGAGCCTACCTAAAGGGTTGCCATGGGAATAGGGGGAAGTTTTAGTCCTTAGGTTACTGGGAATATTTTCCAGGAATGCTGATGCGGAACTCGGGACTCGACCAGAGGCTGAGTGTCTTTTTTTATGATATAAGGCTAATGTCACCAATTAACAAAGCAACACGATAGGGGTCCCAAGTGCGTTGCGGACCTTAGTACTGGCCACAGCCAGATCTCAATCCTCTGCTGCCAGGAGGGCTGACCAGAATGCAGTGTACACTGCCACTAATAATTTTAAATTTTTGTATCTGTGGAGGATAATCTATACACCAGTGGTGCTCAGAGAAAAACATCTAAAAACTGTTAGCTTACAAGCGATCTACTCGGAAATTGCCACAATATGTAAGATGCACAATTGCACATACTTGCACATACGTGGTGTAGGTAGGTTATAGAACGTTGTGGTTAGCGATTTTACTCACCACGCGGTATAGTGTTTTCAATTAACAGTAATCTTTCAGCTTGATGATTATAATCTGGATTGCAGAGTATTTGATCAATTTCGTAATTTTACAGCAACCGGTAAAGCGTTGGATGCAACTCAGGAGATCGTAGCACTGGGCGCCTGCAATGTCGTGAGCGCTTTCTTCACCTCGTATCCTGTGAATGGCTCATTTTCACGTAGCGCTGTTAGCGATGCGTCGGGGGTGAAGACACCGGCCGCTGGCTTTTATACCGGTACTCATTTTACTATTTATGTATACTTATAAAATCACTTGTGCTGACTGACTATCAACGCACAGCCGAAACTACTAATTCTAGAAAGCTAAAATTTGAAACATAGGTTTATTTTAGATTAACGTAAGCATTTTTGATTTTTGAAAATTTTAACTCCGTGCGAAGCCAGGGGCAGGTCTCTCGTGTAATCTCTAATAGGTATATTTTTTATTAGTACTAAAATAAAGGAGTAACATTTGCCGTTTTTTGTTTCAGGTGTAATAGTGTTACTGACTCTAGTGTTGTTGACGCCATACTTCTATTTTATACCGCGTTCAGCGCTCGCGGCGGTGATTGTGTGTGCAGTTCTCAACATGGTCGACGTAGCCATTTTGAAGAAGCTTTGGGCCACAAGCCGTGAGTTTTTTTTAAAGAAAATCGTACAACAGGTAGGCTGACGTACCACAGTACGAAAAAAGGGTTCGTAACGTGGCTTAGGCCCCCAGTGGTCGATGCACCAAGGGGGGCAAGCAAGTGTGCTGCCGATCTTGATAGGATAAAGAATGCAAGATTAAGGTCGCATGCATGATGATGTTCAGGTTTGGACATCATCATAAATTAATGTTATGTTTCAGGTTTGGACATCGTTCCTTTAATGGGAACATTCATCCTCTGCCTTGGACTGGGTATTGAAATAGGCTTGATATGTGGTGTTGGGATCGATGCAATACTGCTGCTTTATTATCATTCGAGACCGCCGCTCGATGTAAAATATGTTGATGTGAGTATACTTTGATTTACAACTAAACTAAACTAAAATCTAAAACTAAATAAGCCTAAAAATTGGTGCCGAGGATGCTGGCAGTTTTTTTTCAACTAAACGCTAGTTAAGAGTGGCCAGATCCCTCTTGGGCCCACTGTTGTTCGCTTATCCTGCTAGAGTTCCCTTATTAACATCATTCGCATTCATCGATGGCAAGACCCTCATTACCATCTGGGATGGGTAATTTAAAATCAAATCATTTTTAAATTTAAAATTTATACACAAAAATTATGATTAAAGAGTTTTATAATCTACCTACATGTATTTTAGAATATTGTACTTTATTTACAGGATGGTAATCTTCCACCACATTACGTCTTATATCCTGCCGGTGGGTTACACTTTGCTGGTGCTGAAGCGGTTCGAACTAAACTACTAGAACTAAGAAATCCTAAGAAAAAGAATACTCCAATAATAGTATTAGAAAATCTTACAATAAGACCAGATAGTGATAACTTAACAAATGGCAATGTAAATAGAAATAATGGAGGAAACGAAAATGATGCGGTGGAAATGAATCACAGAAGAGAGAGTGATAATAGAGTTATAAACCAAGAAGGCAGTGTAAATATAGGTATAAATGGAAATATAACTGGCAGTATTACTGATAATGTTAGAGTGGAAAGTGCTGGAAGGAAGTCGGCAAATATATTAGTTATCAATTGCAGTGCGTTATATAGAATTGACTACACTTTCCTGCAGGTATGCACCTATATTATTATTTTATGTTTTTTAATAATATAGTACAAGAATAATAGGATGAAGAGTCCACAAGCTACATCTTCGTAATCATAATTATTTATTTTAAATATTTTTTCAATAATGCATTTTCTTTTAGCTAAACAAAATAGAAAAAATATCTGGTTAATTCCTGAGTCATTTTAGTAGTATTTTTATAGAAATCTATGAGTACAGTTTTTTAACTCTAAATCTACCAGAAAAGTTACTATAGAACACGTTATAGTTTTAAGATTTCGTATAAGTACTTATTATGGATATACTTATATTATTCCTGTTTATCAGCTGGAGTACAGTAACCAGTTCAGATACAATACAGTGATGTATTAACATTTTTAATTTTTCAATTAGGTCTTGAATATCCCTTATTAATTTTTTTAAGTAAAAAGTTATATTAAATTGGTATTTAATTGCAGAGCGTTAAAATGTTGGTGCTGGAATGGTCAAGAAGTGGTCACGTAATTTGGTGCGATGTAAAAGCCGCCATGAAGGAACAATTGGATAGCGTTTTGCACAATCCTGTCTATTGCGAGAGTGAACATTTGAACTCTTACCTCACTCGTAAGTATCTTTATTTCTTTCTTGTGTTCCTGTTCCTTACAAAGTTATCAAGTTGCTTATGTTAATTTATTTGATATAATTAACGTTATAATCAAGTGCTACTAAAAAAAATAATTAAAAATGTATGGATTTGCTCTTGGCCAGCATCTAGCCGTGCAGCTAAGACGACTGACGAGACGAGACCGACGATGAAGCGAGCTAATCCAGAAAATGCCTATTCCCTCGAACTTTAAAAAGATTTGAGTTAAATGAGCTCGGAAAAACAGACGCCGGAAATTATCTCTGAATTGAATATAATGTATAAAATAATAATATGACGTATTTTTGTTACAGGTCTAACTTTTACACACGAACCACAGCCTCATATTGCTAGAGATACACATTTATAACATCACAGGCTTGTATCAAATAAACGGATTATTTTATAATTATATTTGTTGTTTAATTTAAGAAATGCATTGAAATATATTTAATTGTAATAACATTAAATTATTTTTAATTCTGATTGTGCAATGGATGTGTGTTTTGTGTACAATTTTAATGTTACAGAGAACATATAAATAGTAATTTTATGCCCGAGCAAAACGGTTTGACGCAAAAAAGTTTGTCTTGTGTGTTTATGGAATCGTAGCTCTCAATCAGATAGACCGATTTTGATCAGCTTTTTTTTTGAAAGCTGACGTGCTTTAGTTTATGAAGATCTGTGTAGGCGTTTGAAGATCATCAGCCCATTTCCTAGTTGACAAAGGCATTTCACTAACTTCCACGTGTTGGATTGATGTGAAATTTGGTACTGGCTCAGCATTGTGCTGAGGTGCTGTCTACCTCAGCACAATGGCATTATATTTTTTTATAGTCTCTTTCGAGAGCACATGGAACCAATTTTATTGTGTCGTATTTACCTATATTGTATGAATAGACGAAAAAGTATTTGAAAACAGATTTCATTGGCTTAACAATCACATATAAATGTTCGTTGAATCCTCAACAATAAATAGAGGGTCTGTCGTCAATCCGTAAGCCATAACGCCAAAGTTGATTCGTGTGTCATACGATCAAGCGTATGTGGATAATATATTCCGCCCTGTTCATTGACAATTCTTCACGCGTTCCGACTGACCTCTTCCCCATATATACTGTCCTCATTCGATGCTTTGCAGATCACTTATTTGGTCGACCTTTGTACTATCTTTATACGAATACATTAAATGTAAACTGCTTAATAATAATAATAATAAGCCTTTTTATTCAAACCATGAATGCATTAACAATAACATAAATTAGAAATTGGAATTAATTACATTTGAAAAAAATAAAATAAATAACTTGCAACATCTAAATATCTGTAGGTTAAAAAGGAAAAGTTAAGATTCATGGCCCCTTTTGGTATAGGCCTCCTCCAAGTGCCTCCATTTGCTTCTGTCAGTGGCCACGTCTATCCAGTCTCTCCCCGCCGTCTTCTTTATGTCATCGCTCCATCGATTTCTAGGCCTGCCTCTGGGTCTTCTTTGTCCTGGACCTTTCCAATATGTTGTTTTTTTTGTCCATCTGTCCCCGGGAATTCGGGCCAGGTGTCCCGCCCATCTCCACTTTAAGCTTAGTGCGTGTTGTACTGCATCAATGACTTTTGTTTTGTCTCTTATATCCGAGCTTTTTTGTTTATCTATGAGTCTAAATCCCAGGATGCTTCTTTCCATAGCGCGCTGGCATGAGCGTAATTTATTTATAATATTTTTGTTGTAAGTCCATGTTTGGGCACCATACGTAAGACAGGGTAGCAGGCATGAGTCCATAATTTTTTTCTTTAGTGTCAAAGGGAGTTTGGATTTTAATATTTCCTTGTAGCACCAGTACTTTTTCCAGGTTGTATTACATCGTCTTTCTAGTTCGTCTGTATGTCTTGTATTTTTGAATGATATTTGTTTTCCTAGATAAGTATAGTCCTCTACATATTCTAGTGGTGTGTCGTTTATCGTTATTAGGCTTTTAGCGCCATTTGTAGAAACTTTTGTCTTTGATGTATTCAGTTGTAAGCCAATATCGTTACTGACCCTATTTAGTTCCTTCAGCATATTTTCTAACTGAATTGGAGTATTTGAAAAAATAATTAAATCATCTGCAAATCTGAGGTTACTGAGAAATTTTCCGTTTATATTTATGCCTTTTTTATCCCATTTTAAGTTTTTCATAATATTTTGTAAGACGGCTATGAAAATTCTTGGCGATAGTGGGTCGCCCTGTTTTACGCCTCTGTGTATACCGAACTCTGGACCCAGCCTGTCTAGTTTTATTCGACTTGTACTTTTTTTATAAATATCCTGTATTATTTTTAGATATGGTTGTGGTACTTCTTGGTCGTGCAATGCTTTCCAAATGCTTTCGTGCGATATCGAGTCGAAAGCTTTTGCGTAGTCAACGTAGGCTAGGTATAGTGGTTGTTTGAACTCTATATATTTTTCTACTATTTGTTCGAGGGTATGGATATGGTCGGTTGTAGAGTATCCTTGTCGAAAACCTGCCTGCTCTACCGGTTGGTTCTTCTCTATAAATGGTTTTATTCTTTTTTCTAGACACATTGCAAACAGTTTATACATTGTTGAAAGTAGGCTGATTGGCCGATAGTTATTAATATCAGCAGGGTCTCCTTTTTTGTATAATAGAATTATGTGTGATTTGGCCCAGTTACTAGGGATTTTTTGTTCTTCGAGTATCTTATTGAATAAAGTTATAAGAGGTTTTATCAGGAGATATTTTCCTAATTTAAGGACTTCGTTAGGGATGTTGTCTGCTCCTGGGCTTTTTTCTATTTTTAAATTTCGTATTTTTTCCAGAATTTCATCTTCGCTAAAAGGCTCGACCGCGGACTCTGAATCATTAGTCTTAAGTAGCCCTTCTTCGTTATTTGTTGCTGCAGAGGTACTACTTGCCTTGTAAAGCTCTTTGTAAAATTTGAATGCAATGTTTACTAGTTCATTTCTTGTTTGTGGCTTGCTTGTTTCTTTATTTGGTCTCAGTGTCAGTATCCAACTTTTCTCTATATTTAGTTCTTTGTAGGCTCTCTTCTGGCTTCCACTATGTAATAAATGTTTTTCGATTGTTTTTAAGCGATACTTCTCGTAATCTTCTTTTATTAGTTTATTCGTGGTTTTGTAAACTGCTTATTATTAGGCATATAATATGTGTGAATGTATCAGATTTTAAGCGTGACTTCGACAAACAATTCGTCGACTCAAAGTTTTCCTCCCAATATTATTCCGATTAATATAATAAATATTAAACATTAGGAATTCCAGCAAACATTTGTTGTTGATAAACACAGATTTTCTTAAAACCTTAATGGTTTATCCTCATGGGTGTAGAATGTGTAAAAATACCTACTTTGCACAATATCGTACATTACTTTTATCGATTAATTAAAAAAAGTTATTCACAATTCATGTTTTTCAGTAAAAAATCAAATAGTTTTTATAATATTATTTTTATCTCTCAGTGTTTCTGTCATATATGTGGAATTTGTAGGAACTCAATATCTGGAAAAGTTTATGTTCTCACTTCAAATAATGAGGTATATTTTTCAGAGAAAATATATTACAGAAACAAACGATATGACCATCAACAAGTAATTGCAAAAATACATTGAAAAGTACAAAAACAAAGTCAACATTGCATGTTATCAATCATTTGTATGTGTCTCGAGACGACCCTCTGCAACGCCTCAGGACGTTCGCGAGGAGCGGCGCTCAGTATGGGAACTAGTGGTGCCTAATACATTTCATTTCTAGTCACAGACATCTCCCCTAGCACCCCTAGACGTTTTCCAGCTAACTGTAGGGGATTCCGGACAAGACTTGCATGTGGCAGGTAGGTTTCATTCCATTCTCGACTGTCGAGATCTTTGTCGTAATGCATTTATTTTATTTACATAATTTATTTCTCCCTTTACATCTATCCCTCACTGGTAGGGATGTGGGATTTTTTCCTACTCATCCCTACCACGTAAAAATACTAGTCATTTTAATTTTAATTTTTTTATAATATAAGTAAACATAAAAAAAAACAATATAAAAACTTAAAAGTATAGTAGACCGCAGGTAATGGAGTAAGGACTCAAGCTACCGGCGGTGGTTAGGGCTGCAGAGTGAGGCACCTGGTCTGTTTATTTTAATTATTATAAATTATTTATCTTATTTAATATTATTTTTATATTAAAGTCGACAGATAGGCTGACGGTCCACTTGATGGTAGGTGGCTACCATAGCCTAAGCCACAAGGGCTGCAAGTGCGCTGCTCACTATGGTAGGATTAACTATAGTAGGATTGGGTAGTGTGTGTATGCCATATATAGAACCGGAAATTCAATTTGTAAATCACTTGCCTTTTGAGATACCCGAACCCCTTTCGGCCTAAATCTCTGAGTTCTTTTCTTTCCATGTCTCATGTCCGATTAGAAGTAATTGTCACTGCTTTTCTCTTGTTGAAGGAAACGTTTCCTAAACCTTCGTGTGCCAGCAGGATGACTAATGACTTTATGTTATAACTAGCTGATGCCCGCGACTTTGTTAGCGTCGATAAATAAAAATATAACGCCTGACATAATATAATAATGAGCATAATTTATTCATACTTTATTGCTGTTATAGTTTTATCTGACGTTGCATTTTTATTTTTATATGACTCCTGTAGAACAGTATTTTTTTCTGGATGAAAGGTACCCTATTTCTTTTTTGTATTCCTGACAATGTGTATGCAATATGTTATGGTGATCGGTTGAATATTTAAAGTGTGAAAAGGGTAATTTTTTTAGGAAACTCATAATGATTAAGTCTCCTCAAAAAAAATGAATTATATTAAATGAAACATACTTTTGCCCGCGACTTCGGCCGCGCCTTTTCATTCAACCTTTATATATATTTATATAACCTTTATATTTGACAGGCGTTGAATATTTTTAGTTAACCCTCGGGAATTGTACTTTTATAAAAATGAAAGGTACCCTTAACTCCTATGCAAAATTTCATCAATAAAACAGTTAAGGCGTGAAAGCGTTATAAACAAACAAATAAACTCACTTTCGCATTTATACTTATATTAGTTAGAAATCTTTCGGTCCATTAGGTCCTATGTATCAGAATGAGCGGAGTATCAAAATGTCCAGAATAAATCCCTTGAGATACACGTTGGAGGATTTCGATACAATTTTTAATACTAAAAACAAAAACGAAACTACTCTATGGAGGTGTATTTCCAAATGTTATTACATCGGGCTGTTTTCATCTTTATAATGATGCCGTAATAAGAAAGAGCGCGGATCTGGGACTTGACAAAAGCAAAGAAGGTAGAACCATTACAACACTGTGTTCTCTTTTTTCGCCTTCTTCCGTCACATTTTCCACACATACAAGAAGGTTGGTCTTCAATATTAAATATTTCACCAAATAGTATGGAAATGGAAAAGTTTAAAAAATATTTCAATCGCCAGTGGTTTCTATGTTAGGCACTAGTGCCTATGACGAACATCGCACGACTAATGTTTTAGAAGTGTGGCATAGAAGGGTAAATTCTAGAATTCCAAGGACGCAAAACATATTCCTTTTAAAAAAATGCTTACTAAAGGAATATATGTACATTATGACTATAAAATAAAGAATGTTTTATTTAAACCATTAAAAAAGAACAGAAGAAACCGCGACATTTATTTTGACAAAAAATTCAGAAAGTATTTATATAAGTTTGAAAACGAAGAACTATCACCTCTTCAGTTTTTAAGGAAAATTGTGTATTTTAAGCTAACTTTATAAATGTCGAGAAGTATAAGGACATTTATTTTGTGCATAAACAATTTTTTATCATAAGTTTGATACTCTGGACATTTCAATACCGGTATTTTTTTTAAACTGGACATTTTGATACTCCGGTCATTCTTATACATAGGACCTAATGGACCGAAAGGGTTAGAAATTATAAAAGAACTTAAATCAATAGGTTCTTAACTTTATATTACCTTTTCTTATAATAGGCAATTGATAAAACCACAGTCATAATGTTATTTCTTTCGTTAACATATAAATATATTTGAAGTTGGTAATAAACAAGTAGTGTTTAGCGCGTTCTGCGAATGTATTGTATGTTTAAAACTGCGCTAGACTTTGAGTAAAATAAGAGAGAAAAATTGCAGGTATCTCATTTTCCTCCATCCTTTGTAGAAGTGGTTTACCTCCGGTCCAGGGAGTGACCTAGTATCGTTTAGCGCGTGTAGGTAGCTTCGTTGACAGGCAATATCCGGATGATCCATTGTTCACCTCATTGCGGATTCTGAACGGGAATGCCGTGCCAGCCTCTTTCATTCGTCCCTCGCTCGCTGTATAAAACGGAAGCGAGATAAGGAAAATGTAAATAGGAAAAAACGTTGGTCCGTTTCGTTAAGTGTGATCCTAAATGGTGTTTAGAACAGGGGACACTCGAATCGGACGATTCATTAAGCTTCAAACGAAAAAAGATTTCTCAAATCCGTTATGTGTCTGTGACGCAAAATATAAATCAACTGGATTTACGAAATTAACGTTTTCATTAAAATGGTTTGTGGTACAGTATCTGTAATTGTTTCTCATTTTTAAACAGTTTTATAAATTATCTATTTCTTTGCTTCTTCATCTTATTATTATGACATATAAATCTTATTATGACTTTTATATTAAAAAACAAAACAAATGTGAATGTTTTTTTTTTTAGTATAAAAGTCATCGTCAAGTCGAGAGTCTGGTGTTCGATGCTTACCGTCATCGCCTATAAGCACAAGCTACACACAGCAAAGCAAAGCAAATATTATTTCACGGTGCCACTGCGGAAAGCAAATTGTCCTGTCGCTACTAAATTCCCAATAAACTCTATTCCGATTCCAAATATTTCAGTTCCTCCAAATGAATGGTTGTTTCTTTTTGATATATTTAATATATATTAGGTTAAGGTTGAATTATTTATTAATTATAAAAATTCATCTTCTGACTGTACTTTGAATTAGAATAGTTAACTATGTTTTGGCACCGAACAAGAGTTAACGAAAGGATAGAGCGGCAATTTTGGTTAGCGAAAGTCAATTTGCGTCTAAAAACATTTTGCTACTAACAAGTTTAAATAGGACATTTTAAGTTGTGTTAACTGACCGTGGATGAAGCTGCATACACCATTAGGACGTTACAACTATGCAATTATCTGAAACACAGTTTAAACTTAACACCCATTTAGGAATCTCTGCATTGGACACTGTATTCAACAAAATCATCATAATTATTGCGGTAATCTTTCATTATTGGATAGTAAAGTAAAATTATATGAACCGTGGCTCATTTCAATGAACTTTGAAAAGTTCATTTGCATTTCAAAAACTGCGTGTCGCAGAGGGGATGGGGCAGACGAGTTCTCGAATGGAGACCACGAATTACAGCGTGGGACGCCCTGCGGCCAGAACAGAAAGGCTTCGCGGGAAGCGGCTGGTTTGGCTGGCGTGTGCGTGGTGGCAAGCCCTGGGAGAGGCCAAACCCCTGTCCATTGTATGGTTATCTCAAAACAAGTCTAATAGTGCTTATTTTGGGGGCCATACAATTATTATTAACGTGTTTAATCATGGCGATATATATTTTTTCTTTTCTGTTGCAGAATAAATATAATAAAGTTTCACAGATTAATAAATTTTATGTACTTATTTATAGGCATTGAACAATGTTGAAGGCAATGATGAGCAGGATAAATGCGAGGAGAGTGGTGGGCGGTTTGTTTCCGATAGTGCAGTGGTCGAAGAGTTACGACGTGGAAACAGCTATCGGGGACCTAATAGCTGGGATCACAGTAGCGCTCACACTCATACCGCAGGCGATTGCTTACGCCTAGTTCGCTGGCTTCCATCCCGTAGGTTAAATTACTGTTCAACCTTTTAGAAATAACTTTTTAAAGTATTGACTGTCTTCATGTCTAATTGTCTTCACGACTTCCTTACTAGCTCACCAACTGACTAAGTCGCAGAAACACAATGCACGCATGGGTAATATAGTCGTTGTACCATAACTATACATAATTGTGTAGTAGGTATAGTAAATTGTGGTAATAGCTTAAATGTAAGTTACTCTCCGTCATGTGACTCGACGCAAAAGTCACATGTGATCTATAAGAAACAGATACAAGGTGTGCTCCTTACAAAATGAAATACAATATTTTTTGTGACATAAAGGGATGATTTAGGTACACTTAATTAACAGCTGTCTTTGACAAGTGAATTTCCAAAGACAGAGCTATTGAAGCGTTAATTACTAAACCAACCAAAAATTGTATTAGATAAAAGATAAAGGGTAAATTAAGGAACACTTCTGCTTGCAGTCGAAGCGCCGGTGGCTGCCTTTGGTAAGAAGATTTTGTACACATGTGATAGATCTTTCAAAATCGCACAGATTAGACGAGTTTTTATTAACTGATGTTATAAGTAGTAACTTAGGCTCCTGTAATTTAAAAATAAAAATGAAAAATAATATCATAATATAATAAGCAGTGTCTAATATCGCGCGCCATACGGAAGCGTGGCCGTTTTCAGCTATTATACTTAAATGACAAACATCAAAAATCATTGCTGTCTCGCACAAAGTGGCAAGTGAAGTCAACACCGACAGACAGAGATTATCTAAATTTAATAAGTAACGTGTTTACGCGGTCCAGCGATAAACTTTTCTTTTATATACTATATAGTCGTCACACCTTTTGTGGGAAGGTTTTCAGTTCCAACACATTTCATGTAATTTTGCCGTCGATGTGTTTTATCACTAAAACCGAAAATATTGAGTTAAATTTATAAAAATATATTGAGGAGGAAAAATGTATCCCAAATTATCAACAAGACATTTGACAGATTATATTGTGTACGTTATTTTTTCACGTAATAAATGAATTTCTTTATCTGAATTGTAATTGGTGACGATTACGTAAATTGAATTGTAAACATGTTGTTGATCTGTTTACCTTGTCTATTTACGGAAGCAATTCTTATATCCAGCTCATAAACATATATTAGGAAACAATAGATATTTAAACCCTAAGAAAAGATTCTGTCGCAGCCAGATTGTAATAGATGGTGGACAGATTTTCCAGGATGTCCTATTACACAGAGACGAGAGAAGACATCTTGTTATCTACGACCATTTACGTCAGCTATTTTTCTGGCGTCCAACCTTTCATAACGAGTAATTTCCTCTACGTAGTAATAATAGAACCACATTCTAAGCAAGCAACCACATTCTTAGACGTCAGATGAATGGATCGATGATAATTTTGTTTAAATAATTATTATATTAATAAGGTGAAACGGAAACTTCAGATTACATTTTATAATTTGTTTGTGAACAGAGTTATTTTTTGTTTAGTAGCTATTGTCGATTTTAAGCCACAATTTCTCGCCTCGATTGTCAACCAGATAGCGAACTAATCTTTCAACCAGTAGTCTGATAAGTATGTAGACTGATGGTACAACAAAAGTAAAAGTACACTGATAGTACTAAGTGAAACGAACACGAACACTAAGCTTATTAAAGGAATTAGAATAAGAATTGGGAACGAATTCCTGTACAGGACAACTTTGAATAGTTCGTTCCTATAATTTAATAGCCAGGAATCGAATTTGGTTAGAGTGCTAAACATCTTTATTACTAAACCAAAAGGTCCACTATTTTTGAAGTTTACTACGGTTTAACATTTCGAATTTTTGAAACTGGCTATCTAATGCTTATTCTCACCCTTATTTATCCAGTTCTCAATCAACTGAAAATGCTACAAGATTATTGATGATTCTCACCAAGCTGCTGCTGCTAACAATAAAAAAAAAACCAACAGCACGCATTTTAAAAATAAAAATGCAAGCGTGACTTCATTGTATTTTCGATTAACTTTTTTCAATTTTTAAAATACCTCTCGCTGTGCATTGAAAATTCCTTCCAATTCTCATTTCTTTCCTACATGCACCAAAGCTGTTACTGTTTCTCTCAAGTTAATATACTGCAATGAGCGCATGTGCGCTCTAGCAACTAACACTATCAAAACTTAATGAATTTATTAACTAAACTAGTAACGAAATATAAACTATAGAGAAAAAAGAGAGGAAGAGAGAGATAATGAGAGAGGGAGATAGAGAGGAATTTTACTTTTTCTAGAAAGTCGGATAGACTTTTTACTTTTCAACGCGGACGCAGTCACGCTCACCAGCTAGTTGTGTTGCGTACAGTGAATAAATAATATTCTTTCTATATTTCTAGTTAGTATACCTATATGTAGTAAATCGAAATGTTTATTGAGAACTTATAACATTTGACTTATGATACTTGTTTACTAAATTCTCGTCAAAATTGTAACAATCATTCGTGATCGTTATTGTTGAGATATAACAATGTCCATTCTAACTTTACTGTTATAATATTTCTGACACAATTGACAATATCCGGAGAGTGAAGTCTTTATAGCGGATCTCTTGACAAGACGAGATCGTACCGTTTATAATATTATCTTAATAAATGTAATATTAATGCGAAAGTTTGTATGTTTAGATGATTGGATGTTTGTTACTCAATCACGCAAAAACGCCTGAACGGATTGGGAAGAAGTTTGAAACACATATATAGTTTACTATGTTTTTCCTGCGACTTCGTCCTCGCCCTATTTCTTATCCGATCGCTACCAAATTTCACAGGATAACCCGCTGGATTATTTTGAAGATTCTGAAAATTTCATCAAAATCGGTTTTGGAGTCCATAGAGAACATACTGGAACATACATACACACATTGCCTTTTATATATATATAGAAGATAGAAGATTACCTGGATTAACATATAGGATACTTCTTATCTGTCACCGTGGCAGCGCCACCGTCGTCACAGCAATAAATATGTCTGGTCTTATAATATTCAATATACTTTCTCATGTTATATTTTTCATTTATCAACTCGAAGTCGCAGGCACATATATATAAATGGTGTGGATTTGTATCACATTTGTATCTCCTTAAAACTAATCTATCCTGTATCAAAGGTGTCAAGTACGGAAGCGTACAAATGTGATTTAAAAATAATAATAATATGAAATATAATTTTAATAAAAATACATTGATAATATAATAAATACCTACACTTTATTTCTTAAAATGTTTACTATTCTAATTATTATTCCTAAGTTCTCTCGGCTTAATTGCTGATTGCATTAACAAGGGTGATCAGGGCGAGGTAACTAAGTTGACTACAGATTACATCATTGTTATTTTGTTTCAAGTGAAAATGTTTTAGAATTATTTCTGATTTAAAATTATAATCTTCATCATCTCAGTCGTAGGACGTCCGCTGCTGGACAAAGACATCCCTAATAAGCTTCCAGTAGGAACGATCGGACGAAGCCTGGATCCAATGTGAAACCCGCGCCAATTATTACCGCCTACGCCACAGGGTTGGTTTGCTAGTAGAATATCGACTTTTATAGGATAAATCACAGTTTACAACGGCGCAACGCAGTGAGGTCTGCCATTATTAAATAACATTTTTGAATTTATTTATACAGGGTTACTTGTAAAGTTCGTATCTTTGCCCGTTGTTTCGGGATTCACGTCGGCTGCTGCCTTAATAATAAACTCATCGCAAATAAAAGGATTGTTGGATTTGCGATTCAACGCTGAAACGTTTGTGGCCACTTGGAGTGGGGTCTTCACGCACATTGAAGACACGAGGCTTTCGGATACTTTACTTGGGTTATCGTGATGCATTATTCTCATGGGTATGAAAGTGAGTAAGAATTTATCAAGACAGTGTGTGTACTTCAATCAAACCTGATTGAATATAATGCTTCTGAAGTGAACTAAACAAATTGATTGATACTAAACAAATACTAAAACGTGAAACATTACTTCTAACGAACCTTTTAGCAAATTGTTTAAGGAGATTATTAGTTTTTTTTTTCATATAAGGTTGGCAGGCGGGCTGATAATTGGTGGCTGGCGTTTTGTATAAACAGAAACACCAGGTGAATGTAATTGTGTTTGTAAGCTAGGTTAAACGCAAAGCTTGTGGTATTTTGTTTTACCATTAGAGCAGTATCCAAAAAAATTAAAATAATAAAAAAAATTAACGGACATTAAAATAAAAGTCAAATTCTTGTATCCAAATTTTTTTTTGTGGAGTTTGTATTACTTTAACGAAAATTATAAATAAAACAATTTTTCTTTCATATGTTTAAGTATACTACATATTTTTTTCAAAAGAATTGCGTTGTCAATGTCTTGTAAATTTTTCATTAAACAACGCCTATTTTTAGTATTTAACGTTTGTTTCCACCTTAATTACACTACACATTTTATAATTCAATGTAGTTACTTTATCAAGAAAGTTGATCCTTTGGTACAAATCAACGAACAGATGATAAACATTCATCGAGAAATATATCTACAGATTGTTCTTTTAAAACCCTAATAAAGTACCAACAATACGGGTTGACTCTGTGACTGAAAAGCCATTCAAGGTAAACGATCCACTATAAACAATGTCTAATGGCACATTTTTATTTTGCCAACAAAGCGTTTTCTTTAGTTGCTTCTGACTCCTATTCTAAGAATAGTTATTTATTTTGGTTATAAATATTTGGCACTGCGTATGTCCCAAGTAATGGTTTGTTTCTCTTCAATGGCTTTAGTTTTCTTTTGTATTTGGACGAAAATGAGTTGTTTTTCATTTCAAATTTGGATTAGAGATTCATAGATAATTTGGATTGAGAAACTAAGTAAAAGGCTTGCTCTGCGGCTTCTGCAGTTAAGCAGATTAGACGCCTAACAGATGTCGATACAATTAGGATTGTCTATTTTAGTTACTGCCACAGTATAATGTGTTATGGAATTCTTCTTTGGGGTAGCGCTGCGGACATAAATACTATTTTCATTTTACAAAAAAGGGCAATTAGAGCCATCTATCAACTAGATCCGCAGTCTTCTCTCAGAGAAAAGTTCAAAGAAATAAAGATTTTAACTGTTACATGTCAGTATATTTATGAAAATTTAATTTACGCGGATAAAAATATTTGTCAATTTAATAAAAAATGTGATGTATACAATATAAATACTAGGTTTAAAAATGATTTAGATTTACATAAGACGCGACTCCACAAGATAAGTAATTCTTTTATGGGTCAAATGTATACGGTTTTATAATAAACTGCCTGAGATGATAGCCTTATCTATAAATAAATTTAAAGGTGTCATTAAAACCAAACTCCTCTCGAAAGGCTATTATAAGGTCACTAATTATTTAAGCGACAATGATGCCTGGATTTAAAGCCTGGATTCGGAGCTCATACTATGTTTAGTATAGTATATGTACTTTGATTTTGTTTGTATTAAGTGTACCTAATTGTTGTAATTTTATATTTTAAAGATGACCAAAAGAATAGTATCCTGAGTTTCTTTCGGGGTTTCTTCTCAGGATCGTTATCTTGGCTTTTTTCCCGAAACCCTGGTAAATTTAAATTTAAATTTATAATGACGATCATAAGAGTTTCTTGGAGAAACCTAATTGATAAATAAATATTTTGATTTTGATTTGATTTTGATAGAGATCCTCAATCAATAGCACAGTTACATGAACGTGGCGTGCTGATTAAGCTAGTCTGGTTTCCGTTGATGTTACACACCTTACTACAAATCCTGTGTGTTTGGATTAAGCCTTAATTACATGTCCACTTGTAAACACGTGTTCATTACACATATTATCTCACTCTGTACTGTAGTGTAACGGACTAAATAATGTTGGCTATACTAGCTAATTGCACAACTAGGCATTAAAATAATAGTAATAGGATAGATTAGATTTTGTTAAGGACATAAATTATGTAATGAAGATATGTTCATTAGCGTATCGATATGAAAAATACGGTCAGATTGGTCAGGTCTTAATATTTTTTTTAAAGTCAACGTAACGTAGATATCTTTGTTTGTTCGGGAAATAAATTTCATGCAGTCATTGATCAAAAAACAAGTCATTGTCGTATGAAGTTTGTAGACAATCAAAAATAAGGAAGTATCAAATAATTAAAATATCTCCAACAAGGACTGTGTTTGCCTAAAGCGTTCTGCATATACGTATGGTATAAGATGTATGGTTTAATGAAATCCTTGATTTAATAAAAAAAAATGAATGAGTTTAAGAAATATATAAACGAATGAATCAAAGAAGTCATGATAGTATGTTACGGTCGGCAGACAGGCTGACTGTCCACTCGATGGTCGCCTACAACACAAATAACGCAACAGGTGTTGCTTGTGCGCTGCCGACCATAGTAAGATTCAGAATGAGGGATTAAAAGGGGTTAGGGAAATGGGCACTGGCATTCTTTACTCAATCACCGAAACACAACAGAAAAAATTGCATCCGTGCGAAGCCGGGAGCAGGTCACTAGTATAAGTCATTTAACGCACAAAAAATGTTTAGGACGGACGGTGAAACGAAGTACTTACTGATTTAATACCTACGTACTTCGTTTTAGCAGCTGTTTTTCTTTGAGTGTAAATAGATGTAAATAAAATATAAATAGAGTTTTTATTGAATATATTCTTCTAAGCCCACCTGTCATAATAAAATTATTTATGGTCTGAAAATACACAACCGCTATGCTATAATAACACGCTCAGTAAACATAATGATTATTACGCTTTCAGGTAATATAACACCGGGACTACCAAAACCACAAGAGCCTCCGTTAACAACGTTTGTTAGCATGGCTACGTACACATGGCAAGCGATAGGACTTTAGAAGAATTACAATTCTCTAATACATCTTTAAAGGTTTAGCCTGCGTAAGCCATGTGAATTTATTTTTCGGCGACTTGGTTTTTACATAGAAACTTAATCAGATGTTATTAAATATACATATAAAACTTCACTGAAAACTTCTAACAGTTCTGATGGTGGAAACCGCATCAAAATCTGTTGGGTGGTTTCTTGTAAAAAAAAAAAAATGATGAGTTGGCGGCCATACAGACAGACGCGGAAAGCGACTTCAATTTATATTGTATACCAACAAGTCGATGTTTTCTCATCAAGGTGATACCATCGATTCCATAAAATCTGCGAGATACGTATATGGTATTAAATATAGCCTATGTTACTAGTACTCGCTGATAATGTAGCTTTCTATTATATTTAATTTTAAAATCAGTCCAGTAGCTTTTGAGTTTATTAATTACAAACATACATATCTTCTCTCTTTATTATATTAGCGTAGATTAATAAAGAGTATAATAATATAAATCCATAAATGCGTAAGCTTGGTGAAGTCTCTGTTTTAAAACGCCAAAATCATGCATGCAAATTTTATATAAATAAATATACACCGAATCCACTTGATGAAATTTAATATTAGGTTACCGTTTATTCCAGAGTGCGGTGAATCGTTCACGAGTCCCTGATTATATTCTGTTTTCTTTGTGTCAATTCATTCTGTAACAATTTGTGAAGTGTTTTCGTTATTATGTTTTAACGATTGTTCCGGGAGACGGTCTCTCGCTGCTTTGTCAATGTTTCGTTTCTGATGAGACCCCAAGCACTCGAGAGTAATTTTAACTGCTGCTCAGCGTTGGGTGAATAACGCCAATTTCACCCGACTTTGTTAACAGTCCATTAAAATGTGGCATTATAAGAAGTCGTTATTGCTCTTTGCGGATTGTTTCTTGTAATGCTTGCATTGTTTCAGTTTGTTGCTCCTCTTCAAAAGGTTTTATAATGTTCTTAATGTCTTGGTGTGCTGTAAGACCCCAACTTGTAAGAAAATAGCTTGAAAAATATTGAAAATAGCTTGCTTACTTTTGAGATAAATTTCAGCAATCTTCAAGGCGATGTGTGTCCAAAACCGCTGAACCTATTTTGATGAAACTTTCAGACAATCTTCAGATTAGTCCAGCGTATGTTCCTGTGAACAGCGGATGTTGGTAGCGCGCATATACTAGTTTTACATATTAATTAAAACATTGACTTCCATTAATTGGTGCTTTGTTCACATGTGGTTAGTAAAAGGTTTTATATATAATTTACTCACATAAATCATCACGACACTGTTGGAGATCTTGACAACCAGGTTGGGTAATGACGGTAGAAAATTTGGCAGCAGTAATCCTAAAGCATAAAGAATAGGTTTAAATGGTGACATCATATCCAATGGGTCACTTACTTTAATGGCAAATATTAAGTAACTTAAAAAAAGGATTCTTTTTGTTCCGCTCGATTGTTTCGCAAGGTGATTATGACTTCACATATTTTAAGTAGTGGCAGCATGTGTTTTGTTGTTTTTCAGTGCATTAATAAGGGATGCCAGAGCCCAATGGCCTATTCCTTCCTAATAGTTCATCCTTAATCCTTAATCCTACTAAGGTTGGCAGTGCACTTGCAGCAACTGTGGTGTAGCTTGCGTTATAGGAGACTGTAGCCACCTACCATCAAGTGGTCTATCAGCTTGTCTGCGGTCATTTGTTTATAAATAAAAAAAGTAAATAAATTTTAAATTTTCATGGTATGATTTCTTAACGATTGATTTTGCTAGAGTAAAAGAAAAGCAACTGGAATTCAAACCTCCACTGACCTTGATGACAATCAAATTGTCCCGCCTTCTATCACTGCTATTTAACTTTTTGAACGACCGTAAAGCAATATTGATGTGAAAACCGTTGTTGCTTATTAAAATTTTACTACTCAGTCCATATTAAACCCTTACTCTAAACACGTCTTTAATACGTGGACGATAAAGTCGTTATTGGTTTTCGCACAATAGCACTCGACTGTATTGATAAGGATAACTGAGGCGCGTGATGTGATTGCATGTTCCGGTTGAAATATGAGCATTTTTGCATACGTATACTCTAAACTGGCCAGAATAGAAATTTCATTCCCTTGATTTATTATTATTTTAGCCACATCTTGTTAAAATATGTTTCTACTGTAAAATTTTAATATAGGTAATAATTTTTATCTTTTCTTTTCTGATGACTTCTTTCGGATTTACTTAGATATTTGACTTCACTTCGTATATGTGATTAAACTATTCTAAGTTTTATATAGTAAATATATAGTAATATATAGTAAATAGTTATACCTATTTGAAATACTCGTAGTAGTGTACTCGTACATCTGAAAGAACGTTATTCCGCCCGAATAGCACGCGTACAAAGTCACAGGCATTGCTAGTCTATAATCTGTACTAATATTATAAAGAGAAAAAAATTGAATTTTTGTTTGTAATGAACAAACTCAAAAACTACTGGACCGATTTTAAAAATTCTGTAGAAAGCTACATTATCAGCGAGTAGCATAAGCTATATTTTATAAAGTTAAGTATGTGGACATACTCGCGTGCAACAGCTAGTATAATAATACAAATAATAGTTGAGGTCTGTATAAATATTGCTAAGGTTTAGGTTAGACTTAGAGCTAGAGCGAACAATATATCAAGTGAAGTGAAGTGTTTCTTGTTTATCATCATTCACATGCGCTGGGACACTGAGACCGCACAACTTATATAAATCACAAAGTTTTCATCTCTCCGCACTTGGTCTGGCGCACTTCGCTTAAAAATTTTTCTTAATATTTATGACGAAATAGTGTTTTTATTACTCGGCGCAAAATTACTTATTATGATTTATGCGTTAAAAATGTAAATATATATCTAAAGTTGTTCTTTTGGTATTCGGTATGCACAATGCATATTTTATTGCTTTTGAAAAAGTACTAGGCGGGTTGTGCTGCTTCGCCCGGGGCGGCGGACATGGGGTCGTCTGCCGTCATCACAACACCAGACAACGGGAGGAGACGTGCTGTGTGTTTCCGGCACGTCTCTTCACGGCGCGAAGGTCACACTCCGCTCCTAATCGAGGTGGAGTTAACAATGTTACACGTTAACAAATTATATTTAAAAAAAATTAAAATTTACTGTATTTAAAATGTTATAAGAGTTAAGGCCTCAATTGCCTATTTTCCTAAATACCTAGACAAAATGTCAAAAATAATCTGGGCTTTGTCATATTTGCTAACTTACTTCAAAACAGATCCAAACTACGAGATCTTTTGTTAAATTAGTTAATCTTTATTTTTCAAATACAAATATAATATGTATTCTTAATATTCTTAATGTACAATTATTATTCGATGAAAAAATATACATCAAGAACTTAGTTTTTCCATAAATCAGTAAAATAATATTACTTATTTTAGGAATAGAATGTAACTAACTATATACAAAACTAAATAATATAACAAAACTAAATATTTCCTAATTCAGTTGGGATGATACTAAATCCCACTATCGATCACCCTATTCTAAAGCAATTTGTAGATGTAGAATGGAATCTTGAACTAATTTACGGATCTAACTAAGATAACACAGCTTCGAAACTTGTTTCGGATTCCAATTATTCAGATACTAACCAAATTATTGGAAATCTTGCGCCCCAGCTCTTTCTAAAAGTATCTACAAGAGATTTTCGGGTTTGATGCTGGCCTCGAACAGGCTTACCGGTGAATCTATGACTTGGGCATTACAAATCACGTAGTATGGTGTTTCTTCTCTTCCAGAGAGATGTCTGTTTCATCTAGAATGGGCAGTAATAAGTAGCGTGTTATATTTACATTTGACCTTATCCAAATAAATTCCGCGTTTTATGTGTAAAAAAGTCACAAACACCAAAAATTACCAAAAAAAATTAAACATTATTGTAATTCGTTTATTAAATATTTTATAGCGTCAAACTGTTTAAAATCGCACTTTGCATTAATATAAATGTAGCGGAATAATGACGTCAATGTCTATTGCGTCGAAGAATGTTATAACAGCTTGAAATCGTTAAAAAATGATATGTAAGTAGTATTTTATCGCATTTGATTGTCTTGCCGAAAGGTTTGAACAATTATAACATGTAATTTTTAAATTTATGATATTTAAATCCATATTTTGTAAATAATGTTCAAAGTCGATTGAGAAAGTTAAGAAAATAATGGATAACCTTTGAAGTGAATAAGTAAACAAGTAATAATATCAATGCATATTATATTAAAAAACAGCAATGAACAAAGAGGAAGGGAGTTTATTTTAGATTTAATACATATATTTATCTTAGATCTTGTTTCCCCTTTAATTGTTCGAAACCCTTTCAAGGAGTGGTTCATGCCAAAAAGTGTTTTCCGTGACTGCACTGCGAAATTTTCACAATAGGAACTCGGCGAAGTAAAAATAAGTAAATTCAGAATTACATTTTTACACTTGAGAATAGCGATCTGAGGATTTTCAGTGGGTGAACAATTAATTGTGTTCCGACATGGCGTCCAGTGAAAGAGTTTGAAAAGGGTTTTCTCGGGTGACAATTGAACAATGTCGATTCATTTTTACCTACAAATGGAGTTGATATATGTGTCTATTTTACCCTTACGATTTTATTTTCAAAATTAAATACATATTATTGCTCACAATATGAACAAAGTATATTTTTGAAGTGTAATTGTGTAATTCTGTTTTTTTCTTCTTCATTAAATGTAGGATTAGGTGGTAAAATTTCCCTTAACATTATAAATTATTAAGTACAACGGACAATATATTGAATCACTTGCTTATCTCCATATATGTGTAATCATGATCTTTTCTCCCTTCTAGGAGTTGTACACAGCGGTTTCGGCCAATCCCACAATAATCAAAATTTAAACCTAAAAATAACCGTTTTTTTTTCTGTGGATTATCATTATGGAAACAATTGTTACTTTGTAATTTTTTTACAGTCAAATATTTGACCACATTGATTAATGTGACTTAACTTTATTCAATCGCTATCTGCATTTTGTGTTTGAATTATTATAGGTATAAATAAAATAATTTTTTTAAATATAAATGCGTTAATCTTACTGCCATGGTTTATCCATGGGATGAATAGAATGAATAGAGATTTTAAACAAATATATTAACGCAAATATCGGTTGCAAACGTGGTTAACATCACATAAAGTGCGGTTTGCTGCGTATTGACGGTTTTCATGCAACAATTCTGATTGGAATTAAGGATAAAATTCGTTCCGAATATTTATATAGGATCTCCAAAAAAGTTTAAATTAAACCTTATCAAGTTTTTTAGTTATCTTTAAACTAGCAATAATATAACATTTTTATATAGGGAACAGTTTATTTATGTTTATGGCGGTTATATAGAGTATTTTTGTGTAAAGATCTTCAGACAAGCTAACGTCTCACTTGATTCTAGGTGGTTACCATCACCTATTACTCAAGCAACGCCCCAGACGCTGTACTTAAGTGTGCTTCCGATTTTAGAAGGATTAAAGCTGAGGGATTAAAAAAGTTTAGGGTATTAGGCTCTGGCACTATTCAGTCACCGAAACACGACAGCATACATCCTGTTAATTCACGGTGGTCTTCTGCATGGGGATGGTTACTACCGCTACGCGTGCTGCCTAAATGACTGCCGAACGAATTTTGTAGATATTAGTGCCTAGTGCGAGTTTTACTCGATCAAACGCATCGAACGCGTAAACGTGAATTTCTATGGGACTGCAGCAGCGCCTCCTTAGCAAAATTCGCATTAGTCTAATGCAAAGTTACTGATGAGATGATAAAAATATCTTTATGCTGAAATTTCTATCTCGTCACAAGGTCATTCTAAGTAAATATATCAGTCTAAAATCTATTTAAATTTAAAGAGACTACGACTAAACAATTTTTTTAGACTATCGACTTATACAACATCGCATAAGATCAGTTGTGTTCTGTAAATGCGGTCGAGCAACAACACCACATAGTAATAATAGAATAATTTCATTTATCATTTATCTGGTGTCAAATGAAATTGAATAATACAACTGTGCGCTCCTAAAAACAATGTTAGAATAATGTTATTCTATATTAATATTCCGGTGGTGGGTACCCGCAGCGTCAAATCACAAACTGATGTTGTGACCGCAAGCCCGTACCTTGCAACGTACACTACAAATATTATTCCGAAATTAAATTGCAATTATACTGGCGGCCGTTACAAAGTGCCCAATATTAAAATGTTAATAATGCTTAAATTTATATAACAAAGCGAATTATAATTAATGTTTGCTAAATTATAGCATTCTTGATTAATATGTTAGTTAATTTTTTATGTTAAGGTCGATAGACAGGCTGACGGTCCACTTGATGGTAGGTGGCTTTGGCTACCGTCGCCTATAACAAAAGCAACACTGCAAGTGTGCTGCCGTCCATAGAAGGATTAAGGTTAAGGGATAGGATGGAATAATGGGCTCTTATTCATATTGCCTTTTTTCTGGTTTTATTCACATTCCCTTGACAATAAAAAAAGGGAAAAAAATAGTAATAATAAAAATAACGCTACATTATTCAAACAAATAGAACCATAATGAAATCAAATTAATGTTATTAATCATAAAACAGCAGTAACAGAGCATTAGTTTCTACAATCACATTAGTGCTGTTCTGCCGATGAGGTGTGGTCAGGTGTGGTAAGTAATCTGATTTGACCACATCTCGTCTACTCTCGAAACTTACGTCTTAGACTTGTCAATGAAGATTTAAAGAAATTATCGTTAGGATGCTTTTGCCAAAAGCGTATTCTATGTAGCTGTAACACGATTTTTTTCATATTATTACTTACTTCGAAATTGAGCGTCATTTTTGTACTGTCTACACATTATTATACTGTATAAAATTATTATACAGAATACAGAATGATTGTGATGTATATCGCTGCTTTTTAAACTTTCTGGTTAAATGCATTAACTATTTGCTATTTTAACACATTCAATTAAAATAGAAGGTAATTGGATAAAGATTCAGATCAATATGTGTAAGGCTCTGGCATCCATTTTTCCCGGACCTAAACATAACTGCAGCTCCCTCGTTTTTTTTTTATAAGTTTTATTTGGTTAAAAAAGAAAACATACTTTGCAGGGCGTAAGATTTTTCTTCAATTTTTCTTTTACTTGTGACTAGAACTAAAGGAAAATTGCTGCATTTAATTATTTTATGCAAAATACACGAACAATGGACTGAAGAGTCCACAAACAACATCTTTGTATTCATGAAAATTTATTTTAAATATTTTCTTCAATAAAACATTTTCTTTTAGCCTAAGGTAAGCCTAAGAAAATTGAAAAATTAATTGATATTAGTCCTTTTTAATCAAAATTTAATTCTAATTTAGCTAATACGCGGAAAACTTGTAAGTTTCAACAAATGAAATTAAAAAATTTCGATTATATATTTCTTAAAGTATAATTATAAAACAGCATAAATGCCACTAACGACTTTGAAATAACAAAACGCATTTTTGTCATTTTATAATTACAAAGGGAGAGATGTGTGATATTACAAATTACATGCATAATGACACCAGAAACAACTGTGAAACTGTGCAACGAACACATTAAAAACTTATCAATCTTGCTTCCAACTCTGTCGGCTGACTTGACGATGTGCACGAAAAATATTACCTAGACATAGTCTCTATATAAAACGAGCTTTGCTAATGGAGTCAAGATGCTTATGCTTCAGATGACTAATATAACATGAAACCTCTTTTTATTTTTAATATTCCTAGTGAAAGTGGAGTTATTTGACGAGCTTCTTAAATTAATAAATAAATATCTTCACACATTCTGCACAGCACCATCTAGTTCCATACTAAGCAACTAATGTGGCTAGTAACCCTAGCTGTTAACCAAACGGTCGTCGCGGGTTCGAATCCCGCTAGGGGCGAATGTTTATGTGTTAACATTTTACCTTTGTACCTGAGTCATGGATGTTTTCTATTTATAATATGCATTTACAAAAAAAAAGTAATCAATTTATAGTATATCAACTGTCTGGTATTCATAATACAAGCATTAGTTGCTTACTGTGGAACTAGATGGTGCTGTGTGGAATGTGTGAAGATATTTATTTATTATTATTTATTTATTATCATTTTTTTAATTACTCGTATTTTCTTTTTTTTGTACTTATAAATTTTAATATGTCTAACATTGTAATAGGCTATATAAAAATTTAACTCTTTTTATGCTGTAAGGTTGGCTATAAAATAAATAAAAGAAATAAAAAAAATAGAAATACCAAAACACATCAACGAGTTACTATTTCACTCAAACGTGTTTCTATATTTCTCTACATCTTGTTTATTTTAATGAATAGGTTCTTGTTATGGCTTTTGTAATGTGCAATTTTTGTAATCGATTATATTGGTTAGAAGCGGATTGATTTTCCATGGCATAAGACTGAACGAATTTAAAGTGTGACGTATTGGCGTATGAAAATATAAAATGACTTGTATTTAAGACGAATAACTTATTTTACTGTGGATGAAGCATAAAATGTATCGTGGATTCTATGGAAATTAAAAAAAATCATTATTCTATTTCCATTGATAATTGTTGCAGCTTCTCTCTCTTTTCTATTTCCCTTTTTTCAGGGTAAGCATAGATAAAATATTTAATGTACAGACACGGCTCGTTTATTATATGTATAGATATATATGTTTTTCTAAGTGGTAGTAGCCAGCCCCTTGGGTATTTTATTTTCTTTGAAAATTGATCGTGCTTAGATTATACCTGTTTCATATTATAACAGCTCATACACATAATTTGGTTATCGCCAACGTTGCTTTTTGAAGGTGCATATTATGCTTTGTTGTTCTGACTATATTTTTTTACCGTTTTTTTTTTACAGAAAATTGTCACTAATTTGTGGCCTCAGTTTTCTTTTAGCGCTTGTTTTCTTTTTAAATACGAGTAATAATGATTTAATTCTAAATAATTACATTGTCAAGTCAAGTAACTTGTTAATTATACTGTCGTCACAACCCTTTGAAGTCCATATGAATAATCATGATTATTTATTCACTTCATGAATAAGTAAGCACTGCGATGTTAAAAAATGGTGAACATTTTTTAAATAAAAAAAGAAATTTCTTTAATGTTAAAAAAATACATTAAAAGTTATAATATACGCTTTTGTTTTTGATCATTGTATCTATTGACGAGCATTACTGTTAGCAATAAAAAATTGAAAATAATTTTATAATTTTTACCCACCATCAAAATAAACACTAATTAAAATAATAACTGCTTTGAAAAGGGCGAACAATCGTAAATAAGCCGTGTTTACAAAGCTACTCTCGCTATTATCCTTGAAAGCAGGCTTACGATCACACAGCGTGCCAGAAAAGGGGATATACTTAATCGGAATTTCTTTGCGTGACAAGATTTGTAGAATAGATATTTGTCAGAAAACTAATGTTATCAAGTTGGCCTAATGATCAGCTATATTTTAGAATTGCAGCTATTGTATCTGTATTCTGTACATAAGCTATTAATATAGACGAACCCTCGGAGTAAGGAGTTGGGTTGTTTAGACTACTTAATGCTGCAGCATCAGGTGAAGGTTACCATGTCATGGAAATACCACCGAAGTAATAATAGAATCTGTGGTAGTTAGACCTTTGTCAACTAGATAATGGACGTGTATTGATGGTCTTCAAAGCTCTGATCACGACCTCAGTGTGTAGTGTATTTGTGTAATAAAATAGTTCTAATTGAAAGCAGTGGCAGAGCACACTGCGTTTCGCAGTCATTTGGGTACCCCCTTACAGAAGCCATTTTCCTATTCCTTCTCAATCTCTTATCCTTAATACTACATTTAGATAGATTTAGAGCACTACATGGCGTTCGTTAATTTATTAATGAGAGTAAATAAACGAAATGAAGAAAATCCGTTTGATGTGTTTGGTATCACCAAATTTGCGGATGACACCTAAAGTGAACTTCGTCAAACGAGTAAATAACAATTTCATTATTAAAATATAAGTTTAATAATGAAAACTAAATCCAGCAGTAGAAGCCAATCGGCTGTTAATAATGAAGTTAAACTTATAATTTTTTTAGACGTCTAAATATTGTTACGCCTTTTTCACGGGGTGACGCAGCTTCCGTATTCTCGCCGTCGGAACGCCTATGGGACTTTGAACTAGTGAGGCTCTGCGGGTTTGCTCGGCCGAGACTCGTAGTTCGATGCGACGTACGTTTAGACTAGCAAGTAGCGTGCGGATTTGCTCGACCAGATTTGGATTGGAATATGGATCCTATTAGATGGGTTATCATGTTACGCATACGTTTTAACACATGCAACATCATTTGTAAAAGCAATTTGTCCATTGCAATGCCTACACTTGCCCCAGTAAAGAAATAAAATACAAGTTGTTAAAAAAATACATTGGTACAGCCACACACTTACTCGCATAAGGCCTACTCGCTTCGTTGTGTTAGCTATAGTATAATTCTTTGGGGAAATATCATCGTCTCTCTTGCGCTGCTCTTGCATATACGAGTATATATAAAAAAATATTGCACGTTGAACACTTAAAATACTTTGGTTCACTACTTAGTTTTTTTTTATTAGCATAGATGAGAAAAGTGAAAGTTCCAATGCCGTCGGTGTTACAGCGAATGAAATACTCCGGAGGCAGATGGGCAATGAAAGTAACTGTCCACAAACTATCACAGTCGGTTGATAGTTAAAAAAGCCGCACTTTTATTTGTCGCCGCTACAAACTACACAAGGGGCAAATTGAAACGCGGGTCGAGGGAGAGTCGAGAACCACCGTGCCATTCGAGGGATTTGTCTGACCCTCGTAAAACGCTCTTCGGTGAGTACAGTTCCGAATGGTTTATCTTATTTTGGAGATTGCCGGCGCGCCATGACGCGGCGTTTAAAGGAATGCCGAGGGAATGGAAATGTGTTATTGAAAATTGTCTCGGTCGGTGGCGCACTTTATTAAGCTGTCGATTTCTACTCTTGGGCGATTAATGTTTTTCGATGCGAACCGTATTTATGGCGCTCATTGATAATGACAAAGATCTAATGAGTTTTTTTTTTATTTGTTGTTTGAAACTTAATTTTTTGAATAGATGGATTATTTGTTCACATTTCGAGGTGATATTCTCATACACTGATCTAATATTTTGGAAGCATAATCACCAAAATAGGTAAAAATACACTGATTGTTTTTTAATAGTATAATACTCGTACTTTAATTTTTTTTTTATAACACAAAATCAGCCGCGGCCAAATTTTTCCACTGTTAAGAACATGATTATTATTCTCTTAATTCTTTCATTACATGATATTGTTATAGGTACTATTGTTGTTCTACCAGTCAGTCAGTTTAGGTAAGGTAATGGCCTCTGTTTTTTTTGGGATGTGGAAGGAATGCTTTTTATGGGCTATTTTATTTGTTTATTTTATTTAGGTAGGTACCTTTTATGCTTAAAAATTGCTCTCTCATTTCAAAGTCTGATCAGAGTTAGTGCTAGTAATTCGTCGGACGCTGTCGTTTTGGAGTTGTCTCAAGCAATAATGAAGACGTTGGCGATGAGAACCGTTTAATTAACTTCAAAATGAGGCTGTGGCTCCCTAACTTTTGCGTCGAGTTTTGCGCTCAAGAAATAATAATGAGCCCTCCGGTAAACTACCAGCTCAAGTCACCGCCGCTGTGTGAAGTGATTTTATTCTTTTGCTTTTGTACTTTTCGTTAAGAAGTACAGTCACGTACAGAATAATATTAATCTAACATTTTCTATCCACATAACAAGTTACGATTGGTATAGGTATAATATAGGCCTAAGTAAACCTTCACGGGTCGTCGTGAATTTTGTATTGAGTTGGTGTAATTGTGTATGTTTTGCTGTTGTTAATGTGTCTTATATATATTTTTCAATAAGTAGCAATTTTTATTGTGGAATTGGGTTTAAACCTTCAAAATAGAAATACACTATTATATTTTCGATAAGTAACAGGCATATGTCATTTCCTTATTCCTTCCCGATTCTATTACGGTCGGCAGCGTTTCTAAGTGTTATAGGTGATGTGACGGTAGCTACCTACCAAAAAGTTAACCGTCGGCCTGTCTGTCGACTTCAAGATAAAAAAATTGGCTATTACTTATGGCATGGATTTTAAAGTCTGTATTAAGTATTACATTTATTACAACTGCTAACGATTACATTGTAATGTTTATTATGAAACTTGTTCGAGTTAGATGTTAATCTATGAATACACAAATTAAATGAGAACATTTTCGAACAAATTTAATAAAATTATGTAAATCGGATCAAAGTTGTTGAAAGATAAATTAATTAGTTCTCGAATTTCTTAAACACGACAAAACATTTTGTTTTACTTTCTTAAACAACAAATTTTGTTGTAATAAGCCTTCAAAAGAGGGTACATATTTTAATTATTATATATTGCATTATTTTATGTGTATTTGCGAATCCAAAGTTTTACGGTCCATAGATTTCTGTTTATTTAACAGATTTTAAGTTGGGCTTGCTTTGCCTCAGAATAATATGATTTCTTGCCATTATCTTCCATTCTTTGTTTTTATTTTTCTTCGTCCTAATTTCATTCACATGATTTTTTAGTTTCAAATTTGTTAAAACAGTTGTTTATAGTAGGGAGCCGCTGCACACTTGTTTGGCATATATATAAATTTTGGTTTAACCATTCACGATTTTTACACATTATTTTTACTACATATAAGTTACTCGCGTAACGTAACGCGTAACATATAGGTATTATTAATGTTTACATGTATAAAACAATGTCGCTTCCCGCCATCTGTCGAGACAGGTTTTTATATATCATTTGCAAAAAAAAAAACAATCGTGCGAAGCCGGGGGCGGCCTTCTAGTTAATTTATAAATAAAACTATGCCACATTTAATATACCTATCCGAAACTTTGTTACTGAGCAATGCACACTATACGAGTAAATGACAAGACTCGTCTTTCTATATGAATTTGAATGGGGCGGTGGTAGCGGTGCTGAAAAACTTGCGTAAATGTTGAGCCAGTGTTATACAAATTTCAACTGAAACGTTGATAGTGTTTCCAAAAGTTAGTTTTGAGATCCAACTTTATGATAATTAGTTGAGTGAGCTAATTTCAAAGATCAAGCCGCAGAGAGTAAAAGTTTTGTCCCTCTAAGTAATAACGCAGTCTCAGTGTGTAATTTCATTTTGACAAAATGTAGCTGAACAGATAAGTTTTCCACGCAAATCCAAACTTCAAGTCTGTCTGAAATTGTATGATCAGTGTTCATAATTTTCTACATAATGTATGCTATAGAAAGCTTAATATTATTGCAATTATAATCATTGTTTTATCTATACTAATATATATATTATAAGAGAGAAGATTTGTAATCAATAAACTCAAAAACTACTAGACCGATTTTAAAAATTATTTTAAAATCGGTCCAGTAGTTTTTATAAAGTTATATTTTATAAAGTTACGCAGGCCAAGTCGCGTGCAACAGCTAGTGTTTTATATGAAGGGTAACCAACGTTTCTTTTGTTGTTTTTTTTATTTATTTATTATTAGAGATGGGTTTGCTCTTGACCACCATCCGGCCATGTAGCGAAGATTTTAACGTTAACGTTAACATTATAACATTGGTTAACCTGTTCTATTATTATTTCTTTTTTTTACATTAAGTGGCTATCGTAGCCAATAACACAAGCAACACAACAGACTCTGCAAGTTCGCTGCCCATCATGATAGAATTAAGGATAGCTGGCTCTTCTTGAATTAAACTCGTAATAATGATCCGCTTTAGAAAACAAATTACATTGTTTTTGCTATATGTATTTCTCCTTAAATTTGTTGCACTGAATTTTAGAAAGTTCTATGAAAAATGGTTATAATTAAAATAGCGGCATTTTTCTCACAAAGAGACGTCAGGGGACCGAAAGACATAATTCTTATGCGATTACGGCGCCACTAAATCTTCGGAACTCGTTAATCGAAGTTTCTCGAAGCACTTCGTGCCGTCTGACGCCAACTGCCTTTGGCAGACTAGCGCTCCTTGCACGCGACGCCAATTTAAATGATAAAATTCAGATCTCCGCAAAGGATAAACCGCAGATTATTCCGCCCTGGACAGAATTAAAAAAGTTATTTTGAAACGTATCGATCCATGTGTCTGACTTTTGGACAGAGCAAATTGCATTTAAGACGTGTTTTAAAAGCAAATTGCATTCACTGTTGAAGAAAATTCAACCAATTCACAAAGTATTGATCAGAAGCAATAATGAAAACTTCGACGAGGAGAAAATAGCACTAAATGATGTTAATAATTTCCTTATTATATTAGTCTAAGTAAAAGTCAAATAGTAGTCAATACAAATCTTTTTAAATCATCATCATAGTGAAGCAAAAAGTTTTCGTTTTTCGTTAAATGGCTTTAGTGAGCCATATCTTACGATGTGTATGTACATTGCATCTTGTTAGTCTAAAGGTGATAAAATTCATTAAAAAAGTTCCTTAAGAGTTTTGTGTAAATCCAGTTAGAACGTTCCAAAATAGCGGTAAAAAAGAAAAAAATCGATACATTCTTTAGTATCACTACGACCATGAGAAAAAAGCTAAGCAGACGACCAAAAAATTTGTGATGTTTATGGACCTTATACGGTATCGAAAGCAATAGCAAAGCGGTGGTTCCAACGCTTCCGTTCTGACATCTTCTTTACGTCGAAGATGAGACATACTCTGGTAGGCCAATAGTCGAAAATGTTGATAAAATCATGGAAATTATCGTGTTGGACTTTTGTGTGAGTACTTATTTCATTTCCCAGGAACTGGAGATTATCCAGAAAACCGTTCGGAACCATTTTCATAAGGCTGGTCTCAAGAAGAAACTCGATGTATGATGCCCAAGAACCTCTTAGAGCGAATTGATGTCTGCGATTACTTGCTGAAGCGAAACGAAATCGAGCCATTTTTGATGAGGACGGTGGCTGGAGATGAAATATAGGTTACATAGTCCAAGTGCGGTGAGCCTGCCCAAATGATTGCCAAGCCCGGATTAACAACTAAGAAGGTTTTTGGTGGGATTGGAAGGGAATTCCTCACTATGCGCTGCTCCCATTGGGCCAATCACACAATTCGGACATGAACTGTCAACAACTAACCAGATCAAAGCAGGCGATCGACGAGAAGCGTCCAGAATTGGCCAATAGGAAAGGTGTTGTGTTCCATCAAGATAACGCCAGGGCGCAGACATTTTTAACGACACTTAGAAGCTCCTAGCGCTTGGATGGGTATATCGCACCCACTGTATAGCCCAGACCTGGCATTAAGCGATCACCTTTTCATGCATTTACAAAATTTTCTTAATGTTAAAAAATTGTTCTCAAGAGAGGCTTATGAAAAGTAGCTGGTCAAGGTTTTCACCAATAGTGACGAGGACTTAGTCGATATGAAATTGCCTTCAAAATGGGCAAAAGTTATCGAAAAAAACGGCGCATATTTGATCTAAATCGGAAAATTCTAACTTTGCTAAATTCATTGTCAAAATAAAGAGAAAAAACGCTCAGAACTTTTTACTTCACCTACGAGTATTATCATAATATTATTTATACTAATATTATAAAGAGAGAAGATTTGTTTATAAGATTTAGAATTAACCTTGCAATACTTGACGCTTTATATTAACGATAAATACCGTTACAGATGAAACTTAAACCTAATAATGTCTTGAAATAGCACATAGGTAATACAATATAGATCCTGTGTGCCCTAATTCGGATCAGTGTCAGGATGCGCAAACAATTCATCCGCAGTTTGTTTGGTTGAGCTTCTAGTCTCGTGTCGACACCTAAGGGGGATATCTGGATCTTTGCCAGTGATCTATCCTTTCTGTTGAACTTACTTACCCACACTGAGCAAACTGGCCGACTTTATTGCGAAATCGTTTCCGTTAAAACATTAATTTTGTAGCTTCCTCATGTTTCAAATAAGGTTTCAAATTAAGTTTATTTTGATCTTTTCATAATATTGTTCGTACCTAAAGACACTGCGAGTAAAATTGATACTTCAAAAATGTTGAACTGTATTGCTCTACATTTAGATGTGGTTAAGCATAAGCTAGTACTTTGTGAATAATCTATCAATATTATCTATACAAATATTATGAAGTGGAAAGATTTAATTGTTTGTTTGCATTGAATAGGGTCCGAAACTCTGGACCGATTTGAAAAATTCTTTCCTAATAAGGAAGCTATGTTATCAGCAAATAACATAGGCTATATTTTATAAAGTTACGAGGGCGAAGCGGCGTGCAACAGCTAGTAATATTATAAAGAGAAAAAGAGTTGTATTTTTGTATTTTGTTTGCAATGAATCAACTCAAAAACTACTGGAGAGATTTTAAAAAAATTTCACCTATACAAAGCTATATTATTAACGAGTAATATGGGCTATATTGTATAAAAAGTTACGCGGACGAAGTTGCGTGCAACATATAGTTTAGATATAAAGTACAAACCAACTTTGAAGTTTATCTCTTCAATATGTAGTACAAATTGTCAACCTCTATAAATTAAGGAGCTATCAGCTCACGCCATCGAAGCAAACATACTGATACAAAGGGCAAGAGTCGATGCCATTACACATAAATTTCACTTATCTCCTTCATTTGGAACAATTTGCTCGCATGCTTCTCGCTTCGAAAACAATAGGATTTGTAATAGGTACCAACATCCACACACGGTAGGGATGAATCACGTCATAAAGAATTTACGGAAAAATTTTATCAGTATCATTTATTGGGCTCCTTTAATTATTTTTGATGATTTATACTTACTTAGATTTTTTAATTATTTGCTTTTACTTCTTTATTATCTTGGATTTAATATTACAGTTTGCACTTCAGTTCTGAAATTGTACTTCAAATGATGCTTGCTTAGAAACGAGCAATATCTATTTGACGAATATTGGATACTTGTAACTTAATCAAATTTAAATAGCCTATCGAGTCTTAAAGAAAATTTATACAAAAGTGGACCATGTATTGTATTGTTATGCGTAACCTTTTTTGTTGTTTTTGTCTATTACTTATTAAGAAGAAATAGACGTGACTGTGTAATATATGTCTAATATATGAATATTTTCTCTCACTAGTATTACACGTTTTATTTTATCATTTAATTATTTTGGGTGAAGACTTTATAGTCTTAACATTGGTTATGGGCATTTACACCCAGTGATTAAAAGTAATATAATTACTATTGTGTGTTTGGAAAATAATAGTGACATTATTTTTGAATAAAATATTATTTTATCAAAATGATGGATAATAATACTAGTATGATTATTGAGAAACTGGAAGGAGTCTCTAATTATGGCACATGGAAATTTCACATGAAGTTATTGCTAATTGACAATGGACTGTGGGATTATGCAACCGGGTTAGTAACACCATCTAATGATCCCATAAAAGATCAAAAAGCATATGCAAAAATTTGTTTAAATATAAAGCCAATTTGCTATCCACATGTCAAAAATGCAAAAACTGCTGAAGATGCCTGGAAACAATTAAAGGCTGCTTATGAAAATGCGGGCATAAGTCGTAGACTTTCTTTGAAAAGAAAATTAGCTCAAATTAAATATATATATGAATATTTTCTCTCACTAGTATTACACGTTTTATTTTATCATTTAATTATTTTGGGTGAAGACTTTATAGTCTTAACATTTCGTGAGTAGGTTTGGTAATTGTGTGATAAATTGGCATAGTCACAAGCAACAAAATGTTGCATGCTCTAGTACAGAAGCTGAATACTACGCTCTTGGTAATGCTACTAAAGAGGCAAAATTCTTAAAAAATTTCTTATTAGAGTTAAATTGCAGAAATGAGTTACAACATGATTTGATTACTATTTATAATGATAATCATAGTACACTCAAAATGGTAGAGAATGAATGTTTTCGTAGAACAAAGCATATAGATGTTTTACATCATTTTATACAGGAATGTGTCGAACGCAAAGTAATCTGTTTAGCTTACAAGCCTTCAGGTGAATTAGAGGCAGATCTTTTTACAAAAGCCTTATCTAAGGTAAAACATAATTTCTTTGTGAAATGCTTAGATTTGGTTTAAATTTTATATCTTTATTATTTTGTAATCTCGCACATAGTTTATACTTTATTTCTGTTAAAATTTGTAAAACATATGATTGCTCGATTAAGGGGCAGTGTTATGCGTAACCTTTTTTGTTGTTTTTGTCTATTACTTATTAAGAAGAAATAGACGTGACTGTGTAATATATGTCTAATATATGAATATTTTCTCTCACTAGTATTACACGTTTTATTTTATCATTTAATTATTTTGGGTGAAGACTTTATAGTCTTAACATTTATTAACGCAAAATATGTACTCTATTTATTTCGGTACTTACTCGTATATTTTGTGTAGAATTAAATCATTAATACATTATATAATGAAATTGTTTAAAAACAAAAAAGGTTCTAAAATACTAGAAATGCGTACAAAGTCGAAGTTTTTATAGATTAGAGACGAATACGACAACAGTACATTTTAAGTGTATTTTTGATTTTCTGAATAATAAAGTCAGTGGATGATTTTAAAGAAAAATTTCTATAAACAACCTTGATTCTCATAGGCTGAAGACTAAATTTATCGTTAAATACACGTCTCATGTGGTGACGTGTTCAGGTTGAACTAAAAAAACCTAATCTGTATAGGAAATCCCTTTGAAATTTTATCATTTATTGGATTGAATATTCGATTACTCGGAACAGCTGTTGCTCACCAACGCCTGTCCCAGTGTCTAGACTTATGTGACACTAATTTGAATATTAAACTGGAATTACACTTCTTTCTCGCACGATATGAATCCTTCTATTTGGTTTCTCAAAGAAACTCTCTTCAAATAATGGAATTTTTATTATAGTGACCGGGTTACACTGCGTTCCACATTTATAAGATGTTAATGTTTATATTCCTGCAAAATTGGTCACTGGTGATGACTGACGAGGCCACCGGTCAATTGGTTAACGTCTTAGCGCTCTGTCCCAGGGGTCCGGGCTTCACACCTTGGCCAATAAAATAATTTCACTTTATCTATTTTAATTACATCCCACAAGCAATCCCATCCAAAATGTTTTCGGTACATGTAAGGCACTTTCCTTACACCTTCCTCTTTCTTCTAGTAGCAAAAAGTAATCTTTCTCAATGTTAAAGTCGAAAGACAGGCTGACGGTCCTTGTTTGAAAGGATTGTGGTATATAATGCGTACCTACTCGCTTATAATTTTCACATGTTTTTACAGCTTCTTCTCGAGTCTGATAATAACATTGAAATTCATTGTATACTATGAGTTCACAGTTTCCAAATATATAGCTACTTTATAAATTCATCATATTTGTACATTAAAATGAAAATTGTTTCAGAGCACTTTTTGCGGGAAGCTGACATTACTGCGATTGAACAGGAATACGAGTAAAACTGATTGATCAAACAAAACATTGGAAATGTTATTTGGTCCATTTAATAACTTGTCGATTTAAATCGAGCGCCTGTTTGAAGGCGTGAATTTATTGACAGTAATGAATTGGACTGACGCCGACCATGAATTATAAACGATATTAATATCTCGCCTAATAACTTCCCCGTATTTGGTTTTCGTATTACCTTTAACTAGCGAACCGGCCCCGGCTTTGCACGGACGTCCAATTTTTGAAATTATGAGTAACAAACTTCCTTGGACTTCAGCGAATATTTGAAAAAATAAAATAAAATATAGCCGAATAGGTCGAGTTTTGCTCTTAAATATAATAAAATCTTTTTTAATATTTATTATATTATATGTTTCAGGAATTATTCATGTTTTATTTAACATAATTATGATAAGGGATAAGGGGTAATGGGCTCTGGCGTCCCTTACTTACTTACGAAACACAACCGCACATGATATGCTGTTATTTCATGATGGTATCTGTAAGAGGGTGGTTACTGCCGCCAGACGGGATTCCCAAATGATTGAAAAGTCAATTTCCAAGGATTGGATATTAAAAAAAAAACCTAAAGAAAAAATTAAGTGCACCTTGAGACATTAATCTCGTTCAACAATTTCATTAAAGTCGTTCAGTTATATAACTGGATGAATTTAGAAATAAGGTTTGGCAAAAAGAATGTTTTTAATGAAAAATTCAATGTAAAACTAAGGTATTGAAATAAAGAAGTTAAAGTTAAGGCCCGACTCCTGCACTTGGTAAGTGACAAGAACCTTTTTGTCTTTTAACTTTAATTAAACAGAATTTCTATTCAAAAAAGAAATCCATTAACAAAGAACCTTTGTATTTACACCCTACAAAGAATATCGTTATGGTTATTTTATAATTTCGCTAGTCGAGTAGCAAGCAGCTCTTTATAAAGGAAAAATATAAATCTGTTAGACGGAACAATAACTGAGGTACATTTTTCTACAAGAAAGGGTTTTCTTAGGCTGTAGCTGGGGAAACTCGAAATAGGCCCTTTGTTGCTTTGAAATAACTTTTATATTTCAAAAACCACAGTACGAGTAAATTGTGTATTTTATTGAATAAACTCAAAAAATGGTATTATTTACGCTACGTCAACAAATTTAATATTGGTTTATTTTTCTTTGATGATATTTACATTGATAAAACTTTGTAAGTATGTTTAATTTAATTTTTTTCATATTAAAAACCGGAAGCCAAAATATTATATGGTTAACATTTTATAAAATTTAATTATGTTTTTTCCTGGGAGAAACCGGGAGCGGGTTGCTAGTAATATTATAAAAGTAAGGAATTAATTTGAGAGTTAAGGAATGGGCTCTAGCAACCCCTACTCACGTACGACAATCATAAGTGATAATTTTAGAGTACTCTTCTGTAAAGTACGCAACTAGTAATACTGATTGGGTTTTTGATATTAAAGAAATTTTATGACTGCTTCATAAATACATTTCTTTTTTATTTTTATACAAAGTTCGTAAGACAGACTGACTAAACTTGATGATTAGGTGGCTACCGTAACCTATGACACTAGCATTGCCACGGTTGCTGCAAGTGCGCTGCCGATAGTAGGAATGCCGATAGTGCCGATAGTGTGCCGATAGCCGATAATATGAACTTTACACTATAGCGTACAGTCTACGAGTTTAGCGTTTAATTAAGAGTTTAGAGTCTAATTGCATTTGTGCTGTCATAGTCACGTAGAAGGTCCCTTCGATAAAATTTGATACAGGGCCCATCTAGGTATAATACTAATCATGATAGTATTAAACATAGGCTAATTTAAGTTATGTATGCTTCCGATTTGTTCCTTATATTATATTTCATTTCAACAATTCAACAATTTGGTTTTTGTTATTTTTTTAAGAATAATTTCCGTTTTAAATACATGTTCGCTTGGAATTCAATCTCTATATATACTCTTATAAACATTTCGTGTTTGTCGCCGATGAACTGAATTACTTAACCGATTTTAATAAAACTTGCACACTGTGTGAAGTCCTCAGATCTGTGTTGAGTTAAGAGAGGATATATTTTATAAAGTTACGCGGACGAAGTCGCGTGCAACAGCTAGTAAAAGTATAAATTATTTTCATTGCTCGTAAAATTTATATTGAATTTTGTCCTTTTGTATAGACTAAAAGGCGAAATCAATTTAGATATAATTTAGCATCTAGTGAAATTTAGGTAAGTTAGTTATTTCGTTGTAGGCAAAACGTATATCGACTGCACATTGTTCAATATTTTGAAACTGCATTATCGTCGCTTCGAATGTTTTCCCTCGATAATATCATTTCACTTATTTGAAAATAGCGAGTTGCAAGAAGCCCTCTGTGTATTTTATCACCTACTCGTTCAGATGTCCCGAGGCGTTGTTCAATGTTTGGATTTCAGATAATAATAAGAATAAAAAGCATATTTATTGGAGTTATTTTCACATACAGTCTAAGTCTGCTGAATAAAGTGGTTAGCAAACAACTAAAATATAAATATTCATAGTGGGCAATGAATTCATACATATTCATACTAATATTATACTTTAGTATTATAAATGTGAAAGTAACTGTCTGTCAGTCTGTCTGTTTGTTGTATTTTCACGCCTTAACTACTTAACCGATCATCATGAAATTTTGCATACACGTTGTCAGGGATACAATAAAGGACATAGGGTACCTTTCACCCAGAAAAAAGTACTGTTCCCATATAAAATAAAATAAAAAACTAATGCCTTGCCATAGTGTTATAGCAACAAGAGGTCAAGCGTTATATTGCTTATATATGTATTTTTATTTTTCACCAGCTAGTAAGTAATTTTATAAACGAGTCGAAAGTAGGTATTTACGTTATTTTTTTTTCAAAAAAACTTTTTCTTATGTTATCGAGGTGAAAAAAAAAAATGTTTTTAAAATTCTTGTCTGTTTGTCTGTGCTTTCTTGCACGCTAATCTCAGAAATGACTTAACAGATTTAGATGAAAATTGGCACATATATAGCTTTAACATATAGGATACCTTTAACCTGAAAAAATGTTAGGTTTCAATGCGATTTTCATTATACGAACTTCATTGCGCACGAAGTCGCGGGAACAGTTAGTATATAATATGTAATAACATTTTCTTTAGTAAAGAGATTAGACGGCGGGGTTGATACATTTGTTATGTAATCCTATAGAACAGGGCGGGAGAAATTTGTCATAGGCACCTTTCATCGTGTTAGTTAATAAGATTTGCGCTTGGAATAAACGTAATTATGGACGAAAATATTACGCTATTCGCTGTGGAGTAAATTAGAGTTTCTCTAAAGGTGTTTTTCATCGCAAATTTTATTTGGCATTGAAATCTGTCAGACTCTTTCAATCATCTAAATTAATACATTAAAAATGGGCTTTTTTTAATTATTATTATTGTAGACATTGCGTAGGTAATTGTGCTACCAGAATCTAGGCTTGTAATATTGAGTCAGCACAGACGTGGGTATCATATTAATATTTTCTTCTATCTATCTATAAGTATAAAAATCAATGTAAGTACGTTTGTCTTCTATAGACTCCAAAACGCGCTCAACCGATTTTAATTATCTTTTTTCTTTGGAAAGAGGGATAAACGGGATAATATATATATAAAAAAATTATCCTGGGCGAAGCTGGGAGCGGGAGCTAGTGCTAAAATAAAAATATATATTTCACGGTGTTAAATTTTAAATGCCTCTATCACACTACGACTAAGTTCATTTCGCTATACTATTAAGAGAGGCGATGACTTGGGTAGCATTCATACTAGAGCCAAATTATTAGTCACAATAGTAAAACCGAAATCATATTATTGAAAATCTATGAGGAAAACCACAATAAATGCCACAGTTATGACAGCAACACTTTGATTAATATCAAAAATTAACTTTGAGATATGTTACCCATACATTTACAAGTGATGCTTTGATGGGAAATTGTTATTATAAATATATTTTAGCGAATTCTGTTCCACGTTGATTGACGTTGGACTAATTAGTGAGCTCAATTTCGAATGGATAACAATTTTTAGATATTTTTTTTATTTTTTTTTTAATTTATTAAGATACACCAACAGTACACGACGTGTTAAAATTATTTATGATATAATGATTCACAGAGTATTTCAGCTGACACGAGCACCAATTACAGGCGTATACAACATTAGCCGCAAGAACGGTAACAAAGAACAAAAACATATAATATAACCTAGTATAATACAAGAATATAAAAATAATATACACAAACCTCCCTCGTTCATCATTCCTTCCATTTAGTGAAAACAATATAAAACAACAGCAAGTTTAAGAAAAAAAAAAGTATAGGTGGACCACGGGCAATACGCGGATATAATTACTAGTACATATAACCTACACCGCATTACATGCAAGAGTTACATACAATGCAATGCCAGTCCAGGATGTCAGAACACCATCGATGTTATCTACCCTGGTGATTCCTTTACCCTGGTGACCCTGGTGATATTTGATGAAAATTTTAGACAAAGAAAGACAAGACAAAGAAGAAAATATAATTTGTTAATTTAATAAATATATATATATATTTTGGCTATTATTTTTTTTCCTACACATTTCTCAGAAAATTACACAAATGCCAAAAAATTTCACAAAAAAATACAAAATACCTCATTTTTATAGGTGACACTATCGATTTCTACTTTGCTAGAACTTATTTGTTCATCCAGAAAAAATACTGTTCCTGAGGGATCATTTAAAAATAAAAATTGTATACCTAAATGAGCAATAAATATTGCATAAATATATTAACCATTAAGAAAAAGGGGCGCGGTCAAAGTCGCGAACAAATTAAAGCTGGTAGGAAAATAAAATGAAGAATTTTTATATGATTGTAAGTAAATATACAATATTAAAATACACAAGACATTAAAATACATCTTCTCTCATTGAAACTAGTTATGAATTTTCCAGAAATCTATTAGGTACTTCGCTAGAAAAACTGCAAAGAACTCGTTTCGAGATAGTTTTTCTAGCGCGTTCGTTTTCCTTCCTAAGCTAAAAGCAAGTCATGTTTATTTGCCTCTAGAAAACTTAGTACTTTTAAGTGGAATTAAGTAAATATTATTAAAAACCTGATGGAGGAGTTGGGTAAAAAAAAAACAATTTTCTGCGAAGAGCAAGCGGTCGGCGGACCCACTCTTCTTGAGACCTACATTTGTGATTAATGATGCGGCGATCCGATGTCGGGATAGCGTCAGATAAGAGTAACGATATCGATTTGTTTAATTAAAAATAATGATAGACGGATCCATCAATTTAGATCTGTTCAACTTCTTTGAGAAACTTTGCATTAAAATAAATAATTACATTCCCTGAATATGCTAGTATAACAGGGGTGTCTTCATTACATAACAAAATCGTTTCCCGTCGCCTACGCGCCTGTCCCTCTGTATGATTGCTAAGATCTTTTAAAATGCGCAACAAATTTTAATGCGGTTTTCACTATTGGAAAGAGCGTTAAAGAAGGAAAATTTCTATATATGATTTGCAGAAAAAATCAGTGCAAAGCTGGGGGAGGGCCGCTAGTTTATTATGAAATACTGCATTGTTTATATTGTACGAGTAACTGTTTTTATTTTCACCCAAATTACAGCGAATTATAAACAAGTGATTTGGGGCTAAATATAAAACAAGAATATATATATATATATATATACAAACTTTCCCCGTTTATCCCCCGTTTAGATGAGAAGATAAGAATTACTTATATATAGGTATAAGTACAAGAATAGATAGATTTATCAAATAGGAATTTTCCTCAAATAAAACCTTTTTTTATTTAAGAGACTCATCCTACGCATAACAACACAATAAGGCGCACTTATCGATAAAGATCGAATAAACTTCAAAAAAATAACTGCGCTCGACGTTCAAGCCTCATTGAGTACAATAATTGTTGGTTCGAAAGCGTCCAATTCGCTGTGGGGTCGTGTTTAAGAATCCCCCATTGTGTCGAACGATTAACTTTGGGGACATGAATAAGTTTGTTTTGGGGGACGTCTCGTGGGGTAAGTTTCCTGGTACGTAAATTATCGTCGAACAAGCTTCCGAAATTTATGCGCGCCGCGTCGCGCGATACGCCACCGTGTTTAGAATCGAATAATTCAATAACACAAGTACGGACTCACTGACAATTGGCAGAAGTGAATAATAATTATTGAAAATTAATTAATTACTCAAAAGATAATGTATTTTAAATTGGATTTATTTTTTCTTTCTCAATTAATTAATTATCTCAACCTACATAAGATGTTTGCAAACCTTACAATGGTTGCCCGGTGCTGTGATGACGGCGGACGACCCTATGTCCGGCTCCCACGGGCGAAACCACAGAAGCCGCCCATTCTCACCTTTCGCAACGGTAGTCAACGAGGGGATTTACTCCTGAAGCACCCCATAACCTCTTCTCTGCGGCACAACCTACCACAAAGTCGGAGGCCGCTTCCACCTGACATTCTTGGATAACCCTTGCTTGTGTGGCTGCTCATCTATACGGCATTAAGGGTGGGCGGCCCAAAAGGGTGTCCATCTGACATTTCCACAGCGGGGGGCGGTTACTACCGCCCTCTGCAGACCGGGTCTTCACCACCCTCCACAAAGCCACGATTACACGGTACTCTGCCTGGCAGTCCTTTCCTGCTGTAGAGCTCTGTCTTGGTGCGCGTTGACCAATTACCACTGAGCGACAGAGCCATCCGAGAGAATCCGCCCGCTGCGACCCTTTTTGCCCCGTTTGACCTATAACAGCCCGTTTTTGTATCGGGCGTCAGGGATTAAAAACGACAACATGGAAATATAGTTCTAAATTGCATATAAGGTAATTAATAAAAAAATATGCCATTAAAAAAACTAATTTAAATATTTTACTGTACCTACCTTACACTTGCAGAGATTTTGAATCCTTTTTATTTTAAATTGATACCTTTATAATCAGTAACCGCTTTATAATATCTGTATTTTTTTAATACTAAAGCGTATTAAATTCTAACTATACTTCAATAAGTTACTGGTGAACCTATTCTATTATAGTACTACATTTCCGTTCGCGAGAATTGCTTTCGGTAAGTAGCATTGCAACATTTTTTCCCCAGGTTTCTATTATCTATTTTCCAGGTAAAGGAATAGATGTCATTTATTCTCATATAAGTCCGGGACGCTCTTTATATTTATTATTTTACCTTTATACGAGTATCCACCAAATTGTGGCTATATACAACGACATAAGTAGATTAGGGGTGAATCGCCAGCATTATCGTAGACCACCACTGTTTCGCCAATATTATTCTTTTATTACTCGCATAAAGATTTCGGTTATGCCGCTATGTGTATTGCATAATTGGTGCTTATTTGTGAGTTATTATTTTTTAAGTTTTCGTTAACCAGGTTCTGATTCACTACTAACTAAAAAACGAAGAAGTTATTAGTGTAACAGTTAGTGTAACAATAAACTGGTTTAAAAACATAACGTAAGTGAAGAAATTTAAAAATATATCTTTAATTTTCATTGTGATGTATAATTAAATAAATAAATAATTTATTATTGAAATGGTATGGCGTCAATTTAGTAAAAATGTGTGTCATAAATTTTGATTGTTATCACAGTTGATACATATACAAGTCACAGTTTATGGTTTAAGAAAGTTACATATTTATGTAGTTACCATAATGTATTGTACTTTGAAATAGCAAACGAGGAATTCATATTCATTTTATTGTGACACAATTCTCGTTTGTGTCCAAATAAAGTACACCAATAAAGAAGTCGGTCAGAGTTTACAGACGAAACAATACGAATTAAATTTGGAAGTTGCACCGAAAATAAACAATAAATAAACAATTTTCCATGTAATAAATCGTGTATAACAACAAGAAAACTGCAAATTTATGCAGATTTCATAGCGCTACCGCGTGTCGCCAACATTTTCGGAGCGTCCGATGCCCTGCGATAAGGACACCCCACTATGTATTTATGGAAATGCTAGTACATTATGTATATTAAATTGTCATTTTTCTGTTGCATTCACATATCAAATAATACTCATACGTTTTATGTACCGCCAAATTGTATAGTACATAATATAAACAACGGAATATATATTTTTTCACTCAATGCGCCTTTAGAAAGCAAACTTCCAATAAAACTATCCCGCGACTTTGTCCACGTTCTTGTTTCTCGTCCGCATTGAAAAAAAAAAAAAGCATCTTCATTGCTCTGAATTATTATAGCTGAATCTCTTTCTCTCTATTCTATTCTCACCTGAAATCTTATACCTTTGCCAGGCGTTGCATTCTTAATTTTAGATGACCCTCGTAACGCTACTTTCTTTCTATATAAAAGGTACCCTATGTCATTTCCTGTATCCCTAACAGCGTGTATGCAAAATTTCATGATGATCGGTTGAGCAGTTAAGACAGAGTTACTTTCACATTTATAATATTAGTATGGATTATATTTTTTCAGTCATATTTATGTTTGTTCGTTTAATTTTTAATTTTTAATTTAGGGAACAGTACCTATTTTTTTCTGGATGAAAGTTTCCTTTTGTGTTTTTTGTATCCCTGACAACGTGTATGCAAAATTTGCTGATGATCGATTGAGTAGTTCAAGCGTGAAAGCGTAACATACAACATACAAACTTACTTTAATTTGTAAAGGCTAACGTCGAATAAGCTCGCCGATTTAATAATATCGAATCAAAACTGAATTATTACCAGCCATAGAGAGAATATTTTCAAAAATTGTACTTGTAAAATTGTGCTTTTGAAACATGTTTTAGTAACATTGTTCTTCTTTGTAATAAAATAATGTTTGACAAAAAAATGTAACCGCATTTAAAAACACGTATCTTATTATACATTTTCACACAGTGTCACTGTTTTTACTCCATTAACTCTGGCAACTTTTTAACTTAAGCCACTAAATTTAAATTTAAAATTGAATTGTTTCAGACGATGCTATGAAAATGTTCCCTAAACGGATTTCATAGCGTTGGTGAACTGGAAAGGACATACTGCCAGACAGCACCGTGAAAAAAGTTATTGATAAAACAATATTCAAATTTATACTCTTTCCATATATACATTTTACAAAAAAACTTTTTTATTTAAGCTTTCCTATGGGCAGGTTGCCGTAACGTCTAGAAATTCTTATTAAAATCACCAGTTAAGTATTTGACGGTCAATAAAGTTAATAAGGCATTTTAAGCAGTATTCTCCGGGCATTAGCATATCACTGCTAACACGTATCTGATGTAGAATTTAATCTTTGGCAACGCGTGAATGCTTGCAGTCACATTAAAAATTCGGTATCATACAATACGTTTGGCTGAGAGCCACACGTTGTCGCTAGCTTTTAATAATCTCATTAGTGTATTACGTCAAAGTAAAAGTAATGGACATACCGATTATTATATTAAATGGTATGGAGCGGCAATCATATACACATACATACATACATACATACAGATAGACAGACGCAACGGGGGACTTTGATTTATATTAATAATATGTAAGGATATGGTGAAGGACTGGAGAAAGGTAATATTTTTATAAATACATTAAATTAAGTAAAATAAGCATTACACCACACTACCAAAAAATTAAACACTATTGTATGTTCGCGATGATCTAAAAAACTACTGAGCGGATTTTCATGTTTTCACTAATAGAAAAAAGTGGAAAAATACACCCGTGCGAAGCCAGAAGCAGGTCGCTAGGAAACTTTAAGTGTATCAAATTTAACACTCCTCCTTCTTCGCAATTTTCTTTAAATGGAAACTAAAGTTTTCTCTTCACGTATTAATATATAGATAATATTATAATTAAAAAATTACAATAAATTAGTTTCCTATTTCTGTTATCATTCTACTAAACATTCTGTCAGCTGTTAGGCTAATCTTTAAATGATGGTATAAATGCTTTAAAAAGTGTATTCATACATTTATATTGCAAAAGTTAGTGTGCATGTCGCGGATAAGCCACTTGTTTTCATTTAAAACGAAATGGCGTCATTACAGGATAGAGCGAAGTGGTGTACTCCATTAGAACCGCTTCGGCCGACGGACATTACTGTCGCGTTTTCTCTTTTACTTAAGGCCCATTATGCGTTAATATGCTGCGTTATTATTATTAAGAGTTGTACCTTTGTAACAACAGTTTAAATTTTGACCTCAGTGTGAGAAACTGCTTTTACGAAAGAAAGATGAGCAGACATTTTTTCTCTTTAAATAGGTTAAGGCGTTCATACTGCAGTTATAAATTAAAGAAGACTGTCTTATTATTGTCCATAAAAGTATCTGAAATTTGTCTCAAAACTGAACACAGTTTTGTTGAATTGTTGTTCGTTCCTTTTAAATTGTATTGTCTTCAGTAAAAAAAAAGTGTTATTAATTTCATTTAATAATTCAATATTTTATTTCATTTATTGAATATTATTTATAAATACACTTACAATCGCAAAACTTACAAATTTCAAATTGATTGTAATGTAACTAGATTTCAAGATTAGAAGATAATTAAATGTAGGATTTGTCTCACATTTATAATATTTCATTGGCAATAACTCAATTTTGTATAGGTATTGTGTTTCTATTCATTTTATAGGTTTATTAAATATACATATATAATGTCTATAGGTTTATAGGTTTATGAACTGTAATGAAACGTATCAGAATATATTACGAGTATGAGGTCAATACGTCTCTCGAGAGTCGAGACGAATCAAACTAATGGCTTGTTAAACATTGCTGCGTCAAATCGGTTCAATCAGTATTTTTTTTAGGAAAAGATTCAGTTAATAGCCGAAGTACCGCCAAATTTCATTGAGAATTTATATATTACGTATATTATATCCTACTAATATTATAAAACAGAAAGCTTGTGTTTGTTACTCTTTCAATCAAAAACGGCTCAACGGATTTCGATGAAAATTGGCACACCGATAGTTTATTAACTGGATCAATATATATAGGATACTTTTTATCCTGGAAAGTGTTAGGTTTCCCAGGGATCGTCTAAAAATAATGATAATATTTTTTAAAAATATTGATAATAGTGCCACAGTGATAAAGATGTCGGGCGTTAAAATACAATAATGATATTGTCTCAGGTGTTATATTTTTCATTTTCCAACGACGACAAAGTCGCGGTCTCCAGCTAGTATAATATAAATTAAGGTAAACATAACATAACAAATATAATTTAATAAAGGTAATCTGGATCGCTATTACCTTTTATTTCTAGGAAAACGACAGACACGACACATCTACTCTAAAGTCTATTCATCACAGAACAGGCTATTCATGATTACCTATTTGAAATATATTTTTGTACAATAAGAATGATAGAAATGAATCTTTAAATTTTCGTCGTGCCGTGACAAAAACAACATAAATTCAACATTAGCCAGGGAAATGATAATAGAGTACACTTCGCTTAATTCACAAAATGTATTCGGCGCAAAAAATGGCGGTAGGTAGCTGTGTCGGGGCCGAATGAAAAGAAACGCATTACAGCGCACTTTAAATTCTCATTTCGATGTTTTCTTTCGTTAAAAAGTGCGGCAAGTGAACCGCAGCTGTTACCATGATTATGCTAACGATAATGTGACACTAAATCAGAATTACTGCTCGCGCTTGCAACCGGCTACCTACCGTAATCCACCTCACGGAATGTTCCACGTGAATTATTGACAGCATTTTTGTAATCGACTATTTAGGAAACTAACTTTAACCTGCGACCATGCTTGCGTTAAAGTTTAAGGCGAGGCAGAAAAGCGTTATTTTCGTCGCCCAATAACTTCTTAGAGTAAAATTAAAACTTAGATAAAAATCCGGTGCATATATTAAAACATTATAAAATAGATTATGAGAAAAAATTTGTAAATTACTGCCCAAAAAAACTTTCTCTTCATAGCTTTTTTTTTGCGACAATACATTTGTTTTTGTACTAAAATTTTAATAGGCTTCTTTTATTTCTTTCTTCATATTTTACACGATATTCACGATATTTAAACAAATTATTTAGATTTTCAAATTTGTTTACAACTTCTACCATAAGCGGTTTGCGCCAAGGTATAGAAATCAACAGTTCATTATTTACTATGTAGCGAGGAAACTCGGAATAAAGTAGTCGTTCGGAAATGATGGTCGTTTGCTTAATCGTTGTCTCCATTACCTGCACCCGTCGAGAGATCGCCTTTATTTTACGAAATATTGGCCTATATTTTTACTAAATAAAGTTATATATAATCGTTACAGACTCGCAAACCGATTTATTACATTCATTACTTAGTGAATAATGTTCTCTGTAAAATACAGAGAACATTATTTATTTTTTATAAAAGTCTTAATGTAATCAATCTATTGTTCTCCTATGTCTATATTGAAGAATATAATATAGTAAAGCTAAATTTAGTGTGGTTGAACACTCTAATCTCTGGAAAAACCAGTCGCATTTTAAACATTATTTTTGCATTTGATATATCAATTCTTGAGGATGGTTTTAGGCTATTAAGAATTGTCTAGAATTAACGAGAGTGTCAATATGTATACATGCTTTTAGCAATTTAAATTAAACGTATAACAAAATAAATTTAAAAGTTATATATACTTTATAATTAACTTTTTAATTTCAAATACACGTTTTAATAGAAACATTAAAATTAATTGGGAATAAGTACTGCAAAATAAATAAAGTACCTAATAGTGTTATTTTTATCTAGCGCGCTTAATTTTACTGTCGCGTTATGTAAACTGATCTTAAGGTGCTTATATGAGTACTTAGTTTAACTTGTGAAATGTCATTATGTAAAATAATTTCAAGGAATACTATATTATGTGAAAACGAACAATCGAAACCTAGTGAATTTCTATCATTCCGTAATGGGATTGCTCACACACAGAGAGGCGACCTTTTATGTCCATCAGTTAGACATAAAATATATCAATATATTAAAAGCCGATACAGAAGGCGATATACTCGCACCTACACGATATTTTCCCTCCACATTGTATCAAACATGTGCGATACTCCGGAACACCAATACGTAATCGATGGAACTTTGTCCGCGCCCGTTCCAACTTTGTATCGTACCAATAAATGTCACAAACAATTTGGTAACTAATCGAGTAAGGTTAAAATAGGTTACCGTAGTGCAGGTGGATATTGCACCGAATCCAATACTAGGGCGAAGGTTTTGCAAGCAATTGAGGATTCTGGGTGAGTTCTCTTTATGCGCGCAAATAGATTCAACGGCTGGACCGGCTCCAACGCCCGGTTTATTGGGACATAAATCCTTATCTAGAGCCGATGGGTTTTTGTCCTCGTGTCTGCACGCTATCAAGCGAAGATTAAAATTGATCTAGTGTGGGAAGAAAGTTTTAATGTTTCCTAAAAAGAGCCTCGTTGTGTTCGGTAGTTCCATTGATGTATTTTATTATAAGTATTCGTATAGTTTCAGTAAAGTACGAGTACCTTGTAGCATAGACAAAACATTTCTAAAAAACAAAAACAAAAACAATAAAAAAAAAAACAATACTGGCTAAGACGGTTAATCGTCATGAATATATTATGATTATATGATTGATATTATGGATGATAATAATATTTTGATTATGGGTAACAAATGATTATTATTATATGTTGGCTTATTATTATCTTTACATTGTATAAAATAGAATCGCTTCCCGGCGTCTGTCCCCCTGTCTCATTCATTTTATTCACAAGCGACAGTAAACGCCTCATATAGACTCTCAGCTTGCCTGAGAACCTTTATATAACAAAATCACCTACCATAAAAAATTCAACAACCAAAATGTTATTTGAAACAATTCTCTCCACAAATTGTTTGTAAAATGAATAGTAAAATATGAGGAGCTTAAGATTCGAATTGAAGAGCGCAAGCACGTCAAATGCTCAGTTCGATGAGATGTCTCTCGTAAACATTACGAAAGCTTTTAACTTTTTTAACATCCATTTGAGCGCTTCGGTGAACGTGTGGCCTTTGCAGAAGTTATGCAAGTTTGTCTGCGAAAATATTTACAGTAGCACAGCACAACACATAAATAAAGTGTTATTTATTGGGGAGAGCGTGAGTGCTTTTGATGCTATGTTTAATTGTTATTTATCTGAGAATGTTTTCAAATATAACAAAACTCTATTTTAATAAAGTTATATTTTATTGAGTTTTTTTCTGTAAAATACTGTTCATACATTGGCTACACTAAATAGTTTTTAAATTGACATTAATATTTAGAGAGTAAAATTTAAAAGCCGAATTTTGTGTACCATACGGTGACATCCACTGGTCACACCATTAGTATGGAACATTTACGTAACCGGCGCTAAGAGAAGCACTAAGCTTTATGCTTTACTAAAAATGCATGCTTGCTGAGTACACAGAATATATAAGGGGAACGTACGAAAACTCTTATGTTAAATAGAAAGCACCTAGAAGCGAGATAGTTAAACTCCCTTAGATATTACATGCATCACCTGTGCACTTGCACAAGTTGCCTAATGAGTAGATGTTTGTCGGTGGTAAAACATCAAGTAGGTACGTATAACATTATATACCTATGTAGTTACTTCACCAAGACGTAGATGTGTGCGGTATGATGCGGTTTCCACGGGCATAATAAGTTGAGAATCTTAAAGTTTGTTTGTTATGTTCTTGCAAGTTTTCAACATTGTATAGCGCATCTGAAATCTTAGTTTAGTACTCGTGATTACCTTTTCTAAAATTATAAAATTTGTTTCAACATAATTGAACATAATTATTGTATTATTCATATAATTTAATAATACATAATTGGGTAATTTAATAAGCAAATACATAAAAACTAGTAATGGCAAAACCACATTGCGTTTCAGTTATTTGGGAAAAATGTACCAAATGTTGTGTGTATCTGTATTTGTGTACTGTGTATTTTAACCTACGTGTACTGTAACCTACTGTTTTTTTTTTCAAACTTTTTGGTCTAGCCATAAACGAGGAGATGGCTTAAGAAAGTACTCATTTGACGGCACTAAGCGCCTTAAGAAAAAGGGGCGCGGACTAAGTCGCAGGCAAATGCTATTATAATATTAATTTACATATATAAAGTTTGATAAAGGTTCTGAAATTGCAAATGTCAAAGCACTTCATTTAAAAAACAACGGCTTTCAGTAAACCCAGCTGGCGATGCTCTGTGGGTTTATTAGTTATTCAAAAGACGCTTCCGATGTCGATATCGTCAATAAATTTGACGAGAATATATATATTTTTCACCTTACTTATCTATTTCACCGGCGATACTGGCAAGCAAAGTCTTCCTTGTTCACCGGAAAATAAATGTAAACTTCGGATACTTTCAAAATACTTTCTTGTTTCAATAGATTTCCCCCAACTTCGTATTGTTGTGGAAACAATATTTCCATTTTCATTCAATAAAAAAAGTTGAGTTTTTTTTTAAATACACAATGGAAAATTGGCAGCTCTAGTTTTGAAAACGTACCTAGCATTTGCGAAATTATTTTATTTTTTATTATTCCTTTTAAGGACGCTACCTTACCGGGACGCCATGGCCACGGTCGCCAAATTGAGTGGCCAGTGGGGTCTTGGCTACCGTCTGTCAGTCAGTTCTTTCAATTTTCGTATCAGTCTCCAGTCTCCACACAGAGAGCCGACAGTTGTGACTGCCCTTCCAAATTAGCGAAGCTTCCAAACCTTCGCCAAGTGCGTTATCTGCTATACATTTCAATAGTAACTATTGGCCACGTCGCCGGCCACGTAACCATGGCGTCCCGGTAAGTTAAGGGCTAAGAAAAACCAGTGCTAAGATGCCAATATTACATTATCAAAAAATTTGCCAAATCAAAAACTGAGTGACACGCTCAGAAGACGCTCAGAATCAAATGTAGGCATACTAAATCTATATCTATACAATCTTCTATACTAATATTATAAATGCGAATGTATGTTTGGATGTATGGATGTTTGTAACTCTTTCACGCAAAACTACAGAACCGATCACCATGAAATTTTGCATACACGTTGTCTGGGACACCAGAAAGGACATAGGGTACCTTTCATCCAGAAAAGAAATGCTATTTACGAGGGATAAATAAAAAAAAAAACTAACGCCTGACCAAAGTGTTATAGCAACACGAGGTCAAGCGTTATATTGCTTTTTTTAAATTTTCACCAGCTAGTTTAAAATAATAATTAGTCATCTAGGCTGTGTTAGAAGGTACGAGTTTCAATTCAAATACTGCCATTGTAAGATTTTATAAGTATAATTTTATTAAGCTAAAAATCTGCGTAAAGATTCGTAAAGATAAATGTTGAGTAATATGAGTATGTGAATATACAAACAAGAAAATGACTATTTCTCTTCGATTGCTTTACAACTGATTCATTTGATGGGACAGAGTTATTCGAAACTTTAAAAGCACTTGTTAAAAGTGTTAAAGTGTTTAAATTACATTCATCGTATGGTAAATCCTTAAAATAAACTAACACGCCAAATATTCAAATGCGTAGTTGAAGACAAATACAGTATTTTCTACTCCATTGTTAAGTCAAAGAGAATCGAAAGGAAAAAAAAACACAACAATAAAGAGTCAGAGGTCGGGATTGAGGTGAAAAATCCCTGACAAACCACAGAAAAATCATTCAAGTTAACGGCATACAGCGATCTGCACTTCGGCCGCTCGTGACCTGTGACTCGCCCATTTTTCTTCCCAACGCCGACAGTTAGGCCTCCGCGAAAACAAACAAAAAAGCCAACTAAAGCGAACATGGCTGGCTCATATCAAAAGGTTCCGTACAAAACCAAAGGTTTATTCAACACGAGCCAATCCACATCGGAGAATTAAAATAGTTCCCATAAAAAATTGTAAAGAACTTCAAAAATAAATAAATAAATAAAGATTTAAGATTTTAGTTTGGAAGCGTATGCGTAGATATCGAGATGTAGCTTCCAAACTTATCCTCTATTACATTTAAGATTCTTTCAGCTAAATACCTTTCCATACCTTCAAATACCAATGAATAGAGTAGTTCTCGAGGAAGGTTTTGTATATAATTTGCATCCGTGCGAAGCCGGGAACAGGTCGCTAGTACATTATAAAATAGCAATTAGTAGTGGCAGGGCATACTGCGTTTCGCAGTCATTTGGGCATAACAGCATATATACTGTTGTTTTTCGGTGAGTAAGAAAGGGATGCCAGTTCCCTTTAGCCTATCCCTTCCTAAACCCTTATACTTAATCCTACTATGGTCGGCAGCGCACTTGTAACGTATTACATGGGCTGAAAAGTCTCGGGCCTAACACATAGATGGCGCTAGTTTTATTGCATTCTTTTTCACAAAATCCACAAAATCGTTATGAATAATCGAAAAGTGAAGTTGCGTGAGTTAGCTGACATCGTAAAGATAGCAAAAGAACATGTTGGCTTTATATTGCATGAGCATGAGAAAGCTTTGTTCAAAGTGGATGCCGCGTTTGCTCACTGTTGACCAAAAACAAGAACGTGTTGATAATTTTGGTAACTTAATGGTAGCTAGGTATAAAAAAGTAATATTAAAAAGTGCTATTTTTGTATTCCGTCGTCTTTATGTAGCAATTGTATTAATTTTGAAGCTTACTTTTTTTAAATCCGTATATACTCGTAGTTGCAATTCCAGGGGCAACGTAAGCGCTGTTGTCGTGGAAAGTTATTGTTTGATCTAATCAGTATAACACTTAAGTACTGGTAAAATATATACAAAACTAGCGACCCGTCCCCGGCTTCGCTGAAATATATAAAATCCATTGTTATTGCCATTGTGAATAAGTTTTTGTGACGTAAATATGCTAAAAAATAACAATGTAATAAGCGGTTGAACCATTATAACAATTATAATAAGCGGTTGAAAAATTATCTTTAAACCTTAATAGTAAGTTATTATCAAATATCTCCTTCAAATTATCAACTTAGAAGCTTAAATAGTTTTATTAATAAATTCGGTTTTATATCATTATTATTCTGGCGACCCGTCCCTTCGCACGAGTATAATTAAATAACAGTAATTTTGCTCAAAATAATTATATATACTTAGCTAGAGTGTCAGCTATAAACACTGAATATTTAATATTGTCCTCTTTATTAATTTAAATTAGTAGCAGGAGGCTTCTCTAAATAACAAATTAGAATGATAAATATTAAAACTTAATATTGCCTTGCCTAGTTTAGAGATACAGACGGAGGTGGACAGATACTTTATTATATTTTATATCAACAACCCGCAATCGGCTTCGCATGGATAGAATTTATAATCTGCAAAATATAATACACAAATGTTCTTTCCATCCGATGCGTTAGAAGAATTTAAGACAAAAGCGGACAGCGACTTTATTTTATAATATAATATAATAATATGTATAGACATAGACATAGACATAGACATAGACATAGACATAGACATAGACATAGACATAGACATAGACATAGACATAGACATAGACATAGACATAGACATAGACATAGACATAGACATAGACATAGACATAGACATAGACATAGACATAGACATAGACATAGACATAGACATAGACATAGACATAGACATAGACATAGACATAGACATAGACATAGACATAGACATAGACATAGACATAGACATAGACATAGACATAGACATAGACATAGACATAGACATAGACATAGACATAGACATAGACATAGACATAGACATAGACATAGACATAGACATAGACATAGACATAGACATAGACATAGACATAGACATAGACATAGACATAGACATAGACATATGTGAAATAAAAAATCCGCGTTTAAACACATTTTATAATATACTTTTTCTATTGTTCCCAGACAAGCCATTTCATGTCTTCTACGAAATTTGTATTGATGACATTATCAGCTTCGCATCGTAGCTGCTACGAATTTTTGCTACGACAATAACGACCTTTAAAATGATACAATTTATTGTATTATGGATTTAAAATCAAGATTTCTTTATTTAAATTTTATTGGTTTTTGTGATTTTTATTTATTTGTCATTTTATTCTTTGCTTTATAAGGTTAAGAGTTTAATTGTTTGGAGACAGTTAAGTCGTGAAACTCTGTTGGTCCATCCCTAGTGCTACATGCCACATGTCGTACAAAACAGTAATGGAGGCGGGAGAGACACTTAATTAACTTTAAAGCTAGGCACAAACTTGCTGTTATTTAGAGGGGGGCATAGCGAGGTAGCACGACGGAAAATGTAGTCCTGGAGTTAACAATTTCATATTATATTATTATTAATTCAAAACAAATATTTGTGTGATGTCCGTGCAATACTAATTATTTACATATAAATTAGGTAAAATTAATAAATATATTTATATAAAATATTTAATCACCATCATTTTAATAACATACAAATGTTTTACTCAGTTGTAATTCCATCGCTATCACTATTAATCATTATTAGATAAGAAAACATGAGAACATGTTTAACGTAATTTAAATTGCTGTGATCATGCTTCAATAATTCATATTTTTTCATTAAATAGTTAATAAAACTTTTTATATGAATTATATATTTGCTATCGTGTCTCTATCACTTTCACTTTACTATAATAAGTAAAGTTAAAATCATATTTAAAATAAATAGTTTTTTTTTTTTGTTTAAAAGTGACAGGCAAGACGATCCCTTACCGTTTCTTGACGATGGTCTTCTGTAAAAGTGTGTTTACTGTCGCCAGTTGGGCTGCCTAATTTCAAAATTTTGTCTAATATTACTAATGATCCAGGCTGCTTCTGACGATCCCTTTGGAAAATTATGGGGGAGGCCTATGTCTAGCAGTGGACATAGGTAGGCTTCTCTCATAACTTTATTCTAAATAATTATAATGAACATTTTATATGTAATTAAAATGACCATGCCATGGTTTACTTATATTGAAGTCAGCTCCGGTACTATGTGCGCTGGCACACATCGCGTTATTTGGTGGAGCTTCTCGACTTTCGACTATGAGGTCAAACGCTGCGAACTTACCCTTCTTCGTAAGTGTATTGCGAAGTTCACTCTGACTCTGCGACGACGCTTATGTATCCCATCGCAAAGTATAATGGTTGCCGCTGGTATTCCGCAGTAATCTGTAATAACAGTAGATGCACTTATAGTAAAGGAACTGTAAAGATATGTAGACCATAATTACGAATTAATACGCGGGATAATTTATTATACCACTTAAATAGTTGCATTCGACGGGCGACATGTATATTATAAATCAAATATTTGTTTTCAATTAATGAAACTGATATTATGTGAGACCTCTTCTGAAGGCCTATTTTTTATTTCCATTTCATTAGTTAATAGTTATTCTATATATTAAAAGAAGTTAGACCATAAGTTCATAACTAATATTTTTATTTTCATAAATGGTGGTAGACAAGCTCAGGCATGCCTCATGTATCGAATTGAATCAGTTCCTAGTTATTTCTTTGTTTGTTCAGGATCACTTGAGAAATTTAAAAGGGTTATGAAGGTAAGATTGATAAAAAAATATTAATTGGGTTCTATTCAGATGATTACTGTCGCCAGAGCAGACACTAATTTTGTGATTTTTTGACGCCTTGCCAATATAATATTTTGTTTTATATCATATAATTCAGTTAAATATGTTTGTTGGTTAAAGGTGTCATGTGTGCTTTTTTGTAAAGGTCGTCAGATAGACTGACGGTCCAACTGATGGTAGGTGGATACCGTCTCGCGTTGCTTATGAATACCGTATAGGCAACGCCACAATAGGTGCTGCCACAACTGCGCTGTTGATCATAGTAGGATTTTGGACAAGGGATTAGGAAGGAGTAGGGAAATGGGCTCTGAAATCTTTTACTTATTCACCAAAACACATACTGTTATTTCACGGTGGTCTTCTGTAAAGGGGTGGTTTTGCCGCCAGAATGACACTCCAAATGACTGCGAAAAGCAGTGTGCTTAGATACAGACCAGAGCCAACTATGAAAACAACATTTCCAAAGTTGGCCCTGCTATGAATATAACCTGAAACCCCTGAGACAGTACGTTAAAGTAAGCACCATAACCAGTTTGATCAAGAGGCTCGTCGAAAGTGTCTTCTCTTTTTTCAATGGCATCAATGTCCTGACGTACGTGTTTGCATACATTACTGTATTTCCTATGTAGTGTTCCGCGAATACTCTCTGCTGATGGGAATGTGTTTCCATTCTTTATTTAGGTAGAGTGGGCTTAATGTTCCGTGGCATATGAGCAGAGTGGCTCTTCACTACAATTGCTGTAAAAGTCGTCATACAGATTGATTGCTTTTTTGTGACATAGCTTTATTGCGTGAAATAATATTACGAATATTATGCTTGTTGTACGAATATCATTACGAATATTGAGTGGTGGATCACATTCTACCTACAAACATAAAATTGGTAGCTCGTGTAAATAAGACCACCGTGAAATAAAAGTATGTGCCTATGTGAACACGCGAAAGGTGTTTCTTAGATATTTTGTGTGTGATTTTGACTTTGATTTCTCACTTTAGAATTTATAATATTAGTTAGGATAAACAGAAAAGTAAAGTTAAAAAAAGTTAAAAGACTGATTTGAAATAAATATTAATAAGACACAATAAATATTTTTACTTCAAAATTGGCCTCAAGGATTCAATCTTTTATTAACATTGTTACTTTAAACATTGTCAAAGAGGAAACATCGCGACGTCTTTTCGCGATGCTTATATTTAGTAGAGAGAGTCGTATATTTGCTTTCCAAATTAAAACCGCAGCCGTCAAGCGCCTCTTGTTTATTGTACGCTAGACTTATTAATTTTACTCATACAATAAACTTCTGTAAGCCACAAGTAGTCCAAATTAGTATGATGATTAGGTACCTCATACTAATTTGGAACACTTGTGGTTATAAACACTCCCAAGAGTTGGAAAAGATTTTTTTGTAATATTTTTTTGGGATCCTTAAAAGAATTTCTGACGTCGATATTTTGTTGGATAACGACACAATTTTAGACTGTTTATTATTAAGTAGGTATTCATTTCTTTATAATCAAAATACGCTAGACATTGCCGTTTAATGTCTGCCTAATTGTACTTTAATATTATAAATATCTAAGGATATTGGTTAAAGAGCCTAAGCCTTGTCTGTAAAAAAGCGGGTTACTGCCATCGGATGAGCCTCTTAGGTCTGTATGTCTGTATATGTCCTGCCATAACACTATTTAAAAAATCAATCATATCAAGTAACATTTTTTTATAACTGGAAAAATTTTCCGGAAAAGCAAAAACTTTAAAAAGTAATATGTAATTATTTATTGACTTACTTAAAAAGCTCTAATGAAAAAGTACACGATTTGCGCGTTTAATGCCTTAAGGGATTTTTCATTAGACAATCTTTGAGACTTTTCTGAAAGGGTTGGGAAATGCACAGATGGAAATGAAAAACGATTTTTTTAAGGTCAAGTTTTTAAGGTCAATATTGGTACATTAAAACTGTTAATATTACATTTATTAACACTATTATGTCGTTAATGTCATTATTAAATCTGTTAGGATTATGGGTAGTTTTCATTGGATGATCTGGAGAATGAAAGGAATGGATAGTACTCATAAAGTGTGGCATTTATCTTAAAAAAATAAGAAGAGGTTATTATTATCTTACTCACACTGGCTCCAGATTCTTCACGTAATAAAATAAAACTTAAATTTTACAGAAACATACGACAGATCACAGTTAAAATCCGTCATCAAAGCCATAGGTGCGAAATTAGTTTTCTCATCTCCAACCAACTTGAGGTTAAAGATACAAAAACTTATTCCTCATTGAAAGCACATGTGTACAAATGTATACTTAGGCGTAAGATTTGTGTGGAAAATAGTCGTGCTTCCCCAAATGTAGGGTTATCTCGGGAAATCCGACATCTCCTGCGGAAATGTCGCCTCTGTTTGCACGGACGATGATAAGGCAACAACCCTTACTAGTAACTGAATACCGGGGTGCGATAACAATTTGAATATAAACAGGGATATACATATAAGCGCTAATATTACACGTTATGAATACTTGAGCCTTTGCGTTAATTAATGTCAAATGTCTTTGAAACTTTGATAGCCAATGTGCAAATTATATGTGTGTTAAATGCTAGTTATGTTTCGGCTTAATGGTCTATTAGTTTAGGTGGGAAGGAAGCAGCTACTTTGAAATGTACTACTAATCGAATTGGTTAATCGAAATCAGTTAAGTATTACCTAAAATTGTCATTTTACCTATAAAAAAAATTTGAGACGAAGTAGGCGGGATAAACCGAGAATAATTTCGGTCAACCGAGAAACCGAGAATCAGAAAATATATTTCGGCACAAACGGGGCATACAAACTGGGACGTAGTGGGATTTTTTTTTGTGGGACACAACTCAGTAGGACGAACCAGGCATAAACCGTACCAACCGTACTTAGTATTTTGCGGACGAGGTATAAACTAGATCGGGAAAAACTGTGTTCAAAATATACCCGCTGCTGAACATTAAAAATGATTTTGAGCTTGACCGAAAATTATCCCATGAGTTAGAAAATACTGTTACACCACCCTCTATCGAGTTTTAAAGAAAGTCAATGTACGTAGAGGCGTTATATATTTATTTTTCAACGCGGACGAAGTCGCAGGCACCAGCTAGTCTATTAAATACACAGCCATAATTTTGTAGACGAGCTCTTGACATGTTTAACGAGACGTCTTATACAGCTAAAGATGATAATCCATTGTTCGTTCAGATTTGAAAGTCCTCTACAAAACGGGCCAAGACGAAGCGTGAACTGTAGTGGCAAATGAAAGGGTGCGGACGACTTGAAGTGACAGCCATAGATAAAGGGGCGATTTGCTTCGTCCACACACGCTGGCAGCCGGCCAGACACCCATTCTTTGTGCTTTACACCACTATTCCATTATCGTAATAGGCCGGTATGTATAGTGCTGAATGGGAACTGTGCAGTTACTGGGTTAATGATTGTGAATACGCGGCTATATTTCACGGGCGGACGCGACCTCGTCGGGACACTGTTTCCGAACATAGTTTGTTTTAAATGGAAAAGAGTTTCAACGCGTCACGTAAATTACATTTTGTAAAGACGAGGCCATTTTTAGAACTGTTGCGATGCCTAACGCTTCTATTTTATACCTAGTCGAGTATAAGTTCTGTTACATGTTTATTGTGAAATAATTGAGACATGTTTGTTTTTATAGTAACCATTAATAATATTAAAAGAAAATTACTAAAACATAGATTCTTATGCTAATCAAGCTCATTCAAGTAAATAGAAAATGAATCTTAAAAAAACGCACAGTGAGGTCCATTGTTATCGTAAATTCTACGTCATTCCAAGACTAAAATTTAAACAATTTAATTGAATTACTGTTGTATAATATTCCATTTAATGTAGCGTTACATTGAACAATTTAGCACAGCTAAATCCTGTTAGTATTTTATTCAATTAATATTCAACTCATAAAATATTCAGTAGTCTGTTTACCGATTTATAACGAAAGGTCACAGCGATTACCAAACTGTTTGTGTTGTTATATAACTATTTTTATTTGAAAAATAAAATGTTTTAAAAGCTTTTAAACGCTTAGTAATAGTACAGCTATTTTTATTATAAATTTTTTTTTAAAGCGTTTGGTCCGTAAAAGAGGTGCTTTGACAAGATGAGGACGGTACCAGTCGTTCTGTTAATAGTATTGAGGTTATTATTTTTATGATATTCAAGAGTATAGTTCTATTTCAAATAATACAGTTAATATTATTAAGGTTATTTCATATTACTATTACATTATGCAGCTAGTCAGGGGCAGTTATAATACCATTCCTTTTCAGAAGACTTCTATCTTATTTTTTCGTAATTATCTATTGCACTGTAAAATGCCAGCATGTTATGTGTTGTTTTCGTCAGTGAGTAAGAGATGCCTGAGCTTATTCCACAATCTAGCTTTTCTCAGCACTTACAAGGCAGCAGCGCACTTACAACCCCTATCGCGTTACGAGGTATCTGGTAACCTACATACAGCGATTTTTATATAAACATTATAATTAGTATATATAATATAGTATTTTTGTTGGTGAATCACGAGTGTATATTATGATGATAAAATATTATGAATGACTGATATTTGTTAAAGTTGACATACAACCTGTGTTCAAATGTTAGTTGGGATAAAACTGATGACAACAAATTAATCTATGTTTATTTATAAAATAATTTATCTTGATTGACTATAAAAGCACAACCAAAACTTCTAAGTCTAGATAGCTAAAATTTGGATTATTTTATAATGAAAGCATAGACTAAGAAGGGATTTTTGAAAATTTGAACTCCGTGCGAAGCCTGAGGCGGGTTACCAGTTCATAATTCATAATATGGAACCGTCTAGAAAAATTAATGCATAATAATGTAACATATGGTTCCAGCTGCCTGAAAATAAATGAATTTTAATTTAATAATGTTGTACAAGGGAGTTAGCAACAACTCCATTATTTTTGTAACATTTCTAAAAGTGGACGTAAACGAAAATTATTTCTGGCGAATTTGGAAAATTTTACATTCGAAGCTTCTGTTCAAGGTTTTCAGTTACAAAAGTTATTATTCTTAACCGAGAGTCGGGAGCGGCCCGCGCACATAATGGCGAGATGATTAAAATATCAGCAATCCCTCGCGGCGCCTGCGGGATTGTCTTTTGTACGGGAAATAAACGTTCTTCCATCAGGACGAAATGTTCCGCCGAAAAGGAGTGTCGTCACGGTTATAATGTGGAACACAAAATTTTATTACCCACAATGCAATTTATTACTCACTTCACGAAATATACAGTAATTTATATTTGACGAGCTCGTTGAATGAGTGGTTTGGGTGCTTGCCTTAACCGGCAGGGTAAACTTTGGAAATTAACTTTAAAAATTTAAATTTATTTAAAACAGAAGAGGAGCCTATAAGAGACAAAAAGGTATAGAGCTGTCAGGGACAAACTAGTTCTCCGATTATATCGGAGGTTAGTGACTGTAATCCCCCAGCCCCCAAATAACTTGCCGTTCTTTCGATATTGATATTTATTATCTAGTTAAAAAAAAAATAATTACTTATTTGTATATATTTAATCATGTTAAATCAGTAAAGAAAGAACTGTTATAGAAATTGTAAAAATATTATTGTAAATTACGACAATATACGGCCTGTGGGGGTGGCGTAAGCCCTGGGGGAAATAAAAAAGAAACTTTTTAAAGTTGGCTTTGGTCTGGATCGGGAAATTAGTGGCAGGGCACATTTGGGCAGCCCGTCTGGTGACAGTAACCACTGCTTTCAGAAGACCACCGTGAAATAACAGCACGTTTGATGATGTGTTTCGGTGAGTGAGTAAGGAGCCCATTTTGCCATCCCTCTCCTATCCTTTATCGTTAATAATACTGTAATCGGCAGCGGACTTGCAACACTTGTGGTATTGCTCGTGTTATAGGCGAAGGTAGCCAAAGTTGGCCGTGTAAGTTATCGAACCCGGGACCCCTGCGACAGAGCATTAAGGCAAGCACCCTAACCGCTAATCCAACAGGCTCGTCAATAGAGCCGCCACAATGTTATATTTTATTGGATATTGTTCCGACAGATGGTGAAAATAAATATTTCATTTAATTTAAATGGAACAAGGAAGAAAGTTAATGGATACTTACTTGCGAAAGCGGTATGCCTCAAGCATTGCTTTTCAAGCTCGCTTGTTCTAATTGGTTTGCACTTCAGCTTCGGGAATCTGATCTAATAATGGCGGTGAGAGCTTGAGTAAAAACTGAAAAAGGGTTGTGAATTACTCCTACAATTAATCGCACGCTCTATATATTGCAACTGTCGAGAGTCAAGGTGATTTATAAGCAAGATTTGTTCTCACTGTGAGTGTGACAAAGCACTTTTGATTTTTTAAATTTCTAGAAAAGGATTTAAAATAATATTTTAAAATAATTTTTATACTCATAAAAAAGTGTTTTAGTTGTCTCATACAATAAAGTGCTAGTATGTATGTTGAATGTGAAATAAATGAAATAGTGGGTATACAAACATAAAACACAAAAAAAGCTGGTGAGTTTTTATTATGATAAGGGACGGTGGACAGGCTCATAGGATTAAAGCGGGAAAAGTGCACTGTTGCCGCCCTTTTTTCTGCAACCACCCCTATATATAAAAACCATTATTGAAAATCGCATTAACATGCACCTACTAGGAGATCAAGTGAGATAGCGGCCAAGCGCTACCTTGACAACATAAAAAAAAATAAAATAAAAAAAAAAAATAAACATCCGTTGCGTAGTTTAAAAAATCTAAGCGATTATATTTTACACTATGTAAACATGTAAAGATAAAGATGATTCTGTTCTTCGGATCTCACTTTGCAATTGATATCTGCCAATACTCATAGCTTGTTATAGATGAGAAGCTGCCAAACTATTATTTTAGATACTACACTGTTAACTAAAGTACCTAGTATTCAGTAGACAACACTAAGACAAGAGAAACAATTACCGCTGTGGCTATCGCTCCTCTGCTAGTTAATTTAGAGGATATGACGCGTCATATACTGACGTAATAAAGTCTTATCCATAAATCCTTTGTTATCTCGCTGCCAGCAAATGTATATAGCAACGCATAGCATATCCATAGTATTCTGAATACGCAGTGAATTAACCCAATATTTTCACAGATTCAATTTTAAAATTTATATAAGGCCGAATTGAGTTTAACTAAAGAGTTTAGCATAATTAATTTCGGAAGTAGCCTTTTTCATATAACGGTTGTCGGACAGGCTGGCAGTCCACTTGATGGTAGGTGGCTACCGTTGTCTATTCACACAAGCAACGAAACATATGCGTAAGGATAAAGGGTAAAGAAGGAACAGAGAAACAGTGAATGAGCGAGGGAAAGCACACATGCTATTATTTCATTGTGGTCTTCTGTAAAGAGGTAGTTACTGTCATCAGTCAAGTGTCAACCTACTCATAACTCAAAGTGTGACCTGTGAATGTTTTGAATTGTGAAGAGCTTCCACTGTAGCTACCTCCAGATAATTGCTAGCGATTATGTGAATGTCATTTTAAAAAACCTATATAAATACATATATACATAATGGATTAAAGAAAGTTTATATGACATATTCGTATTATAGGAAATGTCCTTGATTTTATGACCATTTCTTAACAGTGTTCTGACAACAATGAATTCTTCACAGTTCTTAACAATGATTGTTATTAATAGCTATAACAAAATGAAATTCTAGTTGTATCTATTTTTAATTTGTACTTAAAGTATCTTTTTTCTTTTTGTTTTATAAGAGATTTTAAGTAATTTTCAAATGCTTAGGATTTTCAACACTGTAAACACAGAGAAACTGTGACACGTAGCATCTTTCTGACTAGTTAAGAATTTCATGTCAGGTTACCGAGCTATTGTTTAGTTAACACATATAAATCCAATTGGTGTGATTCTATTCTTTTCGATAAAAATACTGTGTTTCAGCTATGAAACGAACTCAATCTGCATAAATTTGCAGTTGACCCTGTTATTACTTACAGACACCAATTTATGTTCGAGACAAATTTGATGCTATTTCACTTTCCGACCGGTTTCGAATGATTGACGAATGGGGTTGCAGTAAATACCCCATTTCAATAAATCTGCCAAGTTTATTGTAATGCATCTGAAAGTGTGATATCGTTTCACTTGCTAAACAATAAAATCGATAATAATAATAACAACCTATAAGCTGATTGTTCTTCTTAAAGTCCCCTTGAATTACTGGAGGTTGGCGGTCAGCCCCGAAAATTTGCGCATGTCCAAGGTCCAAACGGAACAAATGTTCTGCACTGGAGATTTCGGTCCATTTCCAGATGTTACATAGCCAGGATTTCTTCCGCCTTGCAAGGTGCCATCTCCATTCTATTTTTCCTATCAGTATGAACTGAAGCAGCTCATATCCCTAGTTGTCCAGATTATCATTTTGCGCTTTTTGAGTAGTTACGGTTAAGAAACTATGTCCAGGACATAGACTATTCATATGCTTTCATCCAAATATTTTATATCGAGTTCGAATATATTTTACGAGTTATTGAGTAATTTTTTTTTATATGTTATACTAGCTCTAGCTTTCGACTTCGTCTTTATATATGATGAGGTAATAAGATGATGATTACTCATATATAGTATAATAATATAGTATATATAATAGATAATAGATATATAATAGATAATAGATAGTATATAATATATAATAGATAGTATAAATAATATATAATAGATAGTATAAATAATATATAGTATATATAATAGATGATGATGATGTAATAAGAAGATGATGATGATAATGATGAGGTAATAGCCGATGATGTTAGATGTTAAATCGATGTATAAAACAAGTTTCTTTAAAATTCTGTTTCATAGGTACTTGCGTGAATGTATAATGTCTCTTTATCGTGGTCATACAATATCTTAAATATAAAAAACCGGTTCTTATATTTTATTTTTATTTAGAAAATAGAGTAACTTAAATTTAATAACAGAGTGGTGTATTATTCATTATGTTATGGTTCTGAAATTTCTGTTTACATTAAACGTCACTTGAAAATTCTTTATAAAATCACCTTTCATCTCTAATAAACATGGTCGCTCTTCAAAATTCTTAGAGAAAACAACTTTATAAGTAAAGTTGAATTAAAACCTCATCTCTAGGGAAAATTAAACCGCGAACAGTTAATGGATCTTAACTCGATTCCGAAACGCTAATTTTGTCGAAAGCGACTCGTTGCCTTCAATAAGATTCAGACAAGTTTGGAAAATTAGCTTCCTTTTAAGGGCGTCTGAACACTTATTGATGCTGAGTCAAAAATCTAAATATTTCAATTTAAAAGAGAATTGGTCTTGTAAAACTATAAGAATAGCGTATTTACTTAGGAAAAGCTGTGATGGATTTTATAATGCGAGCACTTGTAATGAATAAATGAGTGGATAGAACAGATTTGCATCGACGACGCTTTGTTGACAGTACTATGTCACCAGACATCCCACAAATAGAGTTAGTTGTTCTATTTAATTCATCTTACCTATCTTATCTATCTTACATATCTAACAAACAAACATAATAATCTTTATGGATAAAAATGTAATCGGTAGTATTTTGAAATTTTTAGGTGATACATATTCAAAACTCTATTGTGAAAAATAAATAACAATAATTAGTATGTTTTTTTCGTGGTTTATTATTTAATTTCTTTATTTAATTACAGTTGATTTCAATTAGTTTGTAAATAAGCAAGATGATTCCAGTTTTTTAGAGGAACATTTTATTAATTTCTACTTTTTCGGTTGATTCCATTTAATCTCGTATATTATATTTGTTTTATATCAGACTCCATAAACATTTTTTTCTCAATCAAACCAAGTTTGAAAAAAAAAGTGTATAGCCATCCCAAAGCAATCTTATAACCGTCTCAGAGAAAAGCACTCAAAACAAAACCGTAGCGCCACGTTTTTCTTAAACGAAAATACATAATTAATATTCTTATTGAGAAATTTCGGCTCTAAGTAATCTCTTAGGAATAATTACAAGACGGCTCATAAGTTTAACCATTTGTCATTTTTAAATTGATACAGCAAATATGTATTAATTTGACAAATGAAATTTTAATTTGATTACATAACTTTGCTATATACATTGAAACTTCTGACTGTGCGGTGTTTCGAATTGAGCGGTATCTCGAAAGAGCGGTAATTTTAAAAGGTAAAAACCCACCTCCGGATTCGCACGGAGTAGAAATTTTCAAAAACCCTTAATTAGCGGATATAAAATAATACTACGTTCCTTTAGCTTTCTAGAGTTAGTAATTTTGGATGTCTGGCAAAAAAAAGGATTTTATAGGTATAGATTAAAAAGACTTATAATAAAATATTAACCTATTATTATACTATATTATTTTACCTGACTCTTGAGTGTAGATCTTTAAAGTTCGAGTATAATAAGCCTTTGGTTGAGATACTTGTCGGCCTGTCCTTTACAAGTTATAAACAAGTAGTAACATTCGAACCCAAGTTTGAGAACAAATTCATTGATGGTTCTTAATCTACAATAGAGGTACCATTTTGAATTGATATTACAAATATTTACTGCGACCGTACGTACCATCAAGTTCCATTTTAAGGTTATAATAAAACTTCAGGAGTAAGCATACATTTACGTGAACAATTGAACTTCGCGTCGCCCACTGTGCTCCTCGTTGAATATATTTGCAATAATTCTTATCTTGCGACTATTTATTATTTATTCGCAAGGAAAACTCGCATCTCACGCTTTATGAATATATAAAATACTAAATTTTAAATATAACGCATGTAATCATATTATGATGTTTTTTATATTGTTACGTTCTTAAAAGTAAGTAAGTATAATATGACAATCCATGAAGACAAAGAAGGGACCGAAAGATTCTCGAGTGGAGACCACGAAGCGACAAGCAGTGTAGGACGTCCACCCACAAAGTGGACCGACTATCTAATAAGCATCTGACTGGTTCTATTTAGTAGTTATGGGGAGACCAATATTTTCTACTTATTACTTATTTATAATTAATAAAAAAGTAGCAAAAATTCTTAATTAATTTGGATCTCTAGATACCACAGATATATGATAGTTTTTTTTAATTAATCCCTATCGCTTCCCGATCCCTTATCCTTAATCCTACTGGAGACGGCAGCACACTTGCAGCACATGTGTTCTTGCTTGTGTTATAGGCGACGGTAACCACCTACTATAAAGTGGACCGTCAGCCTGTCTGCCGACAATAATATAAAGAAATTATTATTACCTACCGTGCGAAATCGAGATGTCATCTTCAGACCAATGATAAAATGATAGTTATTTTTTAAATACCATCTTTAAATTTTTAAAAATAAGAGTTTTAATTTGTAAAAATATCAAGAAGTGTATAAAAAAATAAAAAATAGAAATAAATAAAGATAAAAAGGTAAATATTTAAGGACCGTTGTTTGTGAAAAGTTTAATGTTCTAATGATTACTGTGTCGTAGTCTAGAATGTTCTGTTCAAAAGACGCAAAAGACTTTGTTCGGATTCATTTTCAACTTATCTCATACTAAACAGTGAAAGACGAAATAAAACTTTCATATAACTTCCAGCAGCAGTGTCGACTGCTATCTTTTACCAAACAAGTTCATATTGTGTTTATTTAAAATAAATTGTTATTTGAATTATAAAAGATATTTTAGTAGCATAATATTTTAAGTAGAGTAGTAGGTCCGTAATTGTAAGCTGTGGCGGCAGTAACCACTCTCTTACAAGTGTGTTGCGTTTCAATACGTAAGAGCTATTCCTTAGATATAGCTAATTCCTTAGACCCCATCTTTTTTCAACCCTTTGCTTTGCTTGTGTCAATAGAGGACGGTAGCCACCTGCCATCAAGATGATCACCGGCCTGACCTGACCGTCGCATTTTACAAAAAAAGATTTTACGTAAAAAACGTCATAGGTTGGAATGTTGAAGCTTGCTGTGGCGGAAGAAAGCATACCTTTGTCTTTTTTCATCTTTTTTCAACCTCTATGGTTTTGCTACCATCAAGAGGACGATCAGCCATTACAACTCTCAAAAAAATCTGTCGCACTTTATAAAAAATACATCCACATAAAAATCGTTATGATTTCAAGTATTGCAGCTTGAGAATTATTATTGTACACTCATAAAATATATTTTAAAATAAAATCTGCTGCACGCCGAACATTTAATTATTATAAAAAGTGAGTTTTAATTAAAAGCCGATCATTTATTTTTTATTTTCTCGTTCTCGTTTCTCGTTGGCCATTTTCCGTACACATGTACAAATGTTACTAAAGGGAATAAAGAGTAACGCTGCCCTATTTAAATACGAGTTGTAGAGCTTTAGCAAGAGGCAACCGGGGCGAGTGAATTAAGGGAAAAAACGGGAATGCGACCGCCTTTGCTCTGAACCAAGAGGTTTACACGCGAACGTTTGTTGTGCAAAGGACCACTTAATTTGGAGCCTTAATGGCTAGGAGCACGCGTCTCTTCAAAGAAAACGTTAGACATTTAGAAGGCCTTCAGAAAATGAATTATAAAAATCGTTCTCTAAAGACAGCCTTTCGAAATTGAGAAAAAATGAAATGTCAAAAGATTAATGAGGAAATTCAGTACACACTTGTCTATAACAGTTCAAGAAGCAATTATATTGAGATTAGTAAGTGGGATTAATAGTATTAATAGGAATAGTAAAATTAGTAATAATATAGAACCAAGAACTTTTAATGCGGCGAACTAACTCGTTATCTACTCGACATAAAAAGTTAAAATAAAATTTATAAACACATTTGTACAATGAGTGTTAGGGAAGTTACATGTTAGGAAATAGTTCACAATTAGTCTGTACGAGCTTACTACACGCTTTTCTCTTTATGACTAATGTTTTAGCGACATTAATAGTTAAAGTTTGTTTATTAGCACTTTGACTAACAAACAAACTAACGGATTAGTACATTTGGAATTAATATACATTGCGGAATGTAATGGAGATAAAATTAGCTTACATTATTAGGGCTATTGCCCTTGAATAATTTCTATACGCAAAATAATGAATGATCTGCCTATATCAATATATAAACGAACGAACATTTTACAGCCTTTTTGACGCTCGATTATCTAAACAGACTATTTTTAAACAGACACTATTTTAGGGTTACATTTTAAAGTAATTACTGTATAATAAAACGAGAATTTTTTAGTTTATTGTTAAGAATAATAAATCATATTTCATATTATAATACATTGATTGCAATACCTAGACCCAGTCTAAAGACTTAGTTTAGTTATTTTAAATACTTACTTTTTTAAATAACAATTTTCTATTTCTATTTTCTTTATTCATCTTGCCGGCATCTTGGGTTATATGAGCCGGGAAATACTCCGAGCTCATATAACCCAAATATTTTTAAAGTTCGAGTGAATAGGTATCTTCTGGGTGAGCTCGCTCCATCATAGGCCTCATCCTTGCTACACAGCTGCTTGTTGGTCAAGAACTAACCCATCTCTAACAAAAAAAAAAAAAAAAAAATTGAGTCACAATAAAATTAATGTAATATTTTGCATATATTTTTGAAATCTTAAAAAAATCAACCTAGTCAGTTTAAAAACATATGTATGCCGAAAATGTTTCCTATTGTTAACTGTTTGTCCACATGTGACGATGAAACGGGAATATTGCCGCTTTAAACAGTGAGTGTGACCAAAGAAAGGATTTTTAATTGAACGCTCAAATGCCATGTAAAAGCTTTCGTGGAAAATAAAAGAGTTTATGAAATGCAAGCGGGTCTTTGCTGGAGCGGTTTACACGTACACTCTCACAAAGCGGCACTTAATTTAGCCCCGTTTTAATGGCCACCTTACGGCCCCGTTAAAAGGTCCGAAGTCTTATGAAATATAAATTAAAAATTAAGAGAAAGGTAAATGGATTTCATACATTTCAAATCTATAAACAACCTGAACGAAATTAAACTTTAACATCGAATATTTAAAAATTATCGACTATTTTTTTTAATTCAAATCTTTGTTGGTTAGGAACAATTATTCGCTTAAAATAGTTATATTTTCATTATTATTATTTTCATGTTAAGGTCTAAAGATAGGCTGACGGTCCACTTGATGGTAGGTGGCTACCGTCGCCTATAACACAAGCAAGGCAACAGGTGCTGTAAGTTCGCTGCCAATCATAATGGGATCGAGGATGAGGGAATTGCGATAAGGAAATGGGCTCGGGCATCCCTTACTCACTCACTGAAACACAACAGCACATAATATATTGTTATTTAGTTCCACTATGTATTTTCCAATTCGTGGTCTCCATTCGAGAATTCACTCTTCTCATCGGTTATTCACTCTGACAGAGTGACCGACTCTTTGCCACTTCAGCTTGCTGATTCTTTTATTATATTTTAATTTAATTAATATTAATAATTAATAGAAAATAAGCGTGACTGATAGCTTCTACGAGTAAGTATAATTTTCCACTCCGTGTAGGCTTTCCTGTATCTCTCACTCAACATACATATTCGCAAATTGATTTAATTGAACGTGTTTCGGAAATTACTAGTTTCAACAGCTACGACGTCGGTAAAGGATAAGGTTTGTTCACAGAGAACGTTCTTGGCTTATTACTGAACTCACGTGATGATTTTTACAGGATAAAATCTTACGTATTAGATGTAAGTGAAATTTGTAATTCATTATCGCTTTTGTTGTAAGTTATTTTTACTTGATTTTTGCATAAAAAAACAAGTCAGTAATTTACGAACTATTACGTGCTTTTATTAGAGGAAACTCTCACCCAAATATTTCATGTTAACACAAGACTAAGACATTAACATGAACTAATTGATTGACATTGTCTACTTACGAGACTAGAGATTCGCTGATTTGATACAGAATATTGTTCACGAGTCTCAAATGAGCTGTAAATCATATTTTTTAAATAACTTTTTTACAATGTCAAAGTAGGCAGTGCACTTGTAAGCGTTGCTTATGTTTATAGGCGACGAGAGCACCATCAAGTGGACCATAAGCCTGCATGACGTCATTTACATAATTAAACAACATAAACAAACTATTAAAACTTATAAACTAACCCTCGCCTTTTTATATTATAACAAATATTTTATTTATTATAATTTATTTAATATTTTTTTTTACTTATAACAAACATACTATATCTGCTGTAAGTTGTATCAAAGTCTTAAATCTGTACATACATTTTAATTACTTTGAAAGCACATAATTCATAAGATTCTTGAGATTAAAGTGTTCAAATATACAACATGCGTTTAATGAAATTTAATTTTGGAGGCACGCTGTCATTTATGGCAATGCGGTTGATATCAAACATTTATCAAAGTCTCATTTGTACGCTAATATTAAAGTGGGGAACGGTTAATGTATATTACATCTGAATATTACATGACATTTCATGACGTTGTGTCATGTCAGCATGTCGTGTAAGTATGCGAAAGTCGATTGCATAATGACTTATGTATTTTAGATTTTTTCGACATACCTATTATGTATACTCGACATACTCGACATGTATATTCGACATACCTAAAAAATATACGCCATTAATCCCCAGAAGGCGTAGCACTGATGTCCAAGAATGGAACCATTTAAGATTACTCTTAGATGACAAATAAACGAATTAACTGGAATTTTGTTCAAAACCTAAAAGGACGCTTTTCTTATTAATGTCGAAAGACAAGCTGACGGTCCACTTAACGGTATCTGGCTACCGTCGCCTATAACACAAGCAACGCCACAGGTGCTTCAAGTGCGCTGCCGACCATAGTAGCAATAAAGATAAGGGATAGGAAAATGAGTTCTGGCATCCTATAGGTATAACTTACTCACTGAAACACAACAGCCCACAGTTATGCTGTTATTTCACGGTGGTCTTCTGTATGGGGGTTACTGTTACTAGGGTTACTAGGGTTACTGCCGCCAAGTGACCGCAAAATAATTATACCTTAAAGTAATAATTATAGTTTTATATACGACAACATTTAAAAAAATATTCTCATTTCTTCTGTTCGTCGAAATGATATTGTATCAAGATAAATGGGACAAATAAAATATTTTTTCTGTTTTGAACACAAGCCGTGCAAACGATGTTACCATTACTGTAACAGACCTTTAATTTGGGAATTATTCGATTTTCACGGTAGCGAAAGCACCACTGTATCCGCGATAAACCTGCAGCTTTTTGATGTTATCATATAATTCTCGATAACAGGTAACAACGCGGAAAATCCGAATCGCATTTTTGTTTCTTCGCATTTCTCGTTGTAAACAAAAATTTTATTTTCCCATAAATATTTACTGTAGGAAAATATGAATTCATCATTATAAAAACGAATTCAATCATCATTAAAAAAAGTATTTTAAACGTAAAAAGTTTATGAACATTTTTTACATAATCACATAAACTCTTACCTCTACCTTATAATATAAGGACTAGCTGACTGAAGGTCATCTCGCCTTAAGTTTATTCCCACAGGAGCACCAAATTCACACGGTCGGTAACAGGCTTTGCTACTTATCATGACATTGCCGAAGGTATCCTGCATACAATAAGAGGATTTCGTAAGCCTCTACTCCTGGTTTCTCCTTGGACACCGGGTGGCTTGAACCTGAATCTGTTGGATTCCGCTGGACCTGTTTTTTAATTGTTATTTGCGCTGTTACTTTAATTAGGACTAGGTCCAGAACTGTGCGAGAAAATTAGACACTCAATGAAAGTTGTTTAAATTGTATCAAAAAAGGAAAAAAAGGACTTACATTATTAAGGAAAGAAGTGGTTCCATAGAAGTATACCAACGACACGGGTCTGTTACGTTGAAATACTGAATCGTATTTATAAAAATGTTATATACAAATATCTTGTAATCTGCGAAAGATATCGGTTACTTTTTAACTTTTACGCGAACGAGCAGTTGAGCGAAGTTGTGAATATGTTTAAAAATTCATTAACTGCTCGTTTTCCGTATTTCGCTTGATAGAGTGGAATCGGTAAAACAACATCGAGTTATTAAAGTCAGAAGCAGGTACATCACACAACCATGCAGCGTATAGCAAGCAACACAATGTCGCTCGTATAATGAAAATTTCTCATGAATATTCATAAATCTTTTAGGTCATAGATAAACTCTCAAAGATTTACTCGCGAATGTATTAGGTATCTGTGGCTTGTTTACATTTAATTTGCGTTGCCTCTGTTATTCCGCGGTTGAATTAATTATTAATAAATGGTTTATAGCTTGTAAACAAACTGTGATGAGTATGGGAATAGGAAAGTTCGGTTTCTGTTTTTAAGCTAATGATTTTAGGTATCAACTTATACTTCTTGCTGAAGTGAAGTTATAAGAATTAGTAGTTATATGTACCTGAATTGGTGTTATGTGGCAAAGGGCGGGTCACATCTATCGCAGAGGGATAACTGATGAGGTAGACGAGTTCTTGAATGGGGCCCACGAATAGGAAGCGGCTGGACGCGAAGGGCAGTGTTTGGTGGCGAACCATAGGAGAGGTCCTTTGATTGATATAGTTATTGTAATAACGATACTTTTAACGTTTAAAATCATCGCCGGCAGATGTTTAATGAATTCCGTTTTAAAATAAAACGAATCCTTCGAAAAGCGCGTAATTCAAGTAATAATAAATAAAGAGAGAAGTGCGACCTGGAAAACTTGTGTAGGTAAATAATTTATCAAAGCGTTGTCAACTAGAGCAGGCTTTTGCCGGGTGGAACACGTTTTTGAGAAAGTTGTTTAGATCGATATGTACACACATGTGATTGATGTGCCCTTTATATATACGAATAGCGTACTTGATTGATGAAAGGAATTCCCTTACTCCTTACTCGAGCGTTCGAGGTGACCGTTTTACTTTACTTTTACGAGAACATTTAACCACACAGATTTGCGTACCCTCAAGCGAATTGTAAGGAAAAAATTATACGAAAAGCAAACATTTTTATATGACCTACATTATTTTTTGCGTAATCCACCACGGTCAAACTTTTTCTTCTGCTGAACGTTTTTATTTAGAGAATGTATTGTTGTTTTGTTATTGAAGCAGGAAAAATGTTTCGTTAGTGTTACTTAACTTTTTTTACATAAAAAGGCGACAGGAAGGCTGATGGTAAATTTTAGATGGCTGCCTCCGCCTAATAACACTAAGGGTTTCAATGATTGCAGTCACACTTGAATTAATTGTAATGAAGAAAAAAAAAAAAAAAACTAATTATACTCTTACTATTTCTAGTATTTGTATTATCTACTTATAGCAAAAAATGTCACTATAACGTAATTCTGAAATGCATTTTATGTCAGAATTTTTTTACGAGGCTAACATTAAAAACATGAAGTTAGTCCCGTAACTAAAGCTAATTAACATAATTATACCTACGCCGCTAAACTTTTAAAAGACATGCATGTATCTAACTTAATTCAAGTAGGAATGCAAAATATCAATTCGTAAAAATATAATATATATTTTAATGAAATAGTCACAAGAAAAATAAAAATTAATGCAATGATAGCTAAATTGAAAATTAATTTAAACTATACAATAAGTACCTACATTAAAACATTTGTCACAAAAATGCATAGAGAGTAGAAATCATACTTAAGACAAGAGTTGTAAAGATGCAATTTCAATATGGCCGCGTTAGGTCCTCAAAAAACACGTGACAACAAACGTCATTAACAATAGAATCCTCTATTTATTTATTTTTTAGGGTCGTGCGAAATGTGCGAAAAGCCAACTTTTAATGTGTCAAAAAAATACGTTTGTGTCCGTACACGATCAGTGACCTTGTTGAACAACACATTTCAATTTGTCCAAAACTTTGGTGTAACCAATTCAGGGTTACTTTTACACTCTTGTCCTTTTATACCTTTATGCAAAAATGATACCTTCCTGAATTTCTATGAACGATTAAGTATCTTTCTTCTGGCTTTTGGTGGGTTCGAGATTTTTTTTTTATAGTAAGAGTATATGTTAACAATTTGTTTGCTTAACAATCGCTGTAATTACTTTGTAGTCTGTGATAAGAAAGTCACATATATTTAAGTATCCGTGAATAAGTATCTTTTAAAAACTAGGACCGTTTGTGGATACGTGTTTTATATTATCTATGGTTATAAAATAATTTGTGGTGACTAAGGTTAGCAGCGCAGTTACATTACCTTTTTTATGGAGAGGAAAATGTTGTGGTGTTGCTTTTGTTAGGCAACGGTAGACACATACCATCAAGTGGTTCGTCAGCCTGTCTGACAGGTAAAAACGAAAAAACGATCTGTAGATTTAGTCATTACATTTGCTGTCTTATTGAGACAATCATCAAGCTTTGAATCCATTGAGATGGGAAGAGTTTGTTTTTCTAATAAGAAATTTCTCATTACGCGCAAGCTAATTCAAACTTCTTAATCGCTTAAATTCTCTGTTTTAAATTGTGGCGAAATACGGGCGAAATGGAGAAAACTTAGTAACAAGCGCGATTCGAGAAACTAATAGAGCAGGACTAGTATAAAAAAACTCTATAGAAACGCACATATAAGTCATCGTATTATGGTCATATAACAGTAACTGTCATAGATATTAGGCATCATCCGTAAATAATAATACTAAACATTATAGCTTCCTTTTCCTTTTAAGCTTCCTTTTAAGCTTAAAAAGCCTATGTCAGATAGTTCCGCTGTTCATTATAATATAATGCAGTACATATTCATTATCTTATTACCTTGTGTAAAGTTAACATATACCTTAGAATATAGAACAAACCAAAAACCGCGAACGCGCCCTGAGCCGAAGCTACACAAACTACTCTAAAATAGAGTAGTTTGACATTTGGATGACGTCTATTTGTGGGCACCGTGTGACGTACGCGTGAAAAATTCTCTCATTTTTTATTTAATTATGCCGTCCTGTGCGGTTCCCACCTGCAAGAATGCAGTTGGAAGAATAAAAAAACAAGATGGGATCACATTTCATGTGTAAGTAGCGCAAATACATCTCATTTTATTTCAATAATGAAATATTTTTACTCGTTCAAAGTGTAAACAATTTGGGCGAGTCCATTTTGTTAATGTTGCCAGTTTTGCTGAAACTTTTTCCCTACTTTCACTTGTTTATTTTCTAGAGGATTGATAAAAAATTAATAAATGCATGGAAAATAATTTAACGTTTGATTTTATTATATAATAGATAAATACATATTCATTTTATTTAGTGTCAAAGTATGATGTGAACTTCTGTTTGAATTGAGACATTTTAGTATAAATAGAGTGACTTAGATAAATTAAATAATTACTTGTTATTTGACAGATGTTAAATTGTATAAATAGTAGTGTTTTTATACAAATCCCTTGTCATAACGTAAAAATGTATTGATTACCTCAGAATCAAAACGTCAATATTATATAAAAATAGTACACCAAAAAGGTACGTAAATAAAAGAAAATTTTGTGAAAATTACGTGTTTTATTTCACTTAAGGTTTTTTTTATGCAAAACAGTATGTAAATATTTATCTAACAGTATAACTGTAATAGTGATACTCGTACGTTGACATAAAACATTAAGTTCGGTTTGCATTATTTTGAAACATGATTTTTGATTTACTCTAAAAGAAGCGAACTCTCTCTAAGCTAGCCACACTGTGCGGGAGGAATGCGGGGGGTTGCGAATTGTTTTTGGACACAGTGAGCAGCATACGTTATCGGCTCTAGGCTACTTCTGGTTTTTTCTATATTCTAAGACATATACATAGATTTTCCCCCCAATACCCCCAACCTAAAAATGTAGGTAAGTACTTACTTTCTTATAGGTAAGGTACTTTGTACTTATCTAATTATTTATTATTATTATCTTATAATTATTTTTTAATATGATTTGTCATATGTTATATGTATTATTGTTCCATGTTAAATGTAACCAATTCTTAAATATTAGCTGCTTGTTAAATATAGTTATTTTAAAAATAATATTGTTTTAAATTTAATTAGTTAATATATAGTAAAATGTTTCCCATTTAAAAGTGAATTGTAATACTAGTCATAGCATAGAATAAATAAAAATAATTGCACGAATTGTAATTCATGTGTGGGGGAAACCACAAAAGATACATGTTTAGAAAAAAATATACACAGTTCTTGTGAGATAAATTGAAGTATATAAAATAAGTGTGAAAACGGAGACTTGTGTCTATTTAGAGACGGCTGTCGCAGCTAACGTGTTAACTTGGGATTCAAGCCGTGATCTGAACTTTCGGGTAGGCGCAACTCCGAAGCCTTTCAAAGGATTCGTATACACACAACTTCATCCCGAGCGAAACGTCTTCCTTGGATAACTCATTAAAAACAAATTTCCAAAACACCCTCGACGTCGTGTGGGCTAACTTCGTTATTACGGCCGGAGGAAAGAAAGAGAATTATTTTGCAATAAGACCTTGAAAATATAGGAGCGCTCCAGTTAAAGTTTGTTGCCGGGCGTTTTAAAAGAATTAATGTTTTGCGCGTGTACAAAAAGTTGCAAACTTTCCTCTGAACGGATACCGCGCAATTAGTAGCGAATTCAAAACTATTGAACTTTCTAGCCAAGGCGAAGATCGTACTACTATATGTAATACTAGCTGTTGCATTTTGCTGTGCGTTGATAGTCAGGACAGACATTTTTATAAGTGTAGATTGGTAGCTGTATGAAACGTACCTATTTGTTTGTATTTTGTTACTAGAGTATTAAAAGAAATAGATATAATATTATTAATTAAAAAATTACCATTATAAATCTACCTACGTATTTTGATACTTGTTAATTTCTTTGAAAATGTCACACGTAAATTTCAATTCATACAAGATAATAACGTCAGATTTCGTTGACTCCCAAACAAATATTGGATTTGATTGCGGAAACGTCTAAATAAAGGTAGGCACGTAATTCACAAATAATGTGATCAAGCAAGCGAATGTGAGTCCAAATGATTTTGAGGTAATCAAATGTCCTTTGACTTGTAAAACGTTCTATGAGGCAAACAGCCAATTGTGATCTCAATGGAATTTGAAATTGATCAATGTCTCGATTTTCAGTGCGATTCGCAGTTTGAGCGGAACGTGATACGTGTTTCAATACGAACATCTGGAAATGTGAATGAATGGTTTGGGAAATTAGATGCCAATGTAGTGCTCGCTATAACCGGCAGATGCGTTTGGCAGAAAATCAAACGTCGACCGACAGGAACGTTAAACAAGCGTTTTAGTTTCGGCGTGCCAACATTTTAATTATTGGAATTAAGAGTTTGACGGCGAATTAAAACTTTGTTTCAATTAATGCGGCTGCTAGCTAGTGGAGTGGAGGAACTCCGCTGTAACTCCTTAATGATATTGACATTTGCAAGAGTTGCCGAATTTATTATTTTCATAAAACTTTTTAACAGTCATTTAGAGTGATTCAACGGTTTAAAGTTACTGCCAGCCATAAATATTCATATACATGTCATTGGCCTTCTCATTGCCTCCCTCAGACATATTGTGCACAAGCAATGGAAAAATATTTCTACATAATATACTTCAGAATCAAAATCATTTATTTCGTATAAGCATGTAAAGCTTTTGAGCTTTTATAAGCATCTACAAATTCTAAAAAAAAAATATTAATAAATTATTCTACTACATTGAAATGTTCATTGGGGAAGAAACAATCAAAAATCTTATGGTTGCTTTTTCCAAATAGTAATTTAATACACACCAACGTCAAAAGTCGTCAAACAGGCTGTCGGTCCATTTGATGGTACGTGGAGTGGAGCCATGTAATTACTAAGTAATGTGAGCCTTATTATTTGTAAAATGATCATAATTAAATCTACATTTCAATCAGTTAAATTTAAATAATTGATTTTATTTTAATTACTACATTGCAGACTATATTGAACATTATGAATATTGTTTGATTGTTTTTTGTAATATTAAATCTGGACTTTATTGTATGCTATTAACATGAATTACACTATTTATTCTGGTCTATGAATCTGCCAAGGAGACAACAAGTTTGGCTTAAAATATTAATATATTTACACTTAGACTTAGCAAATCCGCCATTTTAGTTCTTGTGCGTTGGATGGCAAGAATGCAGTAGTGGCATCTTACATCATGGATTCCTAATATATATTAGGATAGGTATGAGTATTAGGATTAGGATACTAGTTTTAGAATTCGTTATATAATACATGATTACAACAGTGTGATAACCTTTAATTTAATAGTAGAAACTGTGCCCTATATTATTTTGTATAGTGTAAGTCTACCGCAAGATTTGTCAATATAATAAATGGGGTAGCAACACGGACGATTCTTCAAAATTGAGATAAATAAAAGGTGGGTAGGTTTTTGTCGAGAGCGATAAGGGAGCCGCATGACAGTCATTCGATTAGACATTCTTACGCTAGACTTCGAAGTGACAACACGCCTTGTTGCTACCCATTCGTTGTTTGTAAAGAAAATAAATTAATATAATCGAATACGTATTTATTTTGATTGGACCACCTGATATTTAATACTAGAATTAGGATATATTAGGATTAGGATATTAAGTAGGATTTATAGGATTTATAAAATTGCAGTAAGCATGTGTAAGAGTGAAGATTTTAAGCTACCTTCAATGTAACGAAGTAAAACAAAGTAGAGCCACAATATTCGTCAGTACAGGTGTTCCTAACTGATGTGTAGTACAGGGGGACAATTAGAGAGTGCAAACTGTGTCGGCCTGGGGTGGTACGAGCGTCGTCGAGTAATTACATTTGCCCGGTAGCTCGCACACAAATACCGACCTATGTTTCCTATCGACCATATATGTCTTTAAGAACATACAATTCCCATTCAATAACATAATACCGGTAGCTTTGACAGATCGACTTGGACGTGCAGACGAAGTGCGACCTTCTATCGTGTTAGTTCGAGACAGGATTGACCTCAGACCGAACGCAATTACCAAAATAAGCGCAACCTAAATAAACCTATGAATGAACAAACTTAAAATTGGAAGGTTTTTCTTAAAAATTGTGTAAAATATGAAAAAAGATTTTAGTGAAGAACTCAATTAATAAGCTTAAAAACGAATGTAATTGTCGCTGAAAATTTTTATTACTGTGACAATAAAGGTTACTTTTTAGGCAGTAATTTACTATTTTTATCTCAGAAAACTTATTTTTTGTATAAATCTGCCCGATTTAAACTTTTTTAAATAGCTATAGTCTATTATGCACTTTTTTAACTAAGTTGTAATTTTACTCTAAGAAATGAAATTAAGCGACGAAAATAACGTTTTTCAAACAGCAACAAAAAATTTTTTGTTAAGCTTTCGAAAAAAAAAATATTTTTTTTTTATACCTATATGCAACTTCTCTGTTGTAGTTTATAACTAAGTGTTGCAGTAAAATCAGTTGCAATTTTCTAGTTTAGAGGACAGTAAAATATCATTTGATATAGCTACTCGTATATCCGCATATAAAATATTAAAATCGAATCTCGTTGAAAACACTTTCTTTTTTTTTGTATATTTTAAGACATTTATTACTTAACCATACTTGTTATTGTTGTCTCCATTATACCACTAGTTTTATCAAAGAAAATTAGAATTTTTTTTAAACTATATATATTTTTAATTGTACTTTTAGAGGTCAACTCTATATGATATAACGACAGGAGAAAATTAGAAACAACAATATGACGGTCTCTGTCAGATACACGCCTACCACCTTACTAATTACCTATTTACCTCAACCCTCCCTCCAAGGACCCATTTTCTGTCTCGGTGTTTTGCTTTCATAAGTGTCTTTAACACAGTATTAGACACGGAATGTACTTGGGTAAGTACGAGATAGCGTAAATAGAAATAGAAACTCTGTTGTTTTGTTTTGTTTTGTTCCATTATTATATTATAGAACTGGCGACGAGTTGGTTTACTTATTTTATACGGGAACATTGTTCAAATGTTTACTAAGCGTCCAAAGGCTATTAAGAGTTTACTTATTAGAAAAACGTTTTATGTAATGTTCTTTTTGTGTTACCAGTGATGACATGTGGCGCTGCAACGTGGTCTCTAACTGTGGGCCTCGTAAGAAAATTCAACGTCGCACAACGAGACGGCTAATGCTCGGGGTTACACTGCGAGATTTAACCAAGAATGAGAGGATCCGTAGAGGAACGAAAGTTAAAGACATAACCCGGCGGATCAGTTAGTTGAAGTGGCAATGTGCAGGACACATAGTACAGAGAGTCGATGGCTGCTAGAGCTGGAAGTTTCTGTTTAGGCTATTGACCGGCAAGCGTAGCGTAGGACATCCACTCTCAATAAGGAGGACGAAGATTTGATAAGGGCCGCGGATTGGCGGTGGATCCAAGCTGCTTCTGATAGGTCTTTTTGGAAAAATATGGTGGAATCCTATGTCTAACAGTGGACGTCCTACGGCTGAAATAATTATAAATTTTATTTTTTATACAAATTAGTTTATTTATTTATGAACGCTTAGCTGCAGACACGGAAAGCAAAGTTTCTAATATATAAGTCGGCCTGTTTCTCCGAGTGTTTTCAATAACATAAAATATGAATTAGAAATAATAACTTATAATACTATAACGATGCAAGAAAATATCGTGAGGAAAACCCACATATTAGAGAAGGCTATCAATCACTTAAGAGATGAGAAGTGGAGTACAGCAGCCCATATCGGCCCACATATAGGAAAGGCTGATGCCCAGTAGTTGGACATTAACGTTACAATCGTACCAATAAGCTCCGTTTTAAGTACATATAAGAATACTTGCGGTGATTTTTTTTCTGCAAACCTTTCTCCTTTAACGACCTTTCTATTAGTGAAAACCGCATTAAAATCCGTAGCTTACGAGTACATAGTTTAAAAGATTTAAGAACAGACGGCAGGAAACGACTTTGTCTTATACTGTGAAATAAAGAGCAACGTTGACTTTAGTTTTTGTATTAACTCATCTCTGCCCATTTGTTTGGTCACACCTTTTTATGACGTAGCAAAGTATACACATTAAGAAATATTTATACTGTAGTTAACACGTAAGTTTAGGTTATTTGGATATATTTTCTAAGATTTTACGTGATCGCGAACCTTGTATCTACATTTCCTTGAAACGGGTGATTTTACTGTACCAATCACAGAAAAAAGGTTAACCGCAACAGCCGACAAAAGCCGCGAATGTAGCCTCCTTTGAAAAACGTCATGCCCCAACTAACATGTCCAAAGTTAGGCCGGAAGTTATTCGCAAAATGGTTTCTTTCATGCAAAAATATACAAAAACTCTTGGAGTACTCACGGGCAGACGTTTTCGTATGCACAGTGCACACAGGTTTCTGCGCTCAATCAGTTTTCAAAGAAGGCAAAGGAGATGCGGATGCCGCCGGAGATCAAAGGCGGCGCCCGCGACTCGTTACCCTCCGTACTTACGTATGTACCTATTGAACGAGTACCAAAGTTTACGAGACGTCGCTGGATACGCTTGTGTGCAATATTTACCTTTCACGTTGACCAAACTCGAGACGGTCTCAAGAAATGAGCATTCCATAAAGAGACTTTTGAACTAACCCAGGCACAGCTCTCAAAGGATTTTCGATACTGTACGTTTTCTTTTGTTTATTTCTAAAAGTAAATAAGTATTTACTTATAAATCTGTAAATATAACATGGGTTAAAGAAAATTGGCATATTTATATTTTTTTTCATGGAGAAGGATTTTACGCTGTCCATTTTAAAGACGGGCTAAACAGAGGGTCTAAGATAGTACTACTATTTAATTTTACTAATGTATAGTAACATTAAAAATCTGAAAATCACACGCCTTCAAATTACGAGGGTATGTACTATTAGCTATTAAGAACTACCAGTATTTGGCTCTAGACTTGCATTATGAGTTATCAAATATTGAAGGCGCACATCAAAACATCCAGACTAAAGCGAGTTTTGAAAATCTTGTTTCTACTGTAGATCATGGTAGGAATCGAACTTGACAACTTAAAGACGAAGACGTGAATACCTCAAACACTAGACAAACGGGCGCACAAATTATATTTAAACTGATTACATTTAAATAATCCCAATTTAAACCCTTTCTGAGATTAGTGCGCACAGATAAACAGAAAAAAATAAAAAAAAAAAAATTTTTTACTTCAGTAACATAAGAAAAAAGTGTACAAATTGTTATTTGAAATAATATTTAATGTACAGACACGGCTCGTTTAGTATTTTATTATATGTGTAGGTATAAATAACTTGGAATTTTAGCACAAATTTTACAAATATTTGAATATGAGTGCAAACAATGATTTAACATTATTATTATCACATCGAGTACTATTTGAGTAATTTAATCGAATGGATTCAATTCAATCATAATGCAGCTGTTGGAATCAAGCGAATAAATTCCGCTGCAAATTATGCTGAGTATTTGTGATGTGATAAGTTTGCATTCGATGGATTTACATTGCAGAATTTAGACATTTCGCTTTCGCAAGTGGCTCTGCTCTTCAACATTTAGTTCATATATTAGCTAAGCCCCAATTTCATAGAATATCAATTATTTTGTAAATAAAGAGAGTCAGATTTCTATAAAGCTATGAAAATTTTCATTAATTCTATGAATTGTTATTAGGGAAAATAGAAGAGTCTGAACGCACTGAATTTCAAAGTTACGAAGCAGTCCAAGCGATACTCATTTTAGTAGAGAAGTATCTTACTAGTCATCAGCATCATGGGCTAATCTAATCCCCCTTGGAGTCAGCTTCTTTTAGCCTTGTGCTCAATTTAATAATAATAATATGACAAGTGCATTTATTTCCCCTCTTATTCCAATGCACATGTTCAGATATATTTTACAATATTATACACATTTATTCATTTAAATTTTTAATATCCTGCAGATATTGATGGGCTTGTTCCTATCAATATTTGAAGTGCAGCGAAGATGCAATCTCTAACTTGCACACCGAAACACAGTATACTTAATATATTACTTATAGTATTTAATTTAATTTTCATTTGTCCGGAGAGACTAACAGACAGTTAGATAGATGACAGACGGACACTGTCCATTTATCTAATTTCTTGTGAGTTTATCTGTTCGCATATTAGATTATTCTCTGAAACAGATTCTAAAGCGACGCGATGCGGTCGTCGCGTGGCAACGCGTGGTCGTCGTAGTCACGCGTCGCTCTACGAAAACGGCTAAACGATTTTAATAAATTTTTCAAGAGTTAATAAAGAAATCTCGCCTAAAATTTGCACTAAATATTTGGTATTTACTAATTAATCAGTAATAATATTATAAGGAGGTAATGTTTGTTTGCTTGTTTGTAATCTTGTTTTTAATATAAGAGATAATCTTAGAAACTATTTATCCGATTATAAATAATTCTCTCACCAATAATTAGAATAGAATTTCAGGGTGGATATAGGCTAAATACTTCATGCAGGGCAACCGCGGGCACCAGCTATCTAAAAATAAAGATCCAACGCTTGACAAAAGTAAAGTCAGGCGTCAATGTATGTAAGACGTTATATTACTTTACATATTTCGTCAGACGTTAAGTATATATTTTATTTTATAACGCGTACGAAGTCGCGGGCCCCATATAGATAGTACTTACTTAACAAATTAAGTACTTTAATAATTTAATAAATAAATACTTTGCACATACCTTCACGGAAATAGAAAAATTGTGAAGAAACGAAAATTGAAAATTGTTCGCAAGTTTATTAAAGAATAAATTATTTTATAAAAGTCCAATCGTAGCAACAGACAGTCGCACAAAAGTATGATCGCGACTGCGCCCGTAGGCTTTGCGGGCCTTAACTCGCATCAAAGCAAAGTCTGGGCTCAAAACATCCATCCATTTACGGAAGGGACTAACAATGTTCTGTCTAATGAAACCCTTGCGAACATTTCACTTTAATACCTCAGTTTTAGGGCTCCGACACATAGCTCCAGGCATAACATGTCTACTTCGTTTAATGAATGAATCATTAGAGGCTTTATATGGATTTTAAGACGATTACAACTTCACACTCTTCTATTTTATTTTGACCTAATAATAAATATAATATTTTTTCTAATAGAAATTAATAATTTCGTACAGATTTTTGCATAACTACTTATTTTACAATGAATCTTTTGCAAATAAAAGGTTTTTAGCTTCTTCGCCTTAGTAGGTAATCATAAACTAACTAGCTTGTGTTCGTGACTTCGTCCGAGTCCGCAGAATAAAGGTAACTATAAAGAAATGTAATATATATATTTTTAATAACTAACGATTTAACATACAATTATGTAGTATATGGATTTGGTAACAAGCTCCCGTAGGCAAGTGAGCTCCGAAAAACTCGAGAACAGAATTTCATCAAAATCAATTACTTAAATTGATTATCCGTTTAAAGTTTGACAGACACACAGACAGATAACCAGAGTTGCGTTTGCATTTATAAAATTTACATGGATGATTTTATTTCATTTCCATTTTCGTGTTTCCAGGCACAGGTTTCTGAGTGACTTTTTTATTTTTATTTTTATGTTTTTTCGCTTACAAACATTACGTTTGAACGACCTGATAATATTTGGCGGCACTCTATCTAATTGAATGTGGCCATTAGTTGGAGGGGTCCAAATTCAATTTAAAGTCTAACGGGCCGCTGCGAACATAGCCTTATAATGGGATTCACTGACATGTAATACTATATCCATGTCGCGAACATTAAGATGAATGAGAAAAAGTAATATAGGCATTAAAAACAATGCTAACATTTGGTTATCTATACTAATATTATAAAGAGGAAAGATTTAATGGATGTTTGTAACTCTTTCACGCAAAAACTACGGAAGCGATCACCATGAAATTTTGTATACACGTTGTCTGGGACACCAGAAAGGACATAGGGTACATCGTTCAACGCGGACGAAGTTGCGGGCACCAGCTAGTCTCAGATAAAATAAGAACTAAAGAAAGAGCCCTGTGGACAGCAGAGTGAAAATGGTAACAGGCTAATTCTGACCGGTCCTATTGAAAAATTTCACTGGGAAGCTATGTATGAGACAGTTAAAGTTTGTAGTGGACGTCCTGCGGCTGAGATGATGAATCGCTACATGGAATGGGAATTTTACTTTTCATACTTGAAATTCTCACATCACCACTAAGTATTAAAAATTACAAACAACTGTCTAAGCTTTCATGTAGTTTACTCATATAAATACAATGCCATTTAAATTGGATCCGATTAAAAGCTCCTACATTGCAACAATCGCGAGCTGTCCGTTGATATTATTATTAGTGTTGTTTATTTACGTGCCTTACGGTCTGTCGACACGAACACGTCCTGAAAAAGTCGACAAAAACAAGCGAAACGTTGTTACTCCTCGTAATATATTTTGTCTTTTCCGGGAATATCTGCGAATGGGGACGGAGAGCCTCAGAAATGTAATAATATCTTTAATATCGTTTCAGAGATAGCTACGTAAACATTGTTTGCGGGCTTAGGGTTATTATCAGTCTAGCGTATTACGAATAACTACTATGCATTCGCACCGTTTAACGTTAAAAATATTTTTCAATGGAATTTCATAAATTTCATATTTTTCAATGGATTTATTGCCACGAATTACCTCAATATTCTAAATTAGCTGGTGCCCGCGAGTTCACCCGCGTTCTCTATAGCCTATATATAGCCTTCCTCGATTAATGGACTATCCAACACAAAAATAATTTTTCAATTCGAACAAGTAGTTCCTGAGATTAGCGCGTACAACCAAACAAACAAACAAACTCTTCAGCTTTATATAATAGTAAATATAGATTACAAAAATTTTAAAAAGGTACTAAAGATTTGACGTGTGATTGACATTTGGGGTCCCGGGTCCGATAACTTACAGGGCCAACTTTGGAAATGTATGTATATATTTATATAAACAATTTTTTCATGTTTTTTGAATAAAATAGATTAGGTATATTTATTTAAGAGTAAAACTGACAAAATTTATATTATACCCACTAATCAAATTTATTTACTAAGTTACCTATCAAGAACATTTACAAAATAATACCTAATACTTTATCCGGCTTTAGACAACCGTAGTGCATAACAGTCATTTTAAAGACGCCATGCAAAATCTTATGACTTATGACAGATATCCAATATTCCCGAGGCCGCGGACCGAATGCAGCGGAACGGAATACTCATAGAACACAAATCAAGCGAGAAAACTCAACTAAAACGAAGAGAAGGCAGCAAAGATATAGCGACTTCTCGATCGACAAGAATTTTATTGTGGGATATCTCTTATTTTCCTTGAAAAATGGATTTCGATTTTTAACGAAATTACGTCTTACATATTCATATATTGGATGTAGTTTTTTGATATTATTAGAAAATGCGAAATACTTAAATTGCGCTATATCAAAGGTGAATTTAGAAATCGCCTTCTGGTTCTGGTTCATCTTTTTATGGGTCATTTTTTTTATTACTGTAACATATTATGTAAGTATTAACAATGTTCTATTGAAGAGAGGTAAAATTTAATTGTAATTTTTGTTTGTATTATAAATCTACAAAATCACTTCTATAACTAATATTGGATGAAGAATGACGAATTCCAACGAAGTAGGTATACCTGTGCACTTAGTTAATACTGTTGTAACTTTATTTCCTACCTCAATAACTATTCTTTGCTACCTTTGAACGAGGCAATATAGTTCTGTAGCAGCAGACGCCTTTGTGAACTTACAATTACGAGGAATAGTTAATCTAAATTCTCTATGATATGGTTGTTTTTTCCGTATTGTGTATGTCCAAGCAATATGATGCTCCTATACAGAAATGGTTGATCACTTGTTACAAATTTCAAATCAATTTTTTAATTAAAATAGCAAAATCAGACATTTGAACCCCCGACGCCCGGAGCAAAAGAGGGGTGTTATAAGTTTGACGTGTGTGACTGTGTGTCTCATAGAACACAAATCAAGTATCTGTGTGTCTGTCTGTGACATTGTAGGTCCTAAACAGATGGACCGATTTGGATTCGGCTCATTTTTTTGTTCAAAAGTTCTTAGCTATAATTTATGAAGATCTGTTCAGGTGTTTGAAAATCATAAAACCCATTTTCTAGTTAAAGAAGGTCTCACTAACTTCCACAAGTTCGAATGATGTGAAATTTGGTGTACTGTTACTTCAGTGGCATTTCCATGACATGGTAACGTTGACCTGATGCTGTAACATCAAGTAGTCTGCGAGATACCGAACTCCTCAGCAATTTAGAGCAGTTATAACGTGTTTGGGTTCAATAGAAAGTCGGGGGTAAATTTTTTTTATATTAATTTATTACAAAAGGTACAGCACAAACAAAACATTAACAATAGATATAGGTAACACAAGGCAATTTTAAGACATAAACTACAAACTAGAAATTGAGACGACCGATAACACACGCATAGCATAGCACTAAACAATAAACAACTGAAAGCAAACAAAGAACAAACACCAAAATCAAAAAGACAAATAGACTATTAAATTATAATTTTTAATTATACCTTATTATGATAAGAGATAGTAAATAAATACACACACATATATATTTAATATAGTAAATAGAATACAAACTGTGGTTATATTGAGGGTCCATTGACTTATTTTTAAACAAGAAACATAAATTCAGACAATATGGCTATTATGAGTTCATCTTTGGCAACTGTGCAGTCGTTATGTTGGATATTACATTTCATACCTATATACACCGTAATTAATATTGGCTTCAACAAGATCCATTAAGACGCAAATGTGAATATTATGCAGATCGGGACTATGCGTACATTTACCTTATAATTGTAAAGGCTTAAGTTACATATAACTAATGGCTGGGGGGTGGTTAATTAAATTTTGTGAATATTCTTCGAAATAAGGATATACAATTTCAAAATACATTATATTAAGTTTACAATATAATTTATGAAAGACAGGCAGGCCGTCAGCACAGTAGTTGGGATGTTGCGTATAATTCAAGACTAATTCTAATAATAAAAAGTGTAAAAAACAGGTTAAAGAAATAAGGATTACATGAAGATAATATAATGAATTTTGGCATACACAGCAAATAAACTGTTTTTAACTATGGTCTTTTGTAAGATGGCAAATGCGGGGGGAGATCTGTAATGAAGAGGATTGTTATTGTCGCCAGACGGGTGAGAAACGCCAAAAGTATTTAAAAAATAAAATAAAATCCTTTATTTCAGGCATAAAAAATGCCCAGATTAATAATACTAAACTACGGTAAAATATATTACATTGAATAAAAAATTATGAAAATGAAAATTAAATTATTAAAATTATTAGTTAGCAACAACGGCTCATAATTTAAATATTTTAACCACCTGTATCAAGTGGCGCATCATACTGGGGTCATAACTCTCGACTATGGTCTTCAAGATGGAATTGGAACTCGCACGCAATCTGAAGAGCAAATAATGTGTCACTTATAAAAATCAAAATAATATAACCGTCAGGGGTGACAACGACAAATTCTAGTTCAGAAACTCTAATTTTCTTACATGCAAAGATAACACTATAAGAGAATTACCTACTTTTGGAACTGGGGTTTTAAGGTGATCGTTAATTAAGAAAGCGTGAGGTAAGTGGACTTAACCAGTTTAAACCACACATTGGGTTTGGGTTAAGCACATACTAGTGAGTATGCACAGTATATGAATTCAGTGTAAGAAGAGTCAAATTTGGAGAATCGTAAGGAGGGTTAACTCTATACATGAGAAAGTGTCGGTCGTCTAACATTAAATAGGAGGCGCTGTAATAGTATTTTATTTAACTACTGTTGTTTAATGAACCACACATGAATCATAATCTTAGATATGTGAAATACGATCTGCTTCAGCTGGTGATGATGGGATAGTCGCTTGAAATAGAAAAGTTGGGCGAAGAAAGAAGTCGTGACTGAGGAACATTAGAAAGTGAACCGGATATCTAACACAGTTGAGCTGTTCCGAAGAACCAAAGACAGTGAGGACTGTTCTAGGCTGATCGCAAACCTTCTTCGGCAGAACAAGAAGAATGAACCACGCAACATCATACAAATACTTATGCTACATAAGCGCCATTCTAGCCAATTTATGCAAAACAATTTTTAATTGTTGTAGCTTGACAGCTTTTCAGTTTAACACTCATATATAAGTTAGTCCTCCTTACCTCTATTCTCCGTCGTAGCAGTGTATGACATGCGTCTTAGCTCAGACAATAAATACAGTATCTAAGCTTAAATCAATCATTAGCTAATGTTCCCTTTTTATACACATTCAATAAAAAATTCATCACATAATTTTTGTATTGATTAGTGTTGATAGATTAAAGAAAAATGGATTTCGTTAACTATATAATTAGAATCAGAGTCGTCAAAGTCTTGTCAAGTTTGGCTACTAGATTCGAGATTTATCAAATACAAATCGACTCAAAAATTTATGCCAAGGCGTTCCTTTTTGAACTTTTAATGAATCTTAATCTTTCTTTTCAGTTCTCTCCAAATATTTTATACGGATAATATAAGGACAAAGAAATACTTACCGTTTTCAATATTGCTGTGAACGCGTTACCTGGCTTTCGACTGGGAAATGAGAGTAGTAGGTGCCATGTTTTAAGAGTGGGTCCGTTATTTACTATTTGTAGCTAGAGTTTGCCAACTTAGTGAATACTTTGGCTGAAAGGAAACAACATTTAAACGTAGTTCAGAATGAAGTTGTCGTTCCAAATGTACAAAATTGTTTTACGTTTTTCTACATAACATTTAAAATTATTACAAAACAGTTTATATAATGCGCACGTAAAAAAAATTATATTACTAATATTATAAATGCGAACGTTTGTAATAATGGATTGTTGTATGAGTGCATACAAATATACTCGTACAGACGAGGGCAGCGACTTTATTTTATAATATGTATAAGGGTGTATACAAGCACGCAAATTAAAGAAATATTTATTTGTAAATATTTATTTTCATTCACACAATTCAGGGATGTTTTTTAAAAGAGACTTATTAAGAAATTGATCATGCTTTCATAAATTCATGCCAATAAAATACCGACGAAATATCTAAGTTCAAATAGATCTTTCATCCTCAAGAAATGCGATATAATCCTCACAGAGAAGCAGTCCTATTCAAAACATTACACACTAATAACATCATTTCAGGGGAAGAACGTAGAAAGATCTATTAGGATTTTGTTCATTGGACATTCGGCATTGGCGGCCATTATTCAAAGTGATTAACACTCCCCATAATGGTGTGATCAGTCACAAAATGGCACTCATTGTTTTGTAATTATTCGTGTGTTGTTTAAACGAACAATTTTAAATGAAAATCTATTTAAGTGTGATATTGCAAGATTGTTAATTGTTAATGGGATTACATTAACAACATTCACTAGACACTAGACTTTTGAACAACATCCAAAAAATACTATAAACATAGGCAACGTTTATAGTATTTTTTGGATTAGTGTAATAAAATCTACACAGTCATCTACAAAGAAACCTTAAACGAGCTGTGCCTGTGTATATTTTTTCAAAAGAACAATTTGTACACTTTGTACTTAATATGTCACCGAGGTCAAAATAATAGTTTTTAGAATTTTTCGTCTGTGCGTTTGTGCACTCTAATCTCTGAAAAGGCATAACCGATTTGAATGCGGTTTTTAGTGATGTATTGATGATGAGTTAACCCATTGGATACTTTCTATACTAGATGTTAGGTTCTCGTGGGTTTCTCTAAAAACGAACTACAGCGCGTACGAAGTCGCGGGCACAGCTAGTCACAATATAAAACCAAAAATATAATATATCACCACAAAACCTCATTGAATAAAAATATTAGTAATTGGCAAACGTAAAACATAATCTTTTTTATTTAAAATTCTTTGATATTGACCGCTATAATATTGAATTTCTATGTTAATGTCTCTCGAGTTAAAAACCTGACAACCTTTGAATGCCTTTATTCTAATATATTGTACGAATTCGACTACAAATTTTATTTTCTTATAATAGGTAATTGATTTATTCTATTATTTATAGGTAACTGTAATAAAAAGTGGATTAAAAACAGGATTTATTCAATAAAATATTTCGATAGAACAAATCTGCAGGACACTGTCAAAAACGTTTCTTAGAGAGAAGTAAATAGATGTAACAAGTGGACGAAAGCCTAGCAAAATTTATTTATGTTAATGTTGTGATTTTCCTTAAGTTCGGTCTTATCTTGTTTAGCAAGGAATGCTTTGAAGTTACAACGTTAATAGCAAGAATTATATTAATTTAATTTGATATGTTCAAGCATGGTATAAAGGAAAACAGTACAGTACAATTTTGGATTCACGTTTCTGAAGTAAATTATGTGAAGAAATAACTTAATTTGTCATTAATCTTTATAATTCTGCTGGTGGGCACCAGCGACTTCGTCCGCGTTGGATAAAGAAATATATAAAACCTTTTTTTTTACAAGAGGAATCGTGAGCGTCCGCTAGCCGAGGTTTAGAGGTCGGACGATCACTCTTCCGCAACTACGTCGAATATTAACAACACCTGAGAAAATATCTCTATATATATAAAAATTTCGTGTCACATATTTGTCGCCGATGAACTAAACTACTGAATCGATTTTGATAAAACTTCGTAACTATGTGTAATTTGGTAGGTTACATACGTAATTTCTTTTTTATATATTTATATATAAAAAGTCGTTTTCCATGTAAATCTGTTCAGACAGGTGCGAGAGACATGTATATTATAATAAGTCATTAACTACAAAAAAGATTGACGATGCGCATGTCAATTTTGAGTTAAAAGTGATTTATGTTTCTTCGGCGAACGACATAACCACAACCACATATTCTCTTGCAAAATTGATTGACGTGATTGTGCAATGACTGCCGGTTTTTTATTTTAAAAAAAGATTCAACATCCTAATACCCATTCAACATAAAACAACATTTAGATATCGTTTGGTAATCGTTTGAACTGGTGGTAATTGTATTTTTTTTTTTTAGATGTAGCATTTTTTTTATTACATTAGAAGGAATTATACAAAACATTACTTGGATAAATTGCCGCTGAGAATCTCCTTTCTAAGGTGTTTCCATCTAAATACATTATGGGCTTCTTCAAACGAGGAGTAAACAAATTCGTTCAGGGTCAGCAGCGCACTTTATTTTTTAAGCAAATGTTTTAACACATAAGTAAAGGGACGCGGACGAAGTTAGTCTTATACAAGGACTGCTTACTGTCCAAGTTTATGACGGAAATAGAAATATTTAGATTTTATGTAATTATTTAAATATTGCCACTACAATCCTACAATAAAATACGATAAAACAAAGTTCCCCGCTGCATCTGTCTGTATGTATGTTCACGATCATCTCAAAAACTATTGAACGGATTTTCATGCGGTTTTCACTAATAGAAAGAGCTTTAAACAAGGAAGGTTTTTATATATTATGTGAAGAAAAAAAAATTACACCTATGCAAAGCTGGGAGTGGGTCGCTAGTTAATTATAAGATGAATATATGCATAGAAATAGCTACAATAGGCCGTAAATTTATACCAAATGAAACCTTACATTTACTACACATTTTTTGCACCACCGATTTATTCATTAGCTTGGATTACAAGTGACGTGTCTTTTGCTGGAAAAGATAAGACGGCGATGAAGATAAATGGAATCTGTCCAATGTGATAGCTTTTTCTCTAATTGCCCTTAAATTTCCACCATCATAAAATGTGTTCGTTTCTACACAATTCTACATATCGTCGTTGTCAAACCAAAATCTGAATCTGAACTTTTTTGAAATTGAAAAAACTGTTAAGTGCTTATATTCAACACTATTTGTTGAACTATTGACCTCTTAATAAAATATGCTAAGTGCAGCAGCTAGAATCTTTTATTGTGTAAAATTTACTCTATTATCAAAATAATAAGTAAACTATTAAATTTTAAAAGACAAATAAATTAAATAAGTTTAGGTTGTTTTACCTTAAGTTTCAAATAAAATACATTTTTTTTAATAAACCATTAAAAATAAAGCATGTAAAATTTTTCAGGAAATCTTTTTTGTCAATATCTCAGAAGTACACATTTTTCATATAACATATTAGTTAGCTGAAGTGAATTTTTTCCGTACATTTTAATTTGGGTTATGATTAAAGTCACTTTAGATACTAGTATTTCGTTTACTGAGCTTTTAATTTATTCTTAAATCCCTTGGGATCTTTATTGTGAAGCGAATCGAGTTACATAATTTCATTTTCTTATAAATTTCCACAAAATATCACCTTCACAGCAGGCGATTGTCACAATGACATGAACTTATTAGAGATTTATTCTTACTTTTACAGGTGGAAAAGGCAGTTTTATTAAAAAAAAAACTTTCATTCCCTTGACATGCTTTGTAGCATTTATTACGCCATGTTGCTCAATGTACTATGTGTATGTATTTTTTATGTTAACATCTGAAGACAGGTTGTCGGTCCACTTGGTGGTAGGTGGCAACAGTCGCGTATAACATAAACAACACTACAGGTGCTGCAAGTGCGCTGCCGACTACAGTAGGGTTAAGTATAAGGGATTGGTAAGGGATAGGGAAAATGGACTTTGGCATTCATTACTCACTCACCGAAACACAACAGCACTCATGCTGTTTTTTTACATTAGTCTTCTGTAAGGGAGTGGTTACTAACGCCAGACGGGCTGACCAAATTATTGCGAAACGTAGCATAAACGGTATTTTTACTAAAAAATTGTGAATAAAAACTTTGTATTTAAAATATTCCGCGGGCTCCATGGAAAAAAGGAGGAATTTTTTTTAATGTTAGAATCAGTATAATTGAGTTTGGAGTTGAATAACCCATTCCCTTATCCTCATATTCATATTCTTATAAAGGTACAGTTGAGGTAAGAAAAGGTTCGTCATCTTAAAGTCGACATTTGTTGCATAAGAGCAAATTATCAGTCATGCCAAAATTTTATTTCAACAATAAGTGAGATGCTGCTTAGTGTTTAGTTTCAAAAGGTACTAAGAGTCTGTACGACTTGTATGAATTTGAAAACTGACGAAGGTTTTCGTACCCCGACTGTACTATATATATATAAATGAAAATGAATCGCTAAATATGTTGCACTGCGCAAAACTCAACAACGACTGGACCATATCGAATATATTTTTTTAAATATTCGTTGAAATCTGACTAAGGTTGTTATGAAGAGGAAAATTGGAAAATGGATTTTTGTTTTGTTTAAGCTGCCACAGTCCAATAGTTTTTAATAGAACGACGTCTGTCGGGTCAGCTAGTACTACATCTAGGTAGATAAGTAGGTACTTATATTATACATAAAAATAAAACCGTAAAAGAACCGTGTCAATTAAAAAAAATAATTTGTACACATTGTCTTTTAATATTAACACGGTCAATAAAATAGTTTTTAGATTTTTCATTAATATTAAAATAGTTTTCGTTAGAAAAAAATAAAACTGGTTAACCGATTTGAATACGGTTTTCAAAAATGTGTTTATGAAAAATGATTAGTTCCTGTAGGATTTTCAAAAAACGAACAGTAAATAAAATATAGAGATTTATTGGTTTACCATAAACTGATTTTTAAACAGTTTATGCTTATTGTTATCACATATAATTTGAGAATGCGATGAAAAAACACGTCCCGCTGGAGGGAAACTATGAATTACAAGAGCGGCACTATCTATCGGTTAGCCCAAGGCAATTTCACAACTAATCCCCTAGCAAGATCTCGTCATGGTATATTGAAGAAAAGTATACGATCTCGGATCAATTATTAATTACGTTATGTTATAACAACAATATAATTAATTACTATTTACTACTTTTATATCAACAATTTATAAAAAAAAATATTGTAGCAAAATTAAATATTTTTTTGTGTTAAAATCGACACGCATGTAAATAAAGGTTAATTTATCAAATTAAATATGGGTAGGTTATCAAATTTTCAAGAAGGGCTTTCCGAGAAACGAAGTTACAAAATTACACATTAATATCATAATAATAAAAATAACAATGGTATTAATACGTAATTTATTGATATTTGAGTTGGAATCAAAATGCTATAACTATTACTTAACACTTTCATTGAATTATTCATAGCAACGCAGAGCTACGGACACTTTCTCTGAAGGTATATCTTATTATATACCATGACTTATGATTATTAGAAAGTCAAGTTCTGAAGGATTGATTATTTGGAAAAATATTTTCATTTAAAGACCAAAATAGGCAGTTGAATGTATCGATTTTTTATTACTTTTGGGTTTAAAAGGAAGAAGAATGTTTTCTTCCTACATAACAACAAACGACTAGTCCGTCGCAAAATATGTATATATAATAATATATATTAATATATATATTATGTGGAATTTATGTAAGAGATAGGTATTATAATTTCTATCACCTCATTATAATATAATATTTGGTGTGTAGAAAAAATAAGATTACCGTTCTCAGAGTACTGCGTACTGTGTCCCCGGGCAAGATATCTCCCAGGGGGATTCGCGTTCACATGATAATTATTATTCCCGAGACGCCAGTCGGTGTTGGCGACACCCGATTATACGGCAATCTTGCTGCATTAACAGCATTTCCGTATTTATAGGCATATAGTTTTTAGTTAGAAGATTTATTGTTAAATTAAATAGTGAGTATTAAATTAACTACTTACCATACTTTTTTAAAAGTATTAAACGAATCTTTTAGTAAAAATATTATATTGATTGCTAAATAAGTAGCGAATCTTGTTAGTTTGAGCATGAGTATTAGCATGAGTGGAATTTTTTAAATAACAATTTAAATCTAATAATCAACGTTTAGCCATCTAATACCACGTATAGGTAAATCGTATAGGAACGTGTTTCGGTAAATGAGTAAGGGATACCAGTGTCAATCACTCCATCCCTTCCTTAGCCTTTATCCTAAATCCTTCTATGGTCGGCAGCGCACTTGCAGCACTTATGGCGTTGCTTGGTGAATTAGAAATTATGACCACTTGCTTGATGACTAGCAATATTTGTGGTTAAGTAAGACCTCTGTTAAGTGGGATGATCTACACTTAAGTCAAAGCTTTTCTGATAAATAAATTATAATACACAACGAATTAGATAAAAATGAATCAAGATTCAAAAATGATTGTAACTCTGAGTGAAACTCTGATTGAATTTGAGCGATTTAAAAGACCACCTGCCCGTAGCTTTATCATTATTTTAATTTACCTCAAACTTTTACCACTGTACTGCGTTCCATAGATGCGAAGTTCATCCGCATTACTTGAATAAGGTGCCGCTGCGCACAGTTCTAAGGTGTTTCCATCTAACTATAATATGGGCTTCTTAAAGCGAGCAGTAAACAACTTCCTGCAAGGTCGGCAGCGCACTTGTACCTGATGCATGTGTCCTTAGACGGCCGTAGAATGTCACCCCTAATAATATTTAGAAAAAGCTTTCAAATTAGCCTTGGAAAATTATTTTTCTATTACCAGGACTAAAATAGAAAGGATATAAGGCACGTTATTCCATTAGTGAATAAAATTGAATATTCATTTAGTTGGAACGTGTGTGAGGCGTTTGTAAAGTTAAAGTAAAATAAAAAAGGCACTTGTATATCTTAATGAAGTGCATGCTAAATAGGTCAGACTAACAACTGTACCATTGGGATCAAGTAACGTGTTGTCAATAACTTATTTTATCTTTCGAAAGGACTAGCAAGGGATAACTGATATCTAGAAATCTAGTATTTTAACTAATCTTAAAACACAAGGAAATAAAATTTCAATATTAAATTTTTTGAGTGTCACTACAATATTCGCAAAATCAGTCTTGTCGTTCTCAAGTAATATTATGTGGCAATTGATTTTTATTTAGGTCGTAATATGATTCCTACCCTCTATGTTATACATATAATAAAATCGTAAACGAAGCGTGTCTATTTATTTATTTAAAAAAAAAAAGTACATTTAGGTAGTCTTTGAGTGTGCCTACACCGAGGTGAAAAAATAGTTTTTAGAATCTATTTGTCTGTGCGTTTGTGCACGCTAATCTCAGAAACTGCTCAACGGATTTGGTTGATACTTGGCATACAGATAGTTTATAATAAATAAATAATAATATATAATAAGAAAATAATAAAGGTACTTTTTTAAGGTATAAAATTATAGGATACTTTTTATTATGAAAAAATGTTAGGTTACTGTAAGGTTATTTTCAAAAAACGAACTATAGCGCGTACGAAGTCACGGGCACAGCTAGTTGTACATACGAGTGAAACCGAAATTTTTTTAAATCAAATAATCTAAATAGGTGCATTCTTTAAAATAAAATAGTTCTCTCGCATTTCCTCAAGTAAAAACTCTAAAAAAACAATTAACAACAAAATGTTCTAAACAGCACTGTCGAAGTTATCGATGAATATGTATAACTAGGCCGGGTCATGCGAATTGGTAAATTTAACTTCGAGAAAGAGGTCAACCGACGAATCTCGGCTGAGCAGCGTTCTGGAAACTACGAAGTATTTTGCTATCAGAGATGTCTCTTTCCTACTAATATTATAAATGCGAAAGTTTGTGAGGATGGATGCTTGTTACTCTTTCTCGCAAAGACGGCTGAACGGATTAGGATGAAATTTAGCATACAGATAGTTTATTTTACACAGATACGAATTATTTCATTCGTACTAATTATTTCATTCGTACAAACATATAGATAGGACCCTTATCTAACACGCAAGTAAATAATACGACCATCACAGTTCCGAATAAAATACGACCAGTTCCGAAACTATTACTAATTTAGTTTTGTTAATTTAGTTACAATTTATGTGACTTTGGCTATGTGAATAACGCTTTTCTCGCTGTTGAGGTGAAAAGTTGTATGTTTAACACGAGAGCAAATTTTTTTATGTCTCGTGCCTTTAAATCACGAACTAGCGAAGCAGTGTAGAATTGAATCACGAGCGTAGCGAATGATTCTAATATAGACTACTGAGCGAAGTGAGTAGGCACTCGAAGCAAAAAACAATTTTGCTCTCTAATTGAACAAATAACTATTATATGGGAATTTCCACTTCGGATTACTTTCAACAGATAGCTTATGTCGCAGACCTATCGTTTGACGTTTGACAGCTGCACCATGCACTGTCGAGTGAAATTGTCATCAATTGTTATATTTAATATCGTAAAAATGGTGATAGATATGAGAATAGATCTCATAAAAGCGAATTTAATTTATGAACATTCATTTTGATGAGCCATTTTATTAATTTAAGTTAAATTGACTTGACAGGCTTAGACATAACTATAAATTCATTCAAATATGTTTCAGCGAGACCCGAGGACTTAGTTTAGGGCCTGAATATTGTAAAATTCTCAAGTTCTCAATTTCTCAAGTTCGAGAAATTTGAGTGACTGCGAAAATAATTCCGTGTCGTTTAACTGTGTTCGTCAATCAACGCTGCAGTCAATCAGTTATGCGACGAGCTACTTCAAATGCAAACCGTACGGACACGATGCGTCCAATTATCGTTTTCAACGAATTAGATATAGAAGATTGATTAGGATCGACAATCGCTTATAATATAGACTTACATTTAAATCAATTTTAAGTGATATACAAAGTATATATACCACTTAAAATACCTAATATCGATATTTTGTTACAAGTGCTCTAATACCAAATAATTTTGTAGTTTAACAGACCAACTTGAAGGTTTATCGCTGTACAAGTTACCGGTGACTGACATAACTTTATCTTGAAGTAAACCTATTTGAAGGTGAAGTCTCAGAAAGTGCACGATTCCTATCGACACTATTTCCATTCTCTTTTTAGGTTCTCAGATTTCATCATATAACTCGTAAATTGGCATTTAAGTCTGTTTTAAATTTATTTACACAAATCGCAATGTGCAATACTTCGATTGCTTCCAATTTGTATAATATAATGGACTTTTTTAATTAATCTGTTAAAACAATACGTTCGACAATTTTCATTTCAATTTTTTTCATATTTAAAAGCATTTCATTAATTCTGATCTTCTACTTGACAAGCTATAAAACAGATCTTCTGCTATTACAGTACATTTCATGAATGTGTGAAGAACGGGCAGACTGTCGGATTCACGGTATTGAGTACATTTGGAATAGAGGTGGCAGACGGCTGATTCTTTCTTTACCTAACATACCTAATATAAGATTGCATATAATAGGCATTGCATATGTCAGTCCAACAGTGGACGTCCTGCGGCTGAGATGATGATGGTGAGTGATGACATACAAAATCTTTTAAATGATGAAATAATAATGTTTAGACATACGAATAGAAGTAATTTAATTAATGAGCAAAGGGAAGAAGATACGTTATTCCTATATTAAAATTATATTATATTAAAAAGGCCTATTCCAAATATTGAAGCATTCAGTAAGAGAAACTTCTGAGAAATGTATACATATTTTATTTTCTCGGTAAAGTATGACGGGAATTTTGGCTTCGTAATTTGCGCATACAAATAAACCGTATAAACATCCGTTGCATTTTTTCAAGTGCTTAAGTAGAAACATCGTCTAGTAGCTAAGTATATCAAAAGGATTATTCACTTTGCACTGTTGTAACAACTCAAGGGCATTAAGTATCCACTACATATTATAATCATGTTAATATTAAAAATGCGAAAGTTTGTGAGTATGGGTGTATGGATGTTTGTCATTCTTTCACGTAAAAACTACTGAACAGATTTGGATTAAATTTGGCACACAGATAGTTTATTACCTGGATATTGCTACAGATATTTACTACCTGGAGTATATACGATACTTTTTATCCTGGAAAAATGTTAGGTTCCCGAGGGATCTAAAATAATATATTTCTGATTCAATGTCTTCTCTTATTTTTTGTTCCTATAAGCGAACAGTGAAATATTTATAATGGAGCCATAAACAAGGTTACCTCTCAATTTTGCTTCATTTATATCGCTGCATATTATTTATTACATAAATAACTCTTTGGCGCTGCTGCGGTTCCCTGGCACCAATATGCAATAATAAATTCAGTAAGCGCAAATTAAACGAGACCAGCTCAAAACCTTTGCTCATAAAAGCTTTGGTCACGCGCGAAACCACTGAAATTTATCGCTAATAACCTGAACTTTACAGCAACCGAATAAAATATTTACAAATTTAAGGTCTTTAGAAAACATTGTGTATTTTTATGTAGTTAAAGAAAGAATTAGTGGATTTAAGCTTAAGCATTCTCTTAAATATCTTTGTTTCTACACATAAATTTTTATTGCTTGGCCATGATAGATAGAACACGAAAATTAAATGTCTTTTTTGGTAATGTGCCCATAATCATCATTACACAGTTGAATACACCAAATGAAATCGCTTCCCACATCTGTCTGTCTGTATATCCGTTAATCTCCTATAAGCCACTCAATAGATTTTGATAGGGTTTTCACTATCAGTTAGATAATTTTTCACGGAAAGTGTATATATTATATCCGTGCAAAGCCGGAGGCGTGCCACTAGTCGCCAATAAAGACAACTATTTTATTTAATTTATATTTTTTAATATGAAAGAGTGAAGGGGTCTCGGCCAGAATTGTGTATTGGCCAATGAGGTATAGTATACTATTCCTAGAGAATACCTCTACGTACTAACCTTAAAAACCTTAATCCTTAACCTTAATAAACCTTAAAGCAACTTGTGAACCACAATGCATCACTCAGTCTTCGACGTTCCACCAGATGCGACGCGTGTTGTATAAAATATTATTAAAGTAATTAAAATGATCTGATGCGTAGTAAAACATTGTTCAAATAATACTTGGAAAACAAATAAAAGTCAAGGTGTGACATTTCACCGGTAGGGCGGCACTAAAAATTTCGGAAATCAAGGAAGTGATACAACATTATTAGTGGAAAAGATATTTATTGATTTTCGAAGTTTTCTCCTTGAAACTTGTTACATTTTTCCATTCGATGGAACCAATTATTAAAGCATTTATTCCATTCTGAAGTTGGGGTATTCAAAATCGTTGACCACGCAATTTGTTCTTAATTTTGGGGAGAGTATAAAAATAATTCGGGCTTAGGTCAGGCCTGTACGGCGGATGGTCTAATAATTCAATGTTTTCTTGCTCCAAAAACTCTTTTGTTCTGTGGGCGGTATGAGAGCTCGCATTGTCGTGATGGAGGATGATGCGGCGGTTGCAGTTCTCTTTACGGAGTTCAGAGACGACCTGCGGCAAACAAATGCTAGCATACCATTCTGCGTTGATCGTTCTTTGTCCCTCAAGAGGAATAGTCGCAACATGGCCGGTTTTAGCGACAAACGTGGCCACCATTTCTTTTACAACGCTTCGTGAACGAACAACTTTTGTTGGCTTCAACTCATTTTCGAACAACCAAACTTGTGACTGGTTTTTTGTTTCGGGCTCGTATGCGTATATCCAGGATTCGTCACCTGATACGACGCTGTATACAGCATTTGAAGAACCTCCGTGGAATCTCTCGAGAGTTCTAACGCACCAAGAAAAGCGAGCCGCTTTTTGCTCCTCACAGAGCGAATGCGAGATCCATCGGGAAAACAACTTTTTTTAAAGCTAATTGTTCATGCAAGATTATTTGTATTTGACTCATGCCAATGTCTAAAGTTGCCTGAATTTCGCGATATGTCACATATCGATCTTCCTCAATCAGCTTACGCTCGGCATCAACGTTATCTTGGGTGACTGCAGTTTTTGGGCGACCTTGACGGGGATCGTCACAGAGCTTGACACGTCCACGTTGAAATTCCGCAAACCAGCGATAAATTGTAGTTTTAGATGAGGCTTCTTCACCAAATGCAGAAAGCATCCGATCAACACACTGTTTTGTGTTAAACCATTTCGAAAGTCATAGTAAATCATTGTTCTTGAATTGTCTCGAGTCAATTCCATTTTCACACTGACTTTACAAGTTCGACAAGACCTTGTGACAAGACCGCGTTCTTTTTAAAAAATAAATAAATGGTATTCGATTAATAAAACCAAGGAGTTATCGATTATAAAGACTTTATTATGCCAAGAACAATGGAAATATTCAAATCCCTATACTTTTAGTGCAGCCCTCGTAAGTAAACTAAAAAGTACTCTATTTATGTTTATTTGTATATATATTTTTAAATATGGAAAGCAGTTTATCCCTATAACAGAAAATCCTATCCTACAACAGAAAACAGCTGTTTATCCCTCCTGTAACAGAAATCTTTAGTGTAGTGAAAACTAAAGTTACTCATATAATCATAGTGGTTTCAATGTAGCAGTCTAGAAGTGCTTGAGCAATGATGTTCATAAATAAAAGAGACAACACAATAGGCAAATAGCGCCGTGTGTACTCAGCGCAGTCAGTGCGCTCTACTGTAGTGTAATAACTGTAAAGTTGAACAACAAAGACAACTGACAAGTTATTCCGCTTCATGTGCAATCGGAACTATTCTGACGTTTTACAAAACATTCTCTATTTGTGTGTGTGTCAGGTCTTATATGTATTATACACATTACTTCTCACTTTTGTGTCTCACGTTCAATATGTCTTCGAAGATTGCTAGATTTTTCACTATATTATCATAATAGTGGCAGGGCACACTGAGTTTCGCAGTCATTTGGGCAGCTCGTCTGGCGCTGTAAGAGGGCAGTAACCACCCTCTTACAGAAGACCACCGTAAAATAACAGTGTGTAAATGCTGTTGTGCAGAACCTGTAGCTTGCTTATGTTATAGTTATAGGTGATAGGTGGCAACATTGTAAATAGTAAATATGAAAATTTATGAAGGTGTTTTGATGTTTGTTTACTTGTGAACAGTTAACAGATTAAAGAAAAATTCAGCAATGTATTTTAAACCGGCAATGGATTTCAAATTTAACTATAGATTCTATAGATACATGAAATAGAATCGCAAGCTACAGCTAAACTATGATATGTTAAAACATTAACGGCACTTACTCTACTGTCTTCTTATTTTAATTAAGCTTTAAACTCTATATGTTATTAAAAAAACACAAATAAATCATTAAAATAGAATAGTGAAATAAAAAAGGAACGAGGAAAAGAATGATAATATCTTCGAGTTATGGTTAAATCGTGCACAACGAGACAGTCTCCCTGGGGTTTAGATACACAGCATGCAAATGTAGAAACGTATCCCGTTTACAACTGAGATTATGAATCCACTCGAGTACTACGTGTAGGGAGCTTACTAAGGAGATAAACTTCAAAGAATTATTTAAATATGTAATTTCTTAAATTCTTGCTGCTAGTACTAAGTACTCGTAGTTGTACAGAATTACAATCCGGTAGTGTAGAAAATGGGTTCAATATAAAAACTTTATTAAGTACTTCTTTATTTTTGGACAAACAATGACAGTTCCTAAAATCACGCCTGCAGTAGTTTATATATTTTGAGCTGTTTTTTATCTTAAGGTCGACAGACAGGCTCACGGTCCATTTGATGGTAGTTGGCTACCGTCGCCTATTACATAAGCAACGCCACAAGTCCTGCAAGTGAGCTGCCGACCGTAGTAGGATTAAGGATAAATAATTGGGAAGGGATAGGGAAATGGGCTCTCTTAAGTGACTCACTGAAACACAACACATGCTGTTATTTCACGGTGGTCTTCAATAAGGGGGCGGTTATTTTCGCCAGACGGGCTGCCCAAAAGACTGCGAATCCCAGTGTTGGGAAAATCTCTTGGATACCCAACAGTGTAGGGGACACTGCGGGGTTCGTACTAGACACGATTTCGGTGCTAGCTGCCACTACTCACTTTTGGCTAGACATTTTTGTCATACGAGTAAAGCAATATGAACGGTGAACGGTTCGGCATTGACTGTCGTGTTACAGAAGTTTATAAATTACTAGCGACCCGCTTTCAATTTCGCGAAGGTGAATTTTTTTTCTGCAAATTATAATTATATAGAAAACCTTCCTCGTTTAACGCTCTTTTCATTAGTGAAAACCGAATTAAAATCAGTGCAGAACTTTTTGAGTTTTTGAAGCATACACAAACCAACGTAACATAACATTATATATAAAAGAAGAATTATTATGTTATGTTGTTATGTAATATTGAAAAATATTGTAACTATGTTTATAAACCACGTTAGCTCCCCAATTTAGTATTTATTAAAGATATTTTTATTATTATTTGTATTTAAATTTTGGCGTTTGTTTGTCCCAACTGGCCATTATAATTTTTTTCCATAATTATATTATTGTATTGCTCGCCATAAACAATCATGAATATTATCTCAATTACTTTACTGATAATAGTATTTATTATATATATTTACTTCATAAATCTTTTACCTCATCGTAGAATGAGAAATTTCTAACATTTCCTTTGTACCCCAAAACCTTCCTTATTCAGTTTTTATTTCACATTGGGGTTCTTTTTCCCTCATTGCTGAATTTACACGGAAATGTGTAACAGTATGGTTTACGAGTTTTACGCGTGTCAGTAGAGAGAATTTTTCGCCTGTGAATAAGAAACAGGTAAATACTTTTATCCCCTCAATCTTAGAGTATAATAATGTATAAAAAAATGACACGAGGCTTATAATTTTTGTAATTATGGAAAGTATTACAAAAATTATAAGCCGTAATTTTTTTAAAATTTTAATGCTTTTAAGCAGAAAATAAAAATAAATGAAAACTTAGTTTATGTACAATATGTAAATTATCACTTAAATAGATTTAAATCAGCTTAGTACAAAACTATGATAACATTTATTATGATGTATTTGTAGGTATTTATTCTTAAGATTAATATATTTAGTTTCAGGCCATGCTCTTCTCTTTCAAAATAAATGGTATTGTGCTTGGTATTGTGCAATAAAGCGAAACTTGAATTTAAAGATCATTGCATTTTGAAAGTAACTGAAATTGGACGCTTAGATATATACCCCATTTAAAAATAGAATTCTGTGACATACGAAAACGAAGAATTAAAATCAGGTTACTTTTGAATTAACGTGACCAACATTTGTTTTTCATTGTGATGTTGCTGCGTCGTTATGTTGATGTTAAGCGATAACTGATAGAAAATTATAAAAAAGTTCCTTATGAAATTATTAAAATGCTAGGCATTATTAAAAGATAACTGTAGGTATGTAATATGTAACTTGTGACGAAACCTAAATGTTTTTATTGAAGTGTTCGACATAACCCACCGGTCTGGCCGGTGGGTATCCATGATGGATTCCTCTGTAAAAAATGGGGAGTAGGGAATGGGCTCTGGCATTCCTTTCTAACTCATAGAAACACCTAAAACTGAAGAGTACTTTAAGTTAGTTTACTTGAGTACTTTGAGTACTTTGAGTAGGTGACCTGAATTGTATATAAATGCCATTCTTCTCATTTGTTCATACAAGTACATTTTTTTTGGCTGAGATATATCAGGGAGACTCACAATATGATTTACTGTCCCACGTAAAATGATCTAAAAATCAATTAATATGCTAATGTTTGCCATCAAAATTCATGTCACATGTGCCACGTATTGAATGTGCGACAGCATTTTTACGTATTTGCGGGTACTTTATCTCTTGTGCGATTTCCCTATCCTTTCCTAATCCCTACCTTTAGTACTTTTAAGGTCAGCGGCGCAGTTGCAGTACTTATGGCATTGCTTGGATTAATGAATGGATTAATGAAAAAAAAAAAAAAAAAAATGAACGACGGTAGGATTAATCACCTACCATGAGGTCACCATTTAGGCGTCAGCCTGTTTAACCACTTTAACATTAAAGTTTTCTAAAGCCACATTGTTTTTCTTTTTCCTATTAGGTTGGAGTATCATAAATCTCATTGTACAAACATAGAGAATTAGTTTCAGGTAAAAGCTTTTCTATCGGAACAACGTAAAACGTCTAGTTGTTAGCTTTTAACACAGCTATTGGATAAGGCATGTTTTCAAATAAAATTAATCTTAAACGGGAGACAACATACAAGACGGGTGACTTTTCAAGTCACGCTTCCTATCTTGTGCAAACTTGTTCAACTTTTAAGAACGCTTTAAACTGTAAACATGTTTGCTGTGGGAACTTTTCACTGAAATAGTTAGTCGAATATGGGATATAAAGTGGATTCTATTAATAAATTAAAATACACCTACCAACAACCAAATACCTAAGTGTCTAAAATACTGAACTTTCTTTTACCAAAATGGTGAGGGAAAAGTTTACATTCTGGGTAAGGACAACGATTATTTTTCAACATATAATAATGGTATACATTTTTTTATTAGATATACAATTATATAATAGAAACCTTCATCGTTTAACGCTCTTTCTATTAGTGAATACTGCATGAAAATCCGTTAAGTAGTTTTTGAGATTATCGTGAACATACAGACAAACAGACGGCGGAGGACTTTGTTTTATAATATGTAAGGATTATATGAAGATTCATTTAGAAATTATCTAAATCAAAACGTTACAAGTCCTTCGAAAGCGATAACGAATAGGTACATTCGCATACATAAATAAAGAGCAGTAACTAAAATTTGTCGAATTACGAATCGATTAATTCCATTTCAAACGTCGATTACACGGATGCGTCGGAGCAAAGCGCAATTTTAAATGTTTGCGGTCAGTGCACCGGTTCGTACTATTAGTTTGGTACGATTTCGGTTCGTAATTCGGCGAAGACACAGTAAAATGATAACAGTAAACAATCTAGTGTTAAAGAAGTAAGTGTTTTGTTATTCGTTTATATTTTAAGTACTTAAGGACGAAACAGTAATCAATGATTATTTAGTGGTAATAAAGTAGGCGATTTTTTCGTTTAACTATTATACAATCATGACACCTAGGTGGATACGCTGGTAAGTATACTAAGGCATATGGTATTCCGTGCTTAAGGCTCCGTTTGCACTTAGTATGGTATTGCCTAATGCCTACCTAATTGCGTTAGTAAGAAAAATCTTAAGGAGAATGTGTAGTTTTTCAAAATTGTATTAAAGGTAATTAATTAATTAATTAGACCAATATGAAAAGGAAAGTGTCATAATATTCTTAATTTATATGCATTTTTAATTTCCTGGACCGGCCTTAAGGAATTAAAAAAAATGATATTAGTACCATAGAAATGAAATTGCAGCCGAAAATGCAGTACAGATAACGAAAGATGCAATAAGACACCAATATATTGAATTTGATATTAACGCGAGTACTTGTATATTAATTTGCGAGAGGTAGGAGAAAATTTATTATACATAAATATAATTATTATTAGTTCTATAAAAAATATTTTAAAAAGTAATTAAGAACATTAAATTAAGACATTAAATTAAGAACATCTGAATCATATGATATCATATGATTTTTAATACTTTTTGTGTGCAATCCCTTTAGTAGCGCTTTAGAAGCCGCTTGAATTTTCCAAAATTCTCTAAGGTATTCCAAAGTTCCAAAATTCCCTTAAACCGAAAAGGTTAAGGTTTCCTAAACATTAAAATTTATGTTATAATTTCTTTGGTAGCTATGTTTGAATTTCCTTTAAACTAAAGAAAAATAAAGACCAAGGTTAGAAATAGCAAAGGAAGCTTTGAAAACACATGATCGTGTACTGTTAGTTTGTAATACAGTGATGATTGTCTAGTAGCGGCCGACGCTGCCCATTCATTTGGTATTTCCATTAAAAGGGAGCTTTTAACTAGAGCTAATTTATGCAGTGCACGGTTTGCCGGGACAGATTACAGAGTGGCGTGTCCATTCTGAGCAACGTTTGGCCCCAAATCACGCCTGCCGAAATCTGTTACATCTACTGGAAATTTTCTGGCCGTTTGTTCGTTTCAATGCCCACAACAGCTTTAATGTACCTTGACATGTTAAATGGCTGTAACTGTTACCTTCCAATTAAAAATGGTACTTTTAACAATTAACATGCTCTAATTAAAATTATAAACTAACGACTTTCGTTGCTGTTGTTTTGAAGCATGATATCAGAGCCAATTTAATTTTTTAACTTAATGTATATACAAATACAATTACATACAAGTTTTGCGTGATTGATGCCGCCAGTACGAAATGAGAGTTCGGACATTAACTAATTGCATATAAGAGACTGTCTACCAGTCTGACGGCAGTAACCAGAGTGGCCCCCTTACAGGAAACCACTCTGAAATAACAGAACGTGTGGTGTTTTCGGTGAGTGAGTAGAGGATGCCACTCATAATTCCCGTCCCATCCTATTCTCTTATCCCTAATCCTGCTATGGTCGGTAGTGCAGTTGCAGCACCTGCGACGTTGCTTGTTTTGTTTGTGTGTTAGGTGATTGTTCGCATATCGCCAAGACTTCTACATTGAAACATCGATTTCAAAGCAATAAGGATTTATTTTATTAATTTTTTTTATTAATTATTAATTTAATATTTTGTTTAGATATATCTAAACAAAATATTATATTGAAATGGATTTGTGGGTAGAAAATAATGTAATCCAATTAATTGAAAATACATTACAAATAAATCGATATAAGCGAATTTCATTCACTATTTACCTAATTAATAATTAACTCTCATGAAAATATTAAATTCAGCCGTAATAATACTGATTTATTAGTCACAGATAATTATGGATTAATAAGTCAATTATTGGATTTTGGCCAATTACCAAATGTCGTTATTATTAAGTGCCCGTGACCTGTCTGTAACTTATTTGTTTGTTTGAAATTCAAGAGTAAAAGTTTAATAAAAAAATTCAATTGAATTTAGTTAGTATTTTTTTCCCCATGAATATTATAATTTTAAGCAGTTTTCTTTAACGCCCGACGCAAGGCATCGTAGCTCACAAACGGATGGACTTATTTTGATTCGGTTTTTCTGTTTGAAAGTTGATGACAAAACAAGCATTAATGATGCTCACATATTTTCTTTTTAAAGATACAAATATGATCAGAATTTTGTATAGATTTGATTTAAATATTTCATTTCAATTTACTCCGTTTGTTATTTAAAAGCCCCCTCACAGTGATGCCTCAAAAATACTAAGCGCAATGCAGATGTGAAAGGAGCAGGAAAGAGGAAAAAAGTAAGTTACAAATGCGAATAAAAAATAAAGCTACGAGTCGGTTATTACGAGGTTTATTTTCGATTTATGCATCAACGACAACTCGTTTTGCGGTACAAACATTATTTACAATTCTCCTTTCGCCTCGCGAAAAAAGTATTTCAATAGAAAACAACTTTGGAATTGGCATCGCGATCAGCGCTCTGCCTTTCTGTCAAAAGCGATCCAATCGTTCTCCTTTATTGGAACAGCCCTCTAACGTCTTTGTTGCGGGAATTCCCCTGAATCCAATCTATGCAAAGTATTTACGAGTGACAAGAATTTATTTGACGTGCCAATTTTTCTCCCCAATGTCCCGGCCACGAGCCACGAGCATTTTAAAAGCTCTCTGAAACGTTAGTGATTGAACGCTTGCCGAGGTTTAGGTACCTTACAGCGACGTTCACTAACGTAACTATTAAAGCGTCAACTAGATAATGTCTTACGAATGTTGCGCGGTGATCGATGGCACGGTCATTGGAACACCATATTTCAAAGGTATAAACTTAAATTCGAACGAGCGATAAACGAACGACCCGTTGACGAGCCCGTTAGACCGCCTTAACACTCTGTCTCAGGGGTCCCAGGTTAGATTCCCGGCGGGATCAACTTTGAAAATAAAGTTTTCATAGCTGGCTCTGGTCTGGATTTGTAAAGTAGTGACAGGGCACGCTGAATCTCGCAGTCATTTTGGCAGCCCGTTTGGCGGCAGCGACCATCCCCTCACAGAAGACCACCGTGAAATAATAGCATGGGTGCTGTTGTGTTGATGATATACTAGTACAGTTAAGTGAAAAAGATGTATAAGTGAAAAAACCATTGCAATGACATGTATATACTAAAGGAATTATGAATGATATGTAATATTTTTCTCATCATCTTCTGAAATCTTCGCATATGTTCCAAAATTTTATTATATATGTACTTATATAAAAAAATTGGCAACTATTTTATATGTATATATAAATTTTGTCTAAAATTATTTAATTTCACTTTTATTAAAAAAAATATTTGTGCTACTTTTTCATTCCTAATCGTGTCGTTTATTTTGTTAATGTCTTAATAAATTAAAAAAATAATAATGCCAATTTATTCAAGCGTCCTTAGTCATTCAATTCATAGGATAAGAAAGGCGTATTTGATTAACGATCCGTATTAATTTCTCCCCAAATCTCGGTAACGAGCAGAGAGGAATGGTCCGTGAAATATCGTCATCTAGAGGTAGGGCCGATGCTAATCACTTAACTCTTAACGGAATAAACTGAAATGAACAAATACGTTACTAAGTCAAACAGTACATACTTAGAGCTCTGTACGTCTTTGAACCCTAAAAACATAAAATTACAATTATATAAGTTCCTGCAACCCTGCCTATATCTACGGCCGCGCTAGAAAGTCGTTTCGGAGTTCGGCATAACCAGCAACGTCCCCTACGCTTCGTACGACGAGGATTTCCCAACTTTAGAAAAAAGGTGGTGGTCGGGAAGCATTCGTGTCCCTTTAATTAATTTTAAGTTTGAAGACGTGAGTGGCTTTTTTGCGTTTTTTTTGCGTTGATGAAGGTAATATGTCCATATAAATGGATCGTCGATTTGAGACATATTTTGAAAATAGAAAAAAAAGTTGAAAGTTGAAAAAGGTGTTATGTACAGTTAATTTTAAAAAACAAAAAGTGCAGAAAAGTTTACTTTTGTTAATGGAAGAAGGAGCTATGTTCACTTTTTTTTAAATTAAATAATGCAAGTGTTTAATTGCTATAATATTTTAGGTTGTTTATACAACTTTGCATCATAATTTAGTACAATAATCATTTCCGTGGCGAGTTATCTCAAAAATTAAAAATAAAACTTTAACCTCGATTTACTCAAAATTGGAATTAAGCGACTTTCATCCACTCACGTCTTCGTTTATGTAATATTAATTGTATTATATTATTTTCATTTAATAATATTGTAAAAATAGTAGGAATATTTAGCAGAATCATTTAAAGGAACGGAATGCATGACCATGAAGCCATTATCTGCGATCGGTTGAATTAAATTACCATTGGTGAATTATTGCTTCTGGGAATATAGTTTGTTATAAAATATTTGTCATTTTGCTGGTAAACGAACGCATTTTTCTAAATTAATTTATAGTAAACATATACTTACTGAACGTATTTTAGGAATAGGAATGTGTTTCGGTGAGTAAGGGATGCATGCCAAGCTCATTTCCCTATCCTTTTTTAAGCGGCAGCAGCGGTACTCGGCAGCCCACTTGCAACACCAGAAAAGCGTTGCTGGTGTTATGTGACGGTAGCCACCTACCATCAAGTTGAGGGTAAATCTGTCTGCCGGCCTTAACATAAAAAATAAAAACAAAAAGAAATTAAAACATCTACAGTGATCTTATGCTTAAAAATCTCTTATTTATCAAGAAGCATTTAGAGAGTATAATCTAAGTATTACATGTGAAATGGCAACTTGAAATGAGTAGCGTACATTTCACACCATGTTGAAATTCACGAGTAAGGATTAACAGGAATTTTGAATCGGAAAATATGCTGCAAATTCTATTCAAATTAAATGTTTGCATTACGTATTTCCGTGTTTCAGATGCTTCGCAAATTGGCGTCGACGCGGTGGGAGTGATGTCAGCCAACCACCGAAGTTCGTGACTGCGGGACGTGTAAATGAATAACTGCGAACGAGTATGGTTTAATTGTGCGAGCCGTAATCCAGGATTTGATCGTCTGACGTTTCGCGAATAATTATACCGGCGTAATCCCCTCTCTGTCTCTCCACGGGCAATATACCCCCCTTACCTCGCTACTCTCAGCCCGGACCCCTCACTCCTGATTGATGACGCCGGAGATTGCATGTCAGGATTACATCTGCGGAGGATGTACGGATTATTTAGTTGCTGCCAGCGAGTAAATAGAGCGAGCAATACACTGGAAAAACTTATAGTGACGTGACGTCGGATGGCGGGGATAAGACTGTAGAAGACGTAAGTCAAATAACTTCGGAGCTTAAATGTTGTACTACAAATTACTCAGGTATAGTTTGAAATGTGTTTACTTAAAAAGATGTATGTATCCATTTTAAATATATATTGGTTCATAAATGTTCTTACTGTCTAGTTTTAATCTAGTCACTGTTAAAACTAAAGTTTCTATATAAGTAATAATTAAAAACCTATAGTAAATCTATTGTAGACAGGAAATCCTACAATAGACAATTTATTTCATACTATATTCAATGCGATTTAGTGTTTAGAGTATTATTAAGAGATGAATACATTTGCAACACAATTTGGTAACCTGTGATTAAAGAATTGAGAACTTTTCAATTACTCACTTGATTTAACATAGAAAATATTATATGATGGATCAGAGGACCCTTTTCTTTTTCATATGGGAATTTCATTCATACATCCAATATTATTTCCGACTGAGTGGAAATATTTCCAATAAGTATCTGTCGCCAGATTTTGCATTGTGTCGAGAGAATTCTCCTTTGAATATCACTTCAGGAACTACACGTATCATATAGTCGACCAGGGAAAGATACGGAAGTTTGAAACAATTTGATCTAGCGGACTGTTCGACTGTTGGCTCTATATATGATTTCAAATTATGTCAACTCTATACGTAACGGTTAAGGGAAAATAAAATTTCAAAAGAAGTTACTTGAAGCAGATTAGTTTTTTATTTTATTTTATTTTATTTCTTTTTAGTGACAACGATTATACTCTCACATATAATAAATAAAATAATTTTGCCTATGCCTTTAGTGTTTGGCTGTACTTTTATTAAATATTTAATTTAAATTCTACGTTGTATAAAACAAATAATTTAAAAATAATTTATATATCAATTAGCAATCTGCTCCTGACTTCGCATGAATGCAATTTCTTACTGCATACACAAAATATGAAATCTTACAAATACAATGATAATAATAAATAATACCTTACATATATACAAATATTTATTATTTATGGCTTGTTCCATTAGTGAAAACCGTATCAAAATCCGTTGCGTAGTTTAAAAGAAGTTAAAGGAAAAAGTTACACAAAGAAACAGCGAGTTTATTGTATAATTGTATATAAATAGATTTCACCTTCACCAACTCATATACGCTTCGACATATCAATTATATATTATAATAAAAAAAAAACGAAAAACATATTTAATATAACAAAAAGCCATCTAATTCAAGCGGCTTTTCTTCTAACCATTTAAAAGAGTCATGTCATATACCCGTATAAAAATGTACATAATATGTACATTTATTAAAAATAAATACTTTGCATTTAAAAACAATATTCAGGCTACAGGTTCCAGATAGTAAATATTAGTTGACGCAGTGTGTAGCAACCCCTTTAATGGGTTCGTGGAAAACATTCATCACTGCTTCCGGGCTTTTATTTTTTGGAAAAAAGGAGTAACCTGTATAGCAAATTCGGTATTTAAGATCTAAAAATTCGTTACCATAGCTAAATGTGAGAACTCGTTTTTTTGCAAGGACCGTTTTAGTTACTTTTTGTAGCACTATAACAGGTGAATATAGTTATATACAATGAACGGTCCCGCATTGATGCTGCAGTATCAGATCAAGGTTACCACGTCATGGAAATACCACCGAAGTAACAGTAATCGATCCTGTGGAAATTAGTGAAATCCCTTAGTCAACTAGGAAATGCGCTGTTTATATTCAAACGCCAGAACAGAACCATAGCTATAAAGTATAGCTTAGAGCCATCTCGACCACATTAGTTTAAAAAAACCTAGATCAAAATCATTCCATCCGTTTGGGAGTTACGATTCTATAGATAGACACTCAGATACACACACACGTCAGACCTATAAAATGTTAAAAATATTAAATTAATATATTTCGTAATATATCTACCCAAAATTTCTCTTAAATTAATAGTACATATTTATACAACATTTTTTTGGTTCTCGACATGACCGTAAATATCTTATGAACAATCTGTATAGACCATTGAGCACCAAGTCGGTGTCCGTTGCTTAATGTGCGGAAACTTGCGGCTCCCACGATCCTTCCAATTCAAATGGAATGTATTGACACAGATATAATGGACTTCGTCGGCCCTCGATTCTAATTTTCACTTCAAAAAGATTGGAGGCTTTTTGAAAAATTTGTAAGTAATCACTCAGTTGTAAATTTCGGGAGAGAACAAACAGTCGTTATTACTGCCTCGGATTCGTGTAACACTGAAAAGACGGTACTTTACTGGAAATCGGAGACACAAAGGTGCCTAATAAGGGTTTCGTTCCATTTAATAAATATACCATTATCCGAGTTCGCCCCGGCTAGAGTAAATAGAGGAATGGGCGATCATTCGCTCCAGAGCGGCGGTCGCATCTGGCGTTTGCCGGATTATGTAGGTAAAATTCAATAATCTCCCCAGTACCATCTGAGGAGGATAGCCTTTGCAAGTTTTTTCGGTAGTTGTAGAAGTTCTGACGACTTCGGTAATCAACTTTGCGTACGTATACGCTAACACAACTTTAGTGTTGTTATATTTTATTGAACTTAATGCTCTCACGTCTTTGCATTCAATAGTTCTAATACAGTTCAATAATAGTTTCAGGCCACAAGATATTTTTTATGTAGGTACCTAAATACAGGTCGACGCTCCACTTATTGGTGGGTGGCTACCATCGCCTAAAACACAAGTAAAGCCATGAGCGCTCCAAATTCTAAAAAATTCTAAAAAAATTCTATGGTTTTACAGGCAAGTTTTCTTTTAATTACTGAGGGACTACGGGCAAGAAAAATTGCCTGTGGTCCACCCAGGTGGACAAAGTAAGTGGACCACGACCAATACCCGAATTTTTTTAAGGTCGGCAGGCAGGCTGACAGTCCTTGGTGGTAGGTATAAGGTACAAGTGCGCTGCTTACTCTAAAAGTTGTCACGACTAACTTCATAACAGAGAGCACAGAACTCATGCAGATCTCCTCAGTTTTCTACCATTATTTTTTTTATAGACAAAAATATAAAATACTTATATTATTTGTATTAAAATACAAATAAAAGCACCAATTACTAAAAGTCCACTGAAACGCATTGAAATTTGTAAAAAATGACGTTACGTGTCATTTTTTACATTTTTACATTGAATTTTATAAAAATACAATTATTTCGAAAACTTAAATCTTTTATACAAATACAACGAGCGGATTTAGGAAGATTATGACAAATAAGAAAACCACGAACAAGCCGAGGTCGCTAAAAGCGCACAAAAGCGATAAGATTAAGGCGTAAAGCGGATTATGTCAACCAAAGTTTAGCTCCGATTGTAGAACGAGGACTGAGAAACAATAATAGAATTAAATGAACTTCCGATAAAATTTGATGCCATCAGGGATACACATACTTGATTTGATGCCATCAGGCAACTGACACCAGGCATTCCGTTTATTCGTTTTTAACTACCTAGATGCCATGTTCAGTCACAAGCTACGAATGCCTGTGAGCTGTGTGAATATTTCCGAATCAAGTGCTTTTCGGCTCCTTTTTTGGATTTATGAAATTACCGCATTACGTACGTAGTACTTGTACATACGTAGTACATATTATTTCAATGGCCTACACCGAGTAACATGGATATTGGGTTAGTTAAATGATTATTTGATTGTTTAACGACAAATTGATGTAATTTTTTTATTTTTTTATTATTTATTTTCATAAAAAGAAAACTATTGGTGGTACACAAGTTTAGGTGTACTATAAACTCAATTAAGTTTGTACCGTACACCTGAGTTGTCTATAATAACACAAATTTACAGAATTACAAACATAATAACTGAAACACAAACAAAAGAAAGAAGTACATATTAGTTAGTAGTTAGGCTTAATCTTGTTCTTGCTCAAATCATGCAAGGTCAATCTTGGTCTTGGTCTTGCTACAATTAGGCGGTCTTACAATATTTTTCGGTATAAGGCGGTAGATACAATTTTAATACAACTCTTTAATACAATGAACCTGCTTGTCCCACAATACAAAAGAGATATTACACTGAAAACAATACAGACGAAATTCTAGGCAGAAGTTTGTCTTATAGATATATAATGCAAATTGAATCTAATACTTACACTCGAAGTTATCGACGAATACCTACTTAGCAAATCCGATTTCGATGAACGGCAAACAGCGAATTTAACTCTGATTGCCAGCTTTTGAGAGACTACAAGCATTGACTCGTTCGAATCACGTGAACACCTGAAGTCAGTAGCCTTTAATCAGTAGATATTAATATCAAACTAGCTGGTGCCCGCAACTCTGTCCGGGTAGGAAAACGAAAAATATAACGCCTAAAATAATAATAAAAATATAAGTACTTAAAGTAAGTAAATATCTTAAAGTAAAACTGCTCTTAGTGGTAGACGGTATTGCTCTTTAATCTTACTTCAATCTTATATTATTATAAGAACTTTTGTCGTTGCAGAGCAAACGGTAACACGCACACTGTGTAACTCGTCTGGCGGCTGTAACCAACCTTAAAAAACAAAGTGAAATAATAACACATAATATGCTGTAGTGTTTTGGACTCCAAAGCTTATTATTCCCTTATTCTCTCGCCCAGTACTATATTTTTTTATCCTATAATAGGCAGGACACATAGTACGGAGAGCCGAAGACCGCTGGGGCCGGAAGGCTCTCGAATGGAGGCCACCCACAAGGTGATAAGGTTCGCGGGTCGACGGTGGATCCAGTCTGCTTATGACCGATCTTTTTGGAAAATTTTAGGGGAGGTCTATGTCCAGCAGTGGACCTCCTGCGGCTGAAATGATGATGAAGACATTATTTTTATATGAGACGGATCCCAATCCATTTGATAACAGATTACATTTCATAATAGGATAAACTTTTTTTTTGAAGCTTTATTCTCTTTTTTTAATATTTCTCAGATTATTGTGGGATGAAAATGATATTTTTTATTTAAAAAAATCACTAAATTCCACAAATACTTAGTCGTTGCAGTTCAAAGGCGACCCCTGACTCCAGTTTTTGACAGTGACCGATTGGATCTGTTTGTTTGGCATCGGTATATTCCGAACGTTAGGTATCCTGTCGAAAATTGACGTAGCCTTGTATGAAAGCGACCACTGCAGATTATTGGCGCATGACTGACGGATTAATTAATGCCTTGTTACGTTCGCCTCCACTGTCGTAAGCCATTCCATTAGATTTGCCTTTGATTACCTTTGAATAAAACCACGCAATTTCATATTAATAAATCTTTCAGAAGCAATATGTGTTTTTCGTATGTAGTCAATTTTCGAAAGCAATTACTTTTAAAATGTCATATTGTGCTATGCAATCGCTTTACAAACCAACTTTTTATAAATTGCAATGACTGTGACATTTTTTATAAGTTTTTCTATAATCCTTACTTTTAACTTATTGATCTATTATTTTACTAATAGACTCGTCGTTTATTTGTAAAACTAATGTACGAGAAATTTCAAATTAAACGCGAACACTTATAACTTTATAATACGTGAATAATTTTGAAATCCAGAAATTATTAACGTCATGCTCGCAGGTTGATTTTGCGATTTGCCGAAAAACCGAGATGTTGACAACATAGCCAAGAGAATTAGCAAGTTGAAGGGCCGGTCACATCTGTCGCAGAGCATATAACCGATGAGGTAGACGAGTTCTCTAATGGAGGTCACGAATTGGAAAGCGCAGCGTGGGAGGCCGGCGACCAGGCGGACAGACGACATGAACGGCTGTATGCGAAGGACCGTGCGTGGAGGCGAGCCTTGGGAGAGGCTTAAATCCAATCCAGGAGAAACACAGGTTGATGATTATGATAATGATAATGACTTATAAAATTGATAACTCGATTATGAGAACTTTCATGTGTAATAAGACAGTATACTATTCTAGTTCTAGAAACATTTTTGCAAATGAAAGCTCCATTATGTGTAATCATATTTTAAGCTTTGTGAATTCACGAGCTAAACTACGAGCACACTGCTGAGTAGTTTCGCACTCGGGTGTAGTTTTAAACAACTTCCTGTACAGCGATTAAAAACATTACTAGGTCTGACAATCTGCAGTGGTCTTATGCATATATTATTACCTTAGGAGATCACTATACCGGCTCTCCAGATAAACTCTGAGTGCACTCTGGAATTTCTTATGTAAAAATCGGCAGGCAGGCTGAGGGCCCAATTAATGGTAGATGGCTACTGTCTCCAAGTGGCAGATGGCTCCGTCAGATGGCATAAGCAATGCACAAGTGTACTTATGAACTTAGTAGGATAAAATATATGGTATTAGGAGGAGATAGGCAAATGGATTCTGGCATCTTTTACTCATTTAAAAAAGCACAACAGCACACATGTTGTTATTCACTGTGATCACTAAGAGGGCGGTTACTGCCACCACATGAGCTGTCCAATTTATGGTTGCGAAACGCAATGAGCCTGTCACTACTAAGTTTCTCATTTAAAATAGGGTACATATGTACGTTGACTTTTTTAATTACATCATCACAGTATCCAATTATCATCCAAATTGGACAATAAGACAGCCCGTTTGACGCCTATAAATAACTCTTATGGCCACCGTTAAATGACATCACAAGTGCTAGAGATTACCTAATAATAGTATAACTTAATATCACTTTTGTTTATCAGTAAAGATGTGTTTTGAATATTACATTCGACAATGCAGTGCTCGAATGAATACAGTAAAATTGTTATTTTAGCTTTATTTCGAAGCCAGAGAACCTCAATTTTCTTCACACGCCGTTGTGACATACTTAATACAGTTTAAGATCCTATAAATGAAAATCTATTATAATATTTAGATATAATAAAATCGTAAACAAAAACAATTTGTCCACGTTCTACTTATGTAAACGATGTCAAAAAAGTTTATAGAATTTTTTGTTTGTTAGTCTGTGCGTTTGTGCATGTGCACGCTTATCTCAGAAACGGCTTTACTGATTTACTTTCATTTTCACTCATGTATTGTAGCAAGCTTCCCGTGACATTTAGTGTTTGTTTTATTCTAATCGGTTAACAAACAAAAAAGTTATAGTACTGAAATACCAAATGTACGAAATGCGCATACGAAGTTGCGGGCACAGCTATTGATAGAATATGTTAATTAATGATCTAAAAGGTATGAACGTACTATAATGCTATTAAATCAACATAATCCTTTTAATATCTATGAATATTTGCTTACGGAAAATTTTGGCTACGGTAACCTTTAGCCCCTCTGCCCCTGCTTAATGGTTTTAACATACCGGAAATTGATTCGTTAAACCTTCACGTTTTAATGTGCTTAAAGAATATATTAAATTGGTGGATATATTTTCTATAAAATGATGCCAAGATTTTTAGAAAGGCTGCTCTCGTTTTACAGTTTATAAATGTAAGGCTTACAATTTATAAAACAAATGTTCAGTTTATTGATATCATAATGAATGTATAAAGAATGTATGTATGTACTTTTAATACGAGTAGAAAATCTGGATAAGATACATTAAAAGTAATAGTAAAAACGTAATAGATTCAAAAAACCAATCATCTAAATTTCCAGATCCTTCATGGTAAGAATTTACGAGTATGCAAAGAGCATTATTATAAACTAGCTGGTGACCGCGACTTTATCCGCGTTAAACAATGAAAGGTACCCTATGTTCTTTCTGGTATCCCAGACAACGTGTATGCAAAATTTCATGGTGATCGGTTCAGTAGATTTTGCGTGAAAAAGTTACAAACATCCATACATCCAAACATACTTTCGCATTTATAATATTAGTACGGACTATGTAAAGAAAAAGATTTCGAATTTGGTTTATAGGCTAAGCCTTGATGGTTTAGTCCAACAACTGTTTGTTGGAAATAAACGAAGCCGAGGCGAAGCCGAAGCTGGGAGCGGGTCGCTAGTGATTATTAGTATGATATCCACTGGAACTGACGAGTACAATGAACACAGTCTTATCGAGTATGAACATTTCCACTAGAAAATTTATGTTTACTTAAACATTCATCGCAAGTAGTGATGCAAACTGCAACCGGCTGTTTCATTTGAATCTGGATTCTGTAAATCTCTCAGAAGTTACACAGCGCTGTGAATTGCGCTTGTAGTGATGCTTGTGTTTCGTGCACCGCTTACGGTTTATCTCCTGTGACGTCATGCATAGATATGACGCATAATGTTATGATGGAAACATAAGAGATAGCACAGCACTTTATATGCATAGTAGCAGTATTCAAATGCGATGTGCTACGAGGTTCATGTGAACTTAAATGTCAATTCTCAACCTACCAAATAAATACGCCCTTTTTTTAACGGTGGGAAATACCCGGCAGTGTATGGGACACTGCAGGGTTATGTCGGATTCGTACCGGCTAAAACCCAACGACTTTCTAGTGCAGTCGTTGATGGGCGGGGTCACGGGGACGTTTAGACACGACTTCGGTGCCCAAATAAATACGTCCTGGAACAGATTGAAACTGGATGGAATGGAATGTCTTTCGCCACCATATACCTTTGAAGCAGTACATGACAATAGACTGATGCGACTGAAAGGAAGAAACTTTGTTAACAAAACTTTGTTACTAGAGAACTTTGTCGAGACCGTAAGCTCATAACGTCTTAGAGCCTCCATTTTTAAGGAATCACTTTGCGTATTAGTTCTATTCTATAGCTTATGCTTATTCCAGGTAGCGGGAAGCTTAAACCTGGCTGCTTTTTCTCCCAGATAATCATTTATACATTGAATGTTGCCAGTATTTTAATAAGAACTTTGACTCCTATCTAAGTTAAATTCGACTTTAAATAGTTACATTAATAAGTCTATGTGTAACTTTATGTATATTACACATTGTACGAAGCTAATATCAATTAACACAGCATACACAATACCAACTAACATTTTTGTTAGTAGATGCATTTTTTTTTTATAAATTATATACATAAACCTTCTTCGTTTTTCACTCTTTTCATAAGTGAAAACCGTATCAAAATCCGTTGGATAATTTAAAAGAAGTTAGCAGAGAAACAAACAGTATTTTGTGATATGTAATAGATCTAATGAGGCCACATAGGGCCTCTTTCACCATGTGTCAAGTAGGCTAACCACCATTTAAAGTCACCGGTAACCGGGAATGATGGAGATGATATACCTTTGTTTGTACGGTAAAAGTCCCAAACATTAAAAAGAAAATAATAAAAAACAATCGCCTATCGATGCAATAAACGGAGTGCATAATTTAATAAAACATAAAATTATTTCTAAAAGTAACTAATCAACACTTTACTTACAGTTGGTGAAAGAGGCCCTTAAGTAAATAATTCTAATAAATGCATTCGTATAAAATACTCCATTACATTATCTAAACGAATACTAATTCATACGAATAGTCAAGTGTAAAAGAATTAAATATTACGTAACCGGTTTTACGATGTTCATTTCCTACCCAATATCCTGGGTATGAACATTCAAGTTGCACTCACCGCAAATACAAACGACAGCTTAGCGGGCGCCTCAAACGTTGGCTCTTTTTGAAATTAGTACTCGAATTGGAAGGAGGGATGCAAAATGTAGCCTGACATTGGGGTTCTGCAGTGAAATCCAACAAAGTTTACATTGGCTACATATATAATAGATTTTTTTGTCTGTTGCTTAGTGTACGGGCCTGTAGCACCCGCGCATTTGATTAGGCCTGGCTGTTATGGCTTACTGAGTGGGCAGGGCCTCCGGCTAAGGAGGGCTCACTGGTCAGCCGTTCGATGGTTAGTCGAGGAGGAGAGGGTTTGTATGTTCCAAAACAAGTTTGTACTGGTACAATGGTCTTTATTATGCCGGAGCAAGAAGAAGACTAACTATTTACAAAAAATGGCCTATCTATATTACAATATTTGCTTACAGAACTAGTGGCGGTTGTGTCATGCGTCGAACAAAGTTTACACAACCGCCCGAAATAATATGTATTATTAGTGTTTTCCGTTTCACTGTATCTGTCTCTTTCTATCACTATTTATCTATTTACATAATACACTAGTTCTATAAGTCACTTTTAATCACTATTCTATACATTTCATGGCTGTCCCGAACATTCTCCCGCCGTGCGTCGTCCTCAGGGCGACGCAGTCACTGTGTGCTGGAGGGCAGCCGGCTCCGTTGTCAGGACCACCAACTTTTTGGTGGGCCTCCGTAGAGTGCCAGCCTTGGTGCCGACGTCGACTGTCCTCACAGCTCCGTCGGGTCCGGGGTAGGCCGCTATGACCCTCCCTCGCGGCCATGTGTTGCGAGGTAGGGTGTTGTCCGCGATGAGCACGACGTCTCCGATTACGACTTGCCGCCCTCTTCCTTGGGGCTCCCGTCGGCGCTGAAGCTCAGGGAGGTACTCCCGAAGCCAGCGCCGCCAGAACAAGTCGGCGAGACGTTGTGAGGCACGCCAGTGCGTGCGCCCGATGGTGTCCTCCTCATTGAAGGCTCCTATTGGCGGATCTCGGCCCGTCCCCATCATTAAAAAATGGTTCGGTGTAAGTGCCTCGGGATCGTCAGGATCAACCGAGACGTGTGTGAGCGGCCGACTGTTGACTGTGTACTCAACCTCCGCCATTAAGGTGGCGAGTACTTCTTCTGTAGGGCGCCGCTCTTCAAGTACACTGTTGAGGGATGTCTTGACACTTCGGACGAGACGTTCCCAGGCCCCGCCCATGAAGGGGGCACCGGGAGGGATGAAGCGCCAATTGATCCTCTTCCTATTTGCTTCCTCTTGAAGCAGTTGGTCTGAAGCTCGCCGCAGTTCACGTTCTGCGCCGTGAAGGTTCGTACCGTTGTCCGACCAAATTTCTATTGGGCAGCCGCGACGCGCTATCATGCGTCGCAGTGCCATAACGGCAGAATCTGTTGTCAATGAGGCGGCGATCTCCAGATGTACGGCGCGCGTTGTCAAGCAGGTGAACAGCGCGACGTACCTCTTTTGTGTTGTGCGTCCCACCGCGACTGTAAGTGGCCCGAAGTAGTCGAGCCCGGTGTAAGTGAACGCACGTCTATGATGTGCTAGCCGGCACGGTGGTAAGTCTCCTGTAGGTGGCACTGGTGGCTGCGATCTACGAATCCTACATGGGAGACATCTATTTACTATCATACGCGTGACCGGGCGTAGCCGAAGAATCCAATAAAACTGTCTACACTCATTTATCGTCGCTTCGACGCCAGCGTGGTGCAATTGCCTATGGACGTATTCTATGTAGAGCTTGCAGACTTGGTCATTGCCATCGAGGACTGCAGGGCTCTTCTGTCTATCTGTAACGTCTTGCGTGGCGCCGATACGTGTCTTCAATGTGATGACATCGTTTTCTATTTTCACCGCTAAATGGCGTAGACGGCTATGTGGAGCTATTTTTCTATCATTTTTGAGATTGTGTAAATCTTCAAAGAACGCCTTTTCCTGACTCCTTCTAACGAGGATTCGCTCCGCTTCGTGTAGAAGGTCCGTGGATATTGGTATGTATGATTTTTGTTGTTGTTTAGGAGCTTTCGGAAGTTTGTTACGTGGCTTCCTTGACATTTTATGCTCCCGCCATACAGGATCGGTTTCAGGTCGCTTTGTTGTCCTCTTGTAATTCACACATTCTCTTTTCTGTTTGCACAGTCGGATGAAGTGTAGCACACGTGCAGTGCTTCGAACAAGTTTCTCCCATTTGGAGAATCTATCACTATTGGGGATGCACTGTTCTATTTTCGATTTTTGTTTGATGGTGGTCACGTGCACTTTTTCTTCTCCAGTCTGTGAGGTGGTTGCAATTCTTTCTTGCGGCCATCTATCAGGTGCTTCTAGTAGGAAGCTTGGCCCGCTGAACCACCTATGTTGCGAGTCGAAGTCGGTGGGTACGTCCCGTGTTGCATCGTCCGCAACGTTCAATTTGGTAGGTATCCAACGCCACTCGCCTATTTTGCTATGTTCTTCGATTGCTGCAATGCGATGTGCGACGAAAGGTTTGTAAGACCTAGCGCCTGTTTGCAGCCATGTGAGCACTGTTTTGCTATCCGTCCAGAAAACCTTCTTGTCTGGTTTCCTGTCGTGCTCTTCTATTACAGTGGTTGCCATCCTGCTTCCCATAACTGCAGCCATCAGTTCGAGTCGCGGGATCGACATCAATTTAAGGGGTGAGACTCGCGCCTTCGCTGTTACAAATGCCAACGACACTTGTCCGTCCGGCCCAGTGATGCGCCAGTATAGGGCTGCGGCGTATGCATTTTCGCTTGCATCCACGAACACGTGCAGTTCTATTGTCGCGGCGTTGCTATAATTATGGTAACAGCGAGGTATGTTCACGTCGCGTAGTCTCCTTAAGTGTTCTAGCCACACTGTCCATTGGCTAGCGAGGTCAATGTCTATCTTTTGATCCCAGTCTATTCCTCTGCGCCATAGCTCCTGGAATATTTGCTTGGCTCGTGTGGTGACAGGCGATGCGAGCCCAAGCGGATCGAAGAGGGACATTATAATCTTCAAAGTTTCCCGCTTCGTCGGTTGAGTGTTGTCTATGGCGCCAGGTGGCAATCGAGCCATGTTGAGATCGAAGGTGAGCTCGTCAGTAGCAGGTCTCCATATCACTCCCAGGAGACGTTCTATTTTCATGCTATTGTCGAGGTCTATACTCCTATTTTCTATGACTGTGGAGTTTTCGGTGAGCGCTTCGAGTATTTTCTTCGAATTTGAGGTCCACTGGCGTAGCTCGTAGTGGGCTTCCCTATTGATTTGGCGTACTCGAAGGGCTGTTTCTATTGCTTCTTCTTCACTATTGAAGCTCTGTAGATAATCATCTACGTAATGATTGCGAACTATTGCCGTGTACGCCTCCGGATACCTATCTTTGTATCTTTCGGCGTTTCTATTTTTGACGAATATAGCTGATGCGGGCGACGACGTGGCTCCGAATATGAGAGAGGTCATTCTATATTCTATTGGAGGCTCATTGCCTCTCTGTCTTCCTCTCCATAAGTACCGAAGCGCATCTCTATCCTGTTGTCGTACTTTCACCTGCATGAACATTTCGGCTATATCGGCCGACACGGCGAATCTATGTTGTCGTAACCTCATTAGAACCCCTGGTAACGACTGTATGAGGTCAGGTCCGGTTAGCAGGTAATCGTTGAGCGAACGTCCCATCGTCTTAGCTGCTGCATCATGCACTATACGGACCTTTCCCGGTTTGGTGGGGTTGAGCACGGGAAAGTGTGGCAGGTACCAAGTTTTTCCCGGCGTACTATTGGGAGGCGCCTTCTCTGCGTATCCCTTTTCTATGAGCGCGTCCATTTGCTGCTCATAGCGATCTCGAAGATGTGGATCTCTATCTATTTTCTTCTCTGTCGTGTGGAGCCGTCGAAGTGCGTTGTCGTAGTTGGCGGGCATCTGAAATTCGTCCGATTTCCATAATAACGATGTTTCATAATGTCCGTCACTATTCTGTCGAGTGTTTTCGACAAGCGTCTTGATGGCTCTCTCTTCTATGTCGTTGGATGGTCTCTTTGGGGTGATCATCAACGACTCCAGAGAGAAATACTGTTTCAGTTGTTCATCCATGCTATCTTCTTGTCTATGGACGATGTTGTTAATGGTGTCTACACGGCGACCGAGTATGCGCGCGTGTGACCCATGTAACACCCATCCGAGCGTTGTGAGAGACGCGACCGGCTGATGTCGCTGTCCCTTTCTGATTTGTTTAGCAAGCAGCAAGTCCCAATTGTCCTGTCCGATGAGAAGTTTCGGTTGAACTCGTGGATACTTGAGTTGTTCCTTGATGTTTTTGAGGTGCTTGCAATTGGACAGATCTCGCTCCGATATGGCTTGAGCGGAGAGCTGTAGATTGTCGATGGTTCTAGCTCGAATGGTGCTCCTATTTTTGGCGCCGTGTAATGTTAGTTTCACACGGCGCGATCGATTTACATCCACTTCGGTGTTCGCTATTGCCTCTATGTGTAGAGGGTCGACGGGCCCTTTTGCGCCTATTTGTTGCGCCAAATCATTGTCTATCAGGGTCACCGTCGAGCCGTCATCGAGCAAGGCGTAGGTTTGGACGCTCCCTCGGGGGCCGGAGACGCGGACGGGAACGAACTTCAAGTATGACTGTGTCTCCGACGGTTGCCAAGTGGAGGCGACCACTTCTGTACGATCACTATTTTCACTATTGTCTGTTCTTATGAAGTGGAGTAGTCTATGGTGAAAACGCGGGCACTTATTGACATTGCACTCCGTTTTACGGCACTTGTGTTTCCCTATTCTATTTTTTAAACACTTGAAGCACAATTGTTTGTCCTTTGCTATGTTCCATCGTGTCTGCTTCTATGAATTTCGAACATTTTTCGATTTTATGTTCGGCACTTTGGCATACCGGACATGCAGACACTTCTATTGCGGCGTAGTTCTTCTGTATTCGTCGGGGTGCGTGGCTCGCCTCTTTAGGTGCCGCGAACTCCGGCTGTGATATAGAATTGTAGAGCTCCGCCTGGGTTTCGAAGAATCTTGATAGCTTTAACAGGTCTGGTTGTTCCTTCGGCTGATCTCTGAAGAAGGTGACCCAATTATTTCTGATCGTAGGAGGAAATTTCTGTACCATTTCATTCAAAACGGCTGGATTGGAGAGGAAGTGTGACTTCTCCAGCGCTTGTAGAGTTCTCACGGTGTTGGTGACGCGATTGGCGAAGTTACAAATGTCACGTGGTGAGTCTGTCAGCCGTGGAAGCGTCCTCAATCGTTCGAGTTCGGATAAGGCGATGTAATCCGGTCGGCCGAACCGGTCTTCCAACGTCCTCATCACTTCAGATATGTTTACGTTGCGTATGAGGAGACCTTCGACTGTCTCTTTGGCTCTTCCTTGTAGACTTTTCCTCAGTCTTGCTATATTTTCGATATTGCTATAATGTTGATGTGATTCTTCGTAGGCCGCCTTGAATGTTAACCATTCCTGGTGCGACCCGCTATAAAATGGTAGCTCCGTGACATATCGCGGAGCTTGTTGGTGGCCCGTCTTTGCGGCCATAGTGATTGCTGCGACCCAGTCTGCTAGTCCTATGTTCTGACTAGGTGGTGCCGCAGCGGGCACTGTTTCTATTACGGGCTTGCTTCCGTTTGGTGGCCGATCTTCTATTTGTTGCACGGGGATTGGAGCCGGCGTGGTCGTGATGGGTAACGCGCGGGCCTGCTCTATGTTGCAGGTTTCTATAGGTGGCGCACCCGGCGCTAAAAGCGCTTGACTATTGACCCAAGTGTCGACCCTCTCCTTCGTGACTTCGAGCTCTTCGACGGTGTCGTCGTCTATGGTGTCGGCGTCTGAATCGTTCTCTATTTCTTCTATTTGTGCGGAAGCAAGTTCTATTTGTAGCTTTAACAGCTTTATTTTAGCTTTCGCTAATTGGGCCTTCTTCTTAGACCCGTGGGACGTGGCTCTCTTGCTTGAGCGCACGTCCGTACGATGTGGCACGGTTTCCGTGCCGTGTGCACCGAGCTTGGGGACCGATTCGTGTCCCGCTCCCGCCGGTGCCGAAGTGAGCGTCGAAGCCGTCGACGTCGAAGTTGTCGTCGTCGGTGACGTCATCGCTCTTGTTGTCCCCGCTGACCACGTGTCGGTTGACGACGTGGCGGATGCCGTGGTGCACCCGACGGGGGTGGACGCGGAAGCGATTGGTCTTCCGTCGTCCCGAACGGAGGGCGCGGAGGTTGTAAGCCTCGCGGCGTCCTCAAGGGTGGACGCGGGAGCGATTGGTCTCCCGTCGTCCCGAACAGTGGACGCGGAGGTTGTAAGCCTCTCGGCGTCCCGAAGGGTGGACGCGGGAGCGATTGGTCTCCCGTCGTCCCGAACGGTGGGCGCGGGAGCTATTGACCTCCCGTCGCCCCGAGCTGAGTTACTCCTTGTAACCGGCATGTCTATGCTATAGACTCTATACCCTCTCTCCTCGACAAACAGCAACTATACAAACGGCTATATCCGGCTCGAAGGACCATAAAATGTACGGGCCTGTAGCACCCGCGCATTTGATTAGGCCTGGCTGTTATGGCTTACTGAGTGGGCAGGGCCTCCGGCTAAGGAGGGCTCACTGGTCAGCCGTTCGATGGTTAGTCGAGGAGGAGAGGGTTTGTATGTTCCAAAACAAGTTTGTACTGGTACAATGGTCTTTATTATGCCGGAGCAAGAAGAAGACTAACTATTTACAAAAAATGGCCTATCTATATTACAATATTTGCTTACAGAACTAGTGGCGGTTGTGTCATGCGTCGAACAAAGTTTACACAACCGCCCAAAATAATATGTATTATTAGTGTTTTCCGTTTCACTGTATCTGTCTCTTTCTATCACTATTTATCTATTTACATAATACACTAGTTCTATAAGTCACTTTTAATCACTATTCTATACATTTCATGGCTGTCCCGAACACTTAGATTGAAAAAAGTACTTAATTTTATTTGGTTAAACAGTTTAACTTTAGCTGAAACTTAGTTTTAGGATTTAAAATACTGGCATTAAAAGAGATTTTCTGTTAAATTTGTTTTTTAAGAAAAAGATTGGAATAATTTTAAAGTTTTATGTCACACTAATGTACTTGTAAACCTAAAATTCAAAAGAATTAAGATTAAAGACATGCATATTAAATCTATGGTGTTTAAGTTACCGCTTATGATTATGAAAAATATTGTCATATTTATAAAAAAAAAATTATTAAATTATTTAATGTATAAAAAAATATAAAATTATTTATAAAAAAATATTTGGTGTAAATTTTTATAAAACATCGCCCATCATCCATATTTACTTGTTGTTATGTTATCAAAAAGCAGATTCTTTATAATGAAATCTAAACAAGAACATGTTAAATCAATATTTTCTAAAAATATATGTAAGAAAATATTTTTATTAAATCAGTATTCCTTCATATTATGGCCCTACATTTGGACTCCAGACTTAATAGTTAGGTAATACCTACGACTATGACGCGGTACCGCCTTGTGTTAATGAACCCGACTCTAACGTTTATGTAATCTCCAACCGTAAGTGCGCAGAGGTCATTTCGCTTGCTGACCGCTACAAAGTGTTGAGGAGATTGCTCTGTATCCTTATCACGGTCGTTTATCAAATAAATTCACAGCCCCGACGAAATTTATTAGTTTTCGAATGGTCGCCTCCGCGACTATGTGACTTGGCGTTTTATTGCAACACCCTCCATCGGTACACGAATTATTGTCGGGCTTCTGTCCTTAGCCGTTAAACCTACGCGGGGATGAGGTTTTTGAAATATGTGACTTTTTGTTCACAGCAAGAAAAGGTATATTTGAGTAATAGCTTTTTCTTTTCCCATTACTAATTCAGAATTTAAAAGCTCTTAAACTGTTAAATTCGTATTAATATCCATATCCATTCGAAAATATTAGTCTGCAGAGATTAATAATACCTACATACTAAGACCAAATAAGAACTATAGACAGAATTTCGCCGACAACATAGTGAATCCAGTTTTATCAACATGTGTGCGTAAGCCGTTTATTATATTGAGATTTTATGTTCCAGGCTATAACCTCAATTTTTGTTTATTTTTATTGGAAATATGGGTTTCCAAGTTATATATGGAATGTGATTCTATCCTGTTTGCTATTGTGTATCGATGAGTAAGTAAGTGATGCCCATTTCCCTACCCCTTCCTAATCCCTTATTCTTAATCCAACTATGGTTGGCAACGCACACGTGGCGTAGCTTGTGTTATAAAAGATGGTAGCCACCTACTATTAAGTGGACCTTAAGCCTGTATGTGGACAATAACATAAAAAAATAAAAGTATTATAAGCTCTGTATTACTCGTTGAATAAGACTGAAAAGAATTTCAGGATGGACATAAGTCAAATATTTATTTCACGTGGGCGAAGCAGCGGGTACCAGTTATATAAAAATAAAGATCCAACGCTTGAAAAAGCACTTATAGCACATGGAATTGATATTATTTACCTTACATCAAATAAGGTAGTACTGATTTTTTTATATGTTGGTACTGATGAAATGATAATGAAAAATACAAATTTTCCACCTCGAAAGCCTTACAGATAATTGTTAAATTCATTAAAATTTAGGTCTTTTTTCAGTTTTTGTCGATTTTTACTACCAAGGACCTGTGCTACGGCAAAAGAGTATACACTATGCTTGGGCTTATATACTCGGATATTATTTATGCATCAATAAAGCTATCTCTTTTTAGTAACTTGGCACATCGGATGAATTTCTAAAAAAGAAATCCTCTTTACTCGTGCCTTCCTCGAGGTTGTGAGATTTAATATATGTACATTGCAGATTAAAATCTATTTAGTAAATGGCATACATGCGAAGCCGGGTACGGTCCCTCACATTTTTACAAGTTCTATTGCTTTGTTCTTCATCATCATCGTCATAACATCAGCTCAAAAGCGTCCATTGCTGGAAGTTATCAGTATTTGTGCTGTTGTGTTTCGGTGAGAGAGTAAAGGATGCCAGATCCTATTTCCTTATCCCTTCTTTATCCTACTATGGTCGGGAGTGCACTTGCAGCAATGTGGCGTTGCTTGTGTTATAGACGACGGTGGCCGTCAGCTTATGACCTAATCATAAAAAATATATGTATAAGTTTATAAAGTTTATGAATTGTAAACATTTATAAAAAATCATAAACATTTATTTTTACCTACACATAAAAAATCATCGTTTGAAGACAATCAGCCCATTTCCTAGTTAACGAAAGTATTTCACTAACTTCCACATGTTCGATTGATGTTAAATTTGGTATATTGTTACTTCGGTGGTATATCCATAACATGGTAACCTTGACCTGGTGCTGCAGCAGCACTTTGCAGCAACTCACATCAGATATAGTGTGTTTGGGCACAATAGAAAGTCGGGCGTTAGTTTACAATTTTAATTATAGCTTGTCATAAGCATAAGCACACACCCTTTTTTAAAAATAAATTTTGTATAATATTAAATGAACTTTTAGTGTAAAGTAATTTGCACTTTCGTAGAACCCTAATGCAACAAAAGAACACTTAATGAGGAGGAAATCTAAAGGTAAGATGTAAATGACCTTTGACGTTTGTGGAACGTGACACGAGAAGTTTTTAGGCACGAGTTGAATATAAAGTTGGCACCCCTGCATCGGGATAACTGGCGCAAGTGACTACAGTATACTTTAAAGTCGGTGTTAGGAGAAGCGGTGGCCCTTATCGCACACGTGATAAGAATGCTTCGCGGATTTTATTCGACCAATATGACAAGAATGTTTGCGACGACTGCGCTTTGAATACATAAATACTCTGTCTCCCGAGACACTGCAGTATCACCGACCGGGTATTATAAACTGTTTATAAAATAAATATCTACCCTTTATATTTTGCAGTGAAATATTTATTTTCAGAAACGAAAGCGTTTTATTATGTACGAAGGCATAAAATGAAGTATTTACTGACTTATACATTTTATTATATCCTTAGATATTTTTAGATATATTAAATCAGGTAAATCTGTTTAGCCGTTTTGCGCATCCATCCTCACAAACTTTCGCATTTATAAAATTAGTAGCATATCATATAATATCATAATAATTCTAACACAGACCGAAACTATTTTTCTTAATTTTCTCATTACTTATTTACAGGTGTGGCAGTAATACAATAAGAAAAGGAAATAAACAGAAAACATTCACCCATTCATCTTCGAGGAATATTTCTTCAAGGACACAAAGTACTTTCTAATTAACGAGTGATAATTATGTAACCATGATAATTATATAATATAATAGTAACAATTTTTATTGCAAATGATCATGTAATCGAAATCTGTTACCATTCTTACATAAGTATTATAAAACAAAGTTCCCAGCCGCACTGCGCTGTCTGTATGTATGTATCGCTTAGTCTTTTAATGGTTAGACAATCCCTTAATGTAGATTTAAATTAGCTGCCTCCTCGAATTAGTGAATATTTCATTAGCGATGCTTATTGATACTTAAATTCAAGAGAAGCTATAACCTCGACTAACTTTTTAATTATCTTTTTTTAATAGGTTTTTCGTAGTGTTTATTATGTTTGCCATTGACCTAATTTGTGTTTCTTAATAAATGGTACGAGTACTCAGAGTTGCATCAAGAGGTACGCGCGGCAAACTCTGATAATTCAATAATAAACAACGCAAAGAACATACATATTTGTCTAAATATATTTTCAATAGAAAAAACACAGAAAGTTGTATTTTCTAGTAAAGTAGTGAATAAAAACAAAAAATACGTAAGATTGTAAAGATTTTATTCAGTTTGTTGTTAAGAGAAGTCACAGAGAAATAAATACTCCGAGACATTATTTTGCTTGATTATTCTGATCCTTTCACGAAATACACTATTCAAGAATTTCATTTGCCTTTCGTAAGTCTTCAGTAAGGTGGTTGGTTACTGTCGCCAGACGGACTGCCCATGGCTGCGATATGCAGCATGGTCTGTCACTACTTTCCAAATCCAGAGTCAACTTTGAAGTTTGTTTCCAAAGTTAACCTTGCCGGTAATTGAACCCGGGAATTGCGCTTGCCTTATCACTTTGTTATATTCTGTGGTTAAAAAAAAAGGTGCTTAACCTAACCACTCATCCAACAGGCTCGTCAAATCCTAAAAGGACTTACGATTCCATTAGGATCTTTTAAAAAAATCATATACATTTTTGAAAAAAAAATAAAAATAACCGCACATAGTTTCGAACAGAGAAAATTTAACTTCAAAATAAAACATTGAAACTCCGAGTTCTAGAGTGAAATGACAAAACAGACATGACTATGTATATCCGTCATAGTACGTATACATACAGGAGTACATTATGAATTCTCTGTTCAGTGTCTTGGTATTGTACAACTTGAGTTTTGCAATGTTGAGTAAATTAAATATTATAATGTACATGTGACATTTCGCGTTAACAATCGGGGTTAGAGTTATAGTAAAAGGAGTAAACTGTCTGTTACGTTGAGACGGGTAGATTGCATATTATGATATTTGCATCTTCAATGAACATTAGACATATCAGCAACTTAAATGACATCTTCTTTATATATAAAAATCCATCGCCGTCCAGGCTTCACTTAATGGTAGGTGGTGATTGTCGCCTATAGCACACACAATGCCACAGGTACTACAACAGACGCCACATGCGCTGTCGATCATGGTAGGATTAAGGATACGAGATTATGAAGGGAATTGGACTATTTCATCCCTTACTCACTCACCGAAACACAGTAGCACATATGCTGTTATTTCATGATGTGATTACTGCCGCTAGACGGTCTGCCCAATTGACAGATCCGAACCAGAGCCAACTATGAAAAGTTCACTTCCAAAGTTATCCCAGCCAGGAGCCGGGACTTAACAACTCGATATGTTTATAAATTAGCTTTTTGCAGTCAAAACCTGCGCAGCCCACCTAGCGAGAACAATGTGGACAAGTATTTTATATTTTCACACTTCCGCCGTCGTTTGAAAATGTCTCCTTACGCGGTTGAATACATATGCAAGGCTTGCGCAAGTATCAGGGCATAGAGAAGTGAGTTTGGACACAATAGCTTGCATCCCCTCAAGCGAAATGCTTACGCGAGTGTCGCATACGTTCACTTCTAATATTTCATACTTATGCTCAGACCAAATAAGAACTATAGACAGAATTTTGCGGACAATATATTGAAGCCAGTTATATAAACATGTCTGCGTTTACTGTATTGAGATTTTGTGTTCCAAGATAAAACCTCAATTTTCGTTTATTTTTATTTAAAATATTGGTGTTTTGGACACCTTGGTTTACCTGCTTATGTGTAAAATGTTATTCATCCTGATTTTTATTTTTAGAAAACTGCTTTATACCCCTTTCGAATTTTCGAATTTTGTGCGAAATGTGTGTGTAGTTTATTTTTATTGAAAATATTAGTTTCCAAGTTTAATTACGTATGAAATTTGATTCATCCTGTTTTTTATTCAGCATTTTTCATTAGTAAATATTTTAATAATGCAAAGCGTAGTATGATTGCATTTGTAAGTGTGTAACCGTGTATGTACATTACGTACACAGCGAAGGTGTAGTTTTACCGGCTTCACTCCTCGGTCCACAGAGCTTATCTTTACTCCTAGTTATTTTTTTATCTGAGTTGTTATGCATAAAAAATTTAATACTACATAAATACATAATATTTTGATGTTTGTTTATTAAACGCTTAATGATTATGATTAAATATTCAAATATATAATTATTGAACTATTTTATTTGCACAACAATTTGTTAATATTGTTGTTGACACACACGAAACACTTTTATCACTGTAATTAGTTCCCGCGAGATAACACGGCAAGTTGAACATTATTTTAATACTCAAATGCTCAAAAAAAATAAAATAACGCACTCTAAAGAAAGCAAAGCAATATAAACTACTTTTAGAGTAACAAGTAATTATTTAGATACTACGATTGTGTGTTATACTTACTGAACCGGTCAGGCTAAATAAATTATGTATATATTTTATTTTAGACTTTGCCAGTTATTATGTCTGGCATCATATTATGACAGCGGTATAACTTAATTACCTCACTTATATTTATACAACACGAGTAAAAGCTCCTTTAAGCATATAATAATAAAAGTTATTAATCGCTGTCTGTTCCTCTGTATGTACCTACGCTTAGATATTTTAAACTACGCAGCGGATTTTAATGCGGTTGTCACTAATGGAAAGAGCGTTAAACGAGGAAGGTTTTTATATAAGTTTGTAGAAAAACATTGCACACATGAAAAGACGGAAGCGGGTCATGCGGAGCCGGGAGCGGGTCGCTAGTATAACTAACACAAATATAGAATTTAATGTACAAGAACCGACAAAAACACATTAATTTCAAATAATAGAAATACAAAAATTCTCTTTTGAATTTATGAGCATAATTTCAGTTTATTTTAAGGCAAAAGAAAACTGTAAGTTATTTTTAGAAGATAAATGATGCTCAATCCTTTGAAATAAGGCGTTTACAGACGCAATGAACGTTTTAATGTGTGAAATAAGGAAGGTTGTTAGAGCAGACAACACTCGTCAGAGTGTTCCAATACAAAGGAGGGTTTCTAAAAAATCGCTTTGCGAGTTACAGAAGTTGTAATAACACGGAAGTCTTTGTTCTTGGTGGTGTAATTGAAGCCTTTGTTTGTATCCTGCAAGCATATAACCATGTATATTTTGAATAGTACATAGCTTTGCGTATGCAATGATAGAAGTAATGTTGTCGTTCCACTGACTAGATTACCTTGTTTATTATTTACAAAAAGAAATCGTCAAATCGATAAAATGAAACAAAAAGTTATCCTCCCGACTAAGTCCGCTTTGAAATTTGACAACCAAGAACCTTCATGGTATAAACTTTCATAAAATCTCGTACTTAGTTCGGCAATGGTAGTTGGTACAACGGTATTGGAATTTAGCGATTACTTACATATAACATGGACACAAACATCCATAACAGTTTATAATAATCTATATATTTTATATCGTATATCTTCTGATCATTTGTAAATATTGCAAGTATGTAATGTTGCTGTACTCTACTACTTATAACAAATTGTAACGTACTAATTTAATAAGTCAGCAAATATATTTTTGTTTGTCATTCTGTTTGTTATGCTGTGCACGTGGTTTCTTGATACATAACTCTTATTACAACTTTCAAATGGTTGCTTGCAAGTGTATAAGGGGCTTAACATATTAATTTCAAAGGACTTTGCCAGAACGTGGAGTGTGGTCTCAAGGAAAATACATACATTTTCATGGAAACCTAATACATATAAATTATTATGACTTTGAACTTACACGTAATAATCCTTTGAAACTCATTCATTACTGTAGAAATCGTACTTTGCATTAATTATCAGAACAGGGGAATCTTGTTACATTACATTTTTTCTTTTATGTAACTAAATAAAATACAAGTCCTGTTGGATTAGGCAATAAAATTAATTAAAAAAAGCATTAAATCTGCTTAATAATTAAAGATCAAGTGATAGGTTCTGATTCTTTATTGTATTTTGAATGGTATATGGCTGCCATAACTTATGACACTAAAAACAAAAGATAAATATTATGTAAATTTGCTTTTGACATTATAGAGAGTAAGGCATAGGATAATCGGTAAGAAAGAATGGGTTTTGGCATCACATTAACTACTTATCGAACATACTTGCTGTTATTTCATCACAGTCTTTCAAGAGGATGGTTAAAGCCACGAAACGTGCTATTTAGTGAAACCCAATAACTTAACCTAACCTATCTTAACTAAATTCGACAATTTACTGACAGCATCTATAGCGTTGCTTGTGTAATAAGCGAGAGTAGCCACCTTGCATCAAGTAGACTGTCAGCCTGTCTGCCAATCTTTACATTAAAAATACATAGGTGTCTGTAATGGGTGGTAATATACATAATAAACTCTTAACGGCTCAAACAGTGGCAGCGTAGCGTACGTAGTCCAGATCATACACAGTTGAGCAAGGTGAGTGCATTTTTCTGGCGGTAACAATAAATATAAACCATTATAATATTATAAGCACATATTATATGAATAATCGCTGATATAGTACAGCTATTATAAGTAGAATATATTAAAATTCACTGAGTTGCAAACATTTATGTGATAAATGTCCAAATGTATGCATAGAAAATGTGCACTAGTGAATAAAGCTAAATGTTACGATAGAATAGCGCATGAAGAACCACAAGGCCGCCCGCCTCCCGCCGGCTCATGCATTTTCAATTTTCTTGGGCGGTTCTACAGTTGTACGTACTGTGAACTCAGTCCACCACTACGCTTCTACTTTAACTCTCCACTGATTGTTGTACACTAGACCAAATTGCAGATGACATTTGCTTTCTTGGTACGAAATATAAAAATAGTTTATTCTTCCTTAATTACAGTACAAATAAATTCATTCAAACATTTATTAAGTAAGGTTTTTTTATTTAATTTCCGCATAAGCTTAGTGAAAATATTGCAATGATAAAAATTACAATAAAATTGCTTTTAATTAAAATTAGACGTTAACTTATCTTAATTCTTGGAACCAGAATACTTCTGACGGGTCGTTTTATAAAATTATGGGAAGCTTATGTCCAGCAGTGGACCTGCTACCGCTGAGATGCTGATGATGATAATTAATTCTTGAATTCATCCTTTTGGATGACCTTTGATGACTTTTGGATAACCAAAGGTTAATCAAGTTTCATTCAGACAACTTGACTTTAGATTTAAAACTGCAGGCACCTACCTACTACCAAGCAAACCGGTCAGCCTACCTATCAGAATTTTCATTCAAATAAATCGTCAAACATTCAGTGAGCTTTTTTTAAAGAATACTTATAACTTATAAGTTTTAAGAATGATTTCTTTTTCATCTATTTGGTTTTTTTTTTCAGAAATTTAGAAATAATACTTCAATGATGAAAATGGTAACAATATGATTTTGTCGAAAGCGGACAATTCAATCATTCCATACCAAGTGATACGGGAACTTAGACTTAGGGGTGAATGGATTTTGCGACGATTCAATATATGTTATTCCGTATGTGTACTGTATATAGATTTTAGACAGTAGGTAATGTAAAACAGGGAATTAAATCGCCTTCTTTATTAAATATCCTTACATAAACGTACCTATATTAGAACAGGAATACCGAAATAAACGAACGATGAAATTAACTATTATCAAATTCATCGTGATTGTGGTTCAATAAATGACCGACATATTGACGGTCCACTTGATGATAGGTGGCTACCATTGCCTATAACACAAGCAACGGCACAGGTGCTGCAAGTGATTAAAGATAGGTATTAGCAAGATATAGGCAATTGGGCTCTGGCATCCCTTATTCACATCGTTATGGAAGCATATTATTTTAGGTTCTAACTGCGATCATTTGCACAGACCTTACCTGGTGTTAGGATCATTCATCTGAATCTAGTCCGTCGATACAGTCTTATCGAGTCTGAGGTGCTGTACTTACTACAAAATATGTGCCCACGCCCGTTCTCACAAAATTGTCATGGGATCGTTCCGTAATCACAGAGGACTATTGTCGCCAATAAGTTTTTCTAATAACTATTCATTTTTTTATAGATATATACTGTAAGAAACTTAAGAGTAAATATAGGGCAGTGATAAGAGAGGAGTTTTTTGCCGCGTTCCAGTGAATGACACTATGTATTTATAACTATAATACGGACTTTGAGCTACCCTACTTGTAACTCGTCTTTACGCAAAGCGTAGTGAGAAAAGAAAAAAGATAAAGCTCCTTCAGGAAATGGACCATTCGACGCCCTTTTCCAGATCTATCGGGTATTAGCAATTTGCTTTGTGTTAGACACTTCGCTTTCAAAAGTAGGATTGTATTGGCCCGCGATAAGGAAAAGGGCTCGCTGATAATTAGCCCGAAACCATTTAGGGTAAATGTACATTTAACGAGTGAATAGGGATAATTAGATGTATTTTTTCCTAGTCTAATTATAATTAAAAACATTTTATGGGCATTAAAAAAGAATTTAACATTGAATAGGTATTGCTAATAAAAATATACCAAATTGAGGTTGTATTTTCTCCAGAGAGGGAATATTTGGAGGGTGATTTGAGAGGGAAATTCTTCTGAGACACTCTGTTACAAAAAATCATTATAAAATAATAGAATGTGTGAAAAAGTATAATGTAATTTGAAATAAACTTTTTTTAATCACTTTCTTCTAATTAGGCAGAATTGTAGTAAGAACACGAAATATCATTAGTACGTATTTAAGTATAAGTATTAATAAGTACAAATTTTTGACATTATTTTTTGCTCTGATTCTCTGATTTTATGTTTTTTTTTTATTTTTTTACTACAAGAAGAATCAAGTTTTCCGTGTGAATTATAATCCAGAAGATGATTTTATCATGGCAAATAATATAATCATGTCAAAATAATTATTTTGTCTCTTTTCAGACAATTTAATTGTTCTCTAAATATTGTAATAAATATTAGAAATATTAACTGAGCCTATTTATTCTGTCAATATTTAAAATACAATTAAAATTATTTAGGTTTGGACGTTCTATACTATCGTAAAGGGACGATATCTGACTCAGACTTTTCTTGTAGAGTAAATACTTATGTTTAGGCTTGGACAAAACATGTTTCCCGCTGCTAAGCACAGAGAACTGAGGAGTGGCTTCGTGTACTCACAGCATTCTTCATGACATTTTCCTCAAGTCTTTCAATGATCTGATCCATTAATTGTTTAATGTTGCACAATGAATGTAAATAAATTTAGACACACGAAGAGTATAATATGAAAATATCAATATTACCATGAAAGAAATCATCTAACTGTCATAAAACTGGCTATTACAGATTTTTCTCTTAAATAGTCTTCTAATCTAGAGATAGATTCCAGTAATAATGATTAAGTTAGGATCAAATAGAAGTTTGAATGTCCATTTTGGCTTTCTCTTATCTCGTCACAGCGAAATGACGCTTGCACTCATTAAATCTAACGTTTCAACAATAATGTTTCTACTACGAGACGAAATATCCCCAGTCGTAAACTCCGTTTACAAATTCTTCTAACTTAATCTTGTTCTCCCTTTGTAAAAGTTTCCAATTGAGAAGTTGTATTAAAAATTTATACTCATTTGGTATAAATTAATTATTATTATTACAACGTAGGTACACTTTTCCTAATTATGTAATTCATATTAACCTATTTACTTATCGCAATAATGTGAAGCAACCATATTTCTGTCTCTATTTGAAAATAAACTCTCGTTATTGTTAATATCACCTCTATTCTTCCAAAGCTTTACTGCAAATTCTCATGAAACAGTCCCTTTACATTGTTTGTTAAATTAAACACGCAATGTAACCATTGCCAATCGTTCATCGGCTCGATCGCTGTTACAACTGTTTCACTATCTTTTTTTTATAATTTGGGAAATCACATGGATACTAAAAGCGCAGAAGACGCTGGCTTGTTATGCAGGACTCCTAACCATCTAGAACGCAACGACTATCTACGGCGGCCGTAGATGAGCGAGGTCGCGGGAACGTTGTGACACGACATCCGCGATCCCTTATCTTAATCCTACTATGGTAGGCAACATCTGTAGTTTTGCTTGTATTATAGTCGACGTTAGACACCTACCATGGGCCGTCAGCTTATCTGTCGAGCTTCATATAAAAAATACTATATATTTCACTCAAAAAATACTACTAAAATATATCATAATATGCGCTATATTCTATTTGTATTTCTGTACGTAAAGGAGGCTACTTTGCCCCTTAAACTTTTTCTCATGTTTAACGGTAGTGTAATTGCACTCCACATGGTTTTGCTTGTGTTCATAGGCGACAGTAGCCATCTAACATATAGTCTAAATCAGAGACCCCTAAGTAAAATAAAATAGGTACACTCAAAGCATCATGTAAATATTGTTTAATATATGGAACGAAACCCATACCTATGTGTATAGATAGTTAATAAAACATGATTCGGCAAGCGTAAAAGCAAATAGACGTTTTGATTTATATCGCGGAACCCAATGTAATCTGTCAGCGAAGTTTCTCGGTGACCGCAGTACTACGGCACAATCAATCTGTCCGCAGACTTTCGTATACGCCTGTCCCAGTTTCATTTGTGCTCATTTCAAATTGTCTCGTCGGTCATTAATCCTATTTTCTTGGGAAACGTTTAGGGGTCGCCGCCAATGTCGTGCCATTGTACGATAGCAGAAATGTTTTCTTATTTCCATCCGTAAGTCAATGTAAAACGAATGAACGATCGCCGTGTCGTTCACTTTAGCTGCGGACCATTAATTGATGATTAACTTGTTAAATATCTTCTTCAGAGGACATGAAATCTGTTGAGCAATTTTCCATTGTTTTTACGATTTCCAATATTCTCACTTATAACAATGATTTATAATAATTTATAATACGGTAAAATAAGTCGAGTAGTTAAGGTGCTTGTCTAAGCGCTATTAAATGAAAATGAAAATAAAATGAAAAGTAACCAAAATGAACTTTTTAAAGTAGATCCAACCCACAATAGGTTGTACATACATTATATCTATAACGCAAGCTTCTACATGTATGAGGGCCATACCTAATACACTTAATGTTATGTGTATCTTTGTAAATAATATTACAACATTATTATCTTTATTACATATCTAAGTACGTCTCACTTCTTTTATAATTGTAATTGTACAGACCTCACCCCAATGTGAGAAGGTATGGGCTATATTCTATGACGTTAGACAGTAACTTGGCATGTCTAAAGATTGTTAATCTTCTAAGACATACAGGTTTTATCACATTTTTTTACAGTTAAAACAGTTGGTCATTACTTGTAATACACACATTAAATCGCAAAACACTAAAATCTTAGTCTACCACTGCTGCTGGACATCGCTGCTGGCACTGCTGCACTGCAATATATTTAAATAATATATGTAATGTTAGTGAATTTCAAATGCAATTTAAAAATTATTTGACCAATATTTAGATCAACTTAGACTTGGTACCATTGTGGGTGAAGCTGCGAGAAACTGTTAGTCTTTAATATTTATTAGAAGTTAAGTTCGCATATTAAAGTTATTGCTTATTTGAAAAAAGGATAAAAATTTACATAATCATCTCGGAAATTTGAGAAATTTTTAATAGTCCGCAATTCACAGAAAAAATAACATGGAAAATAGCCAGCGCAGACAAGTTATTAAAATAGCTTTTACTACATCATGTTCTTCAAAGATCACATTACATGGTGTACACAGATAATCTTTTTAAATAGAAAACGTTTCTACACTTTTTTGTGTCCGTCTCTAAAGCCTCTTGTTTATTTACTTATATATGTATGAATCAGATGTTCACTTATGTAAATCCAATCCACTTGTACTTATAATATGGGTACTTCTTATTTTACCCATATCTTCCCACTATTTCATTGTTTAGTTAGTTTGAAGTAACATATTATTATTATAAAAAAAATATTTAAAAACAAAAAAGAGAATCTATGAAATAATCAATCACAAGCGCAAACTCCGCCCGTTCCGCGACACAAGTAATTTTCTGAAAAGCTAATTTAATTTACATATAATTATTCTGTACGATTAAGTGCGTGGTGGCCGATACTGGGAATCCATAAAAAAGTAGTTTTTCTATTATCTAAACTCAAAAGACTTCATTTAAAAGCAAAGTTTATTACAATATTAAGTGCATCCAATAATATTTCTCATCAAAGCAGTTATAATACGGAACCACTTAAACTTTGAAAAGTTTTCGTTAAGCTTTATCTATAGAATTCGTATAAAATATGAAATTAGTTTCTGCAGTTTCTTACATATATTCTCTACTACTCTGTTATGTAAAAGACTACGGTAAAGTTATAGTTTATAGGTACATGAAACTAAATTTGTCTAATGAAATTAAATTGTTATTAATGATGGGTTTGCTTTTGGCCAACAACTAGCCGTGCAGAAATACTCTCCAACTCTCCAAAAATACACTTATAGGAGACACACAGACAGGTGATTTTGCGTGCCCCCAATGTACCTTCTGGCTCTGCGATCTACAGAGTCCAGTGCGGCTAGTTGGTATTTGTGGCTGTTATTTATTAAATAAATTAAGTCTCAAAGTCTGTCTCAAAGTGAAATAGCTAAGTGAACTGGATGAAGAATATAATATGGATATCTAAAGTGTAACCATTGACCTGTAAAGAGGCATTTTCAATGCCTACGATTGCTTCCGGGTCGTCACAGATAAAACACCTTGCTCTAATTATGTAAAGCTTTAATGTAATATCGAACTGTAGATAAAACATGAGACTTTCACGTTTACTTTTCATATTTGGTAATATTTAACTTCTCAAAAAAAAAACTATATATTTTATTATCTTTGTTGTTAAAGACATCAATTAATTAATTCTGAAAGATAGAAAAGATGAAAAGATAGATTAGTTGGCATTCCTTCTTATAAATATAACTTTTAATTTATGTTACATTTCGTTAACTTATTATATTGAGTTGTCAAATATATAGTATTAAGAAAACTGGAACAAAAACTAACCGCAAATGGAGTTAGCTATGAAGCTGAATATAAAATTTACTAAATGAAAACAGCTTCAACTTACTCGATGAACAAATCTAGTTCGTAAACAAATGGGGCCTAGTTCGTTCTAGATTTTCAGACGAGATTTCATTTTGAGCACAACAACCGACGGAGTGCAATTTGTCCTGTCAATGGATAGGACGAGGTGGGCGTACAGAGTGACCGTTCATGTTAGATTTCAGCATGGTTTACATGAAATTACATATACTTACACTTGTAGCTATTTCAGAATCAACTTACAGAATACTTTTTATTAAATGTCTGTCTTTTTCTAGACTACAATAAATATATCATACTAGCAAATACGAATATTAGGATGAAATTTAAACGTGAAATTGACAATTTCATAATTAAATTACTTAAATATTTAAATGAAAAGTGTACAATAATTTATAGGATTAATAAAACTGTTTGGACTGACTACTATATTTTTGTTGTTTTTTATGTTAAGGTCAACAGACAGACTGACGGTCCGCTTTATGGTAGGTGGTTACCGTAGCTTATAACACAAGCTATATAGGTGCTACAAGTGCGCTGCCGACCATAGAATGATTAAGGATAAGGGATAAGGAAAGGATGGGGTAATGGGATCTGGCATCCCTTACTCACTCACCGAAACACAACAGCATATATGCTGTTATTTCATGGTGGTATTCTGTAAGAGGTTGGTTTCTGCCCCCAAACGGACTAGCGTAGTTATCTTCTTGATTAATTCTTGATTTCTTGCTGTGCTCATCCTTGTAGAATGATGATCGTTGGAAGTATAGTAATTATACATTATATAAAAAAACCTTTTATCGCTAACAATCAAATTAAGAAAAACAGAAATTAAAAAATAATTATACAAAACAAGAATGCGAGTAATCTCTAGTTTAGAACTTCTAAATGAGTTCATTTCCTTTTTTTACATAGAAAACACGACAATGACACTCTCGTCCTCGTGAAACTCGCGTAAAAAACCTATAAATAGATACATTCACAAAGTTTCCAAACAGTTTTTATATTTCTATCTAACTTTAGTGGCGGCTAACGAACTGCATGCAAATTGTGTTAGTTAGATAACTTTTCAGATGGGTATAAGCAACTTTAATTTTAATTCAATTTTATGTTACTACTACACGTTGGGATGACTCTGATAGGAAAATTTGTTATTAAGTTACGTACTAGTTTAATATTGCATGTAACCGATCCGAGTAATTTCAATGTTCGAAACTCTTTCCTACACTTTAATTATACATTTGTTTTTATGGGAGATTTTTTTTTAAATTAAAATGTCACATAAATGTCACATAATATAATTTTACACTTGGTGGAAAACTTAGGGGTTGTAAGCCCAACGTCGAGTCTAATATGGCTATAAGACACTTTTAAGTTATATATATACATATAGGTATGTATATATAATTTTAAGAATTAAAACTAATTCGTCTTTTATTCATCGTTGTTATGGACGTCATTATTACTGTATACAACTCACAAAAGACTGAAGCTTTTACCTAAGCTACCTAAGCTTAATAGACCGAAAAGTCACATTATTTATATATGAAAATATATGTTTCATCACACTATCATCACACTATAGATAGTGTGGTGATATTTAATTTAATACTAACTTAAAACTTTTTACTTTCGACGGTTTGCTGTGGGAGGTGAAAAGTAAAAAAATATATATTAAAATTTAAGAAAAAATCGAAACCAACAGTAGTTGACAGTAGTAGTAATTAGTAACTTAGGCTTGCTGATTCTACTATAAGCTATGAAGATGATTTTGGCTATATGAAGACTACATTGAAACCCGTTGAACAATTCAGAAGAACTAACCGATTAAACATACAGGCGTGGAGGGCGATTTTATAATTTTATAAACCTTATACACTTATAGCTCATAATGCTTCCAAAATAAGTTTAATGAGATATTGCTTCCTTTTTAACTTGACTTACGGATACTTTACCGAGCAAACACTCAAAACGTTTTCTGTGAAAAAAAGCAGAGGTTCGCTATAATTTGAGTCCGCTAATTACAGCGGAGAAAAATATAAGAAACACGGTCATGATACAATACCCAACATCAGTCAAGTCACAAACAAGATTACAATGTAATCAATCAAGAGTGCGGAGGACGAGACGTCTGCAATTAATCAAGTGATGTCGCGGCAGACACTGACAGTGCAGTCTGTGCGATCTTTAAAAATGTAAGAGCAGCTAAAATCGCCGGTGAGTTGTGACGTAACGAGGTAGCTATATTCCGCCAAGAGAGGTGAGCAACTATAAAGGCATTCAATATTGATTATATATCGTGCCTAACAAGGATCTTAGTTTTGTTGAGACTTTACTATAGTGTAAGATACACTGAATATTATTATTCATTTAGTTACTTTATGCTCCCTCACTGAGTGTACTCATAGTGCCAGTGATATAGAGAGATAGAGAAGACTCGCGGAGGCCGAGACCAACTTGTTAGATTCAGACATTTCATAACCACGACCGCGTACGACTGTATAAGAAGAATTACTTTTAATTTCAAAACCAGAATAGATAACAGTACAACTGCTTCAAGTTTCAAGAAACAATGTTTTGTTATAAATACAACGTTCATTACCTGTTACTTACTCGTACAATACAATTAAGCGATACCAGTAGTGCGGAAATTTATTTATTTTTCCCTTATATACTACCGTTAATAAATTTATCAGTAGTGCAATAAGCTTCTCCCTCTTCACCTCGATGCCAACATTGTCAATTTATAAAATTTCAAAAATTTAAAAAAAATAATAATTTCAAATTTTTTTTCCTAATGCTTACGTTATAAAATATACCTATGTTCAAATTTCAGCTTTTAGTTTGCTGACTTAGTAGTTTAGGCTGTGCATTGATAGTGAATCAGGACTAACGTTTTTATAAGTTTAAATAATCAAACTGATCTTGTATCTGTATCCTCTAAGCGATATACTTAATAAAAAGGGTTAATTAATTAAGGGACAGTTTAGGATTAGAGAATGGTATGACTACGCACACATAACATCACAGATTGTGAAATGAGACATTCAGCGCCACTCTTGACTAGCAAGTAAGACAATAGCGTTCACGGTATCCGAGGACTAGTCGTGTCCAGGAATGGAAATGCTTCGTTGCAATAGTGAGCAGTTAAACGGGCCGTACACGCCGTCCAAAAGGCGTTTGGTGAATGAAATACAAAGTGTTTACAAATCCAATCGTCGTCGAATTCAATCGGACGTTTCCGAGAGTGTCTATTGTTCTACATTTCATCTAGATACCTTTTTGGCGTAAACTAACTAATATTATAAATGTTGAAATGAGTTTTTTGTTTGCATACACGTTATCAGAGATACAGAAAAAGGGCACAGAGTACTTTCATACAGAAAAGATTTAACAGATAGTACTGTTCCCAAGCACTGAATCAATGACAAAAACTAGTCAGTAATAAATATAATATAATAAATCAAGTGTGATGGGATCAAGTGTGCTGCGACTCCATTCCATTCAAAACTACATACAAAAGTATGATCAGTGTTAGACCGGGAGTTGAACCTGCTTTGTCTATATCGACAGTCCAGTCTAAGGTCCAAAACCTGGTTGATCAATCACCTGAACTAAACTGAACTGATCCAAACTGGTGGCCGCTTTATCTGAACTAAAAGAGCATACCTATATTATTATGTGTATTATAAATTGACATATATACTCTATCTCAATATGTTTAATATTTGAGACTAACTTCTTATGGAATGTATGAGATGAATGGAATAGAATTGATCATTCCATAATCGATCATCTTTCAAGTTCAATCTTTAAGTCGCAAATTCTTTATTAATATATCAAAAATTATAATAATTTTAAAATTATTTAGAAAATTTAAAATTACTCTAAAGTACATTTTTACCGTAAGCATTAATTTGAAACTACATCGACGCTCTTTGATGAATGACTTGAGGACCTTTTAATTGACACAACAAGACCTCTGCGGAAGTGAACTGTAACTTCCTAACAAATTTAGCAAACAGCTTTTGTTAGTAGAATAAAAAATACAATTCATTTGTACGTCGGAACGAAACTACCTAGTTCCCTTTTTCTCTTGTGACTGTATAAACCGATGTTTAAACTGCTACAGCAACTTAATTTGTGCACCGACGACGTTTCTCGAGCTATGTATATTTTAAAAGAGAAACTGTGTATTTTAACACAGGTTTTTTTAAACTGCTTCTGTTTAAGGTTATATGTACATTTTTTGTTAGGTTTTTATAAGATGGTTCCTCCTATTAAAAAACTAGCGACCCGCCCTCGCCTCGGATGCAATTTTGTTTTACAAATTGTATAATATAAATTGTATAATGTAATTATATTATATTATATACAATTTATTGTGGTTTGAGAGAACGAGTAAGGTTTCCATTAGTGGAAACCGTATCAAAATCAGTAGGATGGTTTAGAAAATTAGCACTACTGACAATATTTTGATGTTTATGAAGTAACCTTGGTTTACTTCTTAGCCTCACAAAATGTCAAGCCGCCGTCTCAAGGATTCAATTTTCCTCAATTTTCTTCAATTAATTCACATTACAGACAGAACCAAGGCCTAATAATGTTGACACACTTGGCAAGAGTTCGAGTATTCTCAGTTCTGGAAATTTCTGTTATAAGTATTTTTTATGGTTCGTCAAAAATTAAGTAACAACAGCTATAATTTCGAGCTCATACTCGTATATCGAGCGTAAATAAATTGTTATTTTAATCTGTTCAATATTATGTTAAATCAAATAAACAATATTTTAAAATATTATAACAAATGAGTTGTACTAAGTTTCCCTAAAAAAACTTTTAACTTTTAACTTAAAAAAAAAAACACTATTTAACTTTCACTTACACGCAAGTTATTTTTTCTTGAAAATGTTTGTTTATTTTGTATAAATATGCGAATAAACAAATAACGACTATCATTTGTTTTATTCTTTTAATTAGTCATAAAGTGAACGCAATTCTTAAAAAGTTAAACACTGTGCAGATTCTGTCTATGAAACGTATTCAGACGATTTTCTTTTAATACCTATATATAAACATAAAACTAATTTTTAAAACTAGTTATATTAATATAAAGAGAAAACAACCTCGAAATTAATTTATTATTAAATCAAATAATATATCAAACCGCGTAGTGAAAGTTTGAGTAATTTCGTTAAGCATTTTTGTACACTGAAACATCTCCAGTTCTTGATTATTCTATTAAGTTAATTTTGGAACGCATCTGGAGCTTCCCTTGTGTTCGGTTCCGACCATCGTGCACCGTGCACCGCAATTCCACCCCAACGCCCCTCCGCGCCTCACAACCGAGCAAAGTAACCAACTTACCCAAGTTAATGACTTCCAACTTGGCTTACTTCACTTACTTCACTCTCCCACTGGAAGAAGGCGTCGATACGAAATTGGTCTCTAACTAACGTTAACTTGTACCCGCAATCGGAAAATACATTGCTCAATTGTTCACTTTGAGAGTCAGATTATTTAAATTTCTGACGCAAAAGAAAATGGATTTAAAAGAAAATACTGTTCTTATTTCAAGAGGTCAAGATGATATCGATGAAAATTGTAAGAGACATGTGCTTTGTTAAAATTTGTAAAGCGACAATCAAAGGGAGAGCAACTCGAAAAATCTGAATATTGAAAAATATTCGACTTATTTATATGTTTTTGAATACCTTAGTCCTATCAGTAGTAGATATATAAAATAAGCTGTTTTTTAATTCATTTAATTGCTGTTTCTATGGTCAAGATGAAGATATTAAGGAATAGACCCCTTGGTGTAAAAGCCCTTTTCTATGGTTTTTAAAAAGACGTGTAACTCAAAAAATAATTAAAATTACTAGCTGAATGACTAAATAATAAGAGTCTGATTAGTTTATGTAATAGTTGGTTCCTAATAAATAAATATAATTTTATTTTAAATGTGTTTCATTTAACAAAATAGAAAAAGTAGGGCGTATTTAACCAGTTTACTATATGTAAAGATACATTAAAATATAAATTGATAAAACTGCAATTAAAACAAAAAATAAATAGTTACTAATTAACCTAAGTTCGGACTCGTGTTGTTTGAATACAATTGAGTAGTTAAGGCGGACTTCATTGAATCGTAGGTTAATTTAGCCAACGGTGGCTGAGATTCGCAACAATGCAGACTTATATACGAGTAGTTGCTCGTTAATTAGCAAGGAAATGCAGGCTCAGCGGGAGCCCCGACTCAAAGAGAAAACTCTACTACGTGTACTGAGTATGTACAGCATAAGTAATAGTTAGAGGTAAAATGCATAGTTTATGTGAACAGCTGTTCACATAAACTAACGCTAGTGCTAAAAACACTGAACAAACTTTGAATAACACATTCCTTCACATTTCACGAAATCACTGACTGGAGTCACAGGTTAATTTTTTTTTTTTTTTAATTGATACGGGCAGCGATTGATCTCAGTCTCACCAAATGGTAAGTAAAGATGAGGCCGAAGATAGAGTTCGCTTGCCCGTTAATTAGACTTAATAATTTTAATAAATAAATAAAATAAAAATAAATGTCCACATACAATCGGGTGGAAACGAGCAGACCTTGTCTGTGTCATTTTTTAAACCCCGACGCCCTACGTAAAAACAGGGTATTATAAGTTTGACGTGTGTGTCTGTGTATATGTATGTCCGTCTGTGTATCTGTGTGTGTGGTATCGTAGCTCCCGAACGGATGGACCGATTTTGATCCGGTTTTTTAAACGGATGAATCGAAAGTGTTCAAAATATCTGTATGTCACAAGGTAACACAATTTTATGGTATGTATAATAGTAAAGGATTTTCATGATAATTTACTTGTTTTTGTGTCTTATGTGTTATTTTTTATGTAAAAAAAATTTTTCGACTCCACTCGATGACTGAGTAGACTGAATGTCCATTCAATGGAAAATGGAACTAGATAAAAAAAACGTTAATTTACTGTAGAAATTTAGTATTACCAACAAAAACCCTTAAGTAACTCACAGCATATCTCGTCCCTTTAAATAATTATGGAATTTATAGCTAGACTAAATAACGCTTATATGCGTTATTTATATGACTTATGTCGTTTATAAGATCTACTGTTTAGTATTGTCACCCTTATTTAGATTTAATAAAATAGTATCAATGTATGGCTCCATCTTGGAGAAAGGTTTGTAATATATAAAAAAAAACCGTGGGTATATAAACAAACCATAACATTTAAGTTTCCAGTTTGATATACATACAAGATAAGAAGGTAAAAGCCGCTGTTGAATTTTTACTATTTGAAATGAGTTCTAAAAGTTTAATATGAGTCGTGGTAAAGTGAAATTAGGAGCGTAAAATTTATACCAACGCTTGTTTTTATCGTTCTTTGACGGATAAAACATGATCGTGTCAGCCGGAATTATTCCATATTTATTGGGCTAATAAACCCAACGGACAGTAAAGAGTGAACTTATTTTATATTTAATGCTAGTTCTCGTGTGTAAGCTGTAAAAATAACACTCTCGCTATCCGTCCGCGGCGTCGGCGAGCGAACCGTATACTTTTCTAGGATATAAATTCTGTGAAATGTCAAGAAGAACCCCGAATGTATTCACGAATGTCGTTTTATCGGCAAATATATCATGTTTCCGACGTTAAGGTTGATTTATGTGTACAAAGAAATAACAATTCAATTCAACACCGTTCGCTTTTAAAATATTAGGTGTTGCATGCGTTTACCGTTTATCGTATATATATATATAGATACTTTTTTCGTGGCACAATTGTCACAGATATTGTGACGAATGGACGGAATTTATTGTGTTTGTTGTAATATCAAAAGTTGGCGTCATCCATCAATAATAAGTAGATTCTATTTGAAATATGGGAAAATATAAAAATTCATAAAAGGGGCTAGAGGGTTCTCGAGTAGAATCCACGAATGGGCAAGCGAAACACAGGACACTTACACACAATATTACGCACAGACGACATAATAAGGGGCGCGATTCAACATTGGATTGTACTAATTGTTCTTTTGGACAATTAATAATTAATTAGGAAGTCCAGCAATGGATTAGTACGGAATTGTAAATATTTGGCGTATGGAATAAAGAATATATATTTTTTTATATTGGAATCAGAATGTAACGAATGTTTAAGCTTTGGAAATTTTGCAATAAGTATTGCATATATTTTTAATAGAAGTAGAGTAGACTGGGTACGGTTGTGACAGATTCATTTGATTTCATCCAATAATTTTGTAAATATACCAGTTAAATGGCAGAAAGATGATTTTTATTGTAAAGTGTACATTTGTCTACGTATAATTACTAAAATTTTGTACTAAAGTACAATGGTTAAGTAGCATAGTAGCAAATTAGAAAAAAAGGGGAAAATGTCACAACCGTCCTAATTGGGGTCAGGAAATACTCCAAAATGAATTAAAATCTTTTTTATTGCAAGTAATATCGAATATAAAGTAACCAAATCTCATTTTAGAATAAAATAAAAAAATAATAAAAGAAATTAAGTCTCCAAATACTTTAATCACTTATAACTAATATGACAGTGTAGCACATATAGTTTATTATAAAAGTCTTCATATTACAATTGGTCAAAAACGTTAAATTATCATTTCTGTTATTCATTAAGTTAACTGCGTCAAATACAGAATAAACGATATTAAATATCTGAAAAATATTAAATTAAATTCTATTAAATTTATTATATTAAATTCTGTTAAATAAAAATCTGAAAATGTCTTCTTCAAGAAAAAATAAACATTTGTGTTCCTTATAGTTTCGCTAATACGACAACTTTCACAATCCAACAATATTAAACTTATTATTATAATAGAACACAATATTTTAAACATTTTTCAATATCACAACAACGTTCTAAAGATTATATTTGTATGTAAAAAGTTAACATTTTTGTGACATTTTTAGAAGGCTGGGCGATGTCCTTTATGACTGTAATAGGGCAGGAAGGGCAACCTTCCTAAAATATTAGACCACAGTTACAAGAGTCGCTAGTTAGGATAAATTGGAATTATTTATTAATAGAGAAATTAACGAGCCCATTGGATGCTTGGCTTAATGCTCTGTTACAGGGTGCTGGGCTCGATTCCCCGCAGTGTCAACTGCCAGAGCCCATTTCCATATCCCTTCAAAATCCCTTATCCTTATTCTTGTGTAAGAGATTGCTTGTGTTATAGATAGGTGACGGTAGCCACCTACCATCAAGTGGTCCACAGCCTGTCTGCCGACCTTAACATAAAAAAAAGATCCATACAAATTGTTACTTCGTAAGTCCAATGAAAATTTCATCTGAGGACGAGTGGTACTTACAATTTATTTCCTAGTAATCTGAAAATAATTTTCCATAAATTTCACATAACTTTATCTGAAATTGAAATCCTGGCAAGGCAAGGTAAAATTGTCTTCAGCCATCAAAAACTGGCAGCAATTCCTACTAGGATCGCAACGGTCAATCGTAGGATTATTCTCTCTGTAGAAATACACTTTTTGTGCACTGTGTAGGTATAAAAATTTCTCGGCACGGAAAAATGTAACGATATGGTATTGGCCACCGCCCAGATATCACAAATAAAGTAAAACCTTTCCGATGTTCGGCTGTACGTTGACTTGAAAAACATTGTTACTGAAACCGGTGTATTGGGATAAAATCTATTTTGGGTGAACACTATCTGACCTCAGTACAATGCCCTCAAACTAGACGTTCTCTGTTTTTGATTTTTTAATTAAACTGACGGCCACAGCCACAACCGGCTCGCATACAAAATTTTTTAATCTCTCGTGTGTTGTTTTTAATCTGTCTACTTTAGGCGCGATTTCACCATACTCTGTTAGTATTTGTCATTTAACAGACGTTTACAGTATGCGAGTGACAGCGCTAAATAACTTAACAGCGATGTCAAATACAAACAGAGTATGGTGAAATCGCGCCTTAGGATAGCAATTGTTAAATTCCACTCAGCTCAGAAGAATCACGTGCTATTGTTTAACATAAATTATACGGGATAATATTCAAATTGCATACAAAAAACATTTATTTTTCAAATTAAATTTGTATTCTCTCTATATTTTCTCTTTTTAACTTTTTTTAATAACATTAAAAATGGCAGCGTACTTGCAGCATCTGTGGCATTGCTTGTGTTATAAGCTACGGTAGTCACCTACCAAGAGGACTTTCAGCCTGTCTGTCTACCTTGACATTTTTACAGCCGTTTTCATCTGAGATTCGTACATACATTTGCATTTTCAGATTTTAACTTTAACACTAGTTCTTAGTATTTTCAAGATTACTTTAAACAAAAAAGGAAAGAAACGAAAGAGTTTCTAATGAATGTCCTTCGCATAAAGATAACAAATTTGAATTTTTTAATCAACTAGAAAGCGAAGCTAGGAGACTTCTCTTTTATAATTCTAGCTTCAGAATAAAAAGGAACTATTAACACGATACAGAAAGATAGTTTCGCTCCCAGACAGACTCTAGTTAACATAAAAAAGAATATACGTTTTCCTAATATCTACAGCAGTTAAGTAGTGGATTTTCCGGGTAATTAAGTACAAGTTGTCTTTACAATATATGATAATGGCGGCGGACTGAAATTTTCTAGACTGAACCAATAAAATTAATCTGATCGAACCGATAAAATTAAAAGTCCTATAAATGTTTAATATTTTTTTAAAATGACAATAGTTTAACATAACAATAGTTTTTATCTATGTAAATTTTATTTCAAAATTGTCCATCAATTCAAATTTTGATTTATTTTTTTTGTATGAATTTTGCTCTCATTATGGTTTACCTAGAAATTTAAGTGAACTTGGCTCCAACCTAAATTTCTAACTCTTTTTTAACTTAAGTCACTTTTTAAATTAGTCTTTAAAATATTTTGGATTGCTACATTTTAGTTAAGTTAGTATCAATTGAGTAATTTTCTATTATTTGAATGTTATTCCTTAACTTTTTATTATTTTTTTAAATCACTTTTCAGCTGATTGCACACGAATAAAAACTATTTTTTGTAATTTGATAATTTAATGGAGAATTTATTAAAACATATCAAAATACTGATAATAAGTTTATAAATTAAGGTGAATTGTGATGCAAGATCTTTGTAGAGGTAGTTTTTTTTACGATAAAAGGCGAAAGGCGGATCTCATCAGTCTTTAACAAACACATTATTATAATTTATTTTATGCATTTATATTTTCGCAAACCTGTATTATAACAACACATAAACAACTAGAAAATATTATTTGCGTTCTCACATTGTTATAAATTGAAAAGTTAGTGCAAACGAATATTGATGAAATAAAAATGAATCTGGACCAACTGTTCAGTACAGTACTTCGTCAATTCATAAAACAATGATTGTCCACGCATTTATTATTAAATTTGATAAAATAACTTTGAATTTTATTGAACTACAAACTGTTTTGCAATTTATTAACCTGACTGAGCAAGAACAATATTTATTTTATTCGTTCAAAATTATAAGTCCAGTTTCAAATGTTTGTCACACGCTAATATTTATTTCATGGCGTTATTTGTTCCCATGGGAGACTTAAGTATTGATATCTTAAATCCTTTCCTTTTTCGTTTTGAACATTTTCTTTCTCTTTCCCATTCGATCCAAAACTTTGATATTTCTTATTATGTTATCCTCTCCACCAATAAAATTGATATACTAAGTAGGAAACATGGTATTATCGTCGATAATATTTCTTTTTATCACGGTAGTATTTACTTTTTCAGTGGCAATAGTGCATTTACTAATTAGTATATTGATCGTTTTTTAAGTAAAAAAAAATATATATTGAGGTTTTGGAACATTTTTGAATATGAAAAAATCCCCAAAATCTCAATTAATTTTATTTAAAAAAATAATAAGTGAATAATCAAATAAATCTGATAATTTGACTGTTAATTGATAAACTTTTGTATTTAATTGTTATTTTCATAACGATATTTCTGGCTAGTTCTTAATATGAAGATAAAACGGACGTTTTTAGTTCTCCACTTTTTTTTTTACTAGATTTAGTGTGCAGTGGCCAGATGTCAAGGTTATGACTTAAATAAGCTAAAGTTTTGCGGGTTAGACAATACATTGGTAAATATTTAAAATATAAAATTTTTAAAATTTTTGAGCACAGACAAGTGACACATGGCGCAGGAAATTGAAAATAATTCTTTAAGTGTGTATAAAAAGGCATAATAAGTGGTGTATCAAGTATACATCACCTATTATGCCTAGATTATTAGATATTTTATACATTGACTGAAAACAGTTAGAAAATATAATGATGTTAACGCATTATTAACGTTATTTTATAGCCAGGATAATGAAGAATAACCAGGAAAGTGAGATTATTAACCACAATTTTATGTGCTAGGCATATAATACGTAATTTTCATCCCTCATTACGCTAATACGTTGAATTCATACAAGAAATAAAAAAATTATGAATGTATGTCATTTTCCTGTAGTGTTTCCGCGGGAAAATTAATTAATATCTATTGTTTAATTGTTATCGGGTACAATGGTAGCCTCGATAGCTTTTCAACTTAATACTCTATAAGAACATCGAAAACAAAAGTTTTCAATGTAAACGAAGTATTTGAAACGGTAAATTTTGTAAGCACATAATTGCAGGATCACGAAGGAAAAGATTATTAAATAGAAACTTAAAGCGCTTCTAAGAGCCAGTTTATTCCTTCAGAAGCGTCTCATGACAAGACGCGTCTACATACTTGAAAGATATATAATTTTCTTTTTTATTATAATATCTGCTACGAAAAGTAAGTTAAATTGCATTGTAAATTATAATCTCTTATAATTTCCAGGTTATTATTACAAATGCAACTGAGATAACTACTTTGCTTTGCGTGCAGGTAGAATTTGTTTCTTCGTTATAAATGTTCATGGCCAAAATTTCAACTCGTCAAACCCATACAAATTAACGTTAACGCGTCCGATGCGTTTCTTCGAGTAAAAAGCACTAGGCCCTCAGGAGAGCAAATTTATGTTAGAATTAGAACTAGTGACGGCCGTACCAGGCGTACACGACTATGAACCAATGAGGGGAGAGCGTAAAGCTGCAACAGTAATAATAATAATAACACAAGTTATAATACCTAATACTAATTCTGTATATATTTCTATCTATCAAATTTATTGATCTCTGTCACTGTTTGCTTATTATTATTACTATCACTGATATTATTACATAATCTATTTATTTACTCTACACTATTTTCTATAATTTTCTATTACAAAAACTATTTCACTATCATTACGGCTGTCCCGAACAATAACTAATTTTCAATGCTCAGCTATACCTAGGGTACCGTCATTCTATGAAAAAAAAAAGGGAATCTGACTAATATCCGCATGCTGAAAAGATAAATAAGTTCAAGAAAATCGTTCTTGCCCGTGGAGCCAGTATGTTCCCACCATACCTACATCAAAAGCATATTCATAAATGTCTTAAGACTAACATACGTACAGTCAAAGGGAACAACTAGTTAAATATTAATGTATTTTGGAAAAAGCGAATAAGTTAAGTGCTGTTTTCACATAAATTATTAACAAAGGCTTTTATCTAACGCTTAACATAATATAAATCGAACCCTTGTACTCGTAGCCCCGAAGTATATCAACAACATGATGGTTTGGGAAACATTATGTTTTGCTCGTCCAGGATGAGGTTTGAAGGAAATATAAATTACTAGCTGCTGCACGTGACTTAGCCCGCGTAACTCGCGAGCATATACTAGTATATGCCCGCGACTTCGTCCGCGTCCGATCGCTACCAAACTTCACAGGAACACCCGCTGGACTAATCTGAAGATTGTCTGAAAGTTTCATCAAAATCGGTTCAGCGGTTTTGGAGTCTATACGGGACATACATACACACATCGCCTTTTATATATTAAGATATTTGTGTACATTCTGTTTTACGTCTGAGTCCATATTTCTAAATACTATTCTTATATAAATTATTCCCTAAATTTTTTTTAATAAGGTAATTTTATTTCAGTTGGTATTTATCAAAGTATTTCGTCATTGTCAAACCAAAATCTGATATGTGTAAAAAGTATACTTTTGAAATATTGACAAAAACAGTTTACCTGAAAAGTTTCACGTCAATGTTTATTTAAAAAAAAGTATTTTATTGTAAACTTAGGATTGTTATGCGTAAGCATATTTGTCTTTTAAACAATAGTTCATTTAATATTTTGATAATAATCCTACTATGCTATAGTAGACAGCGCACTTGCAGCACCTGTGGTATTGCTTCTGTTTATAGGCAACGTCCATCAAATGGACCGTCAGCCTGTCTGTCGACCTTAACATTAAAAGAAGTATACAGACTTGCCTGAAATTCAATGATAAAATAGTTTTCTCTTTTGAGCAAAATTACCAACAGGTATAATTAAATTAAGCAAAAGTGTCAAATAGTGAGGCTATTTCTGTGTTAGTGCTTTAAAGTATAAACTTAAATGTATTATTCAAATGAGGACATCGCCACTGAAACAATTAGTCAGCTAAATCAACGGACAGAGACCGCTGCGTTGCGGTCCCGAAATGTTACGAACGGATAGAAGCGCAATTTACAATATTGACAGATACGGATAGAGCAAACAAAGCTACAATTGAAAATCAAATATTAATGACCTACCATTTACCCGATACTCCAATAAAATTATAGCTACGTATCTGCGAAACTTAACGCCGTAAATTCATTAACAACCAAAAATTTTGCCAACCCATAATCATTGGACCAAACCGTTTGGAGTTGAATTTCCAAAAACGACGAAACACGTATGTACGAGTATCTATTTATTTTTTCTAAACACTGCCACTGCCATATAAACTTTCAATCAATATTTCACCCACTTAAGGGATTTTCAAAAACGCTGCAATTACGTATTTATCCTGAACTTTGTATATGAAATTTCATGCTTTTAACTTCGAAATGACCGATTTTTAACAAACGTTCATCCCTTATTTGACCCCTTTAGAGGTGGAAATTTCAAAAATCCCTCCTTAGTGGATGTTTGCATAATAAAATGCATCAACTGCCAAAATTTCAAGTTTGTAACCCCTGTGGCTTTGCGTTAATGAATCACTCAGGACATACCATTATATAAGTATAGAAGAAAATAGATTACTTTTAACATGTTTAATAATTATAATAAATATACCATAAAAATACCTAAGTAGTCACTAGAAACCCTTGGTTTTAACAATATTACATTTTTTAAGCAACAGTTACGTTACACTAAAAATTTATTAATATTTACTACAATTTTAAGGAATATTTGTGTAATTAAAATATTTGTTGTATTATTCGACATACTAAATGTTTTATTTTAAATTATAACATGTCTTAGAACTGGAATTAAATTATAAATCTAATTAAATGAATACATTTAATCTTTGACAGTATCAATGCGAAAACTGGCTTAGACTAACATGAGGCGTGTGTCATGGTTCTAATTAGATTATGTGTATTTCGGAATACGATTAACCCGTGGTTTGTGTAAATACCAGCACTTCTGTAGGCGGGTGTTGTTAAGCCTATATCGTCAAAGTTTACCCACATAGCAAAATTAAAGAATTAACTAATAATGTACAAGAAAAGACACGAAAAAGAACAAGAATAAAAAACCAGGTCATTGTGATTTTTTTTAACTTACACTTTGGAGAATTTGTTAATTAAAATCTTTCTTAATTTCCTGTGAATATTACATATTTTTTTATACTTTCAAACTTTTTTAATACTTTCAAACTTAAATATTTATGAAATCCCTTTAGCAATTTGCACGATATTTTTCCTGATCTCCATACAATACTGATTGATTTCATTTTAAAAGTTAACATTGTGATACAGAACTGTGTAAATTTCTAGTAGGATTCAATTAAATGAATAAATTTTAATTTTAAAAAATAATTAAAATTTATTTTTATAATAATTACCGTTCAATTTGGGTGTTTGATCTCTGGGGTATTTAAATTCCTTTAATAGCCTTTACTTATAAACTTGTCAACTTTTTTTTTTTTTTTTCATTTCATCAATTTTATTTTTAACTTTAATGATATGTAGATATATTGATTTTAGACATCGTCATCCTGCAATCTTGTCATTTGTCATCTTGGCATAATAGAGATCTTTTTAATGTGAGATAAGAATTTAGAAACATAAGAGATAAGAATTTGAGAAACTAGAGAATGAGCTGCTGATTCAAAGGCCTGAACAGATCTTCATAGGTATAAACCATTCGTTTGGGAGCTATGATGCCACAGACAAACATATATTACCTTTTAACTTTTTGCCTTTTCGCCTATTACCTTATTTTACCTATTGCGTTTTTCCTCAAACATTATCAGATAGAGTTGGTTCAACATTTCTTGGCCTATTCTAGTAAACAAATACAATTTAGCTTATTGTTTCGGAATGCCGATCATCTTCAGCTTCCCCACGCGATTGAAAACGCCCTCCTATACATTTAATTTTATACGATGATAGTTGTCTATGAGAATGTTATTGTAATTAGTTTTAGCGTACAGCTGTAAATTCAATTTACAACTTTACAATGTTTATTTATATAACTAGCTAATAAGTTACATAAATAGTTAATAATAACAAAGTAAGGAAATAAGTTATTTAAAAACATCACTATTACAAATTATAGGTCATTACAAAACGTTTGGAACTAACCGTTTCCGCTAAAACTTCGGTATAAAAAGTATATAATATAGGAATATTCTTCTGTTAAAATTCAATGTTGTGTAAAAATTTCAAGTCAATCCATTGGTTAGTTTTTTATTTTTGTGGACACAAACATACGGAAGCTGAATTTTTATCTATTAAGACAAGGTCCCATTGATTGTTATGTACCTACGTTTGAAACCATCATGAGTCAAAAAAATATGTAACAATGCTTATTCGTCGACGTTCTCAGAAAAGCACATCTATGGTGGTCATATGGTGTGATTAATAATCGCTATATATAATCTTCTCGGGCACAGCATTAAGACCTAAATGTGCCAATTGCGTGTTAAACAGTTAGTTAATTTGGTATTGTCGTCGCAGTATACGTGTCTATATCGTTAATTAAACATTACCTAATTCACAATTTGTATTAATGACAGGATATCGATTGTGCACAGTCTATCTATAATATAATCACATTAAGCTGTAAATAACGACATTCGAACTGCGAACGTTATTACTCGCTATTATTTAGTGATATATCGACATTTGTTATCTATTTGTAATTAAACGGTTGGCTACATCCTAAAATAGGCACATATAAGGTACCTACTAGCTCTTGCCCGTATTAATATAATTTTTAATGTAGAAATTACTTGGAAATTCTGTTTAGTATAGAGACAAACTTTATTTTATAAAGTTAAGCGGACGAAGTCGCGTGAAACAGTTAGCAGTTAACTTTTATGAGCAATGAGTCGAAAACCATTACAATTTTGGACATGAACTTTTTCAGCTATGCTCACGGTCAAGTTAATTATTTACTGTTTAAATCTTTCGCTCGCGTTGCCTTCTAGTTAAAATACATAACATTTTAAAGCCAGCATATTTTGATCCTCTTGCGGAGATAGCGTTTTTTGCTACGTGAATAATTCTTCTATGTTGGTGCAGTATTAGAATTTTACTTATTTATATATTTTTTTTATTACTTAATTATTTTTATAATTAAGTAATTATAACGTACACAAATATAGAATATATGTATATTCACCACGCTTCGCTGCGGTGTACGCATGGAACGCGCGCATTTCCTGACTTATTAATTATTATAAGATTATAACATTTTTTGTATAAAAGTAGCCTAAATTACTACTTGTAACATTAGCTATTTGTCAATGAGTGTCCCGTTAAATATGTCCAGCCGGAGATTGGCTGGAACAAACAGATACAGACAAAAATAATAATTTTGATATAAGTTACGTATAAAAAAAAGTTGCCGATATAAGCCAGCGGATTAGCAAGTTGAAGTAGCAATGGACAGGACACATAGTACGAAGAGCCGACGGCCGCTGGGTGCGGAAGGTTCTCGAGTGAAGGACACAGACCGACAAGCGCAGCGAAGGACGTTCATCCATAAGGTGGATAGAAGATCTGATAAGGGTCGCGGGTAAATAGTGGCTCCAGGCTGCTTCTGACAAGTCCTTTTGAAAAATTAGGATCCTCTGTCTAGCAGTGGGCATGAAGTTCCATCTGCTTTGATAACAACATTTTTGTAAAAAGAAATTATTTTGACATGACACTTAAATTTTAGTATATCTGATTATGTAATAGTATAAAATTTTAGTAACAATTGTGGCTGTCACAATAACATGCAGACTTTGATTTTAATTAAGTCTTTGTTAGAGTTCTGAACTCATTACCATACAATAAACTTTAATTAGAATATAATTCTTCAATCGCGGTAAAGTTTCATCTCTCCCGGGCGCACAATTGCAACTTCAAACAATCTTTACCACATAATTGAAAAGTTCACATTGTTGCTCTACGAGTTAATGACGCCAACATTGAAAATATATCATTCAGTTTGTTCGCCGTCTCGCATGCACGCAAAATTAAATGATAAACATTAAAATTATTACGTAAACAGATGGAGATTGCTACCTTAATTCGTACTAATATTATAAATGCAAAATTGAGTTTGTTTGTTTGTTGGGCTTTCACACCTTAACAAATCGATTGATCATCATGAAAATTTTCATACACCTCGTCAGAGGTACAAGAAAGGACAAATTTCTTACAGAAATCAGTTACTGTTCCTGATTGATCAGTAAAAAAATACAAATAAATGAGCTCGCATTAAAAGATGAGTAATATACATTTATTCAATGTTTATTGCTAATCAATCTATAACACGGACGAAGTAGCAAACAAAAGCTAGTTAGCGAGTTTAGACCACGAACAGGTAAAGGCAGCGAAAGACGTGCACCCATAAATACATACGAACTACAAAAGGCTGCGAGCCGAATGTGGAATCAAATTGCTTCCAACATAATTCCTTCCCTATAATTTTGCAATAGGACCACCTATTGGAATTGGAAAGTTTTGGGGAAGGCTTTTGTCCAGCAGTGGACATCTTTCTTATGAAATGATGAATGACAACGATGACTTGTATCTAATAAGAAATTTCCACAATAAAAGAAACAATTGCGTCGAGTGTTCTCCTAAACTTTATACAGAATCTTCCCTAAATTTAGTTCCCAAATCAGAGGAAACGCTCAGCAATTGCCCAGTATGAATACGAGTATTCTCTCAAACCAGTACGAGAATAGTACCAGTCAACTCTACCAGGAACCGGCGTTTATTCGACTAATAAACTACATTGTCTACTGCGTCGTGTGTGCCACAACAATCATAGCAATAGTTGTTCTACTGTAAGTGAGCCACCACACAAATTAACAATGAACGTCGAGACATGGGGGAATAGAGGGGGTGCGGGTGGGTGTAAAGCACCTCAGTACGGGGGACGGGTGTTAAATTAAAGCAATCTGTTACAAAAACGTGGCTCACTAGGTAAACACTAACACACTTTCAGATAAATTCAACAGAGACGTTGAATGGGCTTGACTTGTTCTGGTAGCTTCATATGGTTTTAGCATTGTAATTTATGCATTTATTCCTATGTTTCAATAAAAATATTAATCGAATCTCAAGAAATACGTGTGCCTGGCTTTAATCAGAAATATTTGATCACTGCCTCCGCCTAACTTACGAGTAGGATCGGTCAGAAGCAGTCTGAATCCAACGTTGACTTGTGGCCCTTATTATGTCGTCAGTCGATCTTCTGAATTCTTCTGGGTGGAGGTCTCTACGCTGCGTTTGCCGATCTATGGTCTTCATTCCAGAACACAAGAAATGGTAAGAGACTCGTATATAAGTGCGCTTTCAAAGGTAATAGAATAAAAGATATGGGACAAGGTGGAGATAAGAATATTACCTCTAGCATCGATTATTCACGCACTAAAACAAAACAACACACATCTGTTTCTTATATAATATAAGAGATATACTTTAAAGAGTGCACTATTACTTATAAAAAACTAAGTAAGTATACTTTGTTGCTCTTGGCTAGCGTCTAGCCTACTTATCTTATCCCGATATCGAATTTGTATTAACCATATTCAACTAAATTTGTGTGTTACCATAAGTTTTAATAAACTATGGTATTCTTAAAATTTGCTATATGTATTTGTCCATACTTACTTACATGCACATAGGTATTTGATATTTGAAGCATTCGGCAGAGAAACGTTCCGTTTCTGTTCTAAATAACCTATTGCTCGCACCGCTAATGGAGAAGATGTAATTACAAACTCCTCGTGATCTAAAGTTATTCCTTCATTTAGCGAACTTGAAGAGAAAACAAAGCTATTTCTCAATATTTAACACCTATATTGCGAATCAAAACGGAATCAATCTGATCTTCATGTTTTTTTTTAATCTAAAGGTCATCAGACAAGCTGTCGGTCCACATGATGGGAGGTGGTTATCGTCGCTTATAAAGTCTTTATTCGAAGGGCAGTCCTCGCACGTCATTTAAACTCACACAGAGGTATCTGTTAATAGCTCCAGGAGCTGAAAAAATAAATAAATTGTATTTTAGAATTACAAAGAGGTGCCGAGACAGAATACACCAATAGTTTCGCTTTACCGGCCTTTTGTTAGTGGGAAGAAGAATGGTCATACTCAACACTGCAGTGAAGACACTCATGCATCCTCAAGAAAATGCAATTTAAAAAGTTGCTCGAGCACTTGAGTTACAAATCGAATAAAATCGCGAATACAACCACTGTTACAAAGGAACGCGACGGCATAAAATATAGTAGTAAGTAAATATAAAGAGAGAACTGCTTCTGTTATATTCTTCGACGCAAGATAAAACCTCGTATTGATATATTATATAAATTTAAAAAAGAAAAATTAAAATCAGTCACGCTGAAATATACTTAATAGAAATTGTATTATCGTAGTTTTCTTTTACAGAAAAAACATCGTGTGCGACCCAAAATAGCTTAGGATTCAAATCTAAAATAACATTACACGCAACCCATAACAAGCGGCTCACAAATGGTGAAAGGTATTTCCTATAGCTAGAGCCATATGTGAACGAGGCAGTAAATTCCAGACCCTTATCAAGCATTTTTTCATTAACCACATGTCATAGCGCTGTGGTCTAAAACCACAGAGATGCCCTCGCGTACTAAAGGGTACGAATTACGAACAATCGTGCAAACCACAATTTATAAAGCTGAAAATATTTATCGTCTAAATTTTCATAGAAAATCTTTGAAATGACTAACCCATATAACTGTTAAACAAAAACGTAACTGAGTTTATAAAAAAATAACATTTCATTTGTTAAATAAAACGCACAACGATAATAAAATTGTGTGGTTTTTCAGTTCTGTTATGATTCTGTTGTGAATGTAACAAAAATATTATTTTTATTAGAATTACTATTTTAACATTCTTACATTGATGAGTCCCTTGGTTGAGTTTATAAGGTGATTGCTTTAACGGATAGTCTCTTGGGTCCCATGTTCGATTTCCGGCATGGCCAACTTTAGAAATTAACTTTTCAAAGACTGATCTGGGAAGAGTGTACTCTACATTGCGTTTCGCAGTCATTTGGGCAGTCCGACTGGCGGCAGTTTCTACTTCCTTACAAAAGACAACAGTGAAATAATAGGTGGCCACAATCAATGTCACAGATACTGCAAGTGCGATTTCTTATTCTTAAGTAAAATTAAGAATAAGAAATTAGGAAGAAATACGACAATAATTATTAGGTTCTGGCATCCTTATCTACTAACCGAAACAGACCCGGGCCAAATTTGAAAAGTTCATTTCCAAAGTTAGCCTCGTCGGAATGGAACCAGGGACCTCTGAGACAGAGCATTAATGCGAGCGCCTGCACCACTCATCCAATGGAGTCAACATCTAACCCTCTATTTGACTGGTTCAAGAGTTTGAAACAGTACAGCATTCTTTACAACGTCAAATGATTTCTCTCGTTTTTAGCCCCGCAATAGACATGAAAACAAGTTTTATTTTTACCCTAAATCCATCCTATTGACTCACGTCGAAAATCTTCTAAGATTTTGTTCTAAGATCGAAAAATACTGGGGTTTTGCAAATGTATATAATAGCATTAAGCATTAAGTGCGTCCATCTTGTCATGAAGGAAAATCGGTAAGATCGGAATTTTTCCTTTCAACTCATTAGATAGAGATGCCTGTCTATTGAACATATATCAAGGTATATCAACATTATTCTGCTAGTACAAAAAACGATTTGATTTATAAGTAAAGATTTTTCCTCTGAGGCATTGACTCAAGGGTGTCGAGTTACTGTAATATAGCGCGGGATGAACGTGGAGACTTCCGCTGTCGCATTTTACTCACGTCCCGCCGCATTCAATGGTATATTCTCGCCTTTAATATTCGGTGTTTCAAATATTAAAAGCACAGCGTATATTGGGTAGATGGGCCAAGGCAAAGTTGCGGATTCAGCACATAAACTTCATACACAAGTATTGAGTTATACACCAACAAATACGTGCAGGAAATACGAAATGGATTCGAGTGCACGATGCCAAGGTCGTATCGACAGAAGTTACAAAACATAAGAAAATTATTGTTAATGTGTATTAAAAGGACATAACTGTAAAGTATCAATATCAAATATATTAACAGTAATTCTCTGACGTCTTAAGGAGCTTAGTGTCGTCAATTATAATTATGGGTACTTTCTTAAGCCTACTCCTCGATTAAGGCTAGACCAAAAGCTTGAAAAAAAAAATACACCTGATTTATCAATGTTTAGACAAGATTTGGTACATTTTTTTTTTTGGCTTGAATTCCCTACCGCGGGTATGGCACTCGGAAAAATTTAAACGTTAAAAAATTTAAAAAAAGTAAGATGTTACCTAAGATTGAATAAGCAAGGGCTGTTAGTTGAGGTTGAATTGAGGATAACAGTATTCACGGAAACGCGTTACTGGGATACAAAACATATTAAACCCAAGACATGGTCTGTTTATATGTCTCATTTCAGTTAAATCAGTAGAAGCACTTCTCGCAGAATTTCAAATGTATATTATTAACTAGCAACCCGCTCCCGGCTTTGAACGGATGCATTTTTTTGCAAATTATATATAAAAAATTTCCTGGTTTGACGCTCTTTTCATTAGTAAAACTCGCATTAAAATTCGTTGTGTAAAATATTGAAATTTTTAAACGATCTAAGCGTGCATACAGAGGGACAGACGGCGGAAAGCGACTTTATTTTACGAGTATACTATGTAAAGAAAAGTTAAAGGACCAGCACATATTTATTTTGTCATTCTTAAACATTGTTCCTAAAAGATTCAATACGAAGAGAAGCTACCTAATGCCTGAAAGAACATTGCGTGCTTTCTGTATTAAGAGATTACTAAAGCCTGCGACTTCGTCCGCGTCTAATTTTTTATAAATTGAAACGATATCTCGGGAACCAAATTTTTTTAAGAATAAATAGTTATCCAGTCCTATATGTTAATCCACGTAAAAACTATCTGTGTGCCAAATTTCATCCAAATTCGTTCAGCCGTTTTTGTGTTATTGAGGAACAAACATCCAAATATATACAAAATACAAACTTTCGCATAATATTTTTAGGAATTAGGATGGAAAAAGTTATTTAATGTAATAAATAACTGTCACATTTTTAATTTTCACCTACTGGTGAAAGTTCTGATATCCGAATGTCTTTGTAGTTTGTAAGCGGCATCAATTCTTAAAAGCTCTTACCAGGTCGTCGGCACATTTACTCGTAGTAAGTGCCTTTGGTGGTCGCTCACTGCTCAAGATCTCTTTATAGTCCAACGAATTATCGATTCTGTTTGCGGATTCTCAAAATTTCTTTTAAAAAGAGAGTGTGAGTACTACAGAATATTAGTGAAAATAATCATGATGTAATCAATAAAATTATCATCAAACCTTTTGCGATACTATAAAAAAGAACATTTAATGATTTTGTTACTATTGGCTTAATGTAATTTTCTTATGTCTATCTTTCTGTAACATGTGTTTGAATGGATTTAGATGAAACTTCATAATGATCTTCACAATTCATAAGGAGAGCGTATAATGATATCTCTAGTACTGAAAAGTAGCTAATCTATACCTACTAATATTATGATGGATGTATGGATGTTTGTTACTCTTTAATGCATAGACGGCTCAACGGATTTGGATGAAATTTGGCACACAGCTAATTTATTACTTGGATTATCATAAAGGATACTTATATCCTGATAAAATGTTAGGTTGCCAAGGGATCGTCTAAAAAATTTAAAAAATCGGGTGGCGGCGCCACCGTCGTCACAGCGACAAAGATGTCAGGCGTTATTTATTATATAGAATAGGATAAAGATGTCAGGAGAATAGGCTCTTCCGTTGCCCCCTTTCCTCACTTAACATCCGGAATATGGATTAGCATAAACAGCACACTTGCTTTTTGTACATTAATACATTCTCAGTTCAATCTTGCACGCTATGCTGAACACGAGGAGTGGTTCCGCCGAGTCCGTGTACACTATATGTATACTATATGTACACTATTTGTACAATTACTTTACGTATAGTACGTTTTACGTTACTCCGTTAATTTTTGTAAATATGGGGATATTTTCCCTGATAGACAACGAGACTTGTAATGTACCATAGTGTACACAGACAAAGTCGCGGTACCTATGGAACTTGACATACTAATAGATAGATAATATACCTAATACTGAATTTTACATATCTAGGCATAATCCTTCCCATATTCATCGAAAAAAATCATTTGACGAGCCCGTTGGATGAGTGGTTGGAAAGTACGGCAGTGAACATGCCAATGAAAAAACAGCAATAAACTTTTTTTAAATTTAACCTTTGTTATAGAACTAGTTTATTTTATGATTAGATCTTATTTGTCTTACTGTGCAAGTAACTTTTTTGAGAAATAACTTAATTTTAACAAAGCCATATTTCAGACAATATTGGTAGTGCAGAAATAGTTAATTAAGTAATATGACTTCGCTGAGCGAGTTTCTTTGCTTTTGCCTCGAGAAATTGGGAAGCAACTACCATTCTGCGACCAGTTTTGTTAGAACCCTCTGTCTCTTCCCCTCTTTCAATTTTAAGTATGGCTACAGACAAAATGTATATATTTTATGGTTCTTCTTGAATTGGCTGAATAAACTACAACTAGACACAGAGCGCGATCGTAAAATGGCAATTTTGCATAAAATTCGAACGAACTATGTCCTCGTACCTTGGTGGGGCAATTTAGTATAACCTAGTAAATAAAATTTTAGTATAGTCCTTTAGCTGTATATTTTTAGTTTATTAACTAGCTGGTGTCCGCGTCTTCGTCCGCTTTAAAAATGAAAGATATAACGCCTGACATTACACTTTTTCCAAGCGTTGAATATTTATTTTTAGATATCTGATGCCCGCGGCTTGGCCCGCGTGGAATATTTAGCCATTATCCATTATAATTCTATTCTAACTATTGTTTTTTTTTTTAAATTGAGTCAAGGCAGTGCTTGACCGCGATCTCACTTGATGTAAGGTGCAGATGCGGCTGAAGGTGGACCACGCTTACCTAGTATGTGCCCATTTACCCTAGATTTGAAGACACCGAGGTTGTAATTTTGAGGAAACACAGACACAAGCAGTAAGTTCCACTCCCTAGCAGTTCGGACAAGGAAGGTGGAACTGTAACGCTTCGTGCGTGACCGAGGAACATCAACCACGAAGGGATGAAACCCCTGTGGTCCGCAAGTGGAACGGTTCGGGTTGGATTAGATCATATAGAATTGACGCACACTCTCCATAGTGCAGACGATAGAAAATCGATAGGCATGCTACTTTACGGCGATGCAGGCTTTGAAGTTGGTGAAAGAATTTTGTAAATCGGAAAAGTAGTTTCGAATATTCCTCCAACAACAAGGACACAAACACACGAACTTTAGAATAAAAGTGGGGGAGGCCGGAGAGGTTACATGTAGGTACATAAAATAGCTTATAAATGTTATTCAACTCGACAGTTATCACCTTATATTTTATGCAGATTGACATCACAAACCTTTCCACGAGAACATCACTGAGCTCGAACAGAGCTAGCTTTACACATAATTTGACTATATTCGCAGTTGCAACCGAAAGGAGAGGATTAAGATTCGAAATTGATTGGCTCCTCGCTTAAGCAATTTAAATATTCTTGACCTACTTCCATAAATTTTTAACGCTATTTTAAACTGGCTCGAATAATTTAAATCGTATAACTGCAAAATCAAACGTACTTATCATCACATAAAATTCAATCACATATAATCGTACTAATAGAATATCGCGCGATTTCATTTGCACCATTGACCTGCACCATTAGTTCCCTCCTACCATCAAGTGGACCGGCAGTCTGTCTGTCGACCTTAACAGAAAAAAGTTTAGTTTTCACCATTAATAAAAATTCAAGTGATTTCTCCAAAATTATACCACATGTGTTACTATTCATAATAAATTTAAACTTAGTTTTAATTGCATTTTTTTATGTTAAGTTCAACAGACATGCTGACGGTCCACTTGATGGTAGGTGGCTACCGTCGCCTATAACACAAGCAACGCACCTACTGCAAGTGCGCTGGTGACCATAGTAGTATTAAGTTATTGGAAAGGAATAGGGAAATGGCCTTTGGCATCCCTTACTCACTTACCGAAACACAACAGCACACATGCTGGTAGAGGCGACGGTAGAGACCTAACCATCAAGGCGACCGTCAACCTGTCTGCCGAACTTTACATAAAGAAGAAAAAATGACCTAGAATCCCGTAATGAAATTCTATGAATAATAATAAAATATTTGAGGAAAACACTAAGGTGTAAAAATTCTCTTGTATACCAAGAACGGCTTGCCTTATACGTTATTCATTAACAATTTAAGTACATTGAAAACCTATCTTTTTACCTCCAGACGTTGTGCTGTTTTGGGTTATCACTGATAATGTGGTTTCGATTTGTTCCTTTATTTGTTATCTCTACTTTTAGACACGTGTTCAAGCATAATTTATCACGGCTAATGCTCTTTTTAAGTGACACAACAAGATCTATTACCTTTAAATTGACACATGTCTTTGCGCAGAGAGGTATCTTACTGCTAATCCACGGTCGCCCTTTTTAGTGCTTTGTAAATAATATTAATACTTACTGGTGTGCGCGAGTAGACTAAGAAATTAGCTGATGTTCTTCAAACGCGTGAATATAGATCTTCATAAATTATACTTAAGAACCATCCCGATCATGTCAGCATTTAACAAAAAAAAACGGATCAAAATCGATTCACCCGTTTTAGAGCTATGATTCCACAGACAGGTACACGTCAAACTTATAACACTCCGTTTTTGTGTCAGGCGTCGTGTATTAAAAATGAATATAAAAACAGCTCTACTAAGGAACACGATCATTTATTACTTCAATACTTTGTAATTTAATCTTACTTACATTTATTACTCTCTTACAATTTATTAAAAAAGTTTAAAAAGTTTGAATCCCCAAATATCGGGAAAGACAAGAAACTTTGATGTTATTTGTTTTTGTATTCTGTACAGAGGGATATTAAAATCCCTCGGATTAATGGATAGGGATAACAAAAGTATATTAGTATATTTACTTTTGCCCGCAGCTTGGTCCGCGTCCGTCAGGAACAGTACAATACTCTTTTTCTAGATGAAAGTCACTGATGAATGTTTTTGTTGTACCCCTGAAAATATTATGTGTATGCAAAATTTCATAATGATTGGTTGAGTCATTGAGACATAAAACTTAACAAATTAATAAACTTACTTTTGTAATAAAATATTTGTATAAAATATTTATATTTGAAAATAGCATTTATGGAAGTTTGAAGATTAATTTAATTTACTTTCATTGAAATATTTGCAAAAGTTATTTTTTTATATTTTTAGTCTTAAAAAACTTTAAATAACTAAAACTTGTGTTTTAAATAAATGCTACTTAAAAGAACAATAACTTAAAAGAAAAAAAAATACATTTTATAATTACAATGTACACCTTGAAATTTCTAAAATTTCTGACATTAGTAGAAGGCAGTTAAAATGTGGAGCAGCGAACTTGAAGGACGTCTGAGGAAATGAACGGAATATATTTTGTGATCCCAAGTATCTTCTTAATTGTCTTAAACTGGGTTATAATTCACGATCGCGAGGAAGTACAAATTCGAAATGTAAATTTAAATACAGCAAGTCATAAATACTAATCTAACTCGTTAAAACCCCAATTCGGGGCTCCACGGCACTCAACACCGATGTTTATTTAATCGTATCGTCCGCGATAACAACCCTTTGTTTAGAGAGGGAACATTCTCCTATCTTTATATAGTAAAATCTAATTTGAACCAATCGAAATGTTCAACACTTGAGCATATCGCAATAGTGCGAACCGGTTATTGTAGAGGTTATAATTGAGTACAGTTCTGTATCTGCATTGAACCCTTGATATTTTAGACAAAGTCATGCCAAGCTTGTAAAGAATACTAGCTCTTGCGTCTGGCTGTGCCCGTGACATATTTTCATACCTTTTCTTTGTTAAAATACAGCGAAGTTTTTTTTGGCAGTTTGTGAATTCATTGAGAACTAAATTTTGCACTATTATCTAATGGTTTTAAAAGCTTGTGTAATTGTTATGTTTAAGCAATATGTGTTTACACAACTTGGTTAACTTTAATAACTTGCATATTAGTTGTTGTTGGTGGCTTTGCCTGTGTAATTAACAAAAAGTATACTTTGTCCTAACCCAGCTTTTTTAGAATCATCTAACAATAATAACAGTTCATTATTCCCACTGAAACAATGATAGAGTCATGAGATCTAACGACAAAGTGCCTGAAGACGAAGGCCACAAAAAATTTCGATATATAGGTTTTTTTCTGATAAAAGTAACAACAATAAAAGAAAAATTAATTACGATTTTTGCTTGACTATTTTTCAGTTTTTTCTTGTATTTTAATACATTTTCTCTTGACTAAAATATACGAGTAGGTTACACATAACATAATTATATTCTATCAAATAATTTGAACTACTTGTTTAGGAGATCTATGCCTTCAAAGATACGTCTCTTTTGCAGTTTAGCATGACTAAGTATCAAGGATTTTGCCGGAAAATAAAATCTTTAATATTATTGAGATAGAAAGTGTTTTAATTGAGGATGTGGAATTTTTGAGCCAATTCCATCCGTCTTTATACCTATGTAATAATGTAGGTATATTAAGGGATGAAATTTTAAACATATAATGAAAAATTAATATTATATGCTTAAACATTAATTTAAATAATATTATTATTATTTAAAATTATCATAAAATTCAGTTATATTTAAGATAAAATGTGAAGATCTTATTCCATTTTATTTTTTCTTGATATTTTTTCCGCAATACTTCCACAAAATCAGATCACACTCCATTCAAGAGATCTTGATTTGAATTTGCTCAGTTAATTATAAACAAACATAAATAAAATTGAATTTACACAATTCATCAAAATGACATCGCTACAAATTAATGTTTGTCGATTTAATTAAAATTGTAAATAAAGACGTTTCACAAATTGAGAAATAAATGAAATTTAATTTTATAACGATCAGAATTTGTATGGTGAATTTTCAATTTGTCAATTTTGCCAATTTTAGTGAGCACATTTCATTTGAAGTATAAATTGACATTACAAACAAAATTATAAAATAAATTTAACGAATAAGTAACAAACATCCGTTAAATTTGAATCGAAATCAAAGAATTGGCCAGTGAGAAACATATTATTTAAATAATAAATTTGCAAGAGATATTCATAGAGATCCAGAATATCGCAGTTACTTGGAAAAGATCCTCCAAGGAATAGGTAGTGTCTTGAACAAGTTGTTTAAAGGTTTATTATTTTAAAATATAAAATCTTAATTAGGTATATTAATTTATATCATAATGTTAAAATCTTACGAAGTATCATTATAATTAGGATGGATGGATGTTTGATACTATTTTATGCAAGAACGGTTTAACGACTTTGAATGAAATTTGGCACATATAGTTTATTATCTAGATTAACATAACAGGATACTTTTAATCCTGGAAAAATGTTAAGTTCCAGAGGTATAGTTCATAAATATAAAAAAATTGAGCGTCTTTGTAGCCTTGGCGGCGCCACCATGGTCACAGCGATTAACATTCTGGCGTTATATTACTGTATTATTTTATTTTATTTTTCAAAGCTAGTGTTTTATAAAAGGACCTATTGAACATATTCACTCATGTGAAAAATTAAACAGTCCCTTCCCCTGGGTGCAAGTTATTACCACACCAAGTTAAATCCAGATAGATTAAGTAAGTAGTTAAGCCGTTGTATCAGACAGACGGAATTACTTCATATTATATTATACCTGCTAATAATAAATTTTTAATAAGGTGAAAACTTTATATTACGAGTTGTTTACTTAAAAAGTTACAATTCAACATGTAAATATAAAATTAAAGCAATCAAGCAGTTTTGATAATTCATGACAGAAATATAGTATCTAATATTTCAATTCGGTGAAAACCGAATTAAAATCGGTTAAACCAACAACATTTTTATATATAAAAAATATAATGAAATCCATTAGATACTGTAAGCATTTAATAATATAAAAAAAAAATTGAAATAGCATTTGAAGTTATTAAACTTAAATGCAAAATGTGCAACTATTGTAATATTTAATTTTGTAATTAAAGTAGAACGTTTTATTGTGCCTTTATATAGTTAGAAGTCCGTGGCACGCTTCAAGACTTTTTATCAAATTCATTGGTTTTAGCGTAAAAATCAGACGAGCATGGATCTGTATTAAATTTTTAAAGTTTGCCATTTTTTTCCTCTTTCGAAAGCGTCCTTAACACGGCCAATTCGTGTGGAAAGATAACGGATATTCAATTGTTTTCATGTAAATTTCTGCTTCGTTTTCGTAATTTTTGCTTCGTTCGATGGCATATTCCTGCAATCGATTGGTACCAGATGGCACAAACGGTTGCAGTTTTTTTTTTTTGTTTTTTTTTTGTTATGCAGCGCTCATTTTGCTGTAGTTTGTATAGCGTAGTTTGTAATACTTAACTATTATCAGACTATACATAATTCATTATCATCAGATACCTACTATTGAGCGTAGATCGCAGAAAGACAAAACATACGACTATACGCAGCCTGCATCCATTATCTTCCAGAGTTTTATATCTATGGAATAAATCTTAGAAATCATTTAATAGGTCGTTCATCAGAGCTACTCCCGCTAAGTGACGACATCTTCAGAATCTTTCTTCACTGAAGGTTATCAGTTCTACTATCCATCATGTTAGATTAATATCATCTATTCAGTTTCGCTGGGAAACTAATTAGATGTTTTTCATTCAAATTACTTCATGGCTTAATAACACGATGTAATGAGAAGATTAAATTTGAATAATATATTACAAATTGGCGAATTTTATGCAAACACTTTATAATACTTTGAGTAGATTTTCTAATTTCCTAACACGAGTTTCAAACTACGAGCATAGAATTATTCATCTACTGTGCAAAATGTAAATGGTGTAACTAAATCGCTTCATAGATCTCCATACATTTATTACATTGAGTAAACTTAATTTTATCAAGAGAGTTTGAGCTCCTTCACATATTACTCCGGTCCGGCGAATTTACCGGGCCTATAAAACTGCCGGAAATCGCATTGGCTATACAATTATATGAAGCTATTCACACTAAGCTATTCACACTAATCCGGCGAAAACGCCGTTGTCACTGCGAAGCTCCGGCAGGACGCCCGGACCGGAGTAATGTGAACGCATGTGAACGAGCTCGCACCAGTATCACTGTCCACCGCTCGCCCGCCGCTTTGAAATCAGCAGCATGGCGTCTATATAACACTGAAAACTAACTTCGATAATGCGGGATTCGGTTTAATGTGAACACCTACGTCCTGACGATGATATCCGGTGAATTCGCCGGATCGCAATATCGAAGTTTGGTTTCACACTCCTAATTTCAAAGCGGCAGGCGAGCGGTGGACAGGGATAACGGTGCTAGCTCGTTCAAATTACTCCGGTCCGGGCATTCTGTCGGAGCTTCAATGTGACAAAACGCCCCGTGAAAAGTGTGATCAGCTTCTCAAAAATTGTACAGCCACTGATCTTTCCGGCAGTTTTACCGGCCCGGTAAATTCGCCGGACCGGATTAATATGAACGAGCTCTTTCGAACAAACAGATCGTGTTACGTAAAGCAAATAAAAAGCATTAAATGGGAAAACAAGAAAATAGAGACCTGAGGAAGATCAAGGCGCAAATAACTTTCATGACAGATTTCATTTTGTATGCAAACAAAATTAACAGTTCAAAAGGCTCTCATTTACCAGCGGGTCACCACGAACCCTCGGCTCATTTTTTATGTAGATTGCGTCGAAGAAAAGTTTCACAATATCAGTCCGCGACGCGAAAGAGCCCTACGAAGCTCCGTCGGGACGTTCCCTCTATTAAATTTGGCTATTTTCTTGTCAACCATTCGAATACTTTGCAAGATATTTAAGTGCCGCGAAATCCTTTTACCTAACTCATTCATTAGATGATGTGTCGAAAGGGTAGCTTCAATACAACATTAATATATAACCAAACATAGGTACACGTTGTTTCTTAAAAGCAATTTATATATTGTGAGACATATTTGGTGTTCATTTCAATATATTTTGCAAGATCCAAGACAATTTTTTTTATACAAAGGTCGTAAGACAGGATGACAGTACATATTTTGAGAGTAGGTGTGCAACAACAATGAAACAATATGCAACAACAGAATAGATAGTCAAGACATCTTTTATACATATATAAAAATCAATCGCAATAACTTGAGAATGGCTAGACCGATTTTAATTCGCTTTTCACTTATGGAAAGAGAGATAAACGGTCAGCGTGTGTATAGTCTTTTTTTTTTAGAACTTGCCGATAATGTAAATAATCCGCCATATTAGCTTCGTTAATGGTTGGATCAAAAAACTAATGATGGGAACTATTGAAAACTACAAATGAAAAATCGCGTCTGTAAATGAAAAATATGTAAAATTATAGTGTTTGGATTACTGATATATCATTGGTTTTAAATTTATTACCAAGCAAAGTCTGGAATGAAAGAGATTTTAGTTTTAAGTTTTTGAGGTTATGTAAAATTAAATTAAATTAAATTAAATTAAACAATAAAATAAAAAACAAAAAATCATTTGGATTAAAATATATGGTCAAAATCAGAGAGCTGAACATTTTACGTTTTCAAATATCTGAAAAATAATTTCTCTTCTAAATAAATATAACAAAAGATTTTTATACGCCAAATGTTATTAAACTATCCCAAGAAGAGCCACGCATGAAAATTCATATTTTCAAAGTTCTGGTGGCCAATGAGAACTATGGCAGAGTCGGAAATCAGTTAGGGAACATTTTTTTAAATTATTTAAAATAATATGTAATCGATGTATATCATAATTGTTTTTAAAAAACTGTAATAAGCATGTTTCTAAATCAGAAAATATTGTGATTATTTACATTTTTAGAATTCAGACATTACTTTTTTGTATTTGGCGTAAATTCTGATACAAAACTTCAATTTAATTTAATAAATATTAGATATACTTTTAAATTTAATAAAATATCAGATCCATCTTATTATAAGTAATATTGTGTTGTCGCTCAAAAGAAGGTTCGCTATTAGCGGGAGCGGACAATATGCAAGAGGATTTTGCATTTCCATCTCATTGTTGCCGCGCCCTCGTTTGGATGCAAATATTTTATAGTTGAACCAGAGCGGGCCGTCCCGCATTTTAGTTTCCTTCGCTTCCTGTAATTTGCTTTGGAAATGTTTTTTCTCCCTTTTACTACGCTTATTCCATTTAAAATGAAACATGCATAAAACCGCCACGCTCTTGTTTACAAATATACGACTTTTGCATAATATTAACACTGTTGAAATTCAAAACAAGCTATTCTGTTTGTGTTCTTAAACTATGGTATAATCTGATGCTCCTTGACGTCAGAATTTACAATATGTATATATTAACAATAAATTTTGAACTGTGAGTTGTTGATTGTTAAAAACGCAAAGTTATCTTAAGCGGGTGTATTTTTTTATGTTAAAATATTTTTTTTTAAGTTAGCACACAGCATATTACGTTGTTAATTAAATTAATCAAATTAAATAAATTAATTATCATGTTTTCTGTGCGTATTCCTTGCTTAGAATACTTACCAATATTTCTTGTACTATTCATGTCTCTAACTATAAACAATGCAATGGATTGACCGAGGTACATAACATGTACGACCAGACTATTTTTTTAGAACAATTTTTGCAAAATAGAACACTTAGATTTATTAATAAAATAAAATAATGTTTTAGTTGATATTTCACGATTCTCTTAGCTGAAATGATGAAATCTTTCTGCCGTTTGTGTAATGTCAATTATTTATAACACGAAATTCTTGAACATCTTGAAATTCTCAAATCATGATATCAATTACAACATTTAATTTTAATTACTCAACATAAGCAATTTCAACGTCAAAAAGATTTCGACAAATATTTATATATCTAAATGACTAAAATTATACATTTTTCTTACAATATTTGACTTGGGAATTTTTAAGCTTTCTCGAAAGTGTACATTTTTAATTGTCTTTGAGATAATTAGCATTGGATTACCGTAATATTAACACCGCAGGTACTCATTTGTTTTAACCCCTCTCTAACTGTAGCGCAAACGTTGACTGCCTCTTAATTGCCTTCAATTTGTCGCCGAGCCCTTTTATATTCCTACTGTGTCTAATAACTTGATAAAATCTAGTAAATGTGGTATCGTTGACATGTCGCCAGGCTGGAATGAAGCCAGGCGGGCTGAGCTGTGGCTTTTTATGTACGCACCAATTTCGCTGCCCGAAGTGTACTCGGTTTTAATTTAGCCATTTTGGCACGTCCCAGCGGAACTGCGGATCATTTGTATTAGGAATACGGATAATATGATCCGAGAGGCGAGGACTAAATTACTCGTCGCCCCTTAGGGAGTTAGTCGTTTGCGTTATTACGACTCTTGTGAAGGGTTTCCTTGAAAACTTGAATTTGTTCAAATAAACTACTAGTCACAACAAACATGTTTTGAAATGAAATTCTAGTTTATATTTCAAATCAATTTACAGAAGACATACTTTACTAACAAATCAAAATTTGAGTCTCTCAGGGACATTTATAATATAAATTTAATAGTAGATAATGTAATACCGATGGGCGATAGAAATTTTTGATACTAGCCTGTAGAAAGGCTGAAAAAAAAACCCAATAGTTTTTTTTTTTTTTTTTTCAAATCGTACAAAAATGGTAAAAGTTAGAAAAACGAGTTAGGGAGATTAAAAGATAAGGGTTGATACTTTTTGCCTCACTGTGATTTTTACCTGTCAACTGTGCATGTGCTCTGCGACTTCGTCCGCCTTCTAAATAATTAATGACGTGCAAAGTTTTACTGCGATTAGCAAAAAGTTTACCAACCAATATCCGTGTATGAATATAGACACACGTTCTGTACGACTATGAAATTCCATTTATCATTATAAAGAATGTCGAATGTTCTAGACGCGCTTAAATTCTCCCTCTGAAATATGCATCAAATAAATGATTTTGCCGTGAGCTTGATGGCCAGTTTCCCCAATAAGGTAATCTATTCCGGTACGTCAGCGAAGGCGACGGCCCGATCTGAATATGTATGTCTACTATGAATAGGGAATCGATTTACGTCCAATATTCAGTAGAGAACTCATTACATCGAGATTAGCCGGTGCACAATTCATTTCGAAAACATAAAGTCTGACGACAGAAACTACCCTCACACAGAAGATTTATCGACAAATAGGTGCACATGTGATTTTCGGTGCGTAAGTAAGAGGTGCCAGTTATTTTTACCCAAATTTTTTACCCTATTCCCATTTTATTAATACTAAACCATCAGTTAATCTATGCAACGCTTCTATTGTTACCTAAATTTACAACCCCACCCCACAAAAAAACATTAGGTACCTGTAATTTGATAATCAAATATTGTCCATTTCGTTAAAGCAATATTCAATATCGATTTCATCTAAAAATAAAATGAATAGTTTTTCTATTCATTCAATTTCGCTTTTAAACATTTGTATTTGGCTCGAAAAAATGAAACAAAGAGTGGGTACATTGAACTCTGATCTCATATATATTATCTATAACATTTAATAATAGGTACTCGTACTGTTAAACGCAGCACACTTTAACTGCTACACGAATTTGAACCAAACTTGGCAGAGTGATGGATCACAACATGTTTTCTTTTATCTGAACATTTTTTTAGATATTTTAATTGTATAATTAAAGGCCACAACAACAAAAAACAAATAACAATCACTAACTCATAATAACCCGTGATGAGTATACGAGGGATAATAGTTCACATGTAATTTTATTCAACATTTTGTAAATGCTGATAAACTTTTCACAGATAATACGAGCGGATCCGCAGGCAACAAACAATATTAAAATGATCATTTGGTTCAAAGTTTGATACAAAAAAAAATCTTTAATATTTAATAAAGCTAGGAAGCTGCACATTGTATTCTACGCTGGCTCGGAGTGGCGGCACAGGGACTGTGAAATCTGTCCCAGGAGACTAATTTATACATTTCTTCGGATCACTTCAATCCACTCCTCCAGTGAGACGAATTTAGAGATAAAGATATATTTATATTTGAATCCTGCAAAGCGGTCCATGTTTGAACACATAAAAAGCCAAGCGTGCTATCCCTTATCCCACTTATCCCACTAACACTTCTGTGTGTTCATAAACTATGGTATAATCAGGCGCTCCTTGGTATCGAAATCTATTATATAAAAGAAAGTTAATTACACCAATAAGTCGAGAAAGACTGTACCTATATTATTTTTATGGTGTTTGATTTGTTGGTTTTGTCCCCGCCCCGAATAGCAGAATAACTATTAAAACATCTGAATAAAATTGATCTTTTTGTGCGGAACGGGTTTTTATTTTGAAGAGGTACCAAGTTCGAATCAGATAACTTGCTTGCACTTGCAGATAAACTTGAAGTTTATCAAAATGTGAGATGCGTCTCATATTAGACTTGATCTTTCTGTACTGAAAGTGACACAATACATAATAAAAGTAGTAGATATCAAGTTGTCTTATAACAATAAATCTCAGACGCTAATATCTCCTAAAAATACTAACAATCTATTTAATAATAATCTATTTTTAGCAAGGCTCAGGCATAAAATGGCGTGCTATTAAAAATAAATGGTTATGTATTATAGCCAGATGGATTTCATAATCCATCTGCCTTCAGTATATATAACCGAAATGTAGTTTGACCTGCCAATGTAACGACTTTATTGGTTCGATACAAGTTATTGAAAGTAACTTGATTGTAGATCCATTTCTCAGCAAGGGCATTTGAAGAAAAAATAATAAAAATATATATTTACTTTTTTTTTCGGCACATTACATTAAATATGAAATCGGCTTAACATTATGCATGCAATATTGAAGAGTAATTATAATATTTCCTTTCTGTTGAAAATATAAAGAGAGGTTATTGACCGGCTGGAATTGAGCTTTGAATTATAAGTTAGGGAAATTTAATCCAGTTTGCATAACCAACATTTACTTTCGCTTAATTGACTTGATTCGGAGCAAAGCTGTTTTTAAAAGCTTCAGTTCTATTCCAACTTTTCGTCAGCCGTCTAGACTTATAACAGATTAGCTTTGTCTGTAATAGGATAGGTTTACACGATTTACATTTATCTATTTGCATAATTCTAAAATGCAGACACATGTGAATTCTACGCTTCACTCGCTCACTCTAATATCTCTTACTCTAATGCTCTTATGAAGATCTACATAATATATCAGTTCTGCAATTTCTTTAATAAATAAGTCATTAAATGCTTACAAAACGCATTAACTCATAAATGTTGACTTAAAAAACCAACAGATATCGATATAGCGTGGTTGTAAATCTGATAAATATTCTCTAGTATCGGTAGTATAGGCATTGTCTTCTAGCCTGAAAACTAAAGATAGAGTTTTTCAGGAAAGTCAACCGACGACGTAGAGTGCGATAGCGCTGTATTGCATTTCACGTAAAGCGAACTGTATCACGTTAAATACAAGTTGTCTGGTTGTACTATACAAAGCTTTCCTTATCATTGAGATGCTCAAGAAGTGAATTTAATAAAATAATTTACTTGGCCAACTTGAAAAAGTAAAAGGTTGTTTCACATTTAGACCGCATCGGTTGACTTTTGCGACAAGCTCAATTATACTATTGATGTTACCGATAATTATCTACTATGAATGGAATAAAATTATTTTACGATACTATCACCTACTATATACTATCCATAATTTCGGTAGTATAGGCAATGTTTTGCAATATAAACTAAAGACTATATTTAATGGTATCAATACTATGGACACATAAAGGGGGCTATTTTAGGATAAGTACTATAGTACTATTCATAGTATTGGTAGTATAGTTATTATACTGTCTAAAAACTAAAGATCTTATACTATTGATGGTAACTATACTATAAACAAAAAGGAGCTATTTACGATTACTTTCCATAATTTCTATAGTTTAGGCATTATTTTGCATGAAAACTAAAGACCTTTATACTATTGATTGTATCTACTGATACTATAGATTTATATAATTATAATTGAACTTAGTTGCCATTCATAATTAAAATTATATTGATTTTAATTGGAGAGATTTTGACAATACACCAAAGCCAAGCTATTTATAGCTTTGGCTGCGCCACAAACTATTTACGCAATTTGTGTGCATTATTCATGCTCACATTGTGCTATGTAATTTAGGCAATATTAGGGTTCATTATGCAAATATTTATAATATGACACATTATCTCTATACATATCGAGATAGATGTACGTGTATATATTATAATTATATTTTAGACCACAATTCTATTTATTTATTAAAATATATGAATATGATGTCACGAGACCTTCCTAAAGGCGGAATATTAGAAGTAACGTTCAGCTAAAGTTTTACGAGCGCAATCCCGAGCGGATCGAGTGTGACCCAAATATCTAGAGTTTACGTTTTCAATACGTTTCAACCTAGAGGCCAACTGGGACTTGTTTACTGGGTGACTGTTTCACAATATTACATATACACATCTGCAACTGATACTACCCTAATTTGAATGGAAACATTTGCACTGAATCTAAGTGGAATCGATTTAATTTAAAAATTCTTGAAGAGATAAATAAAATGACAAGATTAAATTTATCTCCCCATACAGAGTTGGGTACTGTAAGGGGGTGGCCCCTTATTGTAACCGCTTCAAATAGTAACCACCCCCTTACAGACAGTCACCGTGAAATAAGTGTACTTATGTACTGTTGTGTGTCAGTGAGTGAGTGGATGCCAGATCCCAATTCCTTATTAAGGATCATCCCTCTTTTTCTGACCAAGCGTACTTGCCTTCGTTATTTCTTCTTCAGTGCTCAACGTTAATACCAACGCTAAGTATTACCAGCGGAACTACATATAATCGATAACGCATTCCTTTCGTTTTATCCTGGGTGATTATAGCCACCTCTGATTCTAATCGCAAACAGTATTAAAATTAGTCAAAATTTTAAAAATATTAAATACTAGCTGTTGCACGCGGCTTTGCTCGCGTAACTTTATAAAATATAGCCTATCCTACTCGCTGATAATATAGCTTCCCAACAGTGAAAGAATTTTTCAAATAGGTCCAGTAGCTTCGGAGCCTAATTCAATGCAAACAAACAAACAAATCTTTCCTCTTTATAATATTAGTATAGATAGTCGGAAAAGATAATAAAAAAATCCAAAATCGATATTTAGTTTACCTGAACACCATTTACATAAAGCACATAAAGGAAACTTTAAAAGTACGAGATTTGAAAAATATTTTTCATATCGGCCGAACAAACACAAAGTTAGTAAGCTCTCAAACTGCGGACGCGAGTTAATTACTTAGCAACCTACTAATGATCTCAGTCTGGAATAAAATTAATAAACACAGTATTCTCTCATATATTTTTATTTACGTATCCATTTAAAATACACAATAAATAAAACAAAACAACAATAATCGTGTAACTGTACATTAGAAAGATAATGTCGTGCAATGAATTGACGTTACCTTATGTGAGAACACAGCCATAGATTAATGCCTATTTAATAATAATAATATAATCTATACGTTAAACTAATTTAAAGTTCAGAAAAGCTACACAAACATGTTACTTTAAAGAAATAATGTAATTTGTGTTGGAGCCAAAATGCATAGATCCTACAGACTGACAACTCTTTTTCTTTCCATTTATTTTTCTTTTTCCTGTTGTTAACAACTTGATAAGAATTTAATGTTTGTTATCGTTTATAACAACATTAACCTTATCTAAGCATACATCTTAGTATTAATAATATTGATATATTGAATATTTAAAATATTCATTTAGTGTTTTTTTTTTAATATTTAGAAGAAAAATCTAGTTCAGTCAGTCTTCAGTCTTTAGGATCAAGACTTTCTGCCTCTCATTATAATTATACACATTAGCTTTTCGATCTTAAACTAACAAATAATTGCTTATCCGATACACAGTTGACAAAGTTTTTTGTATTGTACAAAAAATAACTCCTCCGTGATACGTTCGTATGAGGTTCTATAGGTACATTTTTAAATTCATATCTTTGTTATATTTGTTTTTTATTTTTTTTATTTTTTTTATTTACGTAACATGGAATTATTGATTCGTAGTAGTCAAATATTCAGAGAGCTTGTAAATTTGCTTAATACTTGCTTCAAATTAGTGTGTTACGAACGCAATAAAAACCAATAAAAAAAAACACGAAATCGTGTAGATGTGTGAACTTGAGTCATATTCGTTTTTTATGAAAACTAAAGTGAAAAATAAAGTACCAACAGTTTAAGTATTAATTAACGAACAATTTTGTATGTTACGATTCGTTTATATTGCGTGCGGTAAAAACAGGACGAGTAAGTATCAGCGCACGAGGATTAAAGAAGTCATATGCATCTCTCATTACCCATGGTTAATAGTAATCACATACATGCGTTGGGAGCATCTCTTAACGTTCAAATAACTGATACAATTCGCTTTTGAGCTACGCATTATCTCAAAGCTTGTATAAATAAAGTTGTTTTATTATATATGTACCATAACAAAATTCATACGTTAATATTCATAAATATAACATTAAATATGAAAAATGTAAATATTTGTAAGTAATTAAAGTTAAGTTTATCTGAATTAGTATGCATGAAAAAACGTCACTCCAAACTCGTTGCTCTAAAATTTACATGGCCACCGCATTGTATGAGAACTGTTAAAATATGTACGCATTAACTGTACTACAGTTTTTGCTAGCAAACGGTATGAGAGGAGAACAATGACTTATTATGTCCCATTTACACCAGATCAACTTCGGTTAAGAAACACGATGCAAAGAGTTATGGTTGATAATATATGATAATAAAGCACAATTTTTTAAACTTATTGTTTACAATAAAATCATGATAGTTTACTATTTTTAAAATACTATTTTTCTGGTGCTTATTCATGCGAGGGTCACGACTTGACGATGCGTATCGCTACACTGCTACGCGCATCGTGAAGCTACGAGTATGTAAAGTAGCGTTCGCGCTGCGTCTCGGGACGCTACGAGATTTCGCGCTTCGTGTCACATTCGCGTATATTCATTGAACTTGATACCTTTTTTGTGGTGAATAAGTTCTATATTGTATTGTTGCCTTAAAATTTGCGCGCAGAGTCGCGTCGTGACGCGTATCGGTGTACGCTGACGCTTAGCAAATGGCTTGTATCTTATGTCCACTAACAGAGACAAGAGAGATCCAGTAACAAAGTTAAATATTGCGAATTTATCGTCATAAAAGGATAATGTTTGAGGAAAATGCATCATCAAACGCATACCAAATTACATCTATATATCTGCTGATATCTATATTTGATATCACCATGCTAATTTGACCTGTCGATCTGATGTAAACGAGATTTTAGAATTATTGAATGTTAGTACGTTTTCGTTTACATTTGATGTAGTTTTTAGGTCGCTGGCCTATAATTTATCTACACTTAAAAACTAATATCACCAGACACCACTCAAACCGAACCTCATAAGCTCAAGAACCTTAATATTTTTTTAAAAGTCCAAATTAAAGCAAATGATAAACTCGTATTCGCACACAACGCTATACCTGAAACAAAGAAGAACACTATGAAATTTATCATTTATATAAAAAAAATTCTTTGATGGTACTTGAAACGTCATTTCGAATTCGAATATCAAGCTAACTGCTAAGAATGGCTATCTTTTTAAGCATGTATTCATGTCAATCAATATATTTGTCTTTTAACATGAAAGCACCGTTATTTCTGGGCCACTGATCCTTTTATTACATTACCAATACTTGCTCCTCAGTAAGAGTTACTATAAGGGGTTTGTGGTACGAGTATATCGTATACCAACCAAATAGATCTCAATAAAGTCAAACAAAGCTGATTCACGTCAGTGTGTGTTCACCTTTCTTTATATATCGTAGGGCCGTGGATCAGCGGGGTCGCGGGAACGTTATGAAACGAGATTAGGCTCATTAATATGCAAAATGCTTTTAAACGTCATGTTTCCAACTTGCAATTTTAAACTTTGTTAGAGATTTCTTTGAAAAGATTTATTAATAAAATACATTCTAACTAAACTTCAAATTGATAGACGTATAAAATTACCATTCAAATCTGGTAATATTAGCAGTGACTCCAACGCTCGGTTGCCAAACGTGATAATTAGATTTGGATACCGGTCGAGCTACGTTTTTGACTTTATGTGCGGATTGTAAATGAAGATTACTAGCTTTACTTGTGACGCAATCATCGTGAAAAAATGCATCTCCCAAGAGATTAGCAAGTCCTGTACAGTTGGCAGTAAGTCTGCATCTTCTGACATTGAAATGAGATCTGTGCACAGTAATAGGACGTCGTGACAAATAATTGACCCTTTAGATTTAATGGTGTGTTTATTAAAAATTTTCTTAGGTAAGTCACATAGACTTCATGCGAAATCGGAGCAGATCATTTTTTTTTTTCCAAATTCCAAAACACAAAAGGAATTACATGAACGCAAACGATCGTTCCTCCTCGTTCTTCTGATTTTCTTCCTTCCCTCTCTCTTTTTCACTCACATGTAACCTATTTATTCCATTCATTTCGCTATTCAATTCCACGTTTATCAGAAGAGACCATTTCAACATTCCCGTATTAAGTAACCTTGATACTTTTAAAGTATAACTTGTAAACGCCACCTTATTGTGTGTACTAACGGAGAATGTATTAATTGTTAATAAAAAATGCGGTAATAAATTAATAATTAAAGTGTTCTTCTATTTTTACTTACCCCTATTTGACACATATTTGGACAGCTGCGTACGAGAGTGTATAGTGATAATGGTCGCTGCATCTTTGATCACTGGTGGCTCTACTAAGAGAACGGCTTCGCAACGTATTCGCAGAGCGCCGCTTGCCGCCGGTGGTACGCGCACCCTTAACACTCGCCAAGAAGCGCGAAGTCCGCCCGGAATCGGAGCGCTTAATTCCGTACGCTGCCACGCTTCCGGCTGAAACAAAAAGCGTCTCAATTTTAATATTAATTTGACGATAGATGAATGAGTGGTTATTGTCTCAAGGGTCCCGAGTTAGATTCCCGGCAGGGCCAACTTTGCAAATGATTTTTCAAAATGTGGCTCTGGTCTGAGGATGCAGAGTTTTGCCCCTTGTTTGTTGTGTTTATCAAATAACAAAAACCTAATAGTGCTTCCTAGCCTATGATAAAAGTTAGTGGATAAGTATATTGCAAAAAAAGCAGTTTTTTTTTTAAATTATCTTATGAGAGTTAGAATATCCTCATAAGTTAAATATGTATCGCACCTATCGCAACATGACAAACTTGATAATACTGGTGTGTCGTTAAGAAAAAAAACTAAAAAGTAACATTTTGTTTAAAATTAAATTTTAAAAAAATAAGACTATAATAAAAGCATATTGGAAACATGAGTCGAGACACCGCCGCCGCAGATATAATAATATCTCAACGGGGACTTTGATAATTCTTATACGAGCGCAGTCTAGTACTTAGTATAGGACACTTGGGCACAGATCAAACTTTTGGTTGAATACTAATAGTCACAAGAAAAAGTAACACTCGAATGCTCAAACCATTCAATAAACGAGTGATTGCACGATGTCGTCCACTGCCGAGATCGTACAACAATGCGGTGTACGATTGTGGTAAAGACATCGACCGTTAAGAGCCGATGAAAAGCTTTTGCAGCGTCGACACAGTTGCAAAGCTAAAAGTATCGTCGATTCTAAGAGTCTTGATAATTTCGATTTGAAATGCAGCTCTAGGTATTATAAAGGTTGACAGGTAAGTCTAGAGTTATGCTCTAACATTATTACGGATACTATCAAAAACCCTGTCCACGAGTAAGATTATATTATCTCAACCTAAATCTTTGATATACTTTATATGGGAGAAATTTTTCACTTATTTATTTATCTATATTAAGCCTTTCAAAACAATAAAAGCGAAAAAAGCTACACCGATACCGAATTCTGTTTCTACTCGGAAGAAACCGGCAAGGAACATACGCAGTTGCTATTCTATATTTTAGACTTTTTGATAAAAAAAAAATATTTGTAAAGAAAACTCTTTATAATATATTGAAAAAATAAATAAATTTAAATCAACCACTAACTCCGAAATGTTTAAAAATAAACACTTACCTACAAATAACTTAGGTGTATAAGAGATAAGAAGGAAGTATTTTGAGAGTGATATACGGGCTGCTTTAGAGGCCATTAGCGAAGATTTAAAGAGTGCCTCCAACGCTCTGGTTACAATGAGCTCGCGTAATGGCAAACAAAGCAAATTCTTACAGTAGGTATCTAACAACATGTTCATATAAATACATCACCAAAATTGGGTAGCAAAATATCGTTTTTCCTAATGTATATCTAACTAGCGATATAATCCCACTGTATCCACTGCTGGGCACAGGTCATAAACCATATAATTCAACTATCCTTATATTGCTAGTCTTGTAGTACATGTAGGTTTCCCCACGATGTTATCATTCCTTCAATATCTAAACTACACTGGACCGCAAAGAAAAAGGGTCAATTAGAAAATCTTTAATATCTTCAAAAATAGCTAGCCTAGCTTTATGAAATAAAGACTAAAATAAAGACTAAATTAATGAACATGTACTTAAATAAAAATGAAATTTATATAGTTTAGCTTTAATTTAGTATTTATTTCATAAAGCTAGGTCAGGTACGTTTGAAGATATTGAAAATTTTCTAACCGACCCTTTTTCTTTGCGGTCCAGTGTATATGTGAGTTTGAAACCACTTAAGATACAGACGCAAATTAAAAACGAACGCAGGTCGCAAAAGAGTAACTTTCCCCTAATTTAAGTGCACTGACGACTAACATATAATGGCTGTCTGGCTATGAATTAAGTCTGGCTATGACTTATAGTAAAATTGTAAACGAGCTGTCTGTGGCATATAAAATATTAAAAAAAAAAAAAAACTATTTGTACACGTTGTAAGTACTTATTGTTACCGAAGTCAAATAAATATTTTGAGAATTGTCTGTTTGTCTGTGGTTTGTGAACGCTGTTGTGAATCTCAGAAACGGCTTAACCGACTTGTATTCGGTTTTCACTAATGTATTGATGATTACCTAGATTAAACTATAGGATACTTTTTATAATGGAAAAATATTAGGTTTTACATTTTTTTTTTTTCATAAAAACGAACTTACAGCGCGTATGTAATTACGAACACCAGCTAGTCCAGAAATAAATAAAAATAGATGAAGCAGTAAACAAAACAAAAAGATAGAAAAACATAAATGTGGTTATTATTATGTGTTTCAATCGTATCCTTTCTCCTCGATAAAGCTTCTATAGTAAATGAATTGGCGTACGGAATACCAGTTCCAAATGTTCACTAAACGCATCGATTTGTTTTTTTTTTTTTTTTTAATTTTCCATTCATTACTTTAATCAGGCAACAGTACTTCAATCGGTAACCAGGATTTGAATATGAAACATACTCTTTTCAGTCAACTTTTTTACTTTACAGGAATGAGAGTTGTGGTTTTTATTTTTTAAACATTTCGAAAGTGGTTATTTAATGTATTACGACTGAATGTATAGCAAACATTAACATTAAACATCTGAGTGTCATGCTTTACACAAAATTATATTTAAGAATATCTTTATCTTAAAGGACTTCTTTTACATACTACATACTTACTTTTATATATTAACAAGTGAAGCGAAACCTTTGGAGCCTTTTTTAAGAAATTCGTTATAAATGTAAAATTTGGTACACTTACAAGTTTATATGGAATAGGACTGGAAAAAGTAAATTTCTTTTATATAATACTATTAATAATACGCATTAGAAATACATAAACATTATACACACTACCGCGTGTTTGACACACGCACGCACATTTTACACTATGTTTGACATATTCGTTTAAGGTCGACCTGGGCGACCCTTAGTACTAATAATTTCCCTTTCCGTCGCAATGTTCCGTACATACGTACACTGTCTACGACTCCTCTTCAACAAAGGCTTCGTTAGACCGTAGGACGGTTGCCTGCCCAATCAAGTTGATTGGGAAATCTTTCTGAGTATCGTAACACACTGTTCAAAAACTAAGAGTCATTTATGAGTAAACACATATATGTATTTTAAATATTACATTAAAAAAGGTGGACTTTCATGCACTTATCTGTATTGAAGTATTAAGTATAGAGCATTCCTATAATCGGATTTCCATTCTCACTTAGTTTGTACTGTCTGTGGCTTTTACCCAAACATTGGGTCCATTATATATTTATTTTATATTTTAATCCATTTATTAATCTCATAAAAGGTATTATAATCCTACTAGACTTCGTATACGTGGTATCGGAGTAACAAAAGGTTACTCATACATTCAAAAACAGTTGATGAGCGTAAAAACATTAAGATTTACGGGAAGCTTGCTACAATAAATTAGTGAAAACCGCATTCATATCGGTTAGAAGTTTCTAAGACGAGCGTGCACAACGCACAGAGAGACAAAAATTTAAAACAATTTTTATCACCTCGATAACATAAGCACAACGTGTAGAAATTTTTATGTAGGTATAGACGCGGCTCGTTTACGAGGTATGGGCACTAGTTTTAGCAATGTAACAAAATTTGGTGCTATAACATTTTTATTAACGTATTTTTTTCTCTCTTTTGCGCCACTCTTGCTAATGAGCGTTAGTGCAAAAACAAGCGATAAACGCTTTATCGCAGTTTCATATTCTGGATGCTACTAATAAAATTATATTTCACTTCCATTACGAGTATGAAATTTAAAAGGTTTTTTGCTAACTAGCTGTGCAGCACTGTCATGTAATGTTTGGATTAGAATAAACGACAATTATATTAACTATTCCTTCCACCACATACTTGTGTAAAGCGGTTGATGATTTGACTGCGTTTATGAAACCATTGCAGTTTTGTATCAGAAATGAATCTCCAATTAGGGTTACCTATATATTTAACTAGCTGAAGAGATTTCCTCCGCGTTGAAAAATTAAAGACATAACGCCTGACATACATACATTGAAAACCTGACATTATACTCTTGCCAAAAATTGGATCTTTATTTTTAGTTAGCTCGTTTCCGCGACCTCGCCCCGGTGGAATATTTAGCCTATATCCATTAAACTTTACCTATTTGTTATATAAGTATGTGGATTATTTCAACTTATTCTAACTGTCAGGAAAAACATCGTGGAAAAACATCTACGATTTTTTGAAGTAAGGAATCATCGAAGACATACATATGTAATTTGAAGGATATTTCAAGAAGAACTGCAGATCAGATGTCTCATGTTCATTGTGGAACATGAACATGTAATTTAATTATTGCCAACTCACAGCACATGCCACTCACACACTCACATGTGGTCTCTCTATAGCCAAAGAATATTTTGCCAGTAGTGATCAAATGCGTCTAACATTTTTATGTAACCTATACCTTTTAACTGAATGGAACAAATTGTACCCGTATTTTTAGAGAACAAATCTAATTACTTACAGAATTAAATTTGATACGTATCATCAAAGAGACAGGTAAGGTTTTAGATAGGTATCAATCAAACTGATGAATATGTAGTCCAACAAAATTGTCCTGCGGATTCCATTACATAATTGAAACTTTTAATTAGCAATATCCTTCGTATAGTCCTTGGTGGATGTTATAGTACTTTATAACATGAATGAAATGAAAATATAACATAGCCACTTACCGCTGATGTTTCACAAACAATGTTCTTATAAAAAAACATGTCAGTCACAGGACTGCATGTCAGAAATGAAAATTTAGCTTCACAATTGCGACGACAGATGTCGCCGCGCCGGCAGATCGTTTCAGTCCTCATACAGAACTCACTTTTCATACAAGGTTTCTATTTTCGCATAGTTTAATTTTTCAACAACAGATGTCGATGTCGCTGCGCCGGCAGCTTATAACGCACTATCTTTTCGTTCCTAGAAAACCCTTACACTATTCATGCAAGATTTCTGCCTGAGCGAGACGCTCTTAACAACACAATCCGTATTGTGTTTGTTTAAATTTACTATTTATCTCTAGCAAGTTCTCCAATATTCACCAAAACAACTGCCCAAGCCTGCCTAATGAAGTTTTTACTAAAAAAAACCGTCTTTAGGCTAGTGCGACTTGGACGGACTTTCAGTAACCGCCATATTAGATGAAATTCTGGCCAGTCTGCACTTTTGAGTGTTTTTGTTTTATAAGTGCATAATCATAGCGATTACCTGCTCCAGCGATGAACATGGTGAGAAAACCTGAGTGTACAAGCCTAGCAATATTGGAAGACATTTGAAGTCCTGCCAAACCGCAGTGAATTAGTTTCGCTATAGTCCATACCTCCATACTAAGTGCGGAGGTATGGGGTACCTCCCAGTAGAGTTAGTTCAGCGAGCTTGTAAAATAACAAATATCACTAATTTTATAAACATATAACTTATAAAATCTTTTGTACTGACGGACTATCAACACACAGCTAAAATTTTTGAAAATTCAACTCCTTTGCAAAGTCGGGGGCGGATCCATCGACTGATTACAAAATTTCCAAAATAAAACTACATTCAATATGCGATTTTGAATGGAACGACAAAAAGGGATGTCATGGATGTTTATTTGATTACAGAAGTAATTTCTCAAAAATAAGTTGTGCAATACAGAGAAAAAGGTCAGCCTTAATAAAAAGATATACATATTACATGAAGGTGAAGTTATTTATATTCTCTGCCGAAAGCACGAGATCGATATAGTCTCTGACTTCGCGTTTGCTCTGAGATGCGATGGTGTGTTAAAATATTAAACATAACATTATACTCGTACCTTTTGCAATTCGTTGTCGATGTACCAGTTGATGTCCGAAGGAGGTAAAGAGTAGTCTGACGTACAGTTGAGCAACATTTGCTCGCCAGGCTTTACAACCTTTGGTGCTCCAATTATGACTGGATCTTCGTCCGGCATCGCTAAAAGTAATTTACATTTGAATAAATCATAAGTTAGCCTCGGAACGCGTTATTACAATATCTTGTAATAATTTATGTACAGTATCATCAGAAAAATTTCATAATAAGTGACATATTTGTTTCCGTATTAGTTTGATTTCTGTATATATTTGTCTGCTATTTGTACTTATTAGGGCCTCTTTCACCATCTGTCAAGTAGGCTAACCATCATTTAAAGTTACCGGTCACCGGGGATGAAGGAGCTGATATACCTTTGTTCGTGCGGTAAAATTCCCAAACATTAAAAAGAAAATAATAATAAAAATTCGCTTATCGAAGGATGCACTAAACTGAGTGCATAATTTAATAAAACAAAAAATTTCTAAAAGTAACTAATCTACACTTTACTTGTAGTAGGTGAAAGAGGCGCTTAGTCTAATATTGCATGTAACTTTCATTCTGAGTAGGTATATAGTGTTCTATGGTGTAACTTAAACTGTGTGTTTTGTGGTGGCAGGGCACACTGCGTTTTGCAGTCATTTGGAAAGCCCGTCTGGCGACAGTAACCACCCTCTTACAGAAGGCCACCGGGAAATAACAGCAAGTGTGATGTTGTGTTTCGGTAAGTGAGTAAGGGATACCATAGCCCATTTCCCTATCCTTTCCCAATCTCTTATCCTCAATCCCACTTAGGCCGGCAGCGCACTTGCAGCACCTGTGGCATCGCTTGTGTTTTAAGCAACGGTAGCCATCTACCGTCCTTAAAACATGTCCTTAAAACCTTCCTTAAAACATGTCCTTAAAACATGTTTTTAAGGACGGGTCCTTAAAACCCGTCCTTAAAAAAATTGTCAGATATGCAAGAAAAGTTTGAGGTCCTAACTTAAGTATTATATATAATGTATAGAAAATCACTTCAGTCATAGTGTTTTCTTCAGTTTGAATTTGCCTCTCTTTCTTGAATTTTCATTTACCGAGTTACCGACAACCTAACGATATTTCACGACTGACAACTATGAAATAAAGTAATAATGTTTGGATAGATTATAAACGAATGTGTCAATTAAATTTAACAGCAAACTTTCGCGATAAATATAAAGACAAATTAAAGGCTTCGAATGTTGTTTCTTTTGTTTTCACAGAAACGCAATCACGCCTTTGTCGTTTATTTTGAGTTGTTCCAACTATCAAGCAAAATTATATTAATTTCAAGTATTTACGAAGATAATAAATTTTTAAAAATATACATGCGTGTTACATCAACTTGCACACAGTAATTAATTAACGAATTAAAACTAAATTCTTAATAGAAAAGCTAAGAAATAAACTTACAAAAGCTGCCTAATTTGTTCAACACTTTTTGGGTTTTGTATCTGTCTAACTTATACCCCAAATTATTTGTACGTGAACAACAGAATTAATGGAAAGATAAAAGCAAATAGATTTGGGACTGTATGAAGATTTTTAGAGAAAAACTTCTACGAAGTAACTTGAATAATATTTGACAAACGAAATTCCCAAGCGATTTGGGCGAACATTTTTATAAGGTAAATTACCTATAACTTCTTTCCTAAGACGAGGTCTAACCTCAGACCGAATACAATTTTTATCATAATGTACGCAATCTAATAACCTATGAATTAAGGTGCTACAGAATAATTGTTTGTAGCTTCTTGGAGATAACTGAATAGATTTGAAATTTGAATGTTTATCTTGAATATTCTGTAAAATATAGAAAAATAAATAAAAGTAGCCAATTAAAACCTATCAAAGTTAATTAATAAACATTAAAAAAAAATGAAGTTATCGCTGAAATTTTTTATAACTGTGACACGAAAGGCTTTTTCAAGGCTGTAATTTACTTTTTTTTTTCTTTCAGAAAGTAGAAATTCTTGTATAAATCTGTCTTATTCAAACTTTTTTAAATATTTTATTTTTATTCATATTCATATTTCATATTTTATTTTATTTTATTCACTGTATTTTTATTCAAGTTTTAATTTTACTCCAAGAAGTCAAATTAGGCGACGAAAATAACGTTTTTCTGCTTAGTCCTCACCTTAACTCTTAACTCATACAATCTACAACTTACATTCAATATGATCTAAAACAGTACATTATAATTCATGTAATTTCGTAAAACCGACAGTTTTTCTAGCAGGACAATTATCACTTTAGACAATTACGTAGTAGAGTTTGTACATACCCCGCCACCCTAGGTGTTGTTATATCAACGAGTTACACTAGCTAAATTAAAGGGGATAGTGGGAGCGGTAAAGATACGTCTCCAAAGGGAATTAAATAACATAAGCGCTTTGAAATCGTAGGCAGTAGATGTAAACGTAATTAAAGCTTTGAAGGTAGGAAAGCCCGCGTTAGTGCGATGGGAATGATAATAGAACTTGCCTTAAGACATTTGGTGTTAGATACTACAGCGTTTGAATTATGCATACATTTTTGTAACAAAATCTTATTTGTGAAAAGCGTGTTGTTTTGGGGTTGTTTGTAAATATATATATTATTAGAATTCTTTAATACTCCTAATTTGAACAAAAATATAAGTCACACATTTACGAGTATAGAACACTTTATGTTATATAGAAAACCGCTTTGACGTTCACAGTTAAAATTCTGGTTATATTGACTATATTAAAGGAGTTCTTGTGTTTAGTTTCGGTATACAATATTATTTTTGGATAATAATACCGATATCAATTTTTGCTATGATTTTCTGTGATAAATCGATCATCATAATTGTTATAGTAATTCTGATGGTGATACTTCTTGACGCTTTACATATTACATTTACAATACTCTGAAGAGACATGAATGAACCGGAATGTCGAATTGGTTTCTTAAAATGGTCTTAGTTCTGGATTAATAATAGAAATTTTTGTCTTTCATTATGCAAAAATTCTGTTAAAAAGACTTTAATCTTGATAGACAAGCCTTAATACCAAAGCAAAAACCTTACTTTTTAAATAGAATGTTTAATTTATGTTTAATTTACATTTTATTAGAATTTTATCGCACATTATCTGGTACTTGTTATCGGAAATAACAACACAAAACACATCTTATTACAATAATGTGAAGGAAGGCTAACAATATTTCTACGAGAAACGAAGAAACCTTTTGTTGACGCTCACGCACCCTTGTGAGCGTTCAGCCCTTAAACGTTTTAGATTATTGTATTATTATATATAACTAGGTTTTCCTACGACTTCGTCCGTGTCACACTATCAAATTTCACAGGATGACCCGGTAGACTAATCTGAAGATTGTCTGAAAATTTCATCAAAATCGGTTCAGCGGTTTTGGAGTCCATAAGGAATAAGTGATAACTACTATTTGTATATTTATAAGTAAGCTAACATTAAAAAAAAAAAAAAAATATATAAAATATAAAAGTATACAAATATAAAAAGTGTGACCTATTTTATTCTTAAACCTAATAATTTTAAGTATAGCTCGTCTTTTAAAGTAGTATCATAGGGTTGAAGGTTGTAGGTTATGGTTAGGTCTTATTTTAAAATATCTTCTTAAACTACTGTAGATATTTGTGTCTTTGAACTTAATCTATTTCAACTTAATAATAGGGACATCTATCGAAGAATACTTAACGAACCATTAATAGAACTATCAAAAACGTACTAACTTTCCATAAACCTTCCATTCCATAAACACAACTTTTGCCAATCAACTCCTTGAATGCCACATAAAAAGGTATGAAGAAAAAATACGGATTGGCTTTAAGTGACTTTGCAAAAATATATGACGTTTGTTAATAGGCTACATTTGAAGTCGATTAGCTTGTACACGTAACGCAAGGTTTTTAGTCACCAAGAGCTGTTGTGCCCGCAACTTCGTACGCGCTGTAGTTAGTTTTTTGAAAATCCCATTTTCCAACAATTTTCCAGGATAAAAAGTATCCTATAGTTTAATACAGGTAATCATCATTTCATCAGTGATTCAACCGTGTTCAAATTGGTTAAGCCGTTTATGAGATTAGTGTGCACAAACTCAAAGACAAGCAGACATAAATTTAAAAACGATTTTTTTAACTCGATAACATAAGTCGTTACACGGCTCGTTTAAGATTTATTATAAATGTACTTATATATTAATTATTTAGCGTAGGTTTTAAAAAAATATACATCTAAATAAGGAAAATTTGACTTACCCACGACAGTCATGTGTTTTGTTTGTCTAGCAATAAGGAATTTGGGCCCTTCAGTTGACACTTCGCAAGTATAGGCCGCCCTCGTAGCGACTGGTGGAGGCATAACTCTGACCATACACGAATCGGCTTGGCAATCACCACCTTGTACCATAATACCTGTTACATTGAACAGTCTGACAGGAGGCTATGGACAAAGAAACAATATTGTGTTATGTATTTTAAATGAAACAGTGTCCGGAAGAAGCAGTGTCCTTATTAAACCAGCTATAGGTTGTTACCTTACTGAGTGAACAACAGTACCACTTATAGAGAGAGATAGAGAAGACTTGCAAAGGCCGCGACCAACTTATCGGACATTCTATAATCACAACCGCTCTGTCAGGAGTGTACGACTGAGGAGGAAGAGGTCCGTTAGTATTTAATATCATCTAAAAGATTAGAATATTTGGGAAAAGGAACGCATTTACTCAGTAAAGTGAAAATCAACGCTTTACTTAACTTGCCCGCAGTGGAGTAAAAAATAAAATATTTGCTCATGGACCCGAAACAAACACTCAACTCGACCTAGTCAAGTTTAATGCTCGCTCGATACTCAGTCGTACCTTCCTTTTCCAGCAATAAGATTGAGATTGATTGAAATTGATCTATTCTACAGATATAGATATAACATCTATAGGTGCACAATTGCCTAATAAGATTCCACGAATATATCGGAAAAAGATGATTTATTTATTGTTATAGTTATATTCCTTACCTATTTTTTATCGAAGAATAAACGGTTTTTTGTTATGTTAAAATAAACACAGGAGTAACTACTATTTTTTCCAATAACTAGCTCGGAATAATATTCATTTAATATTTTGATAAGACGAATTATTTATTGTGGAACAAACTGTTTGTGATGCATCAAAATAATACTCGTATATGGCGAAACTAGCTGTAGTGTTACATTATTGGAGTTTTCGTAGGGATCCCTAATTTAACTCGATTAACAATATACTCAGTTACTCAGTAATAATGAAGCATTCTATTAGTGAAAGAATTCTTAAAATTATGAGTTTATTCAAACCAAAATACAAATCTTCTCTCTTTATAATATTATTATAGATGTGTGCCCATAAATTGATAACTGCCTACATCCAATGGTTTCAATTTACTTGTTATTCAATTTAACAAAATATCGACAACTTTATTATTTTACGAAATCGTGTTATGGAATTTTTTATGCAAGATTAGCTTTTATATTTTCACGCAGGTAAGGTACCTTTAATGTAATATGTTATATTGAACGAGCTTTATGTCGTGGATACGTCGATCGTAACGAGTAACACGTCGTGATTTATGCTCTATGAAAAGGCGCCTACCTAAGCCAGACTTGACGTGATCATATCAAATGGCACATTTGCGAAAATGACTAGATATTTCTTTCGACGTATGGAAATAGTAGAGCTGATAGAATAAGCATTAATTTCGTATCGATGCGAACGTGAATGTGAATATTTATTTAAGAAAAATTGATATTGATTTAGGTTATTTATAGAAATGCTAAAATGATCATCGATTAGAGTATTAATTTCTTTGTCACGTATTTTACTGTATGAATCCAAATGAGGTTAAAAGCAAAACTTTGTTCTAAAAAAATGAATCACTAATTTATCTCATTCAGTTACTATGTTTTCAAAGAATCATTTCAATAATTAAAAAGTGGCTTCAATAATAAAAAAATGAAGCCACTTTTTCATAAAAAAAATTATTATTACATACATTTGACGATAAATCGCTCTTTCTCAGGTGCTCGGGTTTGATTCCCGGCACGGTAACTTTGGAAATGAACTTTGGTTTGGTTCAAATAAGTATAATATTACAGAAACAATTGTAAACTGTGGCGACCTATGAGATGTACACATTATAACGTGGAAAGAATTCAGTAATTTATACTCAAAAACAATGCATTAAGTCTCACTTTAGAATGGCGTAGTATATAATAAAACGAGAGACTGGAAGATAACCGTTTATTCAGCTCTCTCATTCAAGGAAAAGCATTATAACTAAAGAAAGGAAAGAAAGGTAATTTGAGATAGGCCAACGTTTTTTTCTTTTTCAAGGTGCACCGAGCAATTTCACTACAGTGTATTAAAATAAAAGAGTTTTCACCTCTCCAGCACGAAAAGGGTGCTTTTGGTGCCTAAAAACTCGCAGGAAAATCGATTTTTGATGCGAGCGTGATTCGAAATTCGAACACGCGATTTAACTCACAGGAATAAAATTTTGATTTTATTAGTGTGTCCAGCCATAGTCGACTAGATTCGGCCGACCATAGCCGAGTAGAGTTGACCCAGCTGTGATGATAGTTTCACAGCCACGGGTACCGTCAACGTGTTACTCTATAGTATCAAAATGCTCCATGGTCGCACCTAATGTATACTAATATTATAAAGAAAGAAGATTTGCATTTTTGTTGTTGTTGCAAAAACTACTAGACCAATTTTGTAAAATTCTTTCACCAATAGAAAGCCACATTATCAGCGAGTGACAGGCTATGTTTCGTAGAGCCAAGTCGCGTGCAACAGCTAGTAAATTAATAAATCCCACGCTTGTACAAAAAATACTTTTCATTTATTATTTAGTATATTAGCACTTGAAAGTTACATTGTGTGTGGTTCTTACCTTTTGGGATGGATTATATCTGAATATCTCGTTCATGTCTCTATACCATTTGACAGAGTGAAGTTTCTGATCAGCCATTTCAAAGTGGCAGCTGAGTTCGGCAGCTCTCCGTGGATCGGCGTAGAGAGGCACCTTCAGCTGTGTTATCTCGTGTGCTGATGAGACTGCTGTGAACAAGAATAAACACAATCAAATTACAGACAAGTATAACATTCACAAATTTTAAAGGAAAAACATATACATACACTTTGTCTTCTTATTCTTTTAGCTTTGTGATAGTTTATTGGTTCTATCCAATAAAATTGGTATTGGTTCGTTCGTTTTAGGTATGAAGGAAATATGAAATACTAACAGATGTAGTTTAGTCATAGTTACTACAGTCAATAAAGCATTAATTCTTTTGTCGTGGTATTCGTTTTATATTTTTACTAGATGACCCGGCAAACTTTGTTTTGCCAAAAAATAAAAACAAAAATAAAGAAAATTGATAATTATAATTTTATGTATAAGATGAAAATTTATTACTTTTAGACGTTCGCCTTTGGATATAATTTGTACGAAATAAAAAAATTCTACTATCCAAAATGTATGATAAACATACAATAGAGGTAAACTTAGAACAGTATAATAAATATTTCACAGAAAAATGAAATGGAGTTCAAACACTTTTGCGCCTCGAGTCGAAAGTTCGAGCCAACTAAACTCCGTGCATAAAATAACAAGACTTATCTTTTCTTTAAAAAATAAGTTCTAAAGAAACTGTTTCTTCAAGTATGGTATATATGTCAGCGATTTCTAGCTGTTTAACTTTTAGGTCCACTTGCTCTTTAAATAAGATCTCTTTAAATAAGATGCATAGATTTTAAATTCAAAATAAAAAAAATGTTTAGGTATTTTGTATGTTAAAACATGGTAGGCAGTCTACTTGGTGGTGGATGGTTTAAGCTACTATACATATGCATATGCCTAACCTGTGAGGATAAGAAAAAAAGGAAGAAGTTACAAGGACGGAGAAACTTTTACTGATTTATCGAAACACAGATGTATGAGAAAATTGATTTTATTCACAATTTTTAATTTTCGTGGACATTTCAGATATACTACCTACTTAACGGAAAAACTTTAATTAATTAAACTTAACTATCAAGAACTTATCAATGATAAAAAATATCTTTGGCCAAATACTTCTAAATAATTGAAACACCTAAAAATATTAAACTTGAAAATATATTTCACTGACTGAATAAAATTTCACGATTCACTAAACTCATCAAAAAACGGTATCAAAACGATATTCAAGCGAACAATTCCAATTAAGTTATCAAAAGCAATAATCCTTCGAGAGTCCTTTAAAGCTTAACTTTTGTATAGCTTTGATTTTTCAAATCGTTTTGGCAATATCAAATTAATCCAATTTTGTGAATTATGTTTGGGAAAATGTTTCTCTAATTTATTTACAATAGATTTCGTTGTTTTACTTTGGAGTATATTGGAGAAGTATTTCGTGATATTATAATGAGAAATCTAAGTGACACAATCGAGTTTTTAAGAACGTGCCTAACATTGTTTAGAGTGTAACCATTTACGGTTCTTAAATTCCTAAAATCGCAAGTAAAAATATTTTCAATATTTCCTCCCGACATATCTTCTTGAAGAGGAGCTAAGGAAAACTGTCTTTTAGAAAGGAATACACTTGAACATCTTTAATTATTTCCTACGAAGCATCATTTACCAAGTCCCTTAAAAAAATATTACAAAATACAGCGTCTAAAATACGCGGTAGAAGCCATAAGCAAATGTTTGCATGCGCGGGCTACGAGTGGAGGTCTTGGTAAATAGACGGTTTAACTCTTAAGGGGATTAGATACGCCAATGACATTGGACATTTATGTTTGTGTGAAATATTATTTAACGTGAGTTCTAGATAAAATTCAAAATGAATTTTGAGTTTTTGTCCATTTTAATTTATTTACGTGTGAAATTATACAGCTTGTATAAGCCATATATAATTTACCTGATGAATGTATGCCAACAGTGTTTGTTCCGGTCATTAAAATAAGACTGGTGACTCATCCGACAAGAGTAACTACAGACCTATTTCGTTGGTTATCATAGCCTCCATAGTGCTAGGTGGTCTGCTTGAATACAATGTTGATTGTAAACTGATAATTATAATAGATGACCAACATGTACTAACTGTCATTGGTGAATTCTAACATTTACCAAACTCTCATAGTAAAAGCCCGAAAAATCATCTAGTTCTATAGAAATCCTTATATTTACTAACTCATGTTGTTAAATCCTATAGTTTACAAGTAAAACCTAGGATTTACTGTATCATATACACTTTTGCAACTCAACCTTTATTGTACCTACTACACAGTTAATGTTGTAGATGATATAATAGATATTAGTTTCAAAGGCCTAGAGCAACATTAACACGAAATACCTTACGGCTCTATTAGTTTGTTGACATCATCGTTGCAACAAGGTTCGGCCTCTGTGGCGGGCTTAATGAAGAACCTAATTAATGATGCTACGAGTATTTTGAGAATAACGATGCTTGTCAAGAAAAAAATGTAAGTCTAAATTTAAAAGTTGTTGCTTAATACGAGAGCTAGTCTGAAAATAGCAATTTTGGGAAAACTATTTAAAATTTTTAATACTTAGTAATAGCAGTTACAAAATGTCTGGCGGCAGTAACCACCCCATTACAGAATAACATCGTAACCTTACAAATGATTACTGTAAAGTCAATTTACTTGTTGACATTTCATTTACATGAAAAAATGAAGGTCACAATAAAAATTGTAATACAATATTTAAAATAGGGTAGCATTTAACGATAAGTAAGATTTCGCAATTTCATAGTTATGAATAAATACCGTTTGGGCACCAACCTACGCAATTTTGTGTCTGTTTAATCGTGATAAACGATTCGCACGTCCCCAAAGTGTGCTATAAATGTAAAATAAAATATTGCGTCACTATAGTCGCGACTTTCATAAAGTTGCTGTAATATATAAAAAAATATAATTTATACTTCTGTAAATAACATGCACAGATTAATTGCCAAATTTAGGTACTTGTAAAATTCGTTTTTGCAAGTACCTACCTCATCATCCGCGACATGCCGCGACGTTCCGTAGCATCACGTGGCATGATTTGAAAAGCTACGGCTTCTTGGTATTGAAATAAAGGACTGTGAATGCTAAGATATTTGCAATAAGGTTATAAATAATATGTTTAGGAAAAAATCCTGTTGTGCCGTGCCGTGCCATACCGTCAGTCAGCATCGGCTGCGCGGAAGAGATTCGCAATATTTTACCGTTTCTTTAACTATATCATTAACTATTTATATAATAATATAGAACATCATACTATATCTTGTCGTGTATGTTGTGTAAACTGTGAGCTTGTACACTAAACGGGGAAGAATCTGATTCTTTCCAACGATTCACATTATCATAAGCGATAATGAAGCTTGTATTTAATACTACGTTCTAAGAATTTTTGTGTGTTTGTCTGTGCAAGAATCTCAGAAACAGCATAGTCGATATGAATGAAATTTTCACTAATGTATTGTAGCAAGCTAATATTTAGTGTTTGTTTCATTCTAACAGTTTGAAAATAAAAAAGTCAGAGCAAATACCGAAAGACCAAGCTTACTAAAATCGCGCTCACGAAGTTGCAGGCACAGCTAGTTAGATAAAAAATAGTTATTGACTAACTTCTAATCGAATTTAAAGTTAAAAGAACTAATTAAGTTTAATACGAAACTTGTCGAATCAAACCAATACTTGAGCATTAAGCACCTAATAAAACACCTAAGTCGCAAGGACATGTGTTGATGACGTGGCTCCTAACTTACATGAAAACTTGTTATCGTTCAAGTTGGCTATTAGTGGAGTTCCCAACTTTACTTATTTAATAGTGATTATAGTTCCGCAGAGCAGACACAAAACAGACGCTGGCGTATGACGTAAAACAAGGTATTGTCTATACTAAGTAATATTATAAAAAAATAGAGTTTATACGTTTGTTTGTTTGTTTGATTGTTTGTTTATATGAGGTAATCTTCATTCGATTTAAAAAAATCTTTCACCAATCATTAGAATAGATTAGAATTTCATAATGGTATAGGTTAAATATTCCACACGGATGAAGCCGCGGGCACCAGCTATCTAAAAATAAAGAACCAACGCTTGACAAAAGAATATTTGAATAACTAGTGCATTACTCAAATTAATTATTATTATTATTTTGGATATGAAGTCCACTGGCTAAGCAGCTTTTTTAATCAAAATATCTTATATTTTGATTAAAAAAGCTGATTTAAAAAAAATGTACCTATTCATTCTGTTCGGGACAGCCATGAAAAGTAAAGAATAGTGATTAAAAGTGACTTATAGAACTAGTGGATTATGTAAATAGATAAATAGTGTTAGAAAGAGACAGATACAGTGAAACGGAAAACACTAATAATACATATTATTTCGGGCGGTTGCGTAAACTTTGTTCGACGCATGACACAACCGCCACTAGTTCTGTAAGCAAATCTTGTAATATAGATAGGCCATTTTTTGTAAATAGTTAGTCTTCTTCTTGCTCCGGCATAATAAAGACCATTGTACCAGTACAAACTTGTTTTGGAACATACAAACCCTCTCCTCCTCGACTAACCATCGAACGGCTGACCAGTGAGCCCTCCTTAGCCGGAGGCCCTGCCCACTCAGTAAGCCATAACAGCCAGGCCTAATCAAATGCGCGGGTGCTACAGGCCCGTACATTTTATGGTCCAAACGAGCCGGATATAGCCGTTTGTATAGTTGCTGTTTGTCGAGGAGAGAGGGTATAGAGTCTATAGCATAGACATGCCGGTTACAAGGAGTAACTCAGCTCGGGGCGACGGGAGGTCAATAGCTCCCGCGCCCACCGTTCGGGACGACGGGAGACCAATCGCTCCCGCGTCCACCCTTCGGGACGCCGAGAGGCTTACAACCTCCGCGTCCACTGTTCGGGACGACGGGAGACCAATCGCTCCCGCGTCCACCCTTCGGGACGCCGAGAGGCTTACAACCTCCGCGTCCACTGTTCGGGACGACGGGAGACCAATCGCTCCCGCGTCCACCCTTGAGGACGCCGCGAGGCTTACAACCTCCGCGCCCTCCGTTCGGGACGACGGAAGACCAATCGCTTCCGCGTCCACCCCCGTCGGGTGCACCACGGCATCCGCCACGTCGTCAACCGACACGTGGTCAGCGGGGACAACAAGAGCGATGACGTCACCGACGACGACAACTTCGACGTCGACGGCTTCGACGCTCACTTCGGTACCGGCGGGAGCGGGACACGGATCGGTCCCCACGCTCGGTGCACACGGCACGGAAACCGTGCCACATCGTACGGACGTGCGCTCAAGCAAGAGAGCCACGTCCCACGGGTCCAAGAAGAAGGCCCAATTAGCGAAAGCTAAAATAAAGCTGTTAAAGCTACAAATAGAACTTGCTTCCGCACAAATAGAAGAAATAGAGAACGATTCAGACGCCGACACCATAGACGACGACACCGTCGAAGAGCTCGAAGTCACGAAGGAGAGGGTCGACACTTGGGTCAATAGTCAAGCGCTTTTAGCGCCGGGTGCGCCACCTATAGAAACCTGCAACATAGAGCAGGCCCGCGCGTTACCCATCACGACCACGCCGGCTCCAATCCCCGTGCAACAAATAGAAGATCGGCCACCAAACGGAAGCAAGCCCGTAATAGAAACAGTGCCCGCTGCGGCACCACCTAGTCAGAACATAGGACTAGCAGACTGGGTCGCAGCAATCACTATGGCCGCAAAGACGGGCCACCAACAAGCTCCGCGATATGTCACGGAGCTACCATTTTATAGCGGGTCGCACCAGGAATGGTTAACATTCAAGGCGGCCTACGAAGAATCACACCAACATTATAGCAATACCGAAAATATAGCAAGACTGAGGAAAAGTCTACAAGGAAGAGCCAAAGAGACAGTCGAAGGTCTCCTCATACGCAACGTAAACATATCTGAAGTGATGAGGACGTTGGAAGACCGGTTCGGCCGACCGGATTACATCGCCTTATCCGAACTCGAACGATTGAGGACGCTTCCACGGCTGACAGACTCACCACGTGACATTTGTAACTACGCCAATCGCGTCACCAACACCGTGCGAACTCTACAAGCGCTGGAGAAGTCACACTTCCTCTCCAATCCAGCCGTTTTGAATGAAATGGTACAGAAATTTCCTCCTACGATCAGAAATAATTGGGTCACCTTCCTCAGAGATCAGCCGAAGGAACAACCAGACCTGTTAAAGCTATCAAGATTCTTCGAAACCCAGGCGGAGCTCTACAATTCTGTATCACAGCCGGAGTTCGCGGCACCTAAAGAGGCGAGCCACGCACCCCGACGAATACAGAAGACCTACGCCGCAATAGAAGTGTCTGCATGTCCGGTATGCCAAAGTGCCGAACATAAAATCGAAAAATGTTCGAAATTCATAGAAGCAGACACGAAAACGCGATGGAACATAGCAAAGGACAAACAATTGTGCTTCAAGTGTTTAAAAAATAGAATAGGGAAACACAAGTGCCGTAAAACGGAGTGCAATGTCAATAAGTGCCCGCGTTTTCACCATAGACTACTCCACTTCATAAGAACAGACAATAGTGAAAATAGTGATCGTACAGAAGTGGTCGCCACCACTTGGCAACCGTCGGAGACACAGTCATACTTGAAGTTCGTTCCCGTCCGCGTCTCCGGCCCCCGAGGGAGCGTCCAAACCTACGCCTTGCTCGATGACGGCTCGACGGTGACCCTGATAGACAATGATTTGGCGCAACAAATAGGCGCAAAAGGGCCCGTCGACCCTCTACACATAGAGGCAATAGCGAACACCGAAGTGGATGTAAATCGATCGCGCCGTGTGAAAGTAACTTTACACGGCGCCAAAAATAGGAGCACCATTCGAGCTAGAACCATCGACAATCTACAGCTCTCCGCTCAAGCCATATCGGAGCGAGATCTGTCCAATTGCAAGCACCTTAAAAACATCAAGGAACAACTCAAGTATCCACGAGTTCAACCGAAACTTCTCATAGGACAGGACAATTGGGACTTGCTGCTTGCTAAACAAGTCAGAAAGGGACAGCGACATCAGCCGGTCGCGTCTCTCACAACGCTCGGATGGGTGTTACATGGGTCACACGCGCGCATACTCGGTCGCCGTGTAGACACCATTAACAACATCGTCCATAGACAAGAAGATAGCATGGATGAACAACTGAAACAGTATTTCTCTCTGGAGTCGTTGATGATCACCCCAAAGAGACCATCCAACGACATAGAAGAGAGAGCCATCAAGACGCTTGTCGAAAACACTCGACAGAATAGTGACGGACATTATGAAACATCGTTATTATGGAAATCGGACGAATTTCAGATGCCCGCCAACTACGACAACGCACTTCGACGGCTCCACACGACAGAGAAGAAAATAGATAGAGATCCACATCTTCGAGATCGCTATGAGCAGCAAATGGACGCGTTCATAGAAAAGGGATACGCAGAGAAGGCGCCTCCCAATAGTACGCCGGGAAAAACTTGGTACCTGCCACACTTTCCCGTGCTCAACCCCACCAAACCGGGAAAGGTCCGTATAGTGCATGATGCAGCAGCTAAGACGATGGGACGTTCGCTCAACGATTACCTGCTAACCGGACCTGACCTCATACAGTCGTTACCAGGGGTTCTAATGAGGTTACGACAACATAGATTCGCCGTGTCGGCCGATATAGCCGAAATGTTCATGCAGGTGAAAGTACGACAACAGGATAGAGATGCGCTTCGGTACTTATGGAGAGGAAGACAGAGAGGCAATGAGCCTCCAATAGAATATAGAATGACCTCTCTCATATTCGGAGCCACGTCGTCGCCCGCATCAGCTATATTCGTCAAAAATAGAAACGCCGAAAGATACAAAGATAGGTATCCGGAGGCGTACACGGCAATAGTTCGCAATCATTACGTAGATGATTATCTACAGAGCTTCGATAGTGAAGAAGAAGCAATAGAAACAGCCCTTCGAGTACGCCAAATCAATAGGGAAGCCCACTACGAGCTATGCCAGTGGACCTCAAATTCGAAGAAAATACTCGAAGCGCTCACCGAAAACTCCACAGTCATAGAAAATAGGAGTATAGACCTCGACAATAGCATGAAAATAGAACGTCTCCTGGGAGTGATATGGAGACCTGCTACTGACGAGCTCACCTTCGATCTCAACATGGCTCGATTGCCACCTGGCGCCATAGACAACACTCAACCGACGAAGCGGGAATCTTTGAAGATTATAATGTCCCTCTTCGATCCGCTTGGGCTCGCATCGCCTGTCACCACACGAGCCAAGCAAATATTCCAGGAGCTATGGCGCAGAGGAATAGACTGGGATCAAAAAATAGATATTGACCTCGCTAGCCAATGGACAGTGTGGCTAGAACACTTAAGGAGACTACGCGACGTGAACATACCTCGCTGTTACCATAATTATAGCAACGCCGCGACAATAGAACTACACGTGTTCGTGGATGCGAGCGAAAATGCATACGCCGCAGCCCTATACTGGCGCATCACTGGGCCGGACGGACAAGTGTCGTTGGCATTTGTAACAGCGAAGGCGCGAGTCTCACCCCTTAAATTGATGTCGATCCCGCGACTCGAACTGATGGCTGCAGTTATGGGAAGCAGGATGGCAACCACTGTAATAGAAGAGCACGACAGGAAACCTGACAAGAAGGTTTTCTGGACAGATAGCAAAACAGTGCTCACATGGCTGCAAACAGGCGCTAGGTCTTACAAACCTTTCGTCGCACATCGCATTGCAGCAATCGAAGAACATAGCAAAATAGGCGAGTGGCGTTGGATACCTACCAAATTGAACGTTGCGGACGATGCAACACGGGACGTACCCACCGACTTCGACTCGCAACATAGGTGGTTCAACGGGCCAAGCTTCCTACTAGAAGCACCTGATAGATAGCCACAAGAAAGAATTGCAACCACCTCACAGACTGGAGAAGAAAAAGTGCACGTGACCACCATCAAACAAAAATCGAAAATAGAACAGTGCATCCCCAATAGTGATAGATTCTCCAAATGGGAGAAACTTGTTCGAAGCACTGCACGTGTGCTACACTTCATCCGACTGTGCAAACAGAAAAGAGAATGTGTAAATTACAAGAGGACAACAAAGCGACCTGAAACCGATCCTGTATGGCGGGAGCATAAAATGTCAAGGAAGCCACATAACAAACTTCCGAAAGCTCCTAAACAACAACAAAAATCATACATACCAATACCCACGGACCTTCTACACGAAGCGGAGCGAATCCTCGTTAGAAGGAGTCAGGAAAAGGCGTTCTTTGAAGATTTGCACAATCTCAAAAATGATAGAAAAATAGCTCCACATAGCCGTCTACGCCATTTAGCGGTGAAAATAGAAAACGATGTCATCATATTGAAGACACGTATCGGCGCCACGCAAGACGTTACAGATAGACAGAAGAGCCCTGCAGTCCTCGATGGCAATGACCAAGTCTGCAAGCTCTACATAGAATACGTCCATAGGCAATTGCACCACGCTGGCGTCGAAGCGACGATAAATGAGTGTAGACAGTTTTATTGGATTCTTCGGCTACGCCCGGTCACGCGTATGATAGTAAATAGATGTCTCCCATGTAGGATTCGTAGATCGCAGCCACCAGTGCCACCTACAGGAGACTTACCACCGTGCCGGCTAGCACATCATAGACGTGCGTTCATCTACACCGGGCTCGACTACTTCGGGCCACTTACAGTCGCGGTGGGACGCACAACACAAAAGAGGTACGTCGCGCTGTTCACCTGCTTGACAACGCGCGCCGTACATCTGGAGATCGCCGCCTCATTGACAACAGATTCTGCCGTTATGGCACTGCGACGCATGATAGCGCGTCGCGGCTGCCCAATAGAAATTTGGTCGGACAACGGCACGAACCTTCACGGCGCAGAACGTGAACTACGGCGAGCTTCAAACCAACTGCTTCAAGAGGAAGCAAATAGGAAGAGGATCAATTGGCGCTTCATCCCTCCCGGTGCCCCCTTCATGGGCGGGGCCTGGGAACGTCTCGTCCGAAGTGTCAAGACATCCCTCAACAGTGTACTTGAAGAGCGGCGCCCTACAGAAGAAGTACTCGCCACCTTAATGGCGGAGGTTGAGTACACAGTCAACAGTCGGCCGCTCACACACGTCTCGGTTGATCCTGACGATCCCGAGGCACTTACACCGAACCATTTTTTAATGATGGGGACGGGCCGAGATCCGCCAATAGGAGCCTTCAATGAGGAGGACACCATCGGCCGCACGCACTGGCGTGCCTCACAACGTCTCGCCGACTTGTTCTGGCGGCGCTGGCTTCGGGAGTACCTCCCTGAGCTTCAGCGCCGACGGGAGCCCCAAGGAAGAGGGCGGCAAGTCGTCATCGGAGACGTCGTGCTCATCGCGGACAACACCCTACCTCGCAACACATGGCCGCGAGGGAGGGTCATAGCGGCCTACCCCGGACCCGACGGAGCTGTGAGGACAGTCGACGTCGGCACCAAGGCTGGCACTCTACGGAGGCCCACCAAAAAGTTGGTGGTCCTGACGACGGAGCCGGCTGCCCTCCAGCACATAGTGACTGCGTCGCCCTGAGGACGACGCACGGCGGGAGAATGTTCGGGACAGCCATGAAAAGTATAGAATAGTGATTAAAAGTGACTTATAGAACTAGTGGATTATGTAAATAGATAAATAGTGTTAGAAAGAGACAGATACAGTGAAACGGAAAACACTAATAATACATATTATTTCGGGCGGTTGTGTAAACTTTGTTCGACGCATGACACAACCGCCACTAGTTCTGTAAGCAAATATTGTAATATAGATAGGCCATTTTTTGTAAATAGTTAGTCTTCTTCTTGCTCCGGCATAATAAAGACCATTGTACCAGTACAAACTTGTTTTGGAACATACAAACCCTCTCCTCCTCGACTAACCATCGAACGGCTGACCAGTGAGCCCTCCTTAGCCGGAGGCCCTGCCCACTCAGTAAGCCATAACAGCCAGGCCTAATCAAATGCGCGGGTGCTACAGGCCCGTACATTTTAGGTTTAATAACCTTAATATTACATAATAGAGAACTTGTGAATGTGTTGGGATATATTGATGATATTCGCTACTCAATCCTAGTAATTTCTATTCCAGTTAGATATTCTGGTGAACATAACATTTAACATTTCAGCTGTAGTTCAGAGCTTATTCATTATATTAGCATTAGCGTACCTTAAGCAACAACTGAGAATTGTGGAGAGTACTAAGGATACTAATAAGGATTATGTTATTAAACAATTTTTTTTTTGTGTTGTGCTTTCACGTGTAATGCCCGTTCATACCCCACCCAATCATACGAAATTCATTTGGGTCGAGCAACCCGCTTTATAATCACTTGATCTTGTTTTAATTTGACTGCTTCGCTCCGTACGAGTTTATGAAGTTTTTTTTCGCATCATCATTTGCCGCTATTAAATATTCAAAATACCTATAAGCATGATAAATGTAGATTCCGATAAAACGTAATAAATATTAAAAATGTTTTCCTAATGATAAATCAGTTACTTAGATAAAAATTTTCATGGAATTTTTAGATATATATTAAAAAGTAATTAAGTTATTTCCTAGACGAAGCCGGAAGCGGGTCGCTAGTCTATGATAATACACGCATGAGCAGTGTCGAGTTTTCGTCCGACCTCCGCCTATAGCGGACGCGGAGGACGTCAAGAAAAAAAGGTGAGTACATGCACATAATGTGCATCTAATTTTCTTATTTTTGGATTTGCACATATATAAGGCCGTGGTATGAAAATTTATGGGAGTAAAATAAAAACTGTTACACAAATGCGTTATATTATGCGTTACGTTCTATTTTCAAATATTTTAGAATATCTCTGAAGTTTCATAATTATGTATTTTATAATCGTTCGTAATGTGTATTTATTAATGGTCTGTCATTATGAAGTTCATGTTAAATAATTATGTTCTATTTAATTGTCCTTGTATGTCAGTGTCATATATTTTCTCTTGTACTCGTATTCATTTATCGTTCGTAATGAGTAAACTCCAGTCGTACGTCGAAGCTGACACACACACTTTTTTTATATTTTAATATTTATATTTTTGTATTTATATTAATATCTATAAATAGATTATTGTTTTGGAATAAATGTACGTAGAATCGTCATGAATTTTTTCGTTCTTTTTTGTGCCCTATTTCTTTGTGCTCTAAAGGGCTTGTCAAAAATACTTAACTAGGACGTGGATCCTGGTTTAATATAAATAATACTAGACCTCTTAATACACGGATTTATACAATAATTTCAGATAACCCAAGCGTAGCCGCGGTATACATCAATAGCACTTTCACCGCTTCGAACTACTGCGTCTAAGTGGCGTAGGTAAAATTTTCAACCAAAAGTTTCATACATCTTCTAACATTGAAAACAAAGATTATTTCGAGCAAATACAACCGGCGGCGTTCATATAGATATACACGTAGGGATCCCAAACAAACATTGTTTTAGACAAACATTTGTTTGTTTAGGAAATTTAACAGAACCCTTTGCGCAGGTGACGCCATGTTTTATACTATAATTACGTTAATCTAGTAATACGAAATATTAAGAAAAATTGAGAGCTGACGGTTGAAACAATGATAAATAACTAGATGGTACTTCGTCCGCGTTGAAAAATAAAACATAACTCCTGACAAAGTATGTAAAGCTAACTATATAACTAGCCCAGTCAAATTAATAAAATCAGGGGTAACTGGTAATTTTAAAAATTTAGACATCTTCTATGCTCCCGCAAACTTCACAATCGGGACAGTCCACTTTTCTCATGATATTCGGCTTAATTTGACCGTACTAAACGTAGCATAGTGACATAGGGTAAGTACCACATTAAACGTTTTGACAGCTACAATTTTAGCCTATGACCATCCTGACTTTATATTCTAACTATTGTAGAAAGAATTTTTTAAAATAGGATGTGTAACTTAGAAGTTTATTACCTCCTACATACAAACAAACATACAAACTTCACTTCTTTATAATATTATTATGGATTGGTATTAATTATTCTATCATAAAAAACAAAGTTTTTTTTTATTTATTTAAGTCTAGTGTTTACTGAATCGGATTAATTAGATTTATCGACTTCTTAAAGTGCCCTTCGACGAAAGTTTCCAGATAAACTTTAGGGTAAAGAAGCTTAACGATTTATATTGTTGTTATGAGCTTTTTTTACTTTCTTTTTTTACTGACTGTATCCAGTGGCTAGTAGTCGCTGTAGTGACGCCGTCTATTAAATAGGTAAGAACTGAACTGAAAACGACCTTGCAAATAAGATTATGGATTGTATAGCACATAAATAGTTAAAAATATATAAAATATAAAATATTTTATAAAGGCACACATAAAGTCAGACATTCATCATTTGTATTTTCATATAAATAATATATGAAAATGAAAACTCAAGTAAAGTTAAATTTTGGCATTTTAATTTTTTCCTTTTTTTATTTCTTTTCGTTTGTTACTAACAAGCCATTAACGACTCAGAGCACTTCTTCCTGCAAGTGAGCAAGTAAAAGATTTTTACTTTTATATTTAAAATTACTTTCCCGTTATTTACTGCAATCATTCCTGAACGTCTTTTTAAACTGTAATATACTGAATATTCCTAGATAATTTATTCGTGAAACGGAAATTCCAGTCCATTTACTCTACTTTAGCACTTTGGCTCGTCGGAGGGAAAGAAATGCTTTTAATAAAAGTAATTTCGGAACAAATTTACTCGATTTGCCCTGGATAAAGGTTGAATAATAATTATAGCGGAGGGTTTCACTGAGTAATTCGGTTAAGTTGCTTTGCTATGAACGCTCAAGGAATCAGCTCCAAGTTGTTATTCAAAATATTGTTTTCCGCCGAGTCCGAGGCCTCCTGAATATTCATTGTACTAACAACGTTCCATTAATTTAACAAACGTTTTTATTAATTTACACGGACGATAATTCAATAAAAATTGCCGCTTTTTGCATATTTTACTCTCAGATAAAATAATAACTTAAGATAGATAACCTGTAGACGTCAGAATGAAGGCAGTAAAACTACGTGTTACCGTGTATATACACGGTTACACGCACACATACTTATGCAATCAAACTTCGCCTCGCCCTATTAAAATATTTACTAGTGAAAATGCCGAATTGTGTAGTGAAACGATGTAAAGATCAGACTTCAAAAAATAAAAGCATGATGTATTAAAACCTGCTTCAATATGTTGCCCGCAAAATTTTGTCTATAGTTCTATTGTCTATTTATAGTCTGAGAAAACAACTATTAAAATTAAGGTTCTATCCTTTTGCGTTATTGACGAACAAACCATCAAACACACAAACTTCCGCATTTATAATATTAAAAAGGCGTGTGAATTCCGTGTGAAGCCGGGAAGTGAAAACATAAAAATTGAATGTAATAATATATACCAATGTCAGTTATCCACTGCAGAGCTATCTTTTAAAGTGTTGTCATTTGCAATAACGTCATATAGGTCAAATTAATGTGTGTGTGTGTGGGTGCGAAATAATTAAATTTTCCGATATAATGAAGTTGCGTGCCGTCCTATCCTCACTTATTCCCCGAAGCGTTCATGATAAATTATAGTTTATACAATCAACTTTTCGCGACAACTAAACACGTGACCTCCGTGCCAATATTTCTCTTCGGTATTAGCCTAATTACATTATAAAGTACCTACATACTCTTTATGCAATGCGTGTCGCTTTTATTAGTCTTATCTTAGCAATGTGTGTTTAAATATTTATTAATTATTTACTCCTATTTTAACAGTATCTTTTTTCCTAATGAGTATTATGCCTATGTCCATACTACGTTGAATACAACGGTTCTCGTCCGATCACCTAAGTGTATTACATATTAAGATGTCAATCCCATGTTCAATAAATATATTGAACGAATCAAGAAAATCCAATAAGAATCTCCTAAACCTATAGGGCTTTTTGTTGAGTCAGTTTGGTGAATGGTTTAGGTGCTTGCCTTAAGTGCTTGATCACGCAGAACGCGCGGGCGCGGTGGCGGGTGCGATCGCGATGGATGTGACCGCCAGGCATTTGCGCGAGTGAGACGTGTTGTCAGAGGTTAAAAAGATGGACGACGATCTTTTATTATTTAATGATTCACTAATAAACTCCTCTGTATTGAAAGACATAATGAAAATGTGCCATCATTTCTAGCGACAAGTTCCAACTGGTTGAACTTACCTGACGTTGCGCCGCCGTTACTTTCGCCGCACCTGCGTTGTGTACGTGAACACTTGCATTGCTGTGTGTTTGATATTTCGTGACCGCACCCGCCAGCGCGGCAGCGAGTCGACGTGAACAAGCACTAACACTCCACTCAGGGGTACCGCGTTCGATTCCCGGGAGGGTGAACTTTGGATATGAACTTTTCAAAGTTAGCTTTGGTCTGGATTTAGAAAGTAGTAGCAGGACACACTGTGCAGTCATTTGAGCAGGCAGTCTGGCGGCAGTAACCATCCTCTTATAGAAGACCACCGTGACATAATTTCGTGTGGATTGGGAAGGAACAGGGATATGGGCTCTGGTCCCTTACTCCCTTACTCACACACCAAAACTCCCTTACTCAACAACACACTTGCTGTTATTTCACGGTGGTCTTCTGTAAGGAGGTGGTTACTGCTGCCAGACGGGCTAGTGTGCCCTTCTACTACTAAATATGCCCACTTTATGTCAAGAGAACGCAGTGAACAGTTTTACTGCAACTTATTGACATGGATGTATCCCTAATAAGTCTTCCTGTGGCAAGGATATCGGCTACCTGGGATATTTTTTACCTTACATGTTTTTACTTACGTCAAAAGGAGAAACTAGTATTTCGAGGTTGAAAATTTTATGAAGTTGAATATTTTAAAAATAACGTGCAATTCTTTCTTTCTGTCAAATTACACATTTCATTTTCATTTAAAAATTTCTCCAGTTATTATAAATACTTTGCGCAACTATATTAAATTTTGAAATATATTTTTAAAAACCAGCTTCAAATATACTCCAACATATTCATTCGGTTCCGAAATGTTTTAATTAAACAATTATTTTGGGCTGTCTATTTTTAAACAAACTTATAAAGTACATGATAAGTACATGGTACGAAAATACCCAACAAAAAATATTATTTTACATTCGTTTTACAAATACGAAAAATTCAGTTTCCCATTGTGACGTTTTTGGAATCAATATAAAATTAGCATGGTGGTATGCTAATTTTATATTGATTCTAAGTGAGATTTGAATGTTTGAATGAGCAATTTATTCAATTTTTATATAAAAACTAGCTGACCCCGCAAACGTTGTATTGGCAAAAAAAAATTGGGGTAAAAAAAATAGTTTACAACCTATTCTCAGACCTACCGAATATACACAAAAAAATTGTAAAAATCGATCAAGCCGTTTCGGAGGAGTTTTGTTACAAACACTTGACACGAAAATTTTATATAACAGTAAAGTTTATGAGAATGTTAATTTCATAGCAATTAAATATATAATATATATTCTATACCTATCAATATCTATCTATATAAATAACAAGCTATAAATTAAAATTATAAACGAACCCCCGACTTTCTATTCTATTGAAACTATTGTATCTATTATTATTTATAGTATAACACAATTCTGTAATTAAATTTTCAATTTGAAATAATTCTTCTCTTCCATTGTGTAGAGTGACTTTAGATGTTTTATAAGGCGAATAGAGCAAAGAAATGCATTAACTAATAAACATAATTATTATCTATTTAAAATTCAAAAAGTATAATTACTATTGTATCTATTATTATTTATCCATAACACAATTCTGTAATTAAATTTTGCAATTTGAAATAATTCTTATCTTCCATTGTGTAGAGTGACTTTGGATGAATAATGCAAAGTAATGCATTAACTAATAAAGATAACTGCAATAAAATTAATCCTTCCCATAAAATATCCTGTAAATTGACAAAAAATGCTGCTTCCCACGAAAACCAATCATTAAAACTATGTGCGTGACGAAATGTAATGACATAAAATTCGAAAAAAAAACAAGACATCATTATACATGATATATTATTATTTATTTTTAAACTTTTTAAAACTGGTTTTTTAATAATTCTAAAAGAAAACGTGATAAACTTTTAAAATACATAAACCATTGACACGAATAATGTTTCGTTAAAACAAACCATACAAGTATCACACTATTCCAATTTTAAGGTGAAGTATGTATGAAATGGTCTATCGACAACAAAAAGGAATCGCCAGTATTGCCTCGGAGTTGGCTTCAGGCCAACATTCCGCGCAAATGTCATAGCGTTACGTTCGCACGTCCTTTTTTCTTTGGGTTAAAATATTGCTCGAGTTGCCGCAGACAATGTCTCAAGGATGAGGGAAATAAATTATTTTTGTCCGAGTATTAAGTACTCTATTGTTGTGTAACGTTTTGTACGAGCTCTCGTGTCATCATCTCTTACTATTCAATTGGACGTAACAATAAATTCTAAACAATACAGTTGAAACAGTGCATTTGTAGGATATATTAAAAGTGTTAGAAAAAGAACTACAATTTAATTATAATATATTATTGCTACTAGCTGTGCCGGCGACTTCGTAACATACTTTTTTTCCTGAAAATCACATTCTCGTAAAACGAAAATGTTCGTAGCTTTTGGTTTTTTGAAAATCCCACCGAAACCTAACATTTTCCGAGGATAAAAAAATATCCTATATGTTAATCCAGGTAGTAAACTATGTCTTCACCAAATTTCATCCAAATCCGTCTAACCGTTTTTGCGTAATTGCGTAACAAATATCGAAACATACAAACTTTCGCATTTATAATATTACTGGCTGAAATCGGTCACACTACGCTGTGGCTGGTTTTTTTTTTTTTTTTCGTTATCGTTAGTACTTCGGAAAATATGTATATAATTACTCTTCTGTTTAAATAAATTGTTGTGTATAAAGTTGGCATTTCGCACATTTCGTAAGAAATAAAATCGAGCGAAATTACTACTAAACCAAATTTTCAAGTAGTCGAATTTTGTGGACATTAAATATACGGAACGGAAGCAAATTTTTTTAGTATAAAAATTAGAATTAGGATTAAGATTAATAATAACTGTAATAACTAAATATACGAATTGCTATTATTATGATAGGTAAGGTGGAAGGGAAGAGACGCGCTGGGCGAAGGAGAAAGTCATGGCTCAAAAATATCCGAGAGAGGACTGGGCTTGCCTCCGTCGAGCAGCTATTCCAGTTGGCTCTTGTCAGAGACCGATTCAGGATGTTGACGGCTAACCTTCAGGACTCAAGAGGCACACGGGGAGAGAGAGAGAGAGAGATACGAATTGTTCTATTATTATTAATACTTACTATATTCAAATATTATTAAAAACGTTTTTAGGCATATAAAGTAGGGTACTATTGTTATAATTTTAAAGGTTTAATGCATACAAATGAGCGTTAAAATTAACCTTTTCTGTGACTGACATGAGTGTGTTTTTTAAAAATAACTCAACAAAATCATAATGGATTTCATTAATAATAAATTAGTTTTGCTTTGGAGAGTAAGTACTTTGTGAGAGAAAAGTTAGAGGAAAAAATTCTTAAAGAAAAATTGTTTCGAAATTTAACCTCGAAGGTACCTAATCTTAGTTTAAAGTTTATTCGTACGCTGGATACGCACCTTTGCGAAGGGTAATTTACGGGAGACCGTAACATTCTTCAAGTGCATGTTAATGGAAACGTCAATCGATATCCATTCGGAAACCTTCACGATCATCCTATCCATTAGGCGAGCGTAATTACTCAACCCCTTGTAAAATACCATCAACTCTATTACCACAGTGGACGAGAATATTGGTAATTCGGTTATTTATTTTTAAAAAAAATAGTCACTTAATAAGAAAAATGTATTATAATTTCAGTTTGCTAACACTATCTTTATATATATAAAAATTACGTGTCACGTTGTGTGTCCTCGATGAACTCTTAAACTACTGAAACGATTTTGATAAAATTTCGTAATTTGTGTAATTTGGTCCAACTTAAATGAAAGGATAGTTTTTATCTCAATTTATAGTATTTTTTTTATTGCAAATTAATTGTTTATTATATGAGAAAGAGTTATAAATTACCTTACACTGCCATCTGTGAGAATTTTATGGAACTCACAGTTAACTTTTAAAATAAGTTTTAAAACAACGCCGTTGGATTAAGTAAATATTTATTATAACAATTGCACCCCGGGCGAAGCCGGGAGCGGGACAGCTAGTAATGAATATATCTCAAAACAACGACCAAGTTGTTTATACTGTTTATTTATTAACCCCAGCAAAATTCAAAAAAGTTTCCAGCCAAAATATAAAAAGGATATTTTATAAGTTATTTATCTACAATATTTTGCTAAAGCTTGAATAAATAACCAAAGCTCAAAATAAAAGACGTGGGTCTAAGCGCGCGGTTCAGTGCACTGGTACCAGTCAGAGGCAGCCTGGACTGGATCCAGGCTCTCTCTGACCGGTACCTGGGAAACTATGCGGGAATCTCTGCTGGAGCCCCTCTGTGGAACTCGTACGGCTGACATGATGATGATAACGATGATGACACTATAATGAATATATTTTATTATTATGCCTTTTATTGAGGCGGGCCAGCAAGCGGTTGATGGTCCCAAAGGGTGTATTATTATTACACGGTAAAGTAAGGAGTAGGTCATAACCAGTTGGTGACTATGAAACGCAGTGCGTCCTGTCTCTACTGAATAAATGATAAATACATAATAAATTACAGTACACGGAAAAGAACTACTTGAAGACAGGGGTAGGGAGTGCTGACATTTCTTATTCATGCGCAGAAAGACAACAGCATTCGTGTTTTCTTTCAAGGTACCGTCTAAGGACTGATATTACAGTTTAAGGGAGTTATTGTTACAAGGCTATCACAATATAGATTTGTCTAGTGTAAATACAGTAGTCGTAGTAATGTTATACAAGCTATAATTTTAAATTATTAACTAACTCGCGATTTTCTATTGATCCCAAACACGCTATATCTCCTGTAAGCTGCAGAGAAGTTGGGCGTCCGGCAAACTACTTGATGTTAGAGCAGCAGGTCAAGGTTACCCCGTTTTGACATCGGGCTTCCGAAGTTAAAAACCAAATAGTTAATAATCTTAATCTTCACCTACTGCTTGAATGATTCAATACGGTGAGCCGATTGGCTCATCATGTATACGAATGGTCAATTTCACCTAATGGAACGACAAGTTCATGTTCTAGCGGAAACAATCAAGAACAGTACACAAACATCTAACATTCACAAGCTAGTTGTATGTATAGCCAACGATCCTATCAGCAAGCGTCTTTGTTAAACGGATCGGAATAAGTCATATAAACGTGTTCTAGTGGCTGCGATATTCATAAAAACTCTACTGTTATAAGATATTGACAAGGATGTAACATATTTCCGAACCTCAATATCAATGTATTATGTATTTTACGCGAGGGGCGGATGACAATGAACCTATCTATTCGTAGTTTGCATAGCAACAACGTACGACCCTATAACTTTCAACGCGTTCATAAATAGACGATGCAGATAACAAATATTTTTTCCTTTACTTGTTCTATCTCGTCTATATATACTTTTGATACAAAAACGATGTTTAATAGTATTACTAGGACCTTAAAAATGGTTTTTATAAAGAATATGGAAACATGGCAAAAGTACCACGGGTAGTACCTTAAAAAAAAGGAACAAATTAGTTTTCTAAGGTTAAATCAGTTAAAAAGAGCCGTTCTTATAAATATTAATGATAAGAGGTAAGTCTTATATTTAAGATCGATCCTGTTGGAAAATTACGGGGAGACCCATAAATTTATATCGTATCGTCTAACGGCTAAGACGATGATGACAATGAGGAAAGACTTGTTGACACTACCTTTGGAGATCCCATTATGGCGACCATGATGAAAAATTATAAAAATGTATTTTAAAAATCCTGAGAATTTTGAATATATACTATTGTGATTCAAGACATATCGTGCGCGGCGAGAAGTATAATCTCTTGCAGCTGATCATGCAGGGGAAAATACAAGGTAACGCAACGCAACCTGGCAGACGACGTACTACTTGACTCAAGAATCTCCGCGAATGGCATGGCCAAAGTACCAGATCGCTGTTTCGAGCCGCCTCGAGGGTTAGAATAACCGTGATGATAGCCGACCTCCGATAGGAGACGGTACTACAAGAAGAAGATTCAGGAAAATGTTTTCACAGTTTTCTAATTATTCAAATGTCAAAACGACGGCTATTGGTATCGTTAACAATAAAAAATGTTATTATTTGTTAGGCTTTAAGTAAATGTTGCTCTAAATGTTAAATGTTCCGGCATCGCGCATCCTGCCACCGCGTAAGGCGTACTTCAAAAGTGTATATTTGCTCTTACATAAGCACAAGCACTAGAATTCTTTCATGTTCATTCAAACGTTAAAGTTCGGAACGATTTGAATATTGGACTAGTTAAAAACGGCCACAGTAAAACACAATAGTTGACTGGAACTGTGCCAGGCGAACGCGAAGGTTCCTGTATGGTATTAACCGTTATCCCGGAAATCGGTTACTGTATATTTTGGTATGACCCGGTGTGTTTATATGTTAATTTATTCACCCTTACAGTTCATTAGTAGTGTAGACGTTTATTAGAATAGTTTTGGACAGTTATTAAAAGGCAATAATAATTTCAATTATTAAATGATTCTAACGTTATCGTGGTTATTGAACTTGGTCAAAAAAAATAGTAAAAAAATCATTAAAAAATTAGGTGTGAAAATGAAATGTGGTGAAACCACACTTTGTTCAGCCAATTCATTCAAATTCATTCGTTCAAATAGACCAATTAAGATCGATGAGAGGAGCGTTATCATGGTAGAAGAGAACACCCGTTTACTAAATCGTTTTACACAATAATTAATAACGAATAGAGTAAAACAATTGAACTTCGGTCTAAAAAGTGTCATATGACAATTATATTAAAGAATAACAGATTATCACACTATGCAGTTTTAATAACTTTTTATTTCGCCTCGTATAATATTTATAATTACTATACATAAATGTTATTTTATTATTATTTATATCACTAATCCTCAAAAAAAAAAAACTATTCATTTAAATTAGAACATTGTAATTTAGCAAGCTAAAATCCCTATTAAAAAAATGAAAGTAATACTCGTATGAATACATACACGAATAGTACAATTAAGCTTTTATACAACTAAACCGTTTCATATGCGTCCATTCTAATCCAAACTTTATGACGTACGCGTTCCAAATACAAAAACAACATTTCTATCCCCTATCCCCCTTTTAACGACCTGAAAGTGCAACGTATCAAATGCAAGCAAACAATGGATATGAAACTTTAGTCTTACATCACGAGAATGTCGCATTTGTTTTTTCTTCTTTTTTGCGATAATTTGCTCAATCGACAAAACATCTTTAGCCGCACATCGTAAAATTAGTCAACTAAGTAAGTTTGCTTTTTTTGTTGTGTTTAGATGGGTAAGCCTTACCAGAACTCATCCCAAAGCACGTCCTTATCCATTAGCTATCCTATAGGTTTGTAATCCGTTTAAAGATGTAAAAGAAAACTATCAAACATAATTGACCATGTTTAAATTTACTCAGATGCAAATGTTTAAAAGTTTTAATGTTGAGCAGACGCAAATTTGGGCTTAGCGACTTATTACAAGTTTTTTAAAGCGACTATATTTTTGTAGAGATATGTTTATAATTATATTTGTGGATTCCTGACTTTTATAAAATGCTTTCCTTAAGATATTGAAATTAGACACAGGACAAAATTAATGGTCATTATTTGGTACACGAAATTAAAATTAAAATAATAACACAAAGGAAAATAGAAAACCGTTGTCTCCGTAATTAATTCCAGCTAAAATTTAATTTCAACTCTCAAAAAAAATAAAGCTCCGCCGAAGGCGTGTGCCACAGATCAAAAAGATTTATTACATTTTTTTCATTTGCTTTTCAACATTAAAATGGTTGGAGTGTGCTTTGGCTAAATGTTGCATCAAAGAATACAATTTGACATTTTTTTTCTTAAGTATGTTTTGCGTTTTGTACTAACTCCGGGATAAAATCTGGCTTTAAACTGTGAACACGCTATTGTAATTTTTATAAATTACAGAGTTACGTTTACATTGAAACTAATTTCCTTCATTTTGTTTTGTATTAATATGTCAAGAAATTGATTCTAGAGAATTTTCAAAATTATTGACAAGAGGAACGATTTCGACTAAAATATATTTTTACAGTGAGACAGTAAGGAACTTTGCTATTTGGTGATGCATTTTTTAATTTCATGTAAAATTTTCGGCTTCAATCAAAATATATAAAAAGATTGGAGGCAAAAAGGTAAATGAAGGCCATCATACTTCATGTCAAGCAAGCTAAGACTTTCTATTGAGCCCAAACACGCTATATCTGCTGTAAGTTGCTAAGGAGTTAAGTATGCCGCAGAATACTTGATATTGAAGCATCACGTCGAGATTACCATGGAAATACCACCGAAATAACCTTATACCAAATTTCACATCAATTGAACCAGTGAAAGATAGTGAAATCCCTTCGTCAACAAAGAAATGAGCTTATGGTCTTCAAACTCCTGAACAGAGCTTCATTATAGCTTAGACCTGATCACGTCAGCTTTCAAAAAAAAATACAGATCAAAATTTTTCCATCCGTTTGAAAGCTACGATTCTACAGACAGACACACAGATACACACATAGACAGATATACACGCCAAAACACCCCGTTTTGGCGTCGGGCGTCGGGGATTAAAAATAGTCTGTTTACCGACCATTAAAAAACTGACTGTTTACTAGATGGGAGGAGGCTGACGTCGCTTAAAACGCAAACAACGTCAGAGTGAATTTAAGTGGGCTGCCGTACTAGAATAAGACAAAGGATAAGGTAAAGTATGGGGTTAGGGGAATATCCCCACACTGTATCTCACTCACGCATCCAATTATAATAGTTGTTATTTCACAGTGCTATTATTTCACACTGAGCTTGTCCGGCAAAAATGCAGAGGCTGGTCCTGGATAACATTTTTGCTGGTCCACTTTATTTTCAGTAGTGGCGTATGATTTTCAATAGAAAACGTTCACACGGACAACCTGCATTCAGAATACTGAAAAAAACAGGTACGTTTGACATTGTTCAGTTTTGTCACTTAAAACCAGACACACCTGTACTGGAACGGCAAAATACCAAAAAAGACTTAATTTTTTTCGTATGCGACGACGGCGTTGATACCAATTATCATAAGGGCACATCCATTGTTGTCGAAATTAAAGACAATAATGCGAGAACTCCTTCCGACCCCGCATGTAAACGGCATTGCTGGAAGCTCTTTGTGAACACACCATCCTACAATGTAGCTTCCTGCAAACATGATGTCCCTGCAAAACCGGCCCACCGTGTGAACAGGCCCTAAGGGGGTGGTTATGTTACTATCGCCAACCCGGTTGCTTAGTTAATGACTGCAGAGCGCAGTCTGCCTTGCCACTACTAAATAAAAATATAACCGAGTATGAAAGAATAGGTAATAATTATAACTTCATATAATAAGTAACAAACGGAAACGATGCATATATAGGTATTACTTAAAACTTCCAAAAAATGCGCACTTTCGGATCACCCGGAACAGCTCATGTACTCCCGCAATTCCAGTCCATTGACGGATGTTTCTCAGGCATGACATCTTTCTTCTGCCCACTCCTATTCGTCCTTCAATCTTGCCCCCCATGATGAGATGAAGCATATGGTACTTCACACCCATTAGGACATGACCCAGATAAGCAACTTTACGAACAATAAAATTCGCCAGTAGCTCTGTTAGTATGCGCTCGTCTAGAGACCCTGTCAGTCCCTGTCTTTCTTCTATGTAACCACATTTCAAACCCCTGCAATCGGTTCATGGTGTTTACTTTTAAGATCCACGCTTAATTAAATAATTAAATATATATTGGTTTTAAAGTTAGTATCACGAGACTCATACATCATGTTGGACTCGGAAAAGCCGGGCGGGTGTTCCAGATTAGTTGATATTAAAAAAAAAATCTAAAACTTTTGAACTCATTCAGTTCAATTTTCATTTCCGATCTCACAAAATTTAGTATCCATGGGGAATATTACGATGTTTGTTGTAAGATAGTACACGTTTAAATAGTGAAAACAAAGGTTGGCCTCGCGCCAAACATCTCACGTTGTCAAGGAACGGCAAACTTGGTTTAATTTCGTCGACAATTGACGGCTTTTAAATGAAAATTAATTCAAACCTTAACGAACTCCACAATAGATGTTGTTTCAAGTTTCTGTGCCGTTTACAAGATTAAAATGTCTCGCGTTTTGTAATTACTTCTTAAATGAAACCTCTTGTAACAATATCAAACCCACAAAACCCGAGATTTGTTAACTTTTATCTAATAACAACCTTTTATTTGTGTACCTGTTTCAAATGTCCTTTGTCTGTTTTAAACACTTTGTAAAATATGTATAATGGACTATCAATTTGCAAAAACGATTCTCATTACACACGCAGTGCAACTTCACACCCACTTAAAACAGGGAAATAACATGAAAATTGTTTTCATTGTAAGTAACTCTTTTTATTTTGAGTACAAGCAAGCTTATCAATCTCATTCATTTAGATTTCATGATTTGTTTATTTGGTTTTAATTCTTTTTTATTATATTATATTATATAATGCTAAATCTTATCAATCATCAATAATTTATCATCAAAACTTATTAACGTCATTTATTTTATGTTTATTTGGTTTTAATTTCTTTATTATTCATAATATTGTTTTAGCCATACATTATACATTATCTTTTATAAAAAGTAGTTAAACCGATGAGTGGATTATACAACACAAACAAGGTGAAACTACCATTAATTGGTATATTATATACATAAAATATAATATAATATTTTCATTAGGAAAAAGGACGTATTTTTCCCAGTTAAAATATAAATATATTAGTTTATAGCCCGTTGAGGAAGAAAGGCTCTCCGGTGGTGGTCACGTACCGGTAGACGAGTGGATGCGGGCTGTGGCGAGTTCACACTTTGGCGGTCTACAAGGAAGACATCGGGTGTTAACGACAATTATATTAGTATAGGTATTGAATATTTTTATTCTTGTGTTCGTATGTATCAAGGAATAATTTCAAAGTCAAAGGAGTAAATTCTTCATTAAAATCGATTTAAAATTTGTTAAGTTATTCGCGTTGATATTTTTTATTTCATAAAGGGAAAATAATAATAATTTACATATCTATATATAATAAGGAGCCGTGCCTGTACATAAAATAATTAAAATAAAATAAAAATTACATGATATTTGACTTTATGTATAAATTGATAAAGTCGAATATTTCTTACATCTAAATATCAAAAATCACCAACATTTGCCTTTATTTCGTGAGAAAACAAACGTTTTATTTAAACAGGAAATGCAGATTGTAATCTACTTAAGTTATTGCATTAGAATCGGGCTCTTTAAAATGGTTTGTTTAGAACATCGTATCTGCAGTAAGTAGATAGGTACTTACTTTCAAATTGGACAAAAGGAGAAATTTAAATACAAATTAAAGTTATTACTTTAACATTAATACTATTTTTAAACACAAATAACTTATTTCATTCTCTTACTATACATGACACTAAGCTAGTTAACTTTTTATATAAGTACACAAACCTTCCTAGTTTAATCCCTCTTTCCATTAGTAAAAACCGTATCAAAATCCATTAGGTGGTTCAGAAGTAATTAGCGGAGAAACAGACAGAAGCGGACAATTAAAAAAAATATCGGCAACTTGGTAGAAAAATATTTTCTTCTACTTACATAAAAACTTCATTAGGTTTTAATAAATATATAAACATTCCAGGAAAATTATCTAACTCATGGTGAAAATTGATTATAAAAAGTCTTTCACGTATAGAAAGTTACATTATCAGCGAGTAACATAGCCTCTAATACTATTATAATATTATACAGAGAGAAGGTTTGTATGTTTGTAATGAATAAACTCAAAAACTACTGGTCCTATTTCGAAAATTCTTTCACATATAGAAAGCTGCATTATCAGCGAGTAACATAGACTATATTTTATAAAGTTACGCGGACGAAGTCTGGTGCAACAGCTGGTATGAAATAAGTTTCATAAAAATTTTCAATAAATATTTTGTTAATCGTCTTATTCTTAGTTAATAATCAATGTAGTAATTTAGGTTAAATTCAAATTGCTCATTGGTACTTAATAAGTACGACTTGATAGTAATCTTAAGAGCGAGCTTGAAACAAAATTTAAAGTAAGCCAAGCCAAAGGGTGCAACGTAAGATTATAACTATTTTTTATAAAGTTACGTGGGCGAAGTCGCGTGCAACGGCTAGTATTTTACAAAGTACTTAGCGTGCTACAGCTAGTTTGATCATATGTTTTCAATTTGGAAATCAAGCGTTCATAATCCATTGATTGAGAGGGCTTGTCACTATTTAAACCAAACACTGCTTCATGCTTCAAGCGCACTTGACTTAATTTGATTGCTGTACAAACGTCAAATTAGTGAAAAATATTAATGCCTCTCCCCAGTCTAAGCTAATTGCTTGGACTAGGGATGAGTTCGCGGACTAGTATACAACATAATCTCTATATATTGGGTTGTTCGGAAAGTCATTTCGTTTTTTTTGGGGAACATGAAAGACAGTTTTCGTATAATGAATAAATATTTTATTAAATTATATATTGGCCATTCTGGTCCAACACCTTTTGCCATCTTTCTGGCAGTAACATAATTCCCCTCTCATAAAAGTTTTGGTCCTTGCTGGCAAAAAACTCGTCCAGGTGGTTTTTGACATCTTCATTTGAGGTAAAGGTTTTGCCATCCAAAAAATTTTGCAGGGACCGGAACAAATAGTAGTCGGAAGGCGCCAGATCTGGAGAATATGGTGGATGTTGCAGTACGTCCCATTCAAGCTGTAAAAGTTTTTGGCGAGTGACCAAACTTGTGTGAGGTCTCGCATTATCCTGGTGGAACACTACACCCTTCCTGTTGATTAATTCGGGCCTCTTCTCTTTAAGTGAATCATTCAATTTGTCCAGCTGATGACAATAGACTTCTGAATTAATCGTTGTATTGTCCGGCAAAAGCTCAAAAAAAACGATTCCTTTGACATCCCACCAAACGGAGAGCATCACCTTTTTTTGGTGAATGTTGGCTTTTGACACGCTTTGAGCCGGTTCATCTTTTCTGCTCCATGACCTCTTGCGTTTAACATTGTTGTATACAACCCATTTTTCGTCCCCAGTAATAATCCGCTTCAAAAATGGATCATTTTCTAGACGTTTGAGGAGCGAATCACACGCGTCAACACGACGACACAAATTTCGCTCGGTAAGGACATGGGGCACCCACACATCGAGCTTCGAGGTTAAGTCCATGCCTTTCAAATGGCCATAAACAGTTGAATTCGACAAATTTAATCTCTCACCGATCTCTCGTGTGGTGATTCGCCGATTTGCATCAACTAATGCCTTTATCGCATCTTTGTCAGCTTCGACCGGCCTTCCAGACCGTGGTGCATCTTCGACATCAAAATTGCCGGATCGAAATTTTGCAAACCAGTTCTGGCACTGGCGTACTGTTAACACGCCTTCTCCATACACATCCGTCAATTTTTTTCTCGCTTGGACAGCATTTTTACCTTTTCTGAAGTTAAAAAGTAAAATATGACGAAAATGCTGCTTATTGCTCTCCATATTTAAAAGGGCACCAACCAAAAACTACTGGGTAGAATTAATAGAACTTTTTCACACACAAGCCTTGCAATATCAGCTCTCAAGACATATAATGGTTATGGGGCTTAAGTGTGAAGTTAGTTTCGAAAAAACGTAATTAAGTCCTCTGGCGGGAAAAAACGAAATGACTTTCCGAACAACCTAATATATATAAATAAGTGTCACGTGTGTACTTTGTTCCTAAATAAAAGATAGGATAGTATTTTTTATTGCAAATTATTTGTTAATTATATGAGTTATAAATTAGCTTACACCGCCATCTGTGAGAAATTTATGGAACTCACAGATAATAATAATTAAAATAAATAGATGGCTGTGTAAGGTAATTTATCGGCTGAATATTTATTATAAAAATTCCATTTCGGGCGAAACCGGGAGCGGTACAGCTAGTATTATGTAAAAAACGAAAACGTTCGTCAGTTTTTAAATTCATTCCTTTATCAAAATCGTAGACTCTTTGCACCTTTTCAAACTAAAGCACTAAGAAGACAACTGACAGGCGTTTCAAATGAAATTTTGGCATGACTGACAATAATGCCCTTGTGCAAACAAATGTCGACTTAAAAGTTACGAACCTTTTCTTACCCCGACTGTACATTTATATAATGTATTATTGTAGCTTTGTCTATCCTTAGGCCATTGTACCTAAAATCCTATTAAATTTTCGAGAACATTTCTTTGTGAAAAGACAATGAAATATCACAACATTCCATAAATATATACTTACTTGCTTACCTACTTAGGAAAACTTTTTTGTAAATTTAGCCGGCTGTTATTTGCCTTAGGATTTATCTATCTATATCTCTACATATTATAAAATAAAATCGCTGTCCACTTCTGTCTGTTTCTCCGCCAATTTCTTCTAAACCACCCAACGGATTTTCAAAAGGTTTCCACTAATGGAAAGAAAGACCAATAAATAAGTTGGATTTGTGTATATAAGTTAAATAAATAAAATGCATCAGTGAGAAGTCAGTGGTGGTTTGCTAGTCCGCTTATGATAAATATAAAACATTTGATTGGAACTTTAGTAAATTCTTTCTATCGCCAAAAGAGTGTGTACTTACTTATAATTGGTGTTAAAAAAATGAAGTTATAACAAAGAAATATAAATATTTTCGATATTATTTTGAATTTTGTAAAATATTAGCGGCCCGTCCCCGGCATCGCAAGGTTTTTTTTTGTCTGCAAATTATATATTAAAAACCTTTCTCATTTAACACTCTTTCCATTAGTGAAAATCGCATTAAAATCTAATCAGAAGTTTAAAAGATCTAAGCGTACATACAGAGTGACAGACGGAGGGAAGCGTCTGTTTTATACTATGTAGATTATAAATACAAAAATAATTATATTGCTATTTTCCGCATTCTCAAATGTACACCTGTCTACTTGTTACTGATTTAAAAAATATAAACATTTATTTTAGGTTTTAATGAATAAATAAAACAAAAACGAAAAATATTTAATTAATCGGACATAAACAAACCTCCGATTTTTGGTATATAAATATTTAACAATTATTAACTTAAGCGCTTTGTTGATAGAAAAAAAAAATACAATTACTTACCACAAATGGCAATCAGCGGTAGAAGCTTCATTTTCATATTTTTTAAGAGCGTCATTATTATATGCTCATAGTTCACCAAATTAAAAATGAAAACAGTAAATGTCACATTGTAAGCAACACTGAGGGCAATGTTCTTTCCTGCCAGTTATATATGTCACTAGAAACTTCATTCGACGACAAGACACGACAACAATTTTAAAAATGGAACACAGTGTAATCGCTATTTAAAATTGGAACTGCAATTGAATTTCAAATGTTGACCAACCGCTGTTTACAAGTCACCGAACGCGATCGTATTCCATATTTGAATGAGGCGCGGAAAAGCGGGCTACCCGTGCGGGTGCCGTCCATCGAATGTCCTTGGTTTTCCCGCTTGGCTAAAGTCATGCGCAGTGTGAATTCCCCCTAAAGGGTACCTAAGTGGATTAAGTTTTTAAACTTTGACAATTGATAAAACGAGATTGAGCCTGTTAAGGCAAGAACCGTTAAGTGAAAAGTTAGAAATAGAAAATGTCCTTATTTGTGATGCAGCGAAATTTGTTTACGTCACAAAGCTCCGCTTTGACTTCTTCAAACAATCACGGCATAGAATTAAGTTCCAAAGTAACAAAATAACAGTCAGCTGCAAGAAGGAAATAATTAAATCGACATTTTCTAATACCTAATTAAATTTAAAGCCACCGTTAAATTAATGGGCATTGCAGGAACGTTCATTAGCTTAACGGTAGGTTTTCATTTAATAATGAAAGTTAAGGACAAAAGAGTGAATGATCCCAAAAATGAATGAATGATTATCTTTGATTATCAATAAAAATAAGTGCTGCAAAACAAACAAAACGCGAATTGACAGTTCTCATTTAAATTCTGACAGTTTATAGTCAGTTGTTGTTAAATATATATTTTTTGAACTCACAAAGTAATCGCAAGCTAGCAAGGCAAATAAATATCTAGAACTTTTAAGAGAAAACTCGTAAAACACGTGTAAAATTAATTAGCCGATAATAACATGTGTACGGCTAATTAAAAATAACTAATGAAATGTCAAAATAAAACCTCCATTAGCTATGAAAATTGTTTCTTGCGACAAATATGACTTTTGACTAATGAAGACTTGACAGTTAGAAAATTATTATTTTAATGAACATTAAATCTTAGCATAGATCAGAATTGCTGCAATAGAAAACGTGAATTAATGGAACATTACAAATTTAATGAGACTTTAAAATTAAATGATAGCTTCTTGCAACTGACTGTAAGGGTACTACTACTTATTATATATTAAGAAGAAAATAAAACAGTCTCGGAAATAGAATATCTTATCGGAATATAGTAAATTATTTATCTTTTTCCCGCGACTTGGTCTGCGCTCATTTTATTTCAACGCTTAATAAATAATAAAACAACGCCTAGCAAAAATATTATAAGTAATTATTTATTTAATCTTTATTGCTCATATATATTTCTCTCAGACGTTGATATTTTTATATTTTTAGGTTAACAGTATTTTTTTTTTGTGAAAGGTAGTGTTGTATAAATATAACCTATCTAAATATATAAAAAACATAAGGTTATGTTATTCTTTGTGTCCCAGAAAATTTTACAATTTAAATTTTATGATGACAGCTCAGTTGAGTAGTTAAGTAAGACATTATAGCGTAAAGAACAAAGAAATTAACTCACTTTCGCATTAGCCAGCCCCCATAAATAAAGTAGATCGCAACGTCTATGCAAGTTTCTAACATAAAAAAACATGTAGAGTTGAATTTTTTTAAATAAATAGTTTTCAGAGAGACAGTTAATACTTAGTTAATAGTTTGAGAAAATACAAAGATAAAATGAAGACGTTCTCTACATAAAATTCGAATAGGCAGATCAAAATTAGTAATAACTTGAACGATGTAAATAGACACTCGTAGAAAAATTAATATTTTATTTAAATGAAATGGTTAATCTTGACTAGAATTTTGACAAAGTTTAAGGACAATGGTAGCCTCGAGAAAATTAAAAAGTAATTAATATCATATGCAAAGTTTCCCCTCACCTTAAGAGCGGTGTCCATAAATTGTTATTTAGGTATAGGATTTGACAATAATAGGTAAAAAGGCGTCAATAACTTAGGCAAAGCAAGCACAATGCTTTTTTTAAAGTTATTTACACAGAGACACACTTATAGTGTCAATAATTGGTACTTTACCCTATGTCTAAAAAAAAATCATGTTTAGTATATATAAGTTTTAAAAATACGTTAAAATATTTTCACCCTTAAAATTTAATTTTCAAATAGGTTCAACTGCAAATTTAATATTGGAATCATAATTACGGTAACACGCTTTTATCACATAAAACTTTTATTTGAAGCTGTGTTGTTGTAGTGAAACTCAAACAAACAACCCGTAATAGATATAAAATTGAGAGTGCCGAACTTTCCGGAGACAAACAACGGGTGAGGAGTAAAGGTAATTTATTCCCCATACGTCATACTTCGCACCCTGTGGCCCTCGTAAACTTTATCCAGCTATAAGATACCGAAATTTCATATTATGTCAAACAAAACTTACCGAGTGGGCAAAGATAAAATCATGTTGTGCCTCTTCAGTCCTGAAGGTTAGCCGTCAACTTCCTGAACCGGTCTCTGTCAAGAGTCAACTTGATGGTCTGCTTGATATTTATTTATCTGTGAAGACAAGGAAATATAATTAATTATGACATTATGAAAATGTATAACTTTTGATTTATATTGAATTTAGACAACTAGAATATTTATTGTTTTTCTGATTTTATCTCTAGGCAATACAATTAATTTAAAAAATTAACTAATAACCGCTGACAATGACAATGTCATTGTCAGCGAACTCGAATACAAGATATATTATTTCTATGTTAAGAACTTTTATTCAGGTTAATAATTAACCTGAAGTTCTTAATACAGGTCATCGAACAAAATTCAATATAAAATTATTTTTTATTGAATTTTGTTTCTTTAAGAACTCATGTGGATTTCCAGTTTAAAATAATGACAACAATGAATATTTATCTTAAAGGACAACTTGAATTAAAATGGAGTAGTTTATCTCAATACTAGATAATAATTTATTAACTTTATCAGATGTATACTAGCGAAACTTAGCAGGGATCAATTTTTTTTGTTGCAAATTCTATACACAAAGCTTCATCGTTTTCTGGTGAAAACCGACATTAAATCGGTTTAGTGGTTTTTTGAATACACAGAGAACATACATACACACATCGATTTTTATTTATAAAGATGTAATATTACCTTGACCAAGACACAGGCGGTGGTTCCCCGTGATGGCGGCGTACCTCCACTTTCGGGTACGCCGAGGTTCTAACAGGGAGCGTAGGCCTCCCCGCGCTGGATAGACATGGCGGGGCACCGAAGTCGTGTCATAACGTCCCCGCGACCCCGCCCATCAACGGCCGCGCTAGAAAGTCGTTGTGTTTTAGCCGGTACGAATCCGGCATAATCCCACATTGTCCCCAACACTACCGTGTATCCAAGAGGATTTTCCATCGTCAAAAAAAGGCCAAAAAGAGTACCTAAATAAATGCAAATTAAGCTTGAAGATTCATCATAACAATTTCATATTTGTTGTTTATTTTTAAAGCTATGGAGATGATTGCAACAACTTATTTCTCGCTTCCTTACAATATAAGCCTCAACAGAAAAATGCAATTTCAAAGCCTCAGAGATGTACACGTTTATCTCTGAAAATACTGATGTACACTCCTTCTATTTTGTTTTCGAATGGAGCACCAGCGAAAAATAGAAGTGAATCTAACATTGGAAAAGAAAGGCACCAAAATCCGGGGTTAAACCAATGCACGTAGACGTATCGAAAGCTCACATACCCATCGAACAGTGTTATTTTATTGTCCATCAAAGTGTTCGTACTGAAGCGATCCAATTATTCGACTCGCTTTGGTCGGATAAAAGGTCGTTGTGCCGCCGGGTGTTTCGTTCCCTTTATATTATTGTTACTGTTACGTGATTTTTAATTTTATTAGTGGGTTTATTATAGGCTTGTCCCTAGATTTTTATATTTATAACGCTCGATTACTTTTAATGGCAAATGCTTGGTGGCAAATGCTTGCCAATTTTACACTTACTAGTATAATTATATATTATTATTTTTTTCACAACAGAACAAATAAAAAAAGCTTACAGTAGTTACAGGTAGCACAAGGCAATTTTAAGGCATACAAAGATAAAATACCAACTAGGATTTGAGGCGACCGATAATAGAAAAGGCAAAATTCAAATTTAAATCAAAAGTAGCAGAACCCGAGACTAGTCAAACAAGTCAAGTAGACAATTTTTCCTTGAGTTTTCCAAAACGGGTCCGTCAAGTCCACAGCAGTCAGGTTAAGTCGAAAACCAAGATTGAAAATTAAAACAATCGAATCAAATTCCTTAATTAGTAGATGAATACATATTAATATAATGTTAAAGTAACATATTATATGACAACAAAGCTACAACTAATTTTTGTATAGGTATTACAAATATAAAAATGTACATTTAGAGTTATAAGTAAATAGGTACTGCTTCATTTTAACAGTCGATTGATCAATGAGTTTCAGCCACTTTTAAACACTTGAAGCGATTTACCAAAACCATATCTGACAAATTATTATAAAGCAAAATCTGACGAGTGGTCAACGCCGACCCATTCACTATCAAAATAAATATACTTTTGATATCAGTTCAAATAAATACTATACCTATATACAGAATTTTACGGACAATATAGTGAAGCGGTTTTTATAAACGTGTGCGTTTCAAGCTTGAGTTGAGGTTATATGTGTTTCAAGCTACATATAACATCAACTTTTGTTAATTTTTAATGAAAATATTAGTTTTCAAGTTTACTTACGTATGAAATATGATTCCGCCCTGCTTTGTTTTATTTTTTGAAACCCGGTTTTTACTTTATACACTACGCGACGCGATTCGACATTTTCACTAGTAAATATTTAAATAAAGCGAGGCGTAGTTTTACCGGCTTCACTCTGCCGTCCACGGGGTTCTATATTTAGTTCTTATTTTATCTGAATTTTCAATGGATTTATTTACAAGTTATTACTAAAACTACAGAGTGGTTAGACGAGCCATTCGTCGAGAGGTTAAGATGCTTGCCTTTGCGCTGTAACTTAGGGGTTCCGGGTTCAATTCCAGTGCGTTGTATGTTATCCACAGTGGTTATCCATAATGCCATAACGGGCCATACAATTGTTTTGTTTAGTCAAAACAGAAAAAAAGGTGGTCACAAAGTTTAGATATTTTCTTTGATATTAAAGTTTGCGAGGTACCGCCAAACGCGTAATTTTTAAGAAATTTTTGATCGTCTCAAATTTTGGAGTTTAATTATATAGGTAAAGAATAGTTAAGAATAAAATTTTCAACACACACCTACCTTTATTTATTATAGCAATTACAAAGGTTAATCGAAAACACAAAACAAATAATTTTTCATGAAATCAATGTTTTCATAAAATAAATGTTAATGTTTACAGTTCATAGTCGGCCATAGATTTTCACATGGGTATTTCGCCGTAAACATTTGACTTAAATGTGTATTGAACTGTAATTAAAACGGATTTTAACGCTCGCAACAATGAAATTGTTTCCACCCGATAATACGAGTATGAGAGAAATGTTTACAAATGACCACACCAAAAATCGGTATACAATGATTTAACATGCACTTTTTTTATTTAATAACGATTAAAATAACGCTAAAATGGCGTTAAAATTAAAACTATTTGGGATTCCAGAGCTCAATTCCATATCCCTTCCAATCCTTTATCCCTCGGCAGTGTATACTTATCATCTTTGGGGTTGCTTGTCTTATAAGCGAAGCCAAAGTGGACCTTTTTTTAGGAGGGGAGATGACATTTACGCATTATCAGCGGTGATGTGTGGGTCCGAGATCACAGCGAAGCATTATCCTCGGATCCCCACTCACCGCTACGCCCGTTTCGGACTCATCTCGTAGGCGAATGTTCGCCTCACTATTTTCATGTGGCGGCTCAGGAATCCCATAAGCCGCCACGCATTATTTTTAGGTGTTTCAGGACGCCAGATGTCTGAAGCCCTGATCTGATTATAGACCGCTGCAAGGACCTCGGCATCCAACCCACAGGGAAGTGTCCCCGCAATCGCGCATGCCGCTCCTCACGAGGTGGTGCGATCATAGAAATAATATATCTTTCTGATGACCCTGTTTGCCATGACCCTCTGCGGTTGACGCAGCAGAGCCAAGTTATGAGAAGATGAGAGAAAAACAATAAGTATTATAATTTTATAATTTGTGAATATTAATTTGTGAATATTCGGCTAATATTTCGTAAGGGATATGCGTGACTGAGTCTTGTCGAAAACAGAAACTTCACTTTCCTACGACTTAAGTTTTTCTACTGGTAAGGGATTTCAAGGAAAATAAATTTTTAGATTACTAGATTTTTAGATACTAGAAAAGGAATTTTTAGATATGCAACATCTAGCGTGTTTTCTTTCACTAAGGTGGGTGGCATATGTTGTTTATACAAAAAAAGGGAAGTAATACTCTAAGTATGTTGGCGAACGTGTTAGTTTTTCTAAAAGGTAACTAGAGCACGGACTGTCTTATACAATTCCTCATGTAAAGGGAGAATGCGCTTTTGACCTAAATAATGAATTGTCGGTACGCCCGCCCGCGCCGTCCGCAATAATCTTCGTTTGGTTCCCTTAGCTAAGAGTTTGTGCTCGCGAGCCGCAGTCGTGTTCCCAGTCTCTCTGAATCCGTGGCTGAAGTAAATGCGAGCAGACATATCGCAAGTTCGTCTCTTGTTTCCATTTTTAAAAGCGCCTCTCTCTTGATTCTGCCTGTAAAACTGGAAAACGTGTCCTAGAATCCATTATGTAGTAACCGCAGCTGCGGTCTTAGTACTTAATGGAACATTTCCTCTTAAAAATTTAACTATTCACAATTTTTCTCAGTCTATCGTTTCAATGTTTCTTATTAACGTAACTAAATCACTTCAATAGCACAATGAGAATTAAACATAAAGTTTATGTATTGAGTTGGCCAAAGTCGCCTTCAAATATTCTACTATGCATTTAAAACAGATATTCGACCGGTTCTTTTGACTCATTATTCATTTGTTCAGTAAAATTTTGTCGTATTTATCCTTAAAAATATCGTAAGTAAAGTTAGTAATTTGGTACATTCCAACTAATGAAAGTGAAAATGAAAAATATAATCATGTTTAAACAAACAATTTTAACGGCTACAAATAAGTCTTGCACAGTCCGCATCAAAGCCAGTAAGACGTTCCTTTGTTTTAATCATCAACAAAGTTAATTTCAGAACGATTGCGGCTGACAATCAATTTCACGCCTAGTTAACACAAATTATGATTTTAACAACTTTCACTTTAAAATTTAACTTTAATGTTTTAACTTAACATTAAGAACAGAACCGTTTAATTTGGTCGGATTTATTTTTGATTAATTGCAACTAATTCTGCACTACACTACAAATAGGAAAAGGGAGTTAGATCTTTGTATGAAACTTACATTTATTACATACATGTATATCACATTCCCGCAATAGATGTCTCTATGGGGTGAATCTATACTAATATTATAAAGAGAAATAAGGTTACCCGGACGAAGTCGCGTGCAATAGCAGGTATGAAAAAAGTTTCATAAAAAATTTCAATAAATATCTTGTTTATTCTTATTATTCTTAGTTAATTTAGTTATTAATCCATTTAGTAAATTAGGTTAAATTCAAATAGCTCATTGGTATGCTCATAAAGTAAGCTAAGCCAAAGGGTGTAACGCAAAATTATATGCATAGAATTGAAATGAGAATCCAAAAAAAAAAACTTTCAGCGAGTAATCAACTAATCTCGCGTGAAATAACCTTATTCGAGTTCGACACGGCATAAGTGGCAAGGAATTTACAGAGGTCTATATTAAATCTCCCGTTATCCGACATTGGATCGGGACAAAGGGAGAGATTTCAACAAAGTTCTTGGCCGAACGAGGGAAATTTACATTACAAACAAAAAGAGAAAGGGAACTTCCCAGACGTGAAATTACAAGCGAAGGGATCAGATCACGGTTCAGTGGAAGCGTCGCGAAATATGGCCTTCGAGGGCATCGACTATCGTACACGTCGCGTGGGACCTTTATTTATCACTAGCTTTTAGCTCCCACATCCTGCCCTCGCCAAATAACAATGCCCAATGAAATATTGAACGTGATAACTTATTACTGCCTTTAACCGATTTCGTGACTACATATCTATCTATCTATATAAATAAAAACGAATCGCTAAATGTGTTGCTAAGTGCAAAACTCGAAAAATGCTGGACCGTTATTTATTTATTTATTTATTTTTCAAAAAATCGTTGGAACTCCTAGGAAGATTTTATGAAGAGAAAAATAGGAAAAAAACACCAGGAAAACCGCATCCGTGCGATGCCGAGACGGACCGCTAGTATTAGCGCTAGTAAAAAAAACAATATGAAAATCTTTAATACTTGTGACACACAGAAATATATAGATTTTTCTATATATAATAGGTCTAGGAGAAAGTTTATATTTTTATTTTTTATTATTCTTTAGGTTTTCTAACAGAAAAAATATTAAAATGACGAAAATTTGAAGCAATTAATTAACTTGTTCGCGTTAAGATGGCTTTATATTCATGTTTTTTAATATTATGCAAACAAACAGCAGCCCGCCAAAATGTTGATAATTAAATTTAATATTCATACGTAAACTAGATCCCCGGCTATCACTACCGAGGGTACGAATTTAATTTTGGTCCTTTTGGTCTAATATAATATTCCGGGGCTGAACTTTAAATGCGTTAGGCCCATCGGTTAGGCGGTAATCTCTTCATGCTCCATCTAAAGCCAAGTGATTAAATTTTGCTCTCATTACGAATAATTGTTTAGCTGGAAGTTCAAAGATTAAACTTACCTAGGTTTAAATGATTATAGTCCAATAAGAATTCTAGTTTGCTGATTTGTCATACAGGGACGGGCAGCCATCCAGTGAGTGCGATTTAAATTCCGGTCGGACCTGCATCTCTGAGAATAATTGTATCATTAGAAGATTGTATCATCACACGCTGATATAATCGAGAAGAAATTATGTCTATAAAAATACTAACAATTTTTGAAGTTATGTAATTCAATAAATCTCCGATAAAATACAAATAAACCATATATATTTTTATTTTATTTGTAATGTTTATTGTATTGAAATCCAATTTTCATATTCCTCACATAGCGCAAATTCGGCCCAAAATAACGAAATTCTCAATTCAAAATGTATGAATCTCAGAAATGCAAAGCCTTATGGAAATAATATTAAAATCACAGCAAATACAATTAGTGGTGTCCCCAGTACTCCGGCGGCAGAAACAAACTCCTTATAAATGACCACCGTGAATTAACAGGTCGGAATGAGTAAGAAATGCTACAGCACTAACCTCTATTTTGTATCAATCCATTATCTTTTATTGTATTTAGCTCAAAATAGTTCAAATGGTTCAAAACAGATATAGTTTGGCACGAACTGAACAATTATTTCTACTTTTGCGGTACATCACTATTGCGTTGCCCTACTTTTTAATTTCTTCCCCTTCATGAGCCTACAAACTTCGGATGTGAATACAGAAAGGTTCGTGTCACATAACTCTATTCACTTCTCTGATTCATAGTCATGACATGACCTTTCAAGACTTTTTCGATTGACCAAAGCCGAACATGAATAATTTCATGTAATTTTCGTCCCTTTGAAATATCATCAAACCTCCAGTGATTTATTGCTAAAATATTGGTGGGGCCGAGTAGAACGACCGCTAACGATTCAACGAGCAACGCAACCTTCGTAAAAAATCTGTCGCTAAATTATGAACGCAACATAAATCTCGGAATATTTATAAAGGGAATGAACGAGTGGTTATATCTGTACTTATGCCAGTTTAAAAATATGATGTTTTATAATAAAATTGTACCTATACTGTAAGTACTAATGACGTAAAAATTATATAAACAGATGTGCAAAGAGTTTTTCTGTGTTATTTTTGTGGAATCGGCACATCGAATTGGATTTCCGCTAAAGCGTATATTCAATATTTTAAAATGGTTGACGTAATCACCAATCTTATAGCGCCATTGTTCTTTTAAAAAATGTTCATAATACGTGACTTTTTTCATAGATGAGAAGACACGAGTTTCCGACTAACACTCTATCGGAGTAAATTGATTTCGAGCAGGAAATATTGTAAATTTTCTAGGCGAGGAGGATGAGCATCACGTCAGCAAAAATGCGAGGCGACGTAAATGTTATTACTTTAATCGGCAAACTTGCTGCCAATATCTATCCAAAATAAAATGTAACGTGTTTTCTAAAATTAAAAGAAAACAAAGATGGAGAACTGGGAGGCTTCGTTTGTTCAATATTTACATACTATTTCCGTGAATATACAAAACTATGCCTACTAGCGCTTATGAAAAACAGCGTTAACCAAGATCACTCCGACGGATCTGTACTAAATCCCAAACAAAGTTGCCCGTATCAAATTAAGCGTTGATGTATAGCCAACGTGATTAACCCTCGAATTTTGGCGCGGAATTACAGCAGTTTCAGACGTCGCCAGAACTTTTCTTTAGGTGATAAACGCTCTCGCAAATTGCCCACATTTATTCGGCGCTGCAGGGAACCGCTGCTAATGTGGACCGCGAGGAATGCCTCTTTGTGAACTCGGTACCTCTCATATACTCATACAGTCTCATTTATTCACCATTGAACTTTACCCAACTCTCATTGCAAATGAATTGTGTTAAAATTGAGCTTTAAATCGCTTTATGCTCTGACGCCGGATTATTGGAAAACGGTGCGGACAAATTAAATTCATTCCATTATGATTATCGCGTATGCGATACCAGGAGCTACTTTGATTGTAATTATTTTCAATGTGTTGAATTTGTCACAGTGACGGTAATTGCTTACATCCAATATCATATCATATACATATACTAGTGCACTGGAGTCTCCTATAGACTAATTTCATCATGCTAGCTGTCTACAGATTTTCACGATTACATATTTTCAAACTAGTTGCTATTTTGCTATATAATGTCCCCAGTTTTCTCAAACGCGCTGCTTCATAATAGAGTACCTACATCATCGATGATATCGAAGAGTTGGGGGTGCAGTCAAACTTTTCTACTGGAAAGTGTTTGTTATTATGTTTTTCTAAATACAAACTATGATCATCTGTTAAGTGTTAAAAACCAATTCGGTATCGTAAACGTAAAATCCAATGGACTATCGAATTTTTCTCGACGTCACGGGCGCGAAGCGTGACAACTTGCCCCGCCATCGTTGCAGAAATTTGCAATTTTTCCTCGCGTAAAATCTATTCCTGTGAAAAATACGACGGACGGCTGCTTCTGTCTTCTCTCGGAAAAAGTCACGTACTATGGACATTGACGGTTACCGAACGGTTATCGAATGGAGTGTACATGGAAATAATATCTGTCTGGAAGAGAGCGTCAGTTACTTTTTTCCACCTATTAGAAATCTAACCACACATCCTGACGAAATAAGAAGCGCTACTAAATACTAGTACTTCAAATCATACTTCTCCAGGATCTAGCATATCAAATCTAGCATTTGTAGTGGCGGCCCGTCTTTTGGCAGTAACTACTCCTTTAGGAAAAATCATCACGACATAGCAGCATATTGCGTACTTCCTTCCACATTGTCCTATTATCCTGTCCCATCCACAAAGGGGTGACGGTACCCCTCTCAAGCTGACCGTCAGCTTTTTTTATTTTATTTTTTTTAATTTTTTTTATTAAAAACATGAAATATCGAATATTTCATGTTAAATTAGAATAAGAACAGAAACCTTCTACACATAGAAGCTTTTTTAATTTCAAACGTTACAATATCTTAATTTTTGTTACTTATAAAGGCTAAGAAAATAGGTAACGTTATTAAACAATTGGACTACGCCTCAAATTACCTATGGTGGAACAATTACTGAGAAGCCGTAATCGTTCACTACACAATGAACAGGATATTGAGCTCTCCAACTTTTGCGTCAACAAAGCAGTTTGATGTAGTTCGTTCAAGTTAGACAAGCAGAGGCTCCAGATATTTATGACAACTTCTACGGCTGAATACAAACATAAAGTTGAAACTAGCTTAACCCTTCGGGGGAGTCTCATCGAAACGGAAATCCCAACAATTTGGTTTATGAAATTGAATGGTTTCATCTCAGACTTAGCGCTTTAAGTGATTTAACATTAAAAGGGTCTAGTTGCCGGAGTAGTTTAGCCTCGCCAATATAAATAAAATGGTTGATTACTTTACTTTGTCTTTGCCAAATGAGGATTTCGCAAGTTAATTTACTTTGATTTTGGTTTGGATTTTGTTGAATATAAACTAATAATAAGTGAGAAGGTAATTAATAAGTGATTATTTAAAAATTAATTATATCTAAAATGTAACGATTATTTTTATCAATCAAATACCTATATAGAATCAATTAAATTTGTATTTAAAAATTAAACTTTAATATTTATTTATTATTTTTTGATGATTTTATTGCAGTTGTTTTTTTAAGTTAGGTACATTTTCTACTTTCATATTAATTTATTCGTTGTACTGTCAAGACATACTATGTTCTACACTAGGCAGCTCATCTGGCGGCAGTAACCACTGTCAAATAACACCACGTGTTTCAATAAATGACTAAGGAATGTCAGAGCTCTTTTTTTCTCCTAATCCTTTATACTATCAAGGTTTGTAGTAAAGTTGCAAACCTGTTAGTAGGCGACGGTAGGTATTCACCTGTCATCCAGTGGAGCATAAAAGTAAAAATTTTAACTGTTTACTTTTTAATTACTGCCTTTACTCAGTTTTCATGTTTTTAAATTTTCTCTTAATATGAAACAGAATATCTAATTAAAAAATGATTCGTTTCCGTATTACGTTTTGATTGCTCTGGTTAGCATAATATTTCATATGAAAACATCATTTACAGTGATTCATGCGTTAAATCTGAATCCGAAATTTAATCATTGAATCACATATCTTGTAGATCTGCCCCGAGGGCAGCCGTTGGACTGATGTAAAAAAATGCCGAATAGGGATTTTCTTCTCCATATATAATTACCACGATAACACGGCTTTGGGTTCCGAGGGTCGACCCTTTCTGTGTCGCGGATTCGTCAGATGACCGGACCGAACCTTGTCCGCCCACAAATACTATTGTAAGTCCGGGGAAATTTCAAATAAATCTTTATGGGGATGAACATTAAAATTGTAAATTCTAACAAAATACTGCTGAAACTTTTTAACATTTTTAACAATTAACAATTTATACTTTACTCGTATGAGTATTTATTTAAGTTTAATCTCTCCTTATTTTTAAATGTCACAATAGATTTAAACATAAAAATGAAAATGTTTATTACGGATACTTTATAATAGAAGACTAGCGACCAGTCCCAGCTTTTTTATATAATACTAGGCTGTTGCACGCGACTTCGTCCGCGTAACTTTATAAGTATTTTATTATTCTACTTGTTAAAGAATGTAAAAATTTCAGCCGATTGCTACTATTAGAAGCATCAGATGTAATGCAACATTACGATACAACAATATATTCAAAATTGGAATAATTAATTCGATATTTTTTTAACTTTTATGATATTCTGCTAATTCATATTTCATAGCATTGTGATTTAATTTTCTGATTAAAAAAAACTATCAAGTATTTATAATAAAGCAGTTTTAATATCAATGTTGTTTATGGATGTAATAAAGAACGCTCTCGGTAAAGTTTTATCTTTAAAACAGGTTATTTGTTAGGATATACCTAACAGGATATTTAAAACAAGATAAATATTTTATCTTTATTTATTATTTTTTTTTATTAAAATACGAAATAAAAAATATACAGCCTTTGTGTTACATCATATAAAAACTTTTTATTTCCTACACTTTCCTATCTACACTAATACTATAAAGAGGTAAAGTTTGAATATTTGTTTGTTTGTAACTTTGTATATTTGTACGTAGGAGGTAATTTTCGAAACTACTCATCAGATTTAGAAAAAATATTTTACCAATAGTTAGAATAAAATTAAAGGATGAACATAGGCTAAATATTATAAATATTCCACGCGAGTGAAGCCGCGTGGCACCAGCTATCTAAAAATAAAGATCCAACGCTTGGCAAAAGTATTAACGAGGCGTCTATGAATGTTAGTCTTTATATTGCTTTAAATATTTTGTCAGGCGTTATATCTTATATTTTAACGCGGACGAAGTCACGTGCACCAGCTAGTTCATTCATATAATTGCATCTTTCGCATAAATTAATATGTTTCCGATTCCATGGTTTGGATAAAACTGTGTAATATTGAAAACTTCAACTACAAGTATTGAAAATGTTTTTAACAAAATTTTCTGATAAGTTCAACAAATTCCCTTGATATGTCTATCGTTACACTATAAGGCTCGTATTACAGAATAAACCTTCAGACCTGAAGCTTTAGATAGAAAAATAAGTTACAAAACAAAGACTTGCCTAACTTGTTCAAGTCTAATACGGCGTTATTAAGAATAGGTCATAAAGTTAATATTGCCATACGACAATATTGACTAAACAATGATAAACTCTCTTTTTGATTTGTGTCACTTTCAAGTGAATTTTGTTATCTTTATTGTTTTCTTACCTTGTTTCATCCCTGTTTGTTTATCAGTAAATCGTACTGAGGTGAAGAACCCGGGCGAATCCGGGATCAGGTTCAAAAATCTTTCACGTTTTATATCTGTCTATCCATATTTAAAAACCGAATTAAAATTGGTCTACCCAATTTTGAGTTCTTGTAGCGTACTATACTGTAGCAAATAAATAATCATTTAAATGATTTAATTTATATAAGAGCGTTTTTATATTTTTGAATATTGCTTTATTTGTTATTTTTTTGTAAAAGCATTTAGGTACTAATATAATGTAATATTGGACATGTTAGATCCATATTATTTAATATTAGTTAAAGAAGAGTTTACTAAGAATATTAAAATAATTTGGAAAAAAAAACATAGTAATAGTAATTCAAAAAATATGTAAATATTTTCAACTACTATTTTTTTCACAAAAACAGAATTATCTCAAAATACAAAATATATACCTATTATATCAAATTATTCTTACTGCTTTGTAATTTGTGTAATATTTTATTATCTTTAAATCATTGTAAACAATAATAATATAGTAAAGAAAATTAGTAGGAATTTCCTAAGACATTACAGTTTACGAGACATTGAAACCCCTAAGTACAGTTTGTCCGGTCATAGTGAGTAGTGACCATCTAATGGGCAAGCAAGCCCGGCCCTTTCTCTGTTCCTGAGAACACCCGTGAGACTGAGATCGTCTTTGTAAGAGAAAACAGTGCTGCGACCGCACATAAAGCACCTGCAACACTATTAAGTACTTGTTTAATCATTATTTTACCGATGGAAATCCTTCAATTGATGACTAAACATTTGTTTATTTTACTTGTATAACAAATCTTCTAATATATGTAAAGGACATAGTTAAATTTTAAGTCGATTTTCGCGTCTGTCTGTATGGCCGCTCATAAAGCTCCTCAGTTAGATAATTTTTCATAAAAGGTTTTAAATATAATATATTAAGTTTTTATGTGAATGCGAGCACGAATTTTTATTTATCAATTAGGTTTCTTAAAGAAACTCGTATGATCGTCAAGATAAATTTAAATTTACCATGTCATTTAATTTACCTACTTATTATAAATTAATTATTTTCTCATTTATAATGAGGAATATATCAATTGCCAGTTCAGAGCCGTCGAAAACAAGAAAATTAGAACCGAGGTTGTTACCATGGAAATTAAGATCAAGGAAAATGGGATTATTTCAATCCAATTTTCATTTCGAAATATTTGGATTAATTTCTTCGTTCCACTTTGGGACGATAGTGTATGAACAGCGGTTAGATTTCAACCATTTGACTGCCACCGCTGCGTGAGGTTATTTTGTTTATAATTAATATAATTTCTGTTATACATATTTATTCTTTGTATAATTAGGGGTCCTCAAATCGTAAGTGTGAATATTATGATTCGGAAATTCTTGAACCTCGACTAATTTAGTCAACGTTACTTAGCTAATAATAATTAGTCCAAAAAAAGTTGCCATTTCCATTTCGAAATATTTGGATTAATTTCTTCGTCCTACTTTGCGAGGATAGTGTATGAACGGCGGTTAGATTTCGTACAAATGATCATGATTAATTGTTCAAGACAAATGCGGTCGCAACCCAAGGCGCTTGCCTGCAGCCACACCGTACAAGGTATTTATGTGTTTAGTTTGTATCGAAGTTGGATCGCAAATTCTAAACGCCAAGCATGAACATTCACAAGGCTGTGAAACTTCGCTCGTTATCTCAGTAATATATCTAGGATAAAGATCGTTTTATAAAACAGATATATAATAAAAGTTATCGGAGATAATCGCAACCGATAACAATGTCCAGCTAACAGTTACGATAACTTGTCTGTTCTACTGTGTCATCCAGTACTCAGCGTTGTACTCGTAGTACAATGCCATACTTTTAAGTATTATATGCAAATATATTTTTCTGCAATTTAACGGCCATTGAATATTTATGAATTGAGTGTTAGAAGTAGTGGAAAAATCTTCCCTTAGACCAAAGCAAGTGTGATAAGCACTCTTTTTTTGTGTTATTCCAAAGTCAACTCTACCGACGTACTTTATACTATGTTCAACCGATAGGGATTTTGTGTTACTCCTTAATCCTGTAAATATTTTGTAATTCACGCATTGCAAAACAATCAAAACAATCAAAAATCAAAGTTCCCTGGCGTAACTTTATAAAATATAGCCTGTTACTCGCTAATAACGTAGCTTTCTATAGGTGAAAGAATTTTAAAATCGGTCCAGAGTTTTTGAGTTTTTTCACTACAGACATAAAAATCTTCTAATATAATATTAGTATAGATATAGGTAGATGACTGTGAATAACTACAGTTCGCCTCAATACTCAGTTGGAAGAAAGAGAAAATATACATTAGTATAGGATATATTCACCACGTCCACCTGAAATAATGTACTATTTAAATAGTTAAAGATTTAAAAAGAAATACCATCTGTATTTTTAATATTAATACTATTAAAATTAGTGTAATTTGCCTGTACTTGGTATCATAGTGTGGTGGCCCATATTTACTATATTTATATTTATTATATTGCTAGGAGTCCATTGCGTTTAAAAATTTATTGGAGGCTAAGTGCTCAAGTCCATTTTCCCAAACTAAATTTCACCCTTTACAACGAACACTCCAAAATAGACCGTATCGCTTCAGCGCAGGTGATAAAGTGACACAACAAACTCTGTGAGGATAATTAGCAGACCAGACAAAGTTTACAGCGTTTTTAGAGAGCTAGTGTGACATTGACGAAATTCCTTTTAACCTCACCTCTGTTGGTTGAACGTTTCTTTACGAGCATGCCTTATCTAAAGTTGTCCATAGTCCTCCATCCAACATTGAGTGTGTTACTATGAATAATTTTATTAAAAGATTTTCCTCGTATTTGTAAAGTAATGTATATTTATTAAAATAATAATAATAATATTTAAAATGCGGAAGTGTGGTGTTCGGGGCTTATTATGCGCCAAGACCATGCACAACCGCAAGATGTACAAACCTTACGATTTTCTTCTTAGCTGATCGGGATTGCGTATTGCGTAGGGCGGTTGTAGAATGTGACAACACTCTCCCCGTTGTCCTTGGCCGATAGGCGATTGTGTGATCCGGCGATACCAAGCACCTCTGTCAGGGAAGCCGTATAGAAGGAGAAGGAGCTGCACGGACGGTTTTACAAGGCTCACTACGAGCCTCAATCGACCATAAAGCCTCCGCGCACTGGCTGCGCTTCGGTGATCTCTTCGGAGAAACCGAGTGATTTGTCTGTGCGATACAGGATCAGGTGGTCAAGACCGAAAGTACATAATAAAGGATGGCACAGAAGACATATGTCGAGCCTGTCGCCATCCTGGAGAGACACTCCGACATGTTACTTCCGGTTGTTCCGCGCTTACCAACACTAAGTATCTGCATTTGATGAATTTAAATAAAAATTGTGTTATTGTGTTTCGGTGTGTGAATAAGGGAAGCCAGAGCCACTTTCTAGTCCACTAGTCGTCGGCAGCATACTTGCAGCACCTGTTGTGTTACTTGGTGACGATCAGCCTGTCTGTCAACCTTAACATTAAAAAAATATATTGTAACATTCGATCGACTAACCATAAAGTGTCGTTGGTGTTAACGCATTGAACTCATTTCAATTTTAGTCAAGTTTATCTAATAAAAAATATTTCATTAAGATCTCACATTTTTCAATGTTGAAAAAACCATTCCTTCATTGCAGTCTCTTCTTATTGAACTAGATTTCAAATAAATCCTTTTCAAAAGGGGACGTCTGCTCATACAAAGGGTCTATGAAGATAATATTTTCTTTTATGGTAAAATATTAAAACGAGTATTAATTATTATTCCAATATGGCTGCCTCTCCTCACTAATATGATTCAAGCATTAGTCTCTAACTTCAAAGACTTGTATTGCCGCTACAATTACGTGTTACTAACCAAGAGTTTATGTAGTTATATGAAAAAGAGTAGGTTTATTAATTCTATAAATAATTCAAATAAAATTTATATGTAAAGTTTGACAGGCAGGCTGACGATTCACTTGATTTTAGGTGTTACTGTCACCTATTAATACAAGCAATTCCATAGGAGTTGCAAGTGCGCTGCCGACTGTAGTAGAATTAAAAATAAGGAATTAGGAAAGGGTAGGGAAATGGGCTTTGGCTTTACTCACTCACCGAAATAAAACTGCACAGATGCTGTTATATCACGGTGGTCTTCATTAAGAGGGTGGTTACTGCCGCCAGACGGGCTGCCTAAACGACTGCGAAACATAGTGTGCCCTGCCACTACTTTCCAGATCCAGACCAGAGCCTAAGAAACTTCATTTTAAAAACTGACCCTGCCGGGAATATAACCCGGAATCCCTAGAGCAGAGCATTAAGGCAAGCACCCTAACTACTCATCCAATGGGCTCGTCAAACACCGATTTATTTGTTTTTTCTATAAGAATGTGAACGGAGAAGCAAAGTCTACTCAAACCTGTATCATTCTTGGCGTAGGTTGAATGTTAAAGTAACTATACTAATCTAGTGCTTAAACTTGTTAGAGTAAAGCAACTACAACTGGGTGCATTAAACAATAAAATGGCTTAACCACTCTACCGGCAGCTTTACCCTTTGCAGTTACCATAGTCCTTACCTACATATAAAGTTATCTAGAACTTTCAAAATTGGAAAAGTAAGGTTTTTAAAAACTTTAAAAAACAATAACTTTTAAATAACAAAAAAGGGGCGCTTGGACGCGGCTGTTTCACGTGAATAAGTTACGAGAAATATTTTCTTATTATATGTTAATGTTTGAATATGCTGAATTCAAATATGCTATATATACAAAAAAAAAATCTTTGATACTTTCGCTTACGAGTGGTGTCATTAAATTTAGGATGTACTATAGAAGTAAATTTACAGACGTATTCACGTCAAAAAGTGAGAATTATATCGACATTCCATAGTAGCGCATTCGCGGCAAGCACACAGTATTATCGCCTCAATGTCGTCTCATTAACTTCCACATAAACGCACCTAGCCTTTGATAAGTTTAACTTTTTACGAGCAACCCCTCTCCCTCATCACGAGTGTCACAGTGCAAGGGATACGGTGTGGTAGTGAGTTCTTATTGTAGTTGTTACTAAATTAAACTCTTTTATTTTGTTGTTTTATCTTCAACAGTATATTTTATTAATTGCTACACTCTCATGTATTTATCAAATTTAATGTTAAAATGTAAATATTCCTAGGCGATATTTATAGGAAAAGTTAAGACACAATACCTTCTCCCCCCGTACCTACGTAAGACCTATGAAAACACAAATAAAATTTATATTTTTACACTTGTTGAGTTCATATTACTTATTGAAAACTGTCACAATTTGTTACCTCTCAAATGAGATTACACTTCAGTAAACAAACATATTTGTACGTAGCAACACATAGTTTGCTACGAGTACGTACAAATAAGTTTGTTACTCGATATTTCCTGGATACCAAACAGTTTACAAATTAATCAAATTTGACGTAAACACTTTGAAATATGTAAACACATTTCTACAGCTAATAAATCTAATTAAAATTAGAATTGGCTCAAAGGCCGATTCTAATTTTAATGTTATATAAGCGACTAGCTGGTGCCCACGACTTCGTCCGCGTTGAACAATGAAGGTACCCTATGTCGTTTCTGGTGTCCCAGACAACGTGTATACAAAATTTCATGGTGATCGGTTCAGTAGTTTTTGCGTGAAAGTGTTACAAACATCCATACATCCAAACATACTTTCGCATTTATAATATTAGTATAGATATAGATAATAATAATAATATAGTACGGAGGTAAGAAAGTTTCTCATTACTCGTAAGGAATTTTCGTAAATTGGCACACTAAATGTATATTTGTCTACATTAATGGAGGATTAGTGGGCCTCATTACCCAAAGCTATCACCGAAAGTGTGTGCATTAAAAAAGACATTGTCGAAAAATACATTAATTATATAGAGTGTTGTTTCGTCACGACCTAATATCGTTTTTTCTCGTTGATTAAAAATTGCGTTCAATGCAATCGTCAGAGCTGGCTTCGATATCTTAACCAACAACCATAGTCTCAAAACTTAGCCCTTTTTTATGTTAAGGTCGTCAGATATATATGCTGACGCTCCACTTGATTGGCTACCGTCGCCTATAACACAAGCAACGACACAGGTGCTAAAAGTGCACTGCCGATCATAGAAGGATTAAGGATAAGGGATTAGGAAAAGGGATAGGGAAATGGGCTCTGGCATCCCTTACTCACTCACCGAAACACAACGAGAATATTATACAGTGAGCACTTTGGCAGTTCTGTGAGTGGTATGTGATAACCTTGTGTGTGTATGTGTATATATGTATATATGTATTTATATGTAATATGTGACTTAGGTAATTGTATAGTTTGATTTTTAATTTTATTATATTTTTCTTCTCATTGTATAAATGTAAAATCCGTAATTGGTTGTAAGGTATGTTTTTGTTTTTTCTCTAAATTTTATGTTAATTTTTTGTGATAAATAAATAAATAAATAAAATATTTTAATAAATAGATATCAAAAAGAAAATACATTTCTTCTGTTTTACTGTAATGTGTACTTTCTGTACTAACAAGAGAACAGTTAAATTTAATAATCACACTTTTTAGCCATATGGTCAAGTAATAATGTTATAATTTTTCGTTATACTACTAGTAACTACGTATTGCTGTACAAAAATCTTAGAACTTTACACATTTTTTGGAAACATATACATTATAGTATATTATAATATATGTTTATAGTCATAAAATATAAACACGTGAAAAATAACGCAGAGATGGTTAGAAGGGTTGTTGGGGTGGTCGTCAAAACTATTTTTAAACTACGAGTATATCTTTACCTAATAGTAAAAGTAAAAGTAAGTCTTCAGGAAGTAAATAAGGAAATGAAAAAGGGATTAACTGGTTTAGTAAATCGCCACTATTCAATAATATCTGGCAGCCGATTTTTTTATAGTAGATATAGGAAAACATTTTCTTGTACAATAAAATGAAATGGACAGTTTTGCTAAAAAAACTTTATATATTATACACTATTTATACATTCCAATACATCAGTTGATTTATATCAGGTTTTCAAGATTTAGAATGATCCATACCTATGTACTAATAAATAAAATTGAAGTGTTTGTTTGTAATGTCAAAATAATTGAATTTTAACCTCCGACGTCCGACGCAAAAACGGAGTGTTGTAAGTTTGCCGTGTGTGTCTGTATCTGTGGAATTAGTTTACAAAGGGATAGTCCGTTTCGTTTTTTTGGGTTGATCGGGATCCTTCTAAGCTTTGATTTATGAAGATCTGAAGATAATTTTGAAGACCATCAGCCTATTTTTTAATTGACGAAGGGATATCACTAACTTCTACATGTTTGATTTAAGTGAAATTTGGTAGGTATACTGTTACTTCGGTGAATCGGTGGTATTTCCATGACATGGAATCCTTGATCATCAATCAAGTAGTAAGTAAGTATCAAGTACTCATAACAAGTATCAAGTAGCATCAAGTATAGTATGCGGGATACCTGTGGGATACTCTGCTTGTTTATGGTTAAGTGACTTTAACCATAAACAAGTAAAAATCGTAGAAGTTATTAAATCATGGGACGGATAATATACATAATTAAATTTGTTCGAACACTTAGGACTTGAGTCTTACACTCGCAGTTGTCTGTTTTTTTTTTATTTTTAGTCCTAGAAAAGCTTACGTGCCGTATTATTTTTAAATTATGTTAATATAAAAGAATAAATTGTCATAGTTATGGAAAAAAACCGTCATTCTTCTTAAATAATCTTCGTAGGACTTCTCAAGAAATACTTGGAAGTCAATTTTTGTACACTGTTAAACCTAAAATCCTATATTCTGATTCCTAAAATTTCTACCTTACAAATAATTCCTATTTTAAAAAGAAAATGATAACCTTTCAACATGTTGAAAATTTGTCGAGTTTGAAATGAACGGTCTATGCTGAAATCCCGCTATTCAAAATTATTTATCTACTTACTTTGATAAATATTTTTAACTTTGATAATTATTTATTTATAAAGAAATTTTTGTATGTGTCCTCTTGAGTGGATAGCCTGAGGGTTCATTTGGCGGTAGATAGTACTGTCGGCCTATAACAAATACTTACATCATCTGGGATGCCCACCTTAAAGGATTATTAGGATGAGCCAGTTTCTTATTATGATATTAGCGATCTACTCCCGGCTTCTACGATCTACACGAGTGCATTTATTTTTTATAAAATATTTATAAAAACCTTCCTTGTTTAATGCTCTTTCCATTAGTGAAAACCGCATTTAAATCCGTTGCGTCATTTAAAAGATCTAAGCTTACATACAGAACATACATAAATAAAATTAATATAATATGTATAGTAAACTAATGCATATTGGTTAACCATACTGCGTTTTCTTCGAATTGTGTTGATGCAGTGTGATATAATGGAGTAAAGTTTGCTACAATATGATATTGTGCAGCCCCGCAACCGTCGTTTGCGAATTTGTTTACATTTTGTTCCACTGGGGTATGTATACACTGCATAAAATTCAGCGATCGTGTTCTCCGAGATGGAAATTATTAAATAGAAAAACAACCGCTGCTTTATCCATTAAGTTGATGTAATTGAACTATAGAAAGTTAAGCTGTTTGTAGATGATTAAATTTACGCATTAGGTTACACCCGAAAACATGTTTTTGTCATTATATGAGACAAAAATGTAGGTTAGCTAACTCGCATTAAGATGAAATTGATCGTCAGTAATATCAACACTACAAATTCTAGGTAAATTCTACTTGCTCGCCTTTATGCAATATGAATTTTCAGCATGGACATTTGAAGTAGTGACAAAGCAGGCAGGCTACCAACCCCTTACAGAAGACAATGTGAAATAACAGCAATGGGCTGAAAAATCAGCAAGAAGCAGAATACAATGGGCGACTGTGATTCGGCGAGCAAGGGATGTCAAAGCCTGTTTTCCTATTCTTAATCCTACCAAAGTCAGCAGCTCACTTGCAGCACACGTGGCGTTGCTTGTGTTATAAGCGACGGCAGTCACCTTTTTTTGCGTGGAAAAATCTGCGAACCAGGTCCGCGCCAACCATGGGGACTTCTACCCACTTAAAACCCATGGTGTCGCTGAGACACGCAAGCCAGACGAGGCTCGCACATTGCGGGCTCCATCTCTATTAGGCGCGAACAGCACGTCTCCCCTCGTTGTCCGGTGTTGTGATGACGGGGGCGCAAGATATGGGCCAAGATTTAGATAGTATAAAGAGCTTTGACACTGAAATAAAAACAATTATTTCATATGACCTGCCAGCTACTTATAACTCCTAAACGCTACTATAGCGTATCAGAAAAGTAATTCTAATAATGACATTAAGAAGATATATTATTAGCCATGTCACTTTAACAACTTACTACGAGAACGACAAACTATTAGAAATAAAAAACGACGTGGAAACGTAGTGAGCAAAGGGTCGCATTGATAAGAACCTGATGAATTCTCGTAGAGGATTAGACCTTACAATATGAGCACAATTTCACAAGCGCGAAGGGTCTCCGTTGACAAATGCCACTGTGAATGTCTCGTAATTTATACGCGGTCTCGGCTTCTCTCGGTATAGGTATATACCCCCACTAAGTATATTTTCTAATAAAAATGGAAATGCGGCAAATTTTTAAGTCTCACGTTCTTGGTTGAATAATCGTCAAACGTTTAATATTTCGGATTCAGTTTTATGTGTTTATATTCTTTATTGGTTTTAGAGGTTTTTCCCTGTAGGATATGTCATTGGGCAAGGTCATAATATATTCATTACTATTTTATTAAATTTTAACTAAATTAAATTACTTTCTTTAATAGAATTCTCCTTGAAATCCTTACATATCTTTACATACATTCTTAGTATAATTTGAAGTACATATTCTCCACCTAAACCACGATCAACGAGTCAGATTTTTGTATATAATTTGCAGAAACTAATCCGTGCAAAGCTATGGACTGGCCGCTAGTTTAAACATAATATATAGCTATACCCAATACTTACCTTAGGTAGGTAGATACTCGTTTATGAGGTCAAAATGTTATAAAAATGAAATACAAACCAAACGACGAGAGTTTACAAGTTTTCCATTAAAATTAAAACTTTATGAAAAAAAAAATATCGTCAAACATCAGACGTTGTATTTTTGGGGATTGGTCGCGACGGATTTTAAACGAATTGCTTACACAAACATCCACTCTGAATCATTTTTGTTTACACACCTCCCTCTTTTTTCAATAACGAGACCAATATTCATACAAGAGTTATTGGAAAATTGCTGAGCACGGAGCGGTTCGTACTCAATAAAAAAGAAAATAAGCGTAATAGGCCTGATGGAACACGGCCGCTGTTTTCCGTCCCGGGGGACTCTTCGGGTGTTGATCTAATTTACCAATGTACTCGCGTTCACGAATGAAAACACGAAATTACTATCGATCCCGCTTCGTGCCGTGTGTGTCCGCTCTGTTAAAAAACGTGAATGTTTAAATGCTTTTTTTGTACCACTACCAATCTCAGACTATTCTTATATTAAACACTAGCTGACCCGGTGAACTTCGTACCGCCTCAAATTGAAACCAAAGAAAAGGTTCCATACATTAAAAATAATCCAAAGACAGTGTTGGTCGAAAGGGTTCACTACACCATTCATGATTTCTTTAATGACAAAATTTAATGCTGGAAATGATATAAGTACTTGTTTTTATTTTTATTTTTTTATCTCAACACACATAGGTACTTCATAGCAGAAGAAACACCAATTCGATGCATCAGTTCCCTTTACATTACATAAATTACAAAAACCTGCAAGAAATTATAAGAATAAGGGCCTCTTTAACCACTTTCATATATAATTTTTTTTTTTCTAAAAATATAAAAACGCTAAAATTAAACACTTTCCACAAAATTACCAACGTACCACGTCCATTTATTTCCACGTCCACAAAAGTAATATGTCCATTTATTTCACAGTGGACCAACCAACGCATTCGATCTTAATTCGTTGTGTATCGGCGAGCAAAAAAAAAATAATTGCCCTGACACCAATATGGCGGGCGTAATTGAGAAAGACTAATTAATTTAACGTGGATACGACATGTTAATTATTGTATTATAAATTATGTGCCCCGAATGAAGCATAAAATATCAACGTAGTCACAAACTTCCCAATGACGTGTTTTTTATATTTTAACTTGTTAAGCGTAATTCATAATGTTTACTTTGATTAAATTATAATGTTTATTGAGAATATTACTTGAGTTAGATAATAGTCTAATTTATATAAATATAGAATAGCGACCCGCTCCCGGCTTCGCACGGGTGCAATTTATTCTACAAATTATATGTAAAACCTTCCTCGTTTAACGCTATTTCCATTTGTGAAATTAAATTCCGTTGCATAGTTTAAAAGATCTAAGTACATATACAGAGGGATAGCGACTTCGTTTAATTACTCATAATAAATAAATACTTATTTAACTTATAAATGAAATAAATATTTAATTGTTTTTCATAAATTATAAATGAATTAGCACTCATTTAATACTATGAACTATTTGTATTCAGTCAAATATATAATTATATGAACAGAGGAATTGTAGACAGTTTGGTGCCATGCCAGATGAATGCCTTCTCTTTACAGAAGATCATAGTAAAATAATAACACGAGTGCTAATTTGTGCTCATTTCCTCCGAGAATTTTTTTAATAGCACCTCTGCGGCCCATGTCTTTGTGAGGACTATAAGCCTGTCATACAAAACATAAAAAAAAAACATTAAAAACGTTTGAACATAAAAGTGATACATTTTTAATTGATTTCGTAATCGCCTCAAAACACAAAATCATAATTAGATATTCTCATAACAGAATTATCAAAACGGCATAAAATTAATGATACATTTCATGAAGACATTTTGCGAGTGAAATATGTATAACTGTCCCGTTCAAGGGAAAGAAACGCTTCCCTTTTATGAAGCAACAATAACACAATACAAACATGAATTCCTTCTCCCGTAAAATAACAACAAAACAATGAAATGAAATACCCCGACTGAAATAAATGTTAGCATGCGAAACGAAGATGAAGCGAAATGATGGAACGACTACCATTTGCGTCGCTCGCATGAAAAATATTTCCACTGATCTTGTTTACATTGACACTGTAATCCGGAACTGTTCGTGTGGGTGCGAAAAGAGCGTTTTTACACCATAGCCTTTAGAGGCACATATTAAGGGACAGCAGACAGTAGGCACATGTGCTATAAATGATGCCTCTCCTGAGAACCCCATAATTATTGAAGCAAACAGCAAGTGTATCGCTCGGTTAGACCTTACCTTATCATCAAAGAATTACTACTTTTCTTAGAAAAATAAGTTTCTCCTTCGTTTCGGAAGCACATTTTAAAAAACACCCTATGAGCAGCTCAATATCAGAGGGACATTTATCAAAATGTTCAGATACGTTTTAGCTTTAGTACGCTTTTAGTAACTAAGCTGCATAGTCTGGCACATAAACACAAAATCGCCTGTCTGTGTGTCTTCTATAAGATGTACTTCGGAGTGTGCTCAGGATGTTTATGAGCTCATATACCGCCTTCCCCTTTCTTCCATCGGACATTCAAACCTACGGCAGGTTCATCCTAATCTTGTCTAAATTCCCCTTTTTCGGATCAGACGTTCTAAAAACTATTTCATAATACGCACTGCCAAGGATTGGAACTCCCTTCCGGCGTCTGTGTTTCCGAGCTCATATTGCCCAAATCTGTTATACGTTCTGTAATGTGAAAAGCCATGTACCGGAGCGATCGTATTTATGTTTATCTTATTTAAAATAATAAATATTTGGAAACCCAAATCTTTATTAAAGTTCGAGTGAATAGTCATTTTCTGGGTGAGCTCGCTCCATCGGCGGCCTCGTCTTAGATTTTGGCTAGATGCTGGCCAAAAGCAAACCCATTATCAATACAAAATAACAAATAAATGAAATATTATATTCCAAAAAATATTTACTGGAAATAATATTGTCTACATATGCTGGTATCGTTTCCTTCATCGTTGAAGCAAGTAACAATTATTGTTTTAATAAATACAATTTATTTTTTGATTTTTTTGGGGATAATAATTTTCGATGATTTTATTGTAATTTTGCATTTGTTTAAGAACTAATACAACACTTCATTTAATTTTAAGATTAATTTTATTTAATTTTATTAATTAATTTAATTTTTAAGATAATTCAACACTTTTATTTGAAGAATTGATTGGTATATATTTTCAAGAATGATGTTTTCAGCTATAATTTGCTTGCATATTAAACCTTTCAATGTGGGTATTATTAGCACAGCACAGTACAGACACATATTAAAGTCTCGGTAATACGATTTCAACCTACAAGTACCTTGTCAGAACTACCATTCTGTATTCTTTAGTGGTAACCCCAAAATCGCGTTTGACGGTAGTAACCACCCTCTTACAGAAGATTTTATATTATTAAATTATTGAGATAAGTAACCAAATCTATTTCAAGTTCGCTGACATATTTGCAACAGGGGAAAACATGAAAACAGAAGAAAAGAGTTCCTTTCTATAAATCTATAAATAAATTTAAATGTGTCATTAAAACCAAACTCCTCTCGAAAGGCTATTATAAAATCACTGATTATTTAAGCGACAATGAAGCCTAGGAAGGATTTAAGCGATTCGGAGCTCATACTATGTTTAGTATTGTATATATACTTTGATTTTGTTTAAAATTGGGTGTAATTGTTGTAATTTTATATTTTAAAGATGACACAAAGAATAGTGTACTGAGTTTCTTTCGGGGTTTCTTCTCAGGATCGTCACGTTGGCTTGTTTTTTCCTAAACCCTGGTAAATTTAAATTTATAATAACGATCATAAGAGTTTCTTGTAGAAACCTAATTGATAAATAAGTATTTTGATTTTGATTTTTCTCCTCTTTGAGTTAGTTCATCGTCGAAATATGTGCAAATGACATATGAAATCTAAGAAATTATGTTCTCGACTGTACCTTAACAGACGTGTCGTCTACTGTGTGCTATATTATGCCGTTCGAATGGTTTTAATCTGGTTTTAATATATTACATAATGTTTAATTTGGCTCTTCGTTGTCACTCCTTATACAATAAACAAAAAGCATAACTAATAATTTCTCATCTGCTTGCGTTAGATCTATGATATATTTTAACAGTAATTTCTTGGAGAAGAACTAAACTGAACATTACTTTCTTAACAACAACACAAAAATTACAGCTTACATACTGATATATTGCTACATATGATGACTCCCAATGGGGATGATACACGCGTGTACTACTATATATATATGCATACATATAGTAAAAACGCTACGGGGATATCAAAATCCTCTTATCGCTCAGAGGCATAAAGCTTGAAATCGGAATTTAATAACTGAGCGCAAGCTGTCCTTTATAAAGCACAATGACGCTTCCGAGTGGTGCTTCTCTAAAAGAATAAAGTTTTTTTATCAGCACTGACGTATTCGCTTTCTATTTAATATTTTCAAACATTGTTACTGATTCTGTTTCAACTATTGTTCAGTGTAACATACCTATTAAGGGATTACTAGTGAAGATTTTAGTACCTACTTACCTGAGTAAAGTTTTGTTAAAGTAATCCTACTAATCTTCTTCTTTCTATCTATATATATAAAAGGCGATGTTTGTATGTATGTCTCCTATATACTCCAAAACCGCTGACCGATTTTGATGAAACTTTCAGACAATCTTCACATTAGTCCAGCGGGTGTTCCTGTGAAGTTTGGTAGCGATCGGACGCGAACGAAGTCGCGGGCATATACTAGCATTATATATATGCGAAAGTTTGTGAGGATGGATGTATGGATGGATGTTCGTTACTCTTCCATGCATAAACCGCTGAACGGATCAAAATTGAGGCTTATAATCTACTAACTAGTGCCCGCTGGATGAAAGGTACCCTATGTTGTCAGGGAACTTATATGCCTGACAAACAACGTATATGAAGAATAAAAAATTCATGGCGTATGAAAAATTTCATGTATGAAAAAATTCATTTAAAGCGTGAGAAGGTAACAGACAGCGACAGAGTTACTTTCACATTTATAATATTATATATAGTATGGATATAAGTCTCAACTGTGGTCATTTGTCTACTGATCAACTCAGATAAAATAAAACTAAAGATGTGGACGGCATAGTGAAGTCGGTAAAACTACGCCTTCGCCGTGTACATACACGGTTACATGCACACTAATACAATCAAACCACGCTTCGCCTTATTAAAATATTTACAAGTGAAAATACCGAATTGTTAAGGAAAGGGTTTTAAAACCAGGTTTCAAAAAATAAAAAGCAGGATGGAATCACATTTCAAACGTATGTAAATTTGGAAACCAATGTTTTCAACAAAAAAAATGAGGTTAACGCACACATGTTTATAAAACCGGCTTTACTATATTGTCCGCAAAATTATGTCTATACTACTTATTTGTTCCGAGTCTTGTAACTATGTTCTTAATCCAAATAGCAAACAGAACGAAACGAATTCTATTTTTATTTGTTAGTTTATTAATGAATAAAATTTGTGTAAGAAACAAACAGTAAGGAACAATGTTATAAATGTACTAAAATAGAATCGAATTACAAAGGAATGGACAGGCTAGAGACTTCGACTTACTTACAATTGACCGGTCAGAAAGAGAGAGAGGACGTCCGTTAATTTTATATGAGTATTTGCACGTCGGGTCTGTGCCAATATTCTCCGAACGCCAAGCATTGTTTCACGCCCTTGTATTTCACGCCGTCAATCACGTCTTTGTTCTTTGTACTTGAAGTGATAAAACAAATATTTCTCATTACATTTAATTAAATATTAATTTTACTGTCGCCCAGTATTTGAAAGCTCACCGGGTCTTGTTTGAAGATTTTAGTCATTGAATTTATCTGACGACCCCCTCCGACGTCAAAAGCAGGCCACGCAACGACGCGTCTGCGATTTCGCGGTAAACCGCCACCAGCACTTAGGCATCCAGCTCCCATGGAGGGGTGCCAGCTAATAATACGTCGTCTCGAAAGAGATGGTCCCCTTCGCAATCATGACCGTCATGGCCGTTGCGGCACACGCAAAAGTGGCCTGTTACGGGCAAGGCAGGCACCCTAACCACTCATCCAATGGGCTCGTCATCGGCGTAGTCAAGGTAGCGTATTTTTTAATTTGTTTATATGTGGAGGGTAATCTGTTCGTGAATCACTACACCTGTTTGAAAAATTCTTTCACTATTTGTAGGTACTTTATTCTAAACGGATATAGACTTTATTTTATATATAATAATTCCTCAAATTCCTACAGGAGAAGCCAGAGCTGGTCGGTCAGATTTTCATGAAAAGTGCCCTACAATTACGTTTCTTGTTATGGGTTTGTGCTAACTAACCCAACTAACTGAAGCTAACTCAATCAATAATAGCTGTTGTCCCCTTGGAAACAGTGCTTTTTATCTGGGTGAAAGTTACACTGTCCTTTTCTATATCCCTGACAATATGTATGCAAAATTCCATGATGATCGATTGAGTAGTTAAAGCGTGAAAAGGTAACAGACAGACTGAGTTACTAAGATAATAAGTAAGTAGATTAAGATTTTACTATGTTTAAAAATTGGGCGACAAAAAAAACATCCTTAGTATTTGGGATGTGGACTCTAAACGGTCGGTGGCGCGAAAACTAATCCATTAATGTATTTAATCAATGACACTTAAGTGAAATAGGCTGTCGAGACTACATGCATGTTAGTACTGTGGAACTGTTCTTTGTTCTGAGCATATCGTTATATATTATAAAACAAAGTCCCCCGCCGCGACTGCCTATCTGTATGCTTGTATGTTCGCGATTATCTCGAAAACTACAGAACGAATTTTCATGCGGTTTTCACTAATGGAAAGAGCGTTAAACAATGAAGGTTTTTATATTATTTTTTTTTAAAATATAGCACCCGTGCGAAGCCGGGAGCGAGTCGCTAGTAGTAGTAAGTAATGAGGAAAAAGTTTAAAAAAAAATTAAATAAATGAGGCGTCACTATTTTGATACCTATTTTATGAGACTGTTTGGTCTTTTATTTCATGAGAAACTGCGACGGGCATGCTGACTGTCCACTTCATAGTAGATGTATGCCACCACAAGCAACCACAACCAAGTGCTCTGTCGACCCGGTTACTGCCGCAGGTCTGGTTGAATTATTTATACTCGTATGTCGGTCATGTAGATAGATACATACGCGTACAATTTTTATATTAATACATCTGTTCAGGCGTATTTTTATAATTAATTTTATAAAAATTGTGATTTGTTTTAATTGCTTGTAGATCAACAAATCATGTTACTGGATTATGTACTACCTACTCGATGGCGAACAAAACTCAGAAAGATTTTTCCTTAAACTCTCACGCAGAAATACCATCGACTATATTATGTACAAACAATAAGTTATCAAGTCTTAAAAAAGAATCTTAAAAAAAATCGCTCTGAAGTTTTTATCTAGTCTCAAATCACGCGAAACTTATTATTAGCCTTTTCGTGTGTTGACAAAATTGTAACATTGTCCCGTCAATCAAAGTTTATTAATACCGTCCAATTACGAATTAAATAATGGCCTCTCTCGTATGCTCGACTGATTAAGATAATGAATTAACAGTTAATATAAGAGCCAGTACAAATTCATTATTCCGCTAACAAGTTTCGGGAGCAAAAAGTGTTTTGTTCATATTTTTCAACTTTTGCTAGCCCGAGCATACAATATGGGTGAATTATATAAAAAAGTAAGTTCCTTTTGATTTATTCCCTTCAAGTTTATGTTTCTCTTAAATATTTAACTTTATTTCAGGATTTACATACCGAAGTTTTGTAGAGAAAATAATTTTTGGTGCGCCGTAAAAACGGGGTCGTTTTAGCGCAGTTTTAATGCAACTTTCAACAATAAAATTAATATTTATAATTATGACTTTACTTTTCTTTTTATATTGTTTATGTATAAAAAGTTTATTTTTATACTGACGGTCCACTTGATGGTAGGTGGCTATCGTCCCCTATAGCACAAGCAACGCCATAGGTACTGCAAGTGCGCCGCCGACCATAGAAGGATTAAGGATATTATCTAAGAGATAGGGAAGGGATAGGAAACAGCAATGTGCTTTATTTCACGGTGGTATTTTGTAAGGGGGTGGTTACTGCCGCCAGATCTTAGCTGTTAAATGTTAAAAAAATCTCATTTTTAATACAAACAATCTTTTTTCGAATTGATTAATTATTTAAACTTGTAGGTACAAATTTAAATTATTATCACAAACATAAAGGTCGGCAAGTATTATGAAAATCATCTATGTATACTATACTACTCTCTGCATACTCGTAGTTCATGAAAATTACATTAGCGATATTAATTATTTAGCAATATTTTTCAGAAGAAATTGCCTCCAGCGATCGAGAGGGAACTAAAGCGGGCGCTTGAACGACCCTCGTGGGAATCAATGAACGAGGGTGTTCACGAAAGAGTCAGTTTTGATGACACCATATGGGGTTTCAACTTGGCCGGCGGCGCCTACTACAACACTCCTTTGCGAGTTACTATGGTTTGAGCACATTAATTTATTAATGACCTAATTACAGTTTGCGGTAAACCCTTTCTCTTTCTAGCGAGCAGGTAGTCTCTCTGTGGACAAGGCTCTCGTTACATACATCTATATCTATATATACATACATATTATAAACTAGCTGATACCCGCGAGTTCGTCCACCTACGTTGAATAATGAAAAATATTACGCCCGACAAAATACAGCAATAATTTTAGATGATACTTGGGATCCATACTTTTTTTTCTGAATTAAAGGTACCCTGTGTCCTTTTCTGTATCTCTGACAATGTGTATGCAAAATTTCATGATGATCGGTTGAGTACCTAGTCAAGGCGTGAAAATATAACAGACAGACAGAGTTACTTTTACATTTTTAATATTAGTATGCATACATTAAAGCACCCTCCAATCAACTGCATTTTTCCACATTTACATGGCCAAAATTGCCTTTGTTAAAATGTCAAAAAAAAAACAATAAAGCAGACGTACAGTGAGGCAAAAGCGTTTAAATTGAAGCTAGGTCAAGCGATGAGCAACCATGCCATTCACAAACTGGAACACGAGGGAGCTCTATTGTTCAACTGTCAGTTAGCTGATCAATATTTAATAAGCTTTCTTTTATTGCCCCTCTGTCGCAAAAAATTCCAACTTCCCACTATAATTGCGCAGTTATTGCTTTTAATGAGGTCTCTAAGACATTATACGGATAACAAGGCTCCACATTAAATGTATAGCTATTGTGTGAACTCTACGTACAACCATTTCAGAGGGTTTTCAAGTTTCATAAATGCATTTAATTAGAAGACGTTTCAACTTCAAAAAGAGAAGTGTGATAAAACGGCAAGGACAAAAGATTTAAATTGTAAGAATCAGGGAACCGGAAGCGTCAGTTTATTACAGCACTACTAACAGCTATTGTCTGCCGCCTTTAAGTCATATCCATTAAAGAATTCATCATCATATATTCTGCTCAACATAGGCCAACCAGATAATTTTCCAAATGGACTGAACAGAACCAGCGTGGAACCACCGTGGACCCGCGGCCCTTATCAGATAGTCTGTCCACTTTGTGGGTGGATGTCCTGCGCTGCGATTGCCGGTCCGAGGCCTCCACTCGAGAACCTTCCGGCTCCAACGGCCGTTGACGTCGACTCTCCGTACTATGTGTTCTGCCCACTGCCATTTCAACTTATTTATTTAAAGAATTATTAATAAGTGCCTAACATTTTTTCAATATAAAAATGCCCAACGTGCCTGAAGAAGTTTTCACTTCAAAAATTATTTAAACCAGTTATTCATCAATACATCAGTGAAATCCGCATGCAAATAGGTTAAGTCGTTAGCTTTAGCGTGCACAAACGCACAGACAATCAGATAAAAGTTTTCAACACCATTTTTTTGACCTCGGTAACATAAGTACAACGTGTACAATGTACATATTGTTTTTTTTTTTTTTTTGAAAAAATATTTATTGTATTTTATTATATTATGTATAGATTTTGTATGTACATCGCAGGTAAAGGATGGCAGTCGAGCTGAACGTGCTGGTATTAAAGTTGGTGACGTAGTAACAAGTATAAACGATGTGGACACATCCACTCTTACAGTACAAGAAGCCCACGACATCATTTTAGAGTCCGGACCCGAAATAAAGTTAGCAGTAGAAGCGTAAGTTAAATAAATAAACTTAGAATGATGCATGCTCCTCGAAGTTAGTGGAAACTAATTTTAAGTTGGAAGGGCACGTTGTTTGCGTAAAACTACTTCGCGGTATCTATCGCTTTCTCTGTCATTAAATTCTGATTGAATTTTTGCAGCATTCCGGTTTCGGAATTCAAATGTTCTCCGCGTTTCAGATTCCAATTTTGAAATGGAATTTAATAAATTAAACGCTTTGAGCTAGGTGTACCTAATGTGTGGAGGGACTAAGCCTAATAGTTAAAAAAAATCGCCTGTAAATAAAAATATATATAATTAAAAGTTACTACAGTAAAAGCACAAGCATAAGTTAATTTTTTTGCATAAGGGTTTATTTATTGTTGTGATATAATTATACAACAACATTATCAATACTTTCATAATGAATTATTGTTGATTAAAAAAAAAACAGAGTTCCATTTCCCTTCTTTTTCAGACCGGATGTAGAAGAGACCACGTATTACGTATATCAAGACGAATTTGTAAGTATTTAAATATTAATTGATATCATAAAATAAAAGTTATATTCTTCGTTAAAAAATCATAATATTTCTTTATGCTTCTTAAAATTAAAGATGAAAAATATGTTTATAATAAATTAATTAAATGAATCTTAAATTAAGTTAAAGAATAATGATTGTTGCTATTAGATTAAAATTTGATTAAATGCAATGGACAAGGTAATGATAGTGGAATAGTCTAAGAAAACATATATTTAGTTGATTAACATGATGACATATATTGTTCATATAGGAAGATGAAGAATCGCAAACCAAAAATAAATTTAATGAGAAAAAAATTGAAGAAAAGAAAGAGTTTAAAGGAGCTAAAGTTGTAAGTTCTAGCAATAAGTCTACTGCACTTGTACAGTTGTATTGTTATGTGAGGGATTCCAAAACCTACGTATTATCAACATATCTCCATGTTGATCCCTTAGGGCTCAGGTTAAACCTTTAAGATTCCCCTAATTTTGTTTGTGTTTATAAGCAATATCTATCTACAATCAAGTGGACCTACCTGACAAACTTTAACAAATATGTTGTACTTCCTACTTTCAATACCTACTAGCTTTCACTATAGTTTATTGGAACTTGGAAAACTTGGAAACTTATTGTTTCAATAAAATAATTCTTTTAAAAATATTTAGTTGAAAGATTAATAACATAACCCACAACGTGTATATTTATACATGTGGGTTTTTTTTTCTCTGGATAGAAAATTTTAGTGAAAGAATTTATTTTAGTTTTATTTTAAAAATAATACGAACTGCACAAATAATTTTAAATAATCGCCCGCTAAATGTGAAAAAAAAATCTGTAATTTCATTGCATAGATCGAAAGATTCTATCTTAAGGATCATAAGTATTTATTTCTTCTCAATAACACAGCATCTTAAATAAAAAGAAGACCGTGAAATTTAAATTTTATTTTTATGATAAGTTAAATATCTATAAATATGATATGAGATATAAATATGATATATCTATAAGTATGAACTTATAAGGCTTTTTTTGTTTCGAATTGGATGATTTATTAACTTAAATTATTTCTTATGGTGGCTTTATAAACGATGAGTGCACTAATTGAAATGTACTTAACAGAATAAAGCTTGGAGCATTGCTTGGCCGTGTAACAAGAAACGTGATGTCATATACAGAGAGTCCAATTGCTTCATGGTTTCAAGTCGTTACGAAGCAAGACATCCGTAAGGTTCTTTTTCATTATATCTTTTAATTACACATTTATTTTTCGTATAAAACACTAACAAAAGATTTATTTTTCCCAATTTAGTTTGTCTCCGATTGAAATAAGGGTGTTAGCTTTTACTACACGTATCAATTAGTTATTGCAAAGATTTACTTAATCTTTAGAAATTCTTAGCTTGAGTAAGTAGCTACTTAATATTCAAACGTTTAAATGTTTCTCATTATTTATGAATATTTTCAATAATCATTTTCTTTTCACATTTAAAACACTCTAAAGTATTCTAATAGTCCTAGTACATTCGTCCCATAAAATAAAGATAAAATCGAAGATTTAACTTTAACAATATAAGGGCCTCTTTCACCAACTACAAGTAAAGTGTTGATTAGTTACTTTTAGAAATAATTTTATATTTTATTAAATTATGCCCTCGGTTTAGTGCATCCTTCGAAATGCAATTTTTTTTTTTTTTATTTTTTTTTTAATATTTGGGACTTTTACCTTGCAAACAAAGGTATATCAGATGACTTTAAATGACTGTTAGCCTACTTGACAGTTGGTGACATTTAATTAAAAATATTTCTATATTCGTATTTATTTAATTGAAAAATTTGCTAAATTTATTTTCAGTTATCGTGCATTGTTAATAGAATAAATATTTCTTTCATTCGCACTATTGTAGAAACAATTACACGAACTTTATTCATTTATCTTTGTATTACACTTTGTATTAGCTAGGCAACAAAGAGTTCTTTTTCTTTAGGTTTGGATTTATGAGTAATTTTCAATGATTTACAATGCCAGGCAAGCTACTAAAGCTACCATTGTAATTTTTTTTTTAATTAGAGATGGATTTGCTCTTGGGCAATAACCAGCTATGTAACAAGGATGAGGCCTATGATGGA